>OZ026836.1:39829529-40452577 GCA_964023205.1 Lutraria lutraria
GTAGTAGTAAGAGAAGTGCCGTACAAGTACTCTGTAGTAGTAAGAGAAGTGCCGTACAAGTACTCTGTAGTAGTAAGAGAAGTGCCGTACAAGTACTCTGTAGTAGTAAGAGAAGTGCCGTACAAGTACTCTGTAGTAGTAAGAGAAGTGCCGTACAAGTACTCTGTAGTAGTAAGAGAAGTGCCGTACAAGTACTCTGTAGTAGTAAGAGAAGTGCCGTACAAGTTCTCTGTAGTAGTAAGAGAAGTGCCGTACAAGTACTCTGTAGTAGTAAGAGAAGTGCCGTACAAGTACTCTGTAGTAGTAAGAGAAGTGCCGTACAAGTACTCTGTAGTAGTAAGAGAAGTGCCGTACAAGTACTCTGTAGTAGTAAGAGAAGTGCCGTACAAGTACTCTGTAGTAGTAAGAGAAGTGCCGTACAAGTACTCTGTAGTAGTAAGAGAAGTGCCGTACAAGTACTCTGTAGTAATAAGAGAAGTGCCGTACAAGTACTCTGTAGTAGTAAGAGAAGTGCCGTACAAGTACTCTGTAGTAGTAAGAGAAGTGCCATACAAGTACTCTGTAGTAGTAAGAGAAGTGCCGTACAAGTACTCTGTAGTAGTAAGAGAAGTGCCGTACAAGTTCTCTGTAGTAGTAAGAGAAGTGCCGTACAAGTACTCTGTAGTAATAAGAGAAGTGCCGTACAAGTACTCTGTAGTAGTAAGAGAAGTGCCGTACAAGTACTCTGTAGTAGTAAGAGAAGTGCCGTACAAGTACTCTGTAGTAGTAAGAGAAGTGCCGTACAAGTACTCTGTAGTAGTAAGAGAAGTGCCGTACAAGTTCTCTGTAGTAGTAAGAGAAGTGCCGTACAAGTATTTGAATAAACAGGACTTGTTTTTAGCGTCTACTAGTATACAAGAACAGTTGAGTCCGATTTAAACATATGTTGACTGTGCTAAATGTCACCTGGCCCTGAGGTTATAAAACTTTAGATCGGTCTCAGAGCACAAATCTCATGTTTTTATCTTTAAGTGTTTATATTCATTTAATACAATAATACTATTCTAATATCAATGATACATTATTCTAAAAGCCTAATTAATCTGAATATGTACTAAAAACACAACAGCTAAATATTTTAGAATTGAGAATGGAATTGAGATATGAGCTGGGAAACTGTTCTCAAGTTTTATAACCGTGGGACCTATCTCCAGTTTTTAATACCTCAGACAATGACTCAGCTAGTCACATTTTTGGTTTGTTTTAAGACTGAAAGTTCAGAAACAGCTACTTAGCACAATTTTATGATGTGTGAATCTGGAATTATGAGTTATATGAGCTACTGTGCTTTTTACTTACTTATTTTGATACTTTTTTTATAGTTTTTTATACGAACAGGAATTAATGTACTAACATTTCAGGTCCAAAGCAGAACTGTCAGTTGGAGCGCGAGCCCTTGCTAAGCATCACCACAGAGATGAAAGTGATTTATGGTGGGGAACATGTACTGGAAGTAAGTTATTATGACCTTTAAAATATTTTTTTAGTAGAGTTACAGTCCTTTAAACATTAGTGTGATGATCTGGGTTAGATTCCTGGTTGTTGCAGGTCATACCCTTCCATGAAATATTTACAACAATGTTGATTGTCCTGCATATGTGGAGAACTTGCCAGCTCCTTCTGGAAGGAAAGTTACTACTGGTTTAAATGCTGTCAAGGAAAACCAGTAGTGAATCAACTGCCGAATATAGCTGAAAAATTGATGAAAAAAGGTGTTGAACCAAAATAAATCAGTAAAGTCTTTAATTTGCTATCATATAATACAGTATGATAGAACCCATCTTATATGTAGTCTTTCTCATAAATAAAATTTATTGGACGAAAACAAAATATTTTTAATCACTTTATCTGCCTATTCCTTTACATTGACTAACAGGCAATAATGCTTTGATGTAGCACTGTGAGGATATGAAGGAAGTAGTTTGGACTTTTCTTGATGTAGCGTTGATTTTTCACACATTTTTTCACTGTCATTGAATAATGCACTTTTGTACAACCAGGAAAACATGCACTTTGTCCCTTCATTAGACAATCCTGTGTCTAGCTTTCTCTGATCACTGACAAGTGGAATGTTAGTTTTGAATCCATTAGACAATCCTGTGTCTAGCTTTCTCTGATCACAGACAAGTAGAATGTTAGTTTTGAATCCATTAGACAATCCTGTGTCTAGCTTTCTCTGATCACAGACAAGTAGAATATTAGTTTTGAATCCATTAGACAATCCTGTGTCTAGCTTTCTCTGATCACAGACAAGTGGAATGTTAGTTTTGAATCCATTAGACAATCCTGTGTCTGGCTTTCTCTGATCACAGACAAGTAGAATGTTAGTTTTGAATTCATTAGACAATCCTGTGTCTAGCTTTCTCTGATCACAGACAAGTAGAATGTTAGTTTTGAATCCATTAGACAATCCTGTGTCTAGCTTTCTCTGATCACAGACAAGTAGAATGTTAGTTTTGAATCCATAGAAGTGACATGACCAGAAAGTTCTACTTTAGGTTGTTTTCTATGATATCTCTGTCACCATTTTTCTGCTGAATTTTACTCTCAGAATTTTTATTGACTTCTATCTGACGTAGTTCAGAACTTGTAATGTTAGTAAAATGTCGGTTCACATGAAGTTTATCAATGGCTAATGTGTTATATGACTGCTTCCTTCCATTAGAACTAATATGTGCTGTAGTAGGTCCTCCATAGAATGTTAAGAACACCATAAGCTCTAATATTATAGCAAGGGCAGTAACCAGGCTGTATAAAGCTACAATTTTCTCCCTTTTGTTGAATATCATTGTTGTTTATTGTCTGAAATTCAAAATCGATATTTGATTTTAAATAATGATAACTTTAAGTTGCTTGACAAGCATAGTTTCTGTATTGTATCCCAAAAACAACTTTATTAATTTGGGACAGTGTTGATTTGGCCAACAAAATTAAGTAACAGCCTTAATTTCTGCTTATATTGATAAAAAATATGAGGTTGGTAGGTTTGCAGAATTTTTATTTTGTTAAAATATGTTACAAAAACATAATAGAAATGTATAGTTATCCTGGCTAAATGACAGGGGTCTTAGCTTTGTAGTGTAATACATTTGAACATGTTTTGTCAATAAACTCAATGATTTTTTCATTAGCTTTAATTCTCATGTTTAACAAAATGAGATATTGAAATAAAAAATTAACAAAATACCACCAGCTTTTTATTGTTGTTTACAGATATTTTCTTTTGCATTAATTAAAAACAATGTTAACATAAATCTCACCTTGTATTGATAGGAAATAATACATCCACTGACTATTTTACATTCCGCGGCGATTCGCGAAAATCGGACAAATCACCCGAACCGTACTGTATGAATAAAATCAATCCAATTAATATAAAATCTGTTCTATGTACATATTTTAAGCCATATTTCCTGGTATATATAAGCTTGAGGCAATGTTTACTATTTCAATGTCTGATGATGCACTTGTCATTTGTTGTGATATCTTAATTAATCGCTGTGTGTACAAGTAAAGTATTTCCTTATGATGTTAATTTTTGCAGGTTTGTTTCAATTTGTCAAATTATTGTATTGTTTTGTTGTATGAATGGATATAATTTGATTGAAAATATGAAAGCAATTATTGTAAAGCTGAAAATAAAAATAGTTGTTTGGAGTGCTCCTACCTACTCATGAACATCTTAGCAAATAAATAAAAATATTTTTGGGGCATTTTTTTATTGTTGTTATATAGTAAAAAAAATCGCGTTGAAAAACAGTACCATCGGTTGTATAACTCTACCGATTGCAGTTTTGATACAAGTTGGATATATTGCAGGATTATGTTCATTTTGAATAATTACATTGTAATGGCATTTCCAACTGTAAAACTATTGAGTTTAATAATTCAGTATTCATCCGCACAAAAGTTTCATTCATAAAACGCTTCGCTACTATATACCAAAGGGGTTTGTCACGAAAAAAAAATCCAAAAAAAAATTTTTTTTCCATGTAACCAATATATATATAAAAGGGAAAGAACTTCGACTATTCGAATTTTCCAACGCTTGTTATAAACTTCCATGTTATTGCAATGCAGTACAAAATATTTAACTCATATTTAGTGCAACGTATGGCCAACTCAACACGCTAACAGAAAATGTATACTTTTACTACCTTTAAAGATATTCTAACTAGCTATTGAAGATTTTTCACTCGAAAAATGGTCAAATTTACAAAACGACACACTGTCGTAAAATCGCAGCGTGTACAAATCTATAGCGAAACTGATAAATTACAGGTAAAACTTCATGGAATGAGTCATAATTCATAACCAAACAGTATATTTATATCATATATTGTATAATTTACTAACTGCTACTGATTTCACATCTCGGGATGCACTTTTAATGAAGAATTTACGTTTTTGTTCAGTTTGCGGATTCTTAATTTTGCTTCCTTGATAGGTAACGTGACAATCGCCTAACTCGTGATGAAAATTTAATTCTGATAGGATGAGCGAAACTGTGTGGTATTTTCTAGGTATGGTTCCCGATAGCGTAGTGAAAAGATAGAATGCACAGGGTACAAGTAAATTGTAAACACATACCACGGTGTATCGCTCGTGCAATAAAATTTAAGCTTTCATCACGAGTTAGGCGATTGTCATGTGACCCGTCATGGAAGTAAACTGCGAGTAATCGGCTTATTGAAAAAAAAATACGCAAATTCTTCGCTAAAAGAGCTTTCCGAGATGCGAAATCATTGGCAGTTAGTATATTATAGTTTTTTATTATGAATTAAGGCCCATTTTAAGAAGTTGTGTCAGTAATTTAACATTTCCACTCTGTAAATGTATACCGGTATACACGCTGCGATTTTAAGACAGTGTGTCGTTTTGTAAAATTTGACCATTTTTCGAGTGAAAAATCTTCAATAGCGAGTTTAAGATATCTATAAAGGTAGTAAAAGTATACATTTTCTGTTAGGGTGTTGAGTTGCCCACACGCTGCACTATATAAGAGTTAAATATTTTGTACTGCATTGCAATAACATGGAAGTTTATAACACGCGTTTGAAAATTCGAATCGTCGAAGTTCTTTCCTTCTATATATATACATACATATATGGGTAACATGAAAAAAAAAGATTTTTTTTCGTGACAAACCCCTTTGCTATATACATGTGAATCGCTAAAAGACACTAGCTGGGCGAGGACACCTGTTAACCCTAACTCCGCCTACCGCATAGATATAAAGTACGGAATGCACTCGATCTTGCGAAATGAATTTCTTATTTGCGAGATGGGTTAGTCTGGTACCCGTCTCCAATCTTACAGTATTGTTTAGATTGGAGACGGGTACCAGACTAGAGATGGGTTTGTATAATACATCTTTAATAAAAACATCTTCAACATATAACTTAAAATAAATTAACACTCAACCACATCGCTAAAGAGTCCTAATGAAGGAAACACTAACTCTATTATTACATATAATTACGAAGTTTTAAGAGTCAGGCATGTTTTACAGTGAACAGGAAGTGATCGAAGGTATGAGTTTACTATCAACTTTAACAGAATTGGGAACATGACAAGTGAACCTCTACCAAAACGTCTTCATTTCACTGAGCCAAAACTGACTATTTTGAGGAAATTATTAGTCCAAACAATGTATACATTTGAGTTTGAAAAATGGTGCCTAGAGTTGGTTGAGCTTTTTGGTATTATCTAATGTACATCTACCAGATATTATGAATTACATTTTAACTTTTGCTTCTGACAGTACTCTCAGTGCTTCTGAAAAAGGATGGGATTCTTAATCAGTATTTTTTTTTAATATTTGGAAGATTTGTGTATGTGAGAAGTGTTTATGTTTATGAATTTATTATTGGGCATTTGATTTTAATCCATTTTTTGTAAAAATTGTTGTGGTTGAAATATGTTTTATTTATTAACTCTGCACAACTTTCACTTGCAGCTTAAACATGGTTTAATTTGGATTTTATTTCTTAATTTATTTGATTGAGTTTACAAACTGAAAGTCAAATGCCTTTATTTAGCCATGGTACAGAAAGCTTGGAATTCTCAGAGCTTTTTATCTGAAGATTAAAATTCCTCTAGGAAGTAAGAAAATGGTTTGTATGTAAAGATATGTTTCTCTAAAAGTTAACAAAAATCTATTTTCTTAAACATAGTTATAAATTATAATGAATACGAAAGCAACTCTGTGAAAAACACTTAAGAGACTGAAAGTCACTAAAATGACAGTAATAGTATTTAACAAATATTTTAAAACATATGGAGAAGACCAAAATGCATCTATTCATTATGAACTACTTTTGGATATGTTAAATGGTTTGCAGTAGAACAGCACCTACTGAGTGTTTAGTTTCCAAGGTTGATACATTTTATAATTATCTTGTGGTCCAAGATCTGATGAAAATAATAGTCATTTATAAAACAGAGATGATTAGGCCATTCTTTTAAAAATTGTGAGTTTGTAGTTATGGGACACAAACTTTTAACAGTGGGTAGACTCTTTGTGTTGTTAACATTATAATGTTTGTACTGTAAGGAAAAGCTTTAAAAAAAACATGGAACATTTTGCCAAATATCAATGAGTCATTTGTTTAACTGTTAACCATTAATTTTTATGGTTGGCCTTATTTTCATTATTATTATTACAGGTGAAAAACAGAAGAATGAACATGCATTGAAAGTGATGAATAAAGTGTTAGACAATGCAACATGGATAAACATTCATTGGTTACAGGTAAGTAATATGTTACTTGTAGAATATTGTCTGCATTTTAATTAATTATGCCCCCTCTCGAAGAATAGGGAGTTTATTGCTTTACACATGTCAGTTGTTCTGTCCGTCGGTTGTTCCGTCTGTCTGTAACCAAACCTTGTCTGGGCAATAACTAGAGATCCATTTGGCCTAAGCCAGATTTGGTTGGAAGTTTGGTTGGAAGTTTGGTTATCACATGTAGATGACCACTATAGATTTTGAGGCCAGTAGGTCAAAGGTCATACTATCCAGTTGTTTCACAAAAACTTCTTTTTGTCTTAAGATTCTAAATATATGTCCCTCTGATGAAATACAGTGTGAGTAAAATTTTGAGTTGTAAATTTGGTTTATGTTATGTCAAAAAAAAAATACTGATGAGTGTAAGATATTATGTTTTTTGTCCAGTAAATGATCTGAAAGTAATGTAGTAAATTGAATTATCATTGATGTGATTAGGTTAAAAATATTATCTTGTATATTCAGTCTACATTTACAGTAGCATCACGAGTTGTATGTTCAACAAGAGATATATTATATACAAAAGACTGAAAAGAGGCATAAAATTGATTAAACAAACATTTTCAGCAAGATTACCTAAATATACATTACAATTACTGAGGTGCATAGTGTACATAAATTTGAGTTAATCTGATTCCATGCACCAGTTTTGATAGGAATTTTATTATTTCTTGTTCAAAATTAAATGATAAATTTTACAAATTTGTATGGAGTCTTGCTTAAATACTCTGCAAATCTTGAATCTGTTTTTATCAGTCTGTAGTAAAGGCATTTTCTTGAGTTGTGAACATTTGATGACGGTTGGTCAGGGTTTTCATTAACATTCAGTGCAACAGATTTTCTCATGGAAATAAACAGATTTTGCTTGGGGTCAAGGGCCGCCTTCTTGAATATCGTACTTAAATTTTTAAAGTCCCATTAGCTTTTTTGCTATAGAAATATAAGAAAAAAAAACAACAATTGCTGATATTATCCCAAGATAATTATTACGGACGAAACAAGCATTTTTTCTTTGAAAAACACTCATTTCACTGTGACTTTTGCTTTTGTAAACTTGAAATATGTAGAGCGCATAACATCACTTTTCAACATGTGCATAAGTTGACTACTGTTCTATAAATAGTATTTATTTCAATGACATTGAATAAAATACGATATTGGTTTTGGAAACATTTTTCTTGCTATAAAAGTATGAGTTGGAGGAAAATACACTGGATTCCTCTGTTATAGAGCAAACAGAAACTATTACGACCAATAAATTTATATACTTATGAGACTTTAAACTTTGGGGATTTTAACAGATTTTTAGCTCACCAGAGCACGAATGTGCTCAGGGTGAGCTTTTGTGATCGCCCTGCGTCCATCGTGCATCGTGCGTCGTTACATGGCGTCCATGTTTACTTAAAACAACGTCTCCTCCTACACCGCTATGCCGATTGCAACCAAACTTTGCTGGAATGATCCTTGGGTGGTCCCCTTTCAAAGTTGTTCAAAAAATTAAATTTCATTAAAAACTCTGGTTGCTATGGCAACAAATAGAAAAAACTTAAAAAATCTTCTTGTCCAAAATAGTGGAAACCACAGGGCCTAGAGCTAAGATATTTGGTATGTAGCATTGTCTAGTGGACCTCTACCAAGTTTGTTCAAATTATTGCCCTAGGTTCAAAATTGGCCCCGCCCCTTGGGTCACTTGATTTATATAGACTTATATAGGAAAATTTTAAAAATCTTCTCCAAAACTGCAAGGCCTAGAGCTTAGATATTTTGTATGTGGCATTGTCTAGTGGACCTCTACCAAGTTTGTTCAAATTATGGCCCCGGGGTCAAAATTAGCCCTGTCCTGGGGTTTATTCTATTTTATATAGGAAAATTTTAAAAGATCTTCTCTGAAACCACAAGGCCTAGAGCTAAGATTTTTGGTATCTAGCTTTGTCTAATGGACCTATTTTAAATCTGTTCATATAATGGCTATGGGATAAAAAACGGCCCAGATGGGTCACTTGATCTTACTTGGACTCGTATACAAAACTTCAACAATGTTAATCTCCAAATGACCTTTTCTCCTGGTGAGCATTTATAGGGCCATCATGGGTCTCTTGTTTGGTGATTTTAGCTGATGGTTTTCATCGGCAATTGGTTCTTAATGAAAACTCTGTTTGTTACGTAAAAAGACTGTTAGTTTTTACGGATTAAGTGATGTAGTTGGTGAAATACCATTTCTACCCCTATAAACACCCCTATTCTTGCCATATATGCCTGAATGAGTCTTCCCATTGTACTGAATTTGTCCAAGATTGCTTAAAATTGTTTGGACTATAGCTGTTTATGGTGTCTATTTGTGTTTGATATGCATATTGACTTACCTCAATTACCATAATTGTAACTTAATCTTCAGCAAGGAATCCATGTAATTGAAGCACGTGTGATAGAGGGATATGGGTTAAGATGGACTGCTGATGGTAAACAGTTCAGAGGATTCTTGGAACCTCCAATGCAAGATGGACATGCTGTAGGTTGGAAACATTGAAAACCATTTGCCAAATTGCCATGGAAACAAGTAGAAAGGTCAATGGATCTGGATACTGAAAGGACATTTGGACTGTTTTCACAATTGTTCACTTCTCAGTGGAATATTTATTGGTTAAATGATCATTGCTAGCTGCTATGGAAACAAATAGAAGATTGAAATTTGTTGCTTTGGAAATGAATTGCAGGAAGATTTGATTTAGTTATTCAGAAGGTCATGCCTTGTCTGTTTAGGCTCAGGGTTTTGTTGATTTTTGTCACTAGTAACTTTTGTACGAAATTCTGAAATGATCTCATTTATAATCAGATGTTCATTACAATGTACTTTTAATATACCATTATACTGTGATGCAAACTTGTGTGTGTATTGTACTTGTGACCTGAATCATTAGCTAATTTTATAAGCATCTACATGTTTAAAATGCAATAACAAATTTTAATATATATGTCATCAAACAATTAGTATTTTGATGCATGAGAAGTATTCTCATATAGAACTACATATAGTGTTAATTGTGTCTTTAAGAGATCCTTGCTAATATTAATTGTGCAATAAAACAAAAAATGTGATAATAGCGTGTACATGGATCGTATTAGAAGAAACATTTTATGGATAAATTTCAGGTTTTTTGCTGGTCTGGACTGAACTAATTTTATTGTTTCTGCGGCACCATGCTAAAGTTTCCTGTTCCAAAATTTTCCACTTTCAACCATACTTTTGTCAGTGTTTCAGAAGTAAGTGTTCACTAAACTGAGCTTCGAGACTAGTTTCATGATGCAGCTTTGTTATTGGTCAATTTTTTCAATGAGAATAGAAATAACCAATCAGAGGCCTTGTTTTTGAGACTGACCTGGAAACTCAGATTTTAAACTTTAGACTGAGTGTTAATTGAGAATTGTTTTATTTTATATGTTGTCATATCAAATTAGATCCAGCTGGAATCAATATTAAATTATGAACAAAACTTTAGCCAAGGTCTATGGATCACAGGCAGTAGTAACAGACATGTGATTGTTAATAAGTTATCAGAATTATTTTAAAATGTCCTAGTTCAACTGAAACATTATCTAATATGAAAAAATAACACAAAATGTGACTGTGTTCAATTGAAATACATGTATAGACCATAGCATAATGTGAGTGTCTCAGATTTGTAACTGTTGCCTGTACTGCAATCTACTGTTGTTTCATCATAATTGTTATTCATTGTTTGAAGTGTGTTGTGATATTATTAAATTTTATGTAGATCTATTCATGTTCGTTTTATGCTCATTGTATTATTTTATTTCTTTACATAGTCTATCATACTTTTCTCCTATAGTGTCACATCTAATTAGGTAGATTTCTATGAATTAGTGAAACATGACTCTTATAAGATTTTCAGGTCAATTTTTGTTAATCACTTATTGTGTGTATCATAAGAACCTTGATAATAAAGGAAAATAATAATATGTTTACATAATAAAATGTGTACCAGTAATTATCTTGTTTAGAGATTAAGGTTTGAAATTGTAAGTTTTACACTAATAATGCTTTGATGGAGAAATTGCCATTTCTTAAAATTGGATGGATACTGTACTTACTATGACGTTAGTGCTTATTTCTGCTGATTTAAGTTTCTGTTGTTTGTTTGTTTTTTGTCAGAAAATAACTTATTTTAAGTTTTTCATTTTTCCATCATCAAAAAAATTATGTTTTTTGTTCTGTTAACCATTGACAACATTGGAGATGATACCAACTAATTTCTAAGATTTTTCAGATGTAAACTCAAGTTTTTTGTAACAACTAAAAATAAAGAAAGTAGTACAATCATATGGTTTATTATAAATGAGTAAGTTATTTAAAACTTGTTAAGCTCTATTGTTAGCGAAAATGAATGAACTATTTTTGCTGTTGTTAGTATTTTGTATGTAAATTGTTTTTATTTTATTTTGAGCTTAGCTAAACTTTGTTGTAGTTTAGGCATTGTTTTATTTTTATTTTACACTTCACATTCTGATTTGTACTCACAATGCAATCTTTGATAAAATAATGCATGTTTTTTACTTATGGAACAAGTTGCTCAATTTATGCTTTTATAAAGTAAATAAAAACATTCTATTTCACCTTTCTTTATCATTTGTTTACTTGATGAACAAGTTGCTCACTTTTTACATTTTACACAAAAGTTCAAATTTTTCTTCATTTATTATTCCTTGTAAAGACAAGTGCAGTCGTTGTGTTTTGAAATACTACCTACATGTACATGATAACTTGAAAATCTCTGATAAAACTCATTTATGCTTATTGCATGAGGCAGACTTTCCTGTTCTCATCAACGAAGAAGACACATTTTTGGAGAGAAAAAAAAAATTTAAAAACGAAAATTTTTTTTGATGTACAACATATGATTGCAACCTGAAAACGAGTTAAAACATGACATATCGTCAGCACAGACTAAATTAAACCCAGTATAATAACAATCTTTGTCAATTTCAGATAAATCATCGAAACAAATAATCACTTTTAGCCATTCTGTTAATTCCTGTTTGATCACAAGTAATTACCAACCCTTTGGTTTTCATTTGACTTGACTTGACTTGTAACTTATTCATGTTGTTTATATTAATTCGATAGTAGTTAGAAAGATATTTAGTAAAATAGTCTTAATTATTTCCCTTGAAAATGGTGGAAACTTATTTTCTTAAGTGTTAATTTTGGCGCTTAAGAAGACAGGACATGGTTTTATTTTGGCGGTTGGATATGAAACCGCCAAATATAGAACCCGCCAATTCATGAACATCTTAAAAACGCCAAATTTGGCACCCGCAGAATTAAAGATGCATACAGTATATAATCTTGTAAACATTGATACTGTCCATCATCCCAATTGCAGCCTGTCAGCTCTGCCACTGGACTTCTTCCTGAGTGGATATTTTGTAAAGCTAATTTCAATATATTACTTGTAAAAGTTTAGACTCACATACACACATTCATTAGAATAACCAACCTACATTGTTATATTACAAAGAAGTTAAAAAAGGCTACTTACAGTCATATTGATAAGAATAGTAAATGCTCTCCTCATGGGATTACCCTGATGCTGAGGGTAAACAAACTCATTTACTTCTACTTGGGACCATTATACGTACCAACTTCTATTGAGATAAGAAACATCAAATAAATAATACCACAATCAGAGAGAAATTACCAAATACAGTGTCTGTAGATTTCCGTATATTTTAATATCAAAGGGAAACAACTCAAATACAAAAAAGGACTTTTGAATCCAAAATAAATTTTCCCACGGTCACCAGACAATATATGAGTTAATGTCTCTTAATGATTATATGCAGTTAAATAAATGTTTGAGATTTAGGTAGGGATATATGTAAAGATGTCGAATTAATGATTTAAGTCAGAAAAACAGGAAAATAAAGTCAGAATCACATTTTGTGGTTTATAATAAGGGAGATAATCTGATCGTAGTGGTATGGTGATTTTGGTACAAAATTCTCCATAATCTGAAAATACTGTCTTCAATATTTCTTTGAATCCTCGTCTTAGGATGAAAATAAATGTATAATTGTATAGAATATGTATTAAGTATGCTATATGAACATAAAAAATATCAAATTTCAGAATTTGAACAGTATTATAAGCAATTCTCTTTAATAGTGTTTTTTTTCTTCATCTTTTGGTCCAAATAAAATGGTCATAATGTCATGATATTTTTGAAATAAAAAATTCGTTCATGGACATAATTTTTTTAGTTTGTCATTTTTTACCATAAAAACTACAATAGTGTTTTTTCCTTTTTCTGCATTACCACATGATTTGGTGAAACATCTGGAAAGAGACTCATTGACAGATAGGATAATTTTATGACTTCGTAATGGATTTGATATTTTCTATATGTATTCTTAGTCTGTGGATACTTAGTGCAGTATAAAAACATATTTTTATATACATTTAACATTTTATTGTCAGGTGCATGTTGATCAGTATTCGTAACTAAGCAAACATTAAATGTATCAAAATATGAAGTATATGACATTATTTTTTTCTAATTTTCTGTAGTATTGTGCAGTGTATTAAAACAGACTGACTCACCATCAGCTGTGTAACATTTTATTAAAGAGGTCAAAACACAGAATTTCTGCATTGGTTGTTTTATTTGTACCTACGATATTAAGATAGGAAAGAGAACAAGAGAAATAAACACATGAATACGCCTCCTGGAATATCATATACCTTTCACTTTGTTCAAATGAACACGCACAATTGACAAACCTGACAGACTAAAAACTACATACATATATACTGGCCTATGCATACACCATTGTGTGTCTTAGTAAAAATAAAGTTTATGCACATGGTACATTATAATAACATTTACCTCGTAGATGGTAAGAGCACTAAATCGGATGTGCTTCTTAGTCCTGTGTCCCCTTTAGTCACAGAACTAAACTCGTTAACGTTCACTTGTACATATTATGGAGATGGAATGGTACTGGCAATAGCTTGGAGAAAGAATGATACATGTACTGGTATATTACTGTCCGACTGTGACTTGTACTCATCAGAATCACTTGGTGATATTTACAACTATTCTTGTCCTTCGAGCAATGAAGCAACATTGACAATAAAGAATGTTACGTCATCAAACCAAGGAGAGGTATAGCAGTGTGTCTTTGAATTGACCGAAATTTTGTTGTCGTAAGCAATGTCGTGACTAAATCGGTTCGAGGTAAATAGTAGAATAACACAAACATGTAATTTATTTGGTGCTTACACATGTAAATGGTTATCGTATTCAGTGAATGAATAGGTATCTTATAAGGCGTGCACATTGTTTGTATCAGGTTACTTATTAAAAGATAAAATGGGGTACCTAGCGAGGTTGGGTCTTTTTTCTCTCTCTTAAAAGGTTAAAATATGACAAACCTGTACCGTTTCTTGGGCCTAATAAAAGTTTTGGTTCACGGTGAAAACCAGCAGGTGTAGGTCGGGTAACCAGAAACGACTAAAACAATAGACTTCAAATCACTATAACCTCTTACTGATAGATGGTGATGGGTTCAAGCCCAGCTACCGACCATATCTCTATTCTCTAAAAAATAATATTATGCCAAAAATAGGGTACATGACTTTTTGTATTATCAATCATTGACTGAAATGGACTCCTTTGTCAACTTTAATTTCTGATGTTGTATAAAAAAATGCATTATTTCTGCCATACAATTAATCTTTCAACTGTATCTAAAGGACAAAAAACAACAACAAAAACATTCCTTTGAGACAAAGAAGCAGATAAAGACAAACTAGTATGAGACTTAAGTATTGCAGTACAATATTGCGTTTGATACTGAATGGCAATATACAGTTTTATACTATTTCAACATGAAGCCCCTATTAATGAAATAAATTCATTCACACTTATAAACATGAATTATCATCACAAAGAATGTTGTCTTGAAGCTGATAATATATGTTTCTTATATACTGATCACTAAGTCCTCGCATCCAGTAACTAAGTAATGGCTTGTCATCATCAGTAGCACAACTAGCACCAACAATTTTCAAGAGATTCTTTGTATCATCTTCACTATGACCACCTCCTGCCTTGGTAAATTTAAACATTACTTTACTGAAAAAGAGTTTGAAAAATAATAAGTTTTTATATAAATTTGTATAAGATATTGTCCCGAAAGCAGGAAATAATGATATTACTTTCTTGTATATTGAATAAATGAATGAATAATGGTTACTCTTTCACATTCATATGAATATTATATCACATTAGCATATCAATAACCTTAATGGTTTTATACTTTAAGATTCAATAGAACTCTCTTAAGAGCTTAAAGAATTATACAGATTAAATGTCCAATTCTTCAGTTGTCATTAACTAAATAGAATAAACTGAACTAACATGAAAGGAATATTACTAAAAAACTGAAAAAGACAGATATAACAATGAATAAAAAAAATATGGATGCAATGTAGACAACAAGTTATACTAATATTAATAGACTCACTGAATTGGCAATAAGACTTTTAAGCCAAAAGGCCACAATAGTTTTTTTATAACCTAAATTCAATTATCATTTTATATCTGATTACAGTAGTCAATTATGTATGAGGAAGCAGTGCAGCTGGCTTATCGTATGTCGATGGTTTCACCAAGTTGTTCATTTTGGGTCTTCAATCATAGTTAAAGCTTGAATAATCTCTAAATGACCCTGACTGTAGGTGTAACATTAAAGAGAAAAAAGAAAATTTGTAAAGGATAAATAGTTGTTGGTATTTAACTTACTTCATCCCTTCTTCCTTCAGACATATCAAACATTGATCTAAAACTTCTTTACTTAAACTATCATTTACAATAGCATGTTCCATTTTCTAGAGTACATTAAGTGCAGCTTCTGTAATATAGAGAACATTTGTTATTTTGGACTTAACATACACGTTACATTGACTGTCACTCTACCATATATTCTGGTCAGTGAAGATTTCTGAATCTGATTTTTATTAAATTAACACATTAAATGTAATATCCTCACACTGACATTATTCATATTATGAATATTTATTGAAATACAGTATAACCTCCCGAAACTGCACCCTGAGATGCGGCAACCTCCGAGAAGTGGCAATTTTATTTCCCCCGTTTGTTTTCACTCTTATTTTAACCTCCGTAGAACGACACCTCCGTGGAGCAGTAAGCGGCCGTCGAAATTGTTTCCCTTTTGTAAGATTTTACCTCTGAGAAGTGACATGTGTGTGTTTTTTTTTTGGAAAAAAAATCACTGCTTGTATGCTTAATACTGCTGTGACCCTATAACCTCGGGTGCTTGGATAATATTATAACAATGACTGGCACATGCGTGTTGCCTCCGCTTCCGTCTAGCATTTGTTTACATTGCATACCACAACTTTTTCATCGATGATTTATGTCATTTCTACAGTCAAGACAATTTATCGTTCATACTGTCATTAGAATTCTATTCAAATTAACACTGCTATATAAATGTGTCACATTTTAATGCATTTTTTGCACAGTTTTGATATTTCTGCAAATGATACATGGTCCGCATATTGGTTGGAGTTTAGTATACTGTCGCAGGAATTTCCCGCTTTACTATGTATCTGGCATTTGAGTTGTCAATTTAAGCGATAATAAAGTCTCCAAGCAAAAGCCAATATGGCCGTCAGTGCATCAAGAAATGCGATCAGTTGATGTATTATTTTATTGTCATTGAGAGTATTTTTATGTTTTTCGAAAAGAAGAAGAACTGTTTATGAGTTATGAGTATTAAGGGTGATCACTCATGAGCTTTTGTGATACAAAGCAGTCTAGCTAAATGTCGTAAAATTTCAAGTTGAGTTTATTATATTTTTTATCATCTAATTTTGTTAACAATGTTATTTAAATGCATAAATAATTTCAAAGTGGCATTTTCTTCATCACAAATTTTTACTGCTTTTACGACATCCGACCAGATTACGGCAGTCAATTCAGTTTGTCTGTATATATACAACAACCAAATGCCGTTTAGTATTTATCAGTTAAAGATTGTTAAATTTTGTATGAATACATTTATATAACCTGGTTTGCAAATATATTGTTCTTAAAAATTGTAAAAAACATTGTTTATTTCTTTTTAACGTTCATATTGAAATATTTGCTGTTGTAAAACGGTGGGTGGGGTAAGTTTTCATCAAGTTTAGCATTATGAACACATATCCGTTGAAAAATATTCATCCAAAATTCATACAAGTCCATCAAAAATTGTTTCTGGTTATGCATATGTGGTTATTTATACAACATGCAGTGGTTTTGTCTTGAAAGAGGTCATTAACTAAGGAAATATCCAGTTTTTGCTGAAAAGAAAAGCTTAGAGACCTAACATTTCACATGATAACTTTCTTATATGAACATGGACATGTGCTTTTCATGTCATATTTTTAATTGGTGTTTAACCTACTTCAGCATAATCATTCAAAATCCTTGTTACTCCTTCAATACGTAAAAAATGTATAAACATTATTCATAACCCCTTATTTTTTAGCCATTTTATAGATCTTAATTTGGTAAATAACTCAGTGTTTGAAATAGTACACAGTCAAGAAATAGGCATAAAGTGGACATTTAATGCTTTAAGTTTCTTCCACATTCAGGCTGTGATACAACCAGTACATTTGTTAAGTGATTTGGTTAATATTTACTGAAATATTTGGTTATTTATCTGCCCACACCCCTTTTTCAAAACCATTATTAGGAAAATTACCGATTTTGGGTATATCACTAAAAAGTAATTTTACGAAAAAGTTAACTCATGGACATATACTTTTCATACTAAAAACTGAATGACAATATGTTATTCTTCAAAATTAAATAAGAATCGAAACATCCTTGTTACAAGAAAATTTTTCGATTTCACGAGTGATCACCCTTAAATGGTTGTATGATTGCAGAATTGCACTGTAGTTCATTTTAAGGTAGTTCGCGGTATTGCTCGGCAAAAAAGAAAGTGTGTTAAAATGGCATGAAATTTGAAGGAATTGTACCTGAAGTAGCAGCGCTTACGAAAATAAATATAGTTCTTTTTACAGTTTGACGTCGGTAACCTAGCAACTAAACGACGTTAAAATGCCACCTAGCGGCACCAGCTATGTGAACGACTCGTTGTACTTTTTCCCTTGTAGCTTTGCTATAAATTGTCATAGATTGAAAATTCGCACTTTGCGAATGAGCGAATGCAGTTGTCTACCGAATGGTATTCATCAATGCTTTGAATATCCATGACCGCCCGGCGTGTCGGAAATTAATCGACGTCAAAATGTCAATATGGGAACGTTATTTCGACGTAAAATATTCAGATTAATGCAAATGTAGCTAAAACGCTGAGATAGAAGTTTTTAAAAAAATAACATTATGTAAAACATTCATTTATCTTTTCAGTATCGTAACGTTTCCTGCACCACTTGAAATGAAAACAACGTCATTATTTAGGCCATTTTCGCGCTTTATACTTGGTTTATTGTAAGCGTATGTTAATTTTATGTTTCCATAATAGATATTTGTAGACTTTTAACAATTCCAACAATTATAGTTAGGAACGTAATATACTTTTTAGTCGGCAATAAATGCTTTTATTTTAGTAAGTTGTAATGTATGCAGTCATAAAAATGACGATATGCTACCGTATTATTAAAACAACAATGTTTCTTTGTTAACTCTGTTGTTTATATTTTGAAGGTAACAACATATCATGATTTTTTTTTTACTATCAATAATATAAAGTACCGGTATTGATTCCTTACATACATTTTTTCACACCTCAATAAAAGCTGCACTGTAAGTAATATGAATTTTACAATACATGATAATCGGTTGATATACAAAATATAACACGTTTAGTCACGTACAGTTAGCAGGGTACAAGTATCACGTGATATCTTGGCTTGGCCCATCAATGCCATGACGACTTAATGTCAGATTTATATGGTTGATTGTAAGCCTCCGCTCGCTGTAATTTTAGCGCAACATGTAGTAATAAGCTTTGCGTCCGATGACAAGTTTAGTTCTTCATAGCGACTTTACAAACAATCATAAATATATGAAATCGTTTAAAATCTTTTTGTCCGAAGCAAGTCCTTGAGCTATGATATTTGGTGTGAAGCATTGTCTAGCAGACATCTACCAAGTTTGTTCAAATGATGGCTCCGGGGTCATTTTTTTCTTAATAATAGTCTTTTCTTCTTGTGAGTGATTATAGGTAAAAAGTAAAAGGATATGTTTATAGTCAGAAATTTATATTCATAATCAACCGACTTTCACAAGTTACCCCCGATCACTGGGTTATGGGCAAGTTCGTGATTCGCGAGATATTTTTTCTGCCCGTAATTTCCGTTTACGCGCACCCGCATTTTGTTTACATACACTCAGTTTGAATAAAAAATATGTTAGTAACATTTTTTCCGTCATTATGTGAGTTTCATTTGTGTCCCAAACGCAGCAACTGTTCATAAATTGCATATTTGTATGCGCATTCAACCTGACCTTGTGGTGTGTACAAATTTAAACAAAAACGAACATGTACATCTTTGAACATACAGTATTTCGGATTTTTTCTCTTCTCAATAATAGTTTTCGTACATTGATGTCTTCATGATCAAGTTAAAGTATAAATCAGATTATCAACTCTTACATAAAACAACCAAATTTGATGAATATTGCTCCCACCAAACGTTGTCTTTATGTGCAGAATGACTTACGTCATTTTGGCATGGTATGACTTTAGGAAACGTTACGATACTGAAAAAAGTAGCCTGAAGAGGTATGGATTTTTTTCGCTTAATGTGTAGATAAATGAATGTTTTAAATAATGTTAATTTTTGAAAAACTTCTACCACAGGGTTTTAGCTACATTTGCATTTATCTGAATATTTTACGTCGAAAAAACGTTCCCATAATGACGTTTTGACGTCGATTAATTTCCAACACGCCGGGAGGTCATGGATATTTAAAGCATTGATCAATACCATTCGGTAGACAACTGCATTCGCTCATTTGCAAAGTGCGAATTTTCAATCTATGACAATTTATAGCAAAGCTACAAGGGAAAAAGTAGAATGAGTCGTTCACATAGCTGGTGCCGCTAGGTGGCGTTTTAACGTCGTTTAGTTGCTAAGTTACCGACGTCAAACTTTAAAAAGAACTATATTTTCGTAAGCACTGCTACTTCAGGTATAATTCCTCCAAATTTCATGCCATTCTAACACACTTTCTTTTTTGCCGAGCAACACCGCGAACTACCTTAAGGTAGGTAAAGAGTTTGGCAGGCGGCAATTGGGACGACCTGTATGTTTTAATTTTTCCATAATGCAACTTAATAAAGGAAGCTCCCATATTCAAGATTTTATAGAACATAAATTTACCTTTATCCAAATCATAGAAAGTGCTTAGTTTGAAGATGTATCCTTTGAAAGATCATGGTTATCAAAGTGGACATCCTCTGGTTCATAAATGTCCATCAGTATAAAAGGTTCACTTGTGTTCACTTATGATGGGATCGAAAAAGCTGGATTGAGACCAAAGACATTACATCTGTAGGATTCCATATTCATCACTGTATAGTACAGCTTGGTAGCAACCCTTTGGCAACAGGCACTGAAAAAATCAAACTTAGAATGTTTGCACAATGTATCATACAGTGAATTTCAACCAAATGCTATAAGCAAATAATTATCTAAACTTTACATGCAGCCGTTTGAATATCAAACTGAATTTACACCAACTAAATTTTAAAGAAATTAATCACCCTCATGATTGCATTAACAAATATATATAATAAGACTAGGGCTGGGTACCGCGAGTAAAAATTATACCGCCGTAAACCACAGTATATACAAGATACCACAGTATACCTCGTTCTTTATCAAGTCTTGTCCATGCAGCCATAGCAGCTTGTTAAAATTGATTATTAATTGATGATAGAGTGAATGTTTAGTCTGAATTTATGTTTGGTATGAAAAGAGACAAATGTCTATCACACAATTTACAGATTTTTCCTTCAATTTCTTTGGCTCTTTCTTCTACTCCTTTTATCTTGTTGTTGCAATATTATTAAAATGTAATGGGAGGTGTTTTATGAACTTAGAATAATAGTCCATTAAGTTTTAAACGTAAACTGAATAACATTTTAAGGTCCTGGCAAATGGAGATTTCATCCTGAATGTTCATCACATGATTAAATATCAAAGAGACACCACCATCAGAACAGATTATCAATATATATATAAACACCCATTAGAAGATGTATGGTTGCACAATGTAGTGCTGTTATCCAAAATTTGTCATCCAAAATTCATATACTTTACGCAAATATAAATGTAACAACCGTTCTTGAAAATTAATGAGTTTCTGATACTTTTTTGGTCATTAAGCTTAATGAAACATTATATAGATAACATAAGATTCAATAAGTACTATCAACACATAATTATGATTGTCGAGTGAATTGTATAACAATTTTCAGAAAATACGACACAGACCGTACAATATGGTACAAACTTTATTGAATACCACTGACGATAATTTTTTTACTCGCCAGGGCGATCAGGCGAGTGCTAATTTCGAAGACTTACGTATCACAATGATGACATCGCTGATATTCGTCTCTGAATTACGTTGGTAATAAACATGGCGGCGCCCGGCAAGCATTGACTGCTAGCATATACGTTCAAAATGTGAGCATGGGTCCAAACAGCACCTAATTAAGACAGTACCTTACTCTAATTAGTTGCTAATGTGTTTAGTGATTATTCTGATAAAAGACCTTTATACCACGGTAAACGGTATACCGGTAATACTGCGCACCCCTACTTAAGACATATTTTATTTTCCCAAAGGATGGCCTTTGTTCACAATTCTGACTGTATATATTATAATGTATCAGACCGAAATATTGTGGTTCCAGGACACACCAGAGACGTCTCTGGACACATGTTCTTCCTATCAAAAAAGGATAACGCGAACTATCGATACATGTAGAACATACTGTTGCGTTGTCTGGTGTTGATATCCACTATATCTAGCTTTGTGATCTTCTGGGAATCATATTACCTTGTCTCATATCCATTTTTATGAGAATACTTTCGGTAAAGTCTATTTATTAGTCTTTAGTAAATTAATAAGGAATATTTCTACATATACACCGCCTACCTCCATTGAGAAGAGCTTTCGTCTGCCTAAACTGGTTCCCGTTTCATGTTGCAGTGCACCATAAGCTTTGTACACACAAGTCAACGGGAACCAGTTTACTGCCCATTATGGTTTAAGGGAAACAACTCGTACAACAATATCATAAACATGGTCATACGAGTCACTTCCCTTATTAACCTTACAGAAGATTGTGTTCGTACTTTTAAGTACCTACAGATCAATATACAGTCTATTTTTATGGCAAATCAAACGTTCAAATGTTGAAAGATGTTGTCTACTAGGCATTCTTTTAGTAATTAGCTGTTATAACGCCTATTTGTGCCTATGTCGACAACGTATTACCTCCAATCGAAAGAGCTGTTTCCTTGACAACGCAACTCTGCGATCAATAGGACATAAAATCACAGGAATCTATTATTCAATTAAAAAAAATATGCTGAATGAAAAAATTACCTTAGTAACTATACGTAGGTAATTTTTTTATTTAGCATAATTTTTAACGAGCCCCGATTAATGCCTAGCAATAAACTATTTAATAAAGAAGTTACTCTTTCAGGTTTGCTTTTTACATGGACGATTATTTTCTATTCCTTATTTTGTAACAAGGACTTATATACATACATGTAGTGCCATGTCGAATGTCGTCCGTCGACCCACAAACGCGACGCACGACAACGCGATACGACAATGCAACAATGCGATACGACAATGCGACAACGCGATACGACGCTCGACAATGCGACACGACGGACGACAATGCGATACGACATTTGTCAAAATGTCGTGATGTCAAGTGGCCAATTTTGGCACGATATATTACAATGTCGTATCGCGTTGTCGAGCGTCGTATCGCGTTGTCGCATTGTCGTATCGAGTTGTCGCATTGTCGTATCGCGTTGTCGCATTGTCGTATCGCGTTGTCGTGCGTCGTGTCCTGCATTTCAGCGACATGCGACGCACGACAATGTGACACGACGCTCGACAATGCGACACGACGCTCGACAATGCGATACGACATTCGTCCAAATGTCGTGATGTCGTATCGCGTTGTCGTGTGTCGCCTATGCGTCCATACCATGACATGCGACAACGCGATACGACAATGCGACAACGCGATACGACGCGATACGACATTGTAATATATCGTGCCAAAATTGGCCACTCGACATCACGACATTTTGACAAACGTCTTCAATACACGTATTAAAACGTTCAGTTGTTCATTACAAACGTTAAAGAATAACGCTCACACGCAAATGAAACTAGCACATGTATTAACTACCACAAAAATTACTTATATATCATATTATGACAATTCATCAACAACCCTTGTCAATATAAGAAAAACATACATAAGAAACTAGCAGACGCCATCCTACCGCGCGTGTTAGACTTTTGTTCAGGTCAGGTGCGAGTAAATTTTATTGTCGCAACGATCGAAGCGAACGGCGGTATTTATTGAAGTGAACACCGGTCGACGCACGACAATTTTCAAAATGTCGTATCGCGTTGTCGAGCGTCGTATCGCGTTGTCGCATTGTCGTATCGCGTTGTCGCATGTCATGGTATGGACGCATAGGCGACACACGACAACGCGATACGACATCACAACATTTGGACGAATGTCGTATCGCATTGTCGAGCGTCGTGTCGCATTGTCGAGCGTCGTATCGCGTTGTCGAGCATCGCATGTCGCTGAAATGCAGGACACGACGCACGACAACGCGATACGACAATGCGACAACGCGATACGACAATGTGTCAACGCGATACGACGCTCGACAACGTGATACGACATTGTAATATATCGTGCCAAAATTGGCCACTCGACATCACGACATTTAAAAAATGTCGTATCGCATTGTCGTCCGTCGTGTCGCATTGTCGAGCGTCGTATCGCGTTGTCATATCGCGTTGTCGCATTGTCGTATCGCGTTGTCGCATTGTCGTATCGCGTTGTCGTGCGTCGCGTTTGTGGGTCGACGGACAACATTCGACATGGCACTAACAGGATTCCGTATATAAGTCCTTGTTTTGTAATGTTTTAGCCGCAATATAGCGACCATTGTGACACCGTGTGGTCTATGGTATGTCTATAATAGCAGTAAATGAATAAAGTATGCACCGAGGTCTTTGAAAAAGACACCCAGGAAGTCATGTTATTAAATAAATTGGCATTTCCCCACAAATAGTATGGTCAAAGTTGGGACCGCACTATTTAGAGCATAGGTCGCTGGGTAAACAAAAACAGGTAAAAACGGTGTCGACATAGAATATCATTCTGATAATTGTGTAAATTAAGAATTTGAGGAAAAATAGGTATTAAAATACTGATTACTGAAATAATGCCCATAAGACATTTTTTTTTTGTGTGTTTAAGTGCTCAATGTATCATAAAAGCAGGCGACTGTCGCCTGAAGATATGAAAAAGTGCATTAGAAATCTTCTCCATCTGTTAAATAGGGGAAGTAACTCGTATGTTATATATGATAAAAAGTATTAATAGATATACCGAGTTGTCTTTCTTTGTTACTCATCTCAGTAAAAGTTTTGAGGCGCCATTTTCGAATATGAGTCATGGAATTCCATATTTCTTCGGTTACTTCTAAATTTAGCATAATTAATTTATTGACGCTAGAGCTGGGAGGTTTTAACGGTATAACGCGATATTAGATAGACAATATAAATATCACAATATTTTTTCAGCATACCGATATATATGGCGGGTTTAGCTTATACCGATAAACCGATAAAACCTCACAGCTCTATATTTTATAGGTTGCGTTCTTGGCTAAATTAAAATGATAATCCAATGTTGTTTTTGATTTGCATCAGTACATTGCAAATGGAAATGTTGCTTTTTTTAAAGGACAAACACAATGATGATGTACATGATTATGTAGAATTAATGTTTAAGTAAATAAGGTTATTTTCATCTTTTTTGGTGTAGTTACGTCTTGTCCGATCCGAAGTATTTTAATAAAAGATGTTCTTTCTTTTGTAGTTACGTCATTTTGGAAGGGTCAAATTTTCATTTACATTGTATTGTCATTATCTGAACATTATTCTTGTAAAAACATTGTCGGAGATTCCATTAAATGATCTTCTGAAGTTAGTAAGGTTTATTGAAAGACTGTCAAACGTCACATGCTATTTTAATGTCATTTTTTTATATTTTTACAGTCGACACAGACTTAGCATGACTTCTACTAGTAGGCACAATTAGAGTTTATACATGTAAACAATACAGTTGGATTTTGACACTTGCACCGTGATTTGTTCTGTGACTGGAATTTCGCTCAGGAAATGACAGCACGTCAGGAACCTGTTCGGCGCTTGTGCTGTCTAGGTAAATGTCTGACATCTTGCGACACCATTAAAGCTTGTAAGTCTCCAAATGTTCCTGGTTGTTGATGGAACTTAAACTACTAGAGAAAATACTGTAGCATGAGTCTGAGTACGTAGCATACAGAATAAATAAAAACTTTCATGACATACAAAAAAGAGGTCTTCGTGCGAACGTTTGATTTTAAGAATATATTTGGATGTTGTAGGAAGGTAAACTGATGTTTTGGTATAGATGCACCAGGAGATAACCTTACCTTTTGGCAAGGTCAGAACTTAATTACATAATTACACAAAAGTGTTTTTTATTCATATTGTAGCGTGTTGACGATTTTGTCTTGATCGAAACTTCATGAAAAACAACTGATTAAATATGTATCACAACGATTGTTTGTAAACATGATCTTTATCCAACATTATCCAAAACATCAGTCTTTGATGTTACACAAAAATAGTAACTGTACAGTACACATCTTTATAATTAATTAACTTGGTAGAAACTCTTGTGTAGACTGTGACAATTTCATGTATAGATGATGCACACAGATAGCTAGATATAGAAAAATCTCATACATTATTCACAAACTTGTTCTCTTGAAGACATTATGTAAAAAGTACTAAAAACTAAGACGGTTGCTATACACGTAAGTTGCACCTAATGTTCGAATAAATAAAGTTCTCAAATAAGCTGTTACAATGTATAACAGAAGTTCTTATAATGACCTCTTAATTTGTTTGTTCAGTATGATTTACTAGTAATGTATATTTAAGTCCTTGATTATATACCAGAGACACATATATATCTATGTCTCTAGTATATATGTACTTAGTAATTTTGTGTAACATTTAGTGTGAACCACATAATTATCCTGTTTTCGGTGATCTCTGTTTGAATATACGATTTCCTATTGAGTGTATAGCGACAACATAAATGCATGTAACACGGTCAACGTTCAGATATGTAGCATGATTTTGTAACAACAATATTTTGGTGCCAAAATGAACTCTTTGTGTGTTTATGCTATTAAGACGTAGTCCAGTTTTATTGTTACCTTGTTGTACCTTAGGGAAAACCTGCGTGCTAACTTCATTAAGATATCAGCTATGTTCATGGTTCAAGGTTTGGGATAAATAAAGACAAACCAATACATAATTTATTGTACAACTCATTATTGTTGGAAAATTGTAGCGTACAATTTAGTTATACCGTTAGATGGATGTTATTCATGTCATTGTGTTTTCTTGGCCCAAAACGTCTCCCCGTACAAATAGTTCAAAATGGGTTCATTGACTTACTTCTTTAATACTTGTATTTAGCCATCCGTATTCTTGAAATAATATGTCATAGTATACAGTACAATACAAAAAGAGCTCATATTGATATAATTATGTAACAATACCTGTGACCAAGAAATCCAGAAATCCTCGTATCTCATGAACATGAAACTATTTTGGTAAATATTTGCAGGAAGTCTCCATTTGATAAATACTAAAACCATCTATCTTATTTTATCCTGTAAAGTGACAATATATTTTTTCGTTTTTAGTGACCATCTTGGATTTCTCAAAATGTGTCATGTTTCCAAATATCTACCAAAACGTTTTGAACACTTCACTACGTATATTTACATTACATGTATACATAACACAACATTGAACCTCAAAAAGTTTTGCATATTCGTAGTCAGTAAAACGGATACCAATAACTCAATGTCTCTATTACTCTTACGAATGCAAGACGTATGTTTATCTGTAAAATATTCTGTATGCTAAGTTTATACATAAATGATATACATTTTGTATAGCCCATACCAAAACTTAGTACAGATTTTTTACAGAATGACACCAAGCAAAGTTATCAACTTACCAAACCTAATTAGCAGTCCACGTGACGTAAATAGCTTGACATCCGTATAGGATCTTTTTAGATGGTTATTATTAAGCATTAATATAATAATGATTCATCAGGCTAAATATGTGTTCATAGACAATGTCACAGACAGGTGACTATACCAATATTATAACAAATTAGATTGCTGCCTCCACTTAATGTCTGTTTGTCCCAGTTCTGGCTGTATTATATATTTAATCATTATCATTGAAATTCGGGTAAATGTATGAAAGAAATAACACATTTCATCCAAAGAAGATTAACATTTTCATATTTATTTTAACCGAAAAACACTGAAAATCATATTTCAGTCGGCTCTTTAAATTTGCTCTTCTGTATAAAAACATTCGTAACCATTATGCTTGTCAAATAATAGAATGTGTAAAAAAGAACAGTTGACCATAGTTTTATCTTAGGATAATGAATTTATTGATTCCTAATATCACTACAAAACGATATTTTTGTAATTGGCAACTTTGCAGATCGCGTTTGGTAAACATGAATGTTATGTACCATCGGTATAACTAACATAGTTCATTGTATTTCGCTATCATTAAAATGCTGGCCAGCAAATAAGTAAAATTTCGTTAGCTTTAAAAAATAAACATAATTTGCAATTTCATATCCGTTCATTCAAGAATTAACATGCCGGAAACGAAACCGTATGAAAATGTCTGAATATGATAATATTTAAGTAAGTTATTTGCACATGTATAACCTTTTCAGAAAGTTTTTCCCAGAACATCACTTATCACTAACGATAGGCTACGATATACATATATGTTTATAAGTTCAGCAGAACTACATCCGTCTGTTGTCTGGTCGCTTTGTATAATTAGTGAATGCATCAATATTTCCCTTAATTTGCAATGGCCAAAGGTACAGTTTATATGCCGATTCGCTCTGAATAAATGTTATTATTGCAATAATTATGTTTGCCTGACAAATGATAAAATTGCGTGTCTTAATCTGAACATTTCGTGTTAATGTCTGGCATTACAATGAAATCGTATAAATAAATGAGTAGAAACTAATGTTACATTAAATTAATAAAAACGCAAAATACATATAGCTTTTTTTTAACCTTTGACATGACATATGGAATATTTTTGTCAGGAAAACGTGATTAACTAAAGAAATGATCAAACTATGATGTACATAAACACATCTATTGATACGCATTAGGATAAGGAGACGCGTCCCGTATTCATATTTTTCTCAGAATCTTGTGCACTGTTGTTTTTTTTATATCGAAAGCCGTGCATGTATATAGTGTTCTGTGTATAAATGTCTGAACATTGCTAGATATGAATGAGTAGCATTATTATAGAAATGTTCACCAGTTCAAATTTCCCCTTGATAATCAATGTAAAAAAATCTCTGAATACCGGAATCTCAGAATTCCGGAAACCGGACGATTTTTTCGTCCGTTGATGGATATTAACTTATTAAGCTGTATTTCACTTCTGAATACCGGTCGCGCATATTTTGGTACGGTGTCAAAGATTTTGTGTCTTATCGAGTTATATATTCGGACTGTATAATGTTTAATTTTTTAACATTTTCGAAAGGAATCGCGTACTAGTATATGGCACTTCGGCTGAGGCTATGAATATCGGAACTGTGGTGACTATAAACTTAGTTCTTCCACAACTAATAACACTATAAATACGCGTCTTCAAGGGTGGTAACTTTAAGTACTGTATTATCAAACCTTATCTTAAGTAATATCATCAATGCAATTCGAGCATTAAATAACGATAAATCAACAAATGTCTTCATTAAAAACACGGCTGTTACAAGAACTAGAACGCCTTAAACACATAACGTGATGCCTCATTTTTGTGTATGAATATCCATGATGTCATTCCAAGCATGTTTCCAGTTTTTCCGATGATGCGAATATTTAGCGAGTAAGAATAAAACTGATTTAACATTTTGGGACAAGTGTTCTTCTTGCATTAAGTTATAAGAATGTCCACTCTCCATAGCTTTGTGAGGGATGCCTGCTTTTAGTGCAACAAGTCCTGTGAGATAAACATCGTCTATCCAATAGAATTGTACTACTTTTGTCGAGTCATATAGTTTCTTGATGACGTCACGTGACATAAGAAACGCAAACCCTTCACAATATTGAGGATATTTTGCGAACGGGTATTCATGATTTGGAACAAACCATTTATCGTTCGTACGTCTTACCGGTCCTTGGTTAATGAACGATGAACAATAGAGAAAATTGTTCACATTTCCGTCAGGTGATTTTTGCATCAGGAATTCAACGAGATGAAAAACATCTATCATAGTGTCGTCGTCTACTTTTAGAACGAATTTAGTATGATTACAAAATGTCTCCACCCAATGTAGCCCCATTACACACTTCACTGTAAGATTCCTGTATGCGTCCATGAAATTACCTTGGACGATATCCAAATATCTCTCGCTTTCTTCCTCAAGTTTGCTTTGCAATACTTTGTCGTTTGTCTCAGCAAGTAGGAACATTGTAACAACAGCTGCTCCAGAATGGAGGTTTACAGAGCCCCATGTTTCTCGAATTGAGTTTCGTTCATCTATTTTCATCGGATCGCTATGAACAAGGATCACCACAAACACGTTGCCATTACATGCATATCCGTTATTTAACGTAAATTCATACTTATGTAAATTAACAAGGGGATGGTCAAGTTTATTGTTAACCGCAAAATAATTATGATAATCATCACTTGCATATACCTTCTTCTCTACGCTTGCAGTATCTTCATAAATAGGGGCATTAACGTGCAATGTGTCTGTATTCATTCCGGCATCTTGTCTTTCATTGGCTAAATCATGAAAATATTCATTGTTTTCTTGAGTAAACTTTCGTTTAAAATATGCAAACTTAGCAGATATGCGATTAACAGTTTCCCTTTGCTCCTCTTTTGTGAGTGTAGGTATCTTCGACTCCATCTCTGTAATATCTTCGCTGATTTTGTGCCACATTGAGAAAACGGTTTGGTTTAATAGAATCATAATTACACCAGCGATTAAAAGGAAGAAACATTTATGTCTGACAGACATCTTGCAAAGCTTCATGGCTGAAAGTGAAATAGAATGTATAATAAGTTTTGTATAATTATTATACGTGACAGTTATGTATACATGCGCTATACATGTATAATGTATATAGATATTCATATAACAGTACGCTGGTTGAGTGTCGTTTTGTAATAACCTTGACATTCATCGGGGTCAATTACATAGTCAGGTATGTTCGAATCATAATTATATGTATAGCAGACAAGCATAAGATTGTACAACAACAACAAACCTCTGATCGATCATGCTTTGTCACATTTCTAAATGGGGACGATTAATACTTGATAGGACACTGTCTTATTAATGTTTAATTAATATGATCGAGAACTCAGAGTTTCAAAGCTCTTAATCTCATTATAAATTGATGGATTGAAACACTGCATCTCCACATATTGCCTTTCGGTTGTCTTTCTACCTGTATCGCAATACGTTTTGCCTATCTTTCTACCTGTATCGCAATACGTTTGCATATCTTTCTACCTGTATCGCAATACGTTTTGCCTATCTGTCAACCTGTATCACAATACGTTTTGCCTATCTGTCTACCTGTATCACAATACGTTTTGCCTATCTGTCTACCTGTATCACAATACGTTTTGCATATCTGTCGATCTGTATCGCAATACGGTTTGCCTATCTGTCAACCTGTATCACAATACGTTTTGCCTATCTGTCTACCTGTATCACAATACGTTTTGCCTATCTTTCTACCTGTATCACAATACGTTTTGCCTATCTTTCTACCTGTATCACAATACGTTTTGCCTATCTGTCTACCTGTATCACAATACGTTTTGCCTATCTTTCTACCTGTATCACAATACGTTTTGCCTATCTGTCTACGTGTATCGCGATAAGTTTTGCCTATCTGTCTACCTGTATCACAATACGTTTTGCCTATCTTTTTACCTGTATCAAAATACGTTTTGTCTATCTGTCTACCTGTATCACAATACGTTTTGCCTGTCATTGCAATGCATATTGCCTTTTGGTCTACGCGTATCGGTATACATATTGGGCATCGGTCTACCAACATCGCAATACATACTGCCTATCGGTCTACCTGTATCGCAATTCGTGTTCCCAATCCGTCTACGTATCAAATCGTAATACGCGGTCGTACATTGTGTAACTTTGGTCTAAGAAATATTTAACCAATGAAAGATGGACGAAATATTTCTGATACGACAGACATTATGAGGGCACATTCAGCACAGATGCCGTATTAATTAGTATAATAATCATCGTATGGTTAATGTTAGATCATTCAGTAATGGCTATGTCGGGTCTATGTAATTCTGGCAAATTTAACGAAAATCAATTGCTCTATTGTACTTTGCATAAGATGATATAAAAATATCCCATACACTTGATTGATCAATAACAAAAATACACCACGAAAACTACACTGCTAAAAGAGAATAATTTATCATATTTTCACTGCTCTTTAATACAAGGGTTACTGAACCTTTGCTGTACATAAAGTCTGTCTGACGCAGGTTTTACTGCCAATATGTTGTGACAGAACGCTATGGAAGATCCCTATAAAACGGATACTATATAGTATATCAATACATACATTATATTCATGATTGTAAGGTTTTCTTGAATCTTACTTATGGATGAATCTAACAGGCAGGATACGTTGACAATACTCGTCTGTCCTTAACTAACCAAATTAAGGACTGTCTTCAATCTGTTTCCCACATAATTATTACCTGCTATTATTTCGTGTCTAGTTTACATACAACGTTAGATATTATACAAATTTAGAGATAAGTGTTGAATAATTTTGTGTGTAATACGGTAGGTAACAGAAACTTACGGTCTCACTAAATAGGTCAGTGCTATGATTAACAGGTCCGTTTAAAACTCGGCCTGGTGAGTATTTCAGTCCTTTTGGTAGCAAACAAAACAATTCTTACAATACATATTTATAAGGTCATATAATAATGATATTAATGGCGATGAAGAATATTATTTTTAATGTACAAAGAAATATCATACACAAGTAAATAAATTAGAACCTTACCCCTCATCTTAACCACGTGACAATTAAACACGTGCTTTGTATTCGTTCAAGGTGGTGTTGAACAACTTCCTATCATACGAAATTATCACATGAAGTCGTGCTGAATCATGTATAATTTTTGTAATCTTGTCTTGGCCCTTAGTAAGGGACGTGTATACATCGTATTATGATGTCCATTCACAGTTAAACGAAATGGATCAACACTATGTTATCATTATATCTTAGATAATATTCCACTTCATTACTGACTTTAAATCTTTATTGTTTAATTGTGTCCTATTGACGTCGAACAAATAATAAATAAATCCAATTATGAACATTTATTTGTTATCACAAACGATTCTTAGCTTCATTTAAACGCAAAATTACTTAATAAGTGTCTTTAGTCGATTAACGAACAATAAATCAAAACTAAAACGTTGCTCAATTCGTTTTATTTTGTAACTCAATAAATGTTCCTTTAAACACGTTCAATTATGACAATATATTGTACACAACCGGTGACAGCTCTTTAAATATCACTTAGACGTTTGTCTTGAATCATCAACGATTTAATACTCGGCATGATGAGTATAGCTGGTAGAATTATATACCCGAAGCCTAGGTTGTGTTTCTATTTAATCAATCGGGTTCAAGTGCGCCCTTTACAATGACTATATCTTATTTATATTCAACTCAGTATTAATTATTCATTACAGACCACCGTTCTCGACAGTAGAGATAGAAACCTAGAATTACTTGACCGAAAATTAATATGATGATAAGTTTGTTGTAGAGAGTAATTGATAAATCAATGTAGATGAATTATTAAAAAATAGCATATGGTAGGTGGTATCACAATCATTTGATGAGAATTAACTATGTCAACTATATACACCCAATAATTGAATTCGGACAAGCACACTTTTCAGTCTAAAAAGAATAGTTATCTAAAATGTTATCGTATTATCGGTCAACTACGTCAGTCCGCATGACAATAAAAAGCATTACGAAGTTACGTACTGATGGCGTAAAAAGCCTATAGCTGGTTCATAAAAAAATCAGTGACTTTTTGTTAAAAGATACGAACGATATTACACAGATAGATAAATTTATTTCAACATAAAATGTACATTTGTCAGTAATTCTGGGGAAATGTGATAATTGGACAAGGGATTTAACGTTTTCAGTTTTTTGTCTTATAACTTTTCAAAGTAGTCCTCATTTGCATGAATGCATTTTTCGTGGCGACGTACCCAGTCACTGAATGTCCTGGCATCAACTCGGTTTAACCTTTTGCGTGATTAAGTGTTGATCGAACTGATTAATAAGCATCGATCAATATTGTTTGAATGATGGAACCGTTCTGTGAAACAGATTTAGTGTATCTAAGAAGACATATAATTATAAAATAAAATTCAAGCAACCCGGCCATACGGAATTTGAATGGTGTCAAACACAATAAACTGTAAATACGGAAGTTGCGAATCCATGTGTGTATACAAGTCCTTTGTGTCATTTGACTTTTAAAATTATATCTATACAGACGATTGTCTAAAAAGCTACATGATGTATCATCACATGCATGCATGAATGTTTAATATTTGAGATTTTGTAGAAATTCACTAATTCCTCATCAAAACCTTTAAATGGTCGTCTTTATATAGCGTTAATAGTTAATATCTTATGGCTTGTTAAAGAGGATATTATTTGAAAACATTGTACATGTACCTATTTACGTTCACCGTCGGTTCCTGCAATTGAACTGAAGTAAAGACACAGCATATATATATAGACAGACATTGTCCTTTGGATATACCAGAGCGTAAAAATTGTGACAGAACTGTTAATACATTTGGTATAAAATTACTTAACCTATGTAAAAGTAATGACATACTGATCATGAATGGTAGACTTGAAAACGGTTCATATACTTATAATTCAATTTGTAGAAATAAAAGTATTGCTAGCGCAGTAGATTATATTATTACTAACTTTCTAAATTTTAGTAATATTGATGATATGTTTGTTTGTGATATGACCGAATATTCCGATCATTGTCCTATTTTATTTTCTATGAGCTATTCGCATTCTAATGACAATAATAGCACTTCTAATTCTTTTGATAAAATTTATGGGATTCTTCTCGCAGCGAGACATTTATGAATGATCTAGAAAAGCATCGTGCATCGTTTGACACCATAATTAGTAACTTGTCTTCTGGTGTGTCAGATTTAAACCAATGCATGAATGAGTTTTCAGATTTTATTATTTATTTCGGTATAAAAAGCATATAAAACATGGTACATATATCACAGAATTAGATTGCTAAAAATGAAAATACATAGAAATATTTAATGAATAACTGTTTTAAAATATTGTAATTAAAACAAATATCATCAATTTTTACTCTAAAATAAGAAATCAAATTTAATAAATAGTGGTAACCATGATTGTTAACTTTACAATACCAAGGATGACACAAAAAAGGGGAAACCCCTTATTTCCATTGTGGTCCTTCTATATGGCATTTGACCCAGATAGGCAAATGTAGATTTATATAAATTTCTAGATAAGATAATAACAACTATTTATGAACATAATAATAGAAAAATAAAATGTGGATATATTAACTAAAAAGGTATCACAATTCTTATATGAATATCACAGTAAACATTAAATACTAGTTAAAAGATGCTGTTTGACATCAGATTTAAATTTACCTAATTGATTGTTCTTCTTAATATGGACTGGAAGCCCCTGCGAAAAAGGTTCATGAAGTTCATGAATTTATTCATGAACTTCAAGAACTTCATGAATATGTTCATGAATTGTAAAAAAGTTCATGAATATCAAATACATATTCATGAATTAGAAATTCATGAACAATAAAGTTCATGAAGTACAATTATTTATTCATGAACATGAAGCACTTCATGAACAAGTTCATGAATTGTACAGAAAGTTCATGAATATCAAATACATATTCATGAATTGTCAAAAACATTCATGAATTGTCAAAAACATTCATGAATATCAAATTGATATAGGCATGCACTGGAAACACAATGGCAAGAAATCATTATCTAAAATGACATCTGCACTTGAAATATTTCACAACTTCTATTTTCTGAGAAAATGCCTGAGTACGAAATCGCCACTGACAAATTTTTTTATACTGACCAGTCTTGAACATTCTGTGAATAAATATGACTTGCTTTCATGTTTGTTCAATGATAACCCGAATTAGGTAGCCTAATTGAATATTGATGTACAAGCTGGAGTGCTGAACGTAATCAAACGTCTGGATGACGTAATCACAAACATCTGGATGATACTGACTTAATTCAAGGACAATATGGCACACAGAGAAGGTTGCGCGCAGTATTAGAATATGTATATTCTTCTGCCAAGTGAAGATATTTTAGAATGGCACTGTCGAACTGAAGTGTAACATTGTTTCTAAAAGTGAAGATTTCGTCTGTTGATAAGAAATTTTGTTCCAGTGTCGTTTGAAAAGAAAAGACGAGCTGTGACCTGAACGGAATTCTGCGTGAGTCAGTTGTCCATTCTCAATACATTTTAGCATTTGAATAAGACTTTTGCTTGTCACTTATATTAATATTTTCTTAATATCAATGCACAGATTGTATAATCTTATCCCCACAACGCAAGGATGCCAACTTGTTGAAATGCTTTAAAAATCGCGAAAACATGTGACATTTATTTTCATGTCGCGGAATCTGTATTTATTCGTAACATTTTTTTACTCTCATCTAATGAAATTACTATTTTAGATATTATGTCCCAGCTTGTGTGGAACATTGTAATACTTAGAAGGGTATTTTTTCTAAAAGCTAACATCAAAATTTACAAAATAGACTTAGGTATTATTAACAGTCCGGTAGTGAAAATTCACTTGAATACATTTGTCAATTTCAGCATGGCCTTGGAACTGAATGGTTCAGCAGAGCTCTCTAAGATGAAAAAGTTTTCAAAGCCTAAAGAAACTCTAGATAACACTGTGGTAGTTTGTTGGAATGCTCTCCGATACTAGATGAAAGTGATTAAATGAGCACAAGAAGCAAATGTGTACCTAACTTTCTGACTTCTCACCATGGATGAAGTTTTTAACTAAAATAGGAATGAGAAAAAAATTTGAGTCTCCAGGCAATTAGGCTGCACTGGCTCTAGAAATTGAAACCTTGGAAAAAGCTAAATATTCAGCAAGTGTTTTACTGACATAATATGGAAGTGTAATGCATGATGCCATCATTCGAATATTATTAACATTCTGGGAATATAATTATAATGTACAGTATTGAATGTTGGAACTGATTTGCATTTCTTTTAAACCATTGATGAACTGCTAGTTTCAATTTAATATTGTAATTTCATTTGTCAATACTATGAGTATGACCCCATTTGTATACATGTAGAATTTAGAATATGTTTTAAATAAGTTTTTTATGTCACAATTTTTATCATTAATATGATAATTCTGAAATATGTTTCCATTAATGAATATTATAATTAGCGCTATAATTCTGGAAGCTACTTGTAATAATTAATTATGCCCCCTTTCGAAGAAATGGGGTATATTGTATTGCACATAATGGTTATAACTTGAGAATGATTTGGCCTTAGCTCTTCAGATTTGGTTGTGAGGTTGGTCATCACAGTTCACATGTAGATAACCCAATATTGATTTTGAGGTCAGAACATCAAAGGTCAAGGTCTCAGTGACTAGACCTTCAGCACAAAACCCTTGTCTGATCAATAACTAGAGAACTATTTGGCATAACCACTTTTAGATTTGGTTGGGTGGGTGGTCATCACATGTAGATGACCCCTATTGATTTTGGAGTTAAATAGGCCAAGGTCTTGCTGTCCAGTTGACCATTAGGAGCATCCATGTTTCAAACACTTCTTGTTAAAGTCTATTTTTGTTCGCCCGCCTGGCTAGCTCAGTGGTTAGAGTGTTTGTCTGATGATCAAGAGGTTATGAGTTCGAACACTGGGCAAGGTTCACACTTTCCGTGACAAATTTGACTGAAGATATATTACATCCTTTGTTAAATTGTCCTGCTGTGACCTCTAAATTATGTGGGGTAGCTTGGCAGAAGCTTACGGATAGAATGTGGTTAGTACTGGTTAAGGCCTAAATGAAGTCCAGGAATGCTGGTTAGGATAACTGCCTGCTACGACATGTCTGAAATAATGTTGAAAATGTCGTAAAACCCGATGAAACAAACAAAACTTTTTATTCACAGTAAATTTGTTTTTATGCTTTCATTATGAAGACAATGTAGTTTTGAAGAATACAATATTATAAACTTTATTATACCCCCACTATTTTAAAATAATGGGGGCTAATTGTAGGAGTCACTTTAGTCTGTCTGTCTGTCTGTCTGTCCGAAATCATGTCCATTCTGTAACTTCATTTATAGGAGGATTTTGTAATAACTTACCACAAATGTTAACCATCATTGTGTCACACACAACTCCCATGGCTGTAGCTTCAAGATCAAGGTCACGCTTGGAGATTAAAGGTCATAGTTTTGGTCTTTTGTTTGCCTGGTTATTGTATGGAAGATCTTCCTTATTGTCTTAGTATTCAGGTTTTTTTGGGTGGTTGTGAATAGGGCCTTAAGCCCTTAAATGTGGAAAATTTATGCACGATATTCAGTTTTGCTGAAAAATGCATACTATTTTACAGCATCAGAAACACTGTTTTAATGAACTGAAAAGAATTGCTTCTATGGAAAGGAAACTTTTTTGAAATATATAATAAAGTCTCATATATTGTGTGAAATTATTTTGTTTATGTCAAAAGTTGATCAGTTCAGCATATTGTACTTGTGGTTGTGCATACTAGTTATAGAGGCATGTTCCTCAATGGTATTCAGTGAGGAAATTCACAAGTTTATTCATGAATTACTTCAGGTTTGAAATTAAGGTTTGACAAACTTCATGAATTTTTTGTTCATGCACCATTTCATGAAGTGATTCATGAACCATTTCATGAATTTGTTCATGAACTTCTTGTTCATGAAGTGGTCATTTTTCCTTCATGAACTAATTCATGAATTTGTTCATGAACTAATTCATGAATTTGTTCATGAATCAGTTCATGAATTTGTTCACGAATTATTTGTTCATGAAGTGGCCATTTTTCCTTCATGAACTAATTCATGAACTAGTTCATGAACTAGTTCATGAATTTATTCATGAAGTTCTCGCCGGGGAGGTAATTCCACAATTTGATACCAGTGAAGGAGAATGATTTTAAACCAAAAGAACCAACTTTAGGAACAGCATAACATCCATGCTGACTGAATCTGGTGCTATATGAATGAATTGAATCTTGAGAAATAAAATGAATGCAGAGGTACTTAGGGCTTACACCAGTTTTTATCTTAAAAACATTATATAAAACAATTTGTTCCACTCTTTTATCTACAGGTAACCAATTTAGTTGAACAAAATGATCTTTACTAATATGGGCCCTATGATCAAGATTAAGTACAAAACGTATCAGTTTGTTTTGTGTGACCTGTAACTTATTTTTCCAATGTTTAGTTAAGCCATGATACCAAAAAGAACATGCATAATCAAAATGACACTGAATAAGGGAAGAGACTATAAGCTTTTTTGTTTGTTCATTAAGAAAGCTACTTTTCCTATAAAGAAATTTCAGTCTAGCATTAGCTTTATTTATTACTGAACTAACTATTTTATCACAGGACAATGACTGATCAAGTGTGACACCAAGATATTTAACAGAAGTAGTTGACTGGATAGAAGTTTCATTACAAGATACATTTAGTGACTGACATTTTTTTAATTTAAGTTTGGAGCCAAAAACAATGGACTCAGTTTTACCAAGATGCAATGACAGTTTATTATCTATTAACCATGATTGAACTGATTTTAAATCATCTGCAAGAGCATTCTCAATAACTGATTTGTCTTTATCTGCCACAATTATAGCTGAATCATCTGCATATAGAATGAGCTGATTTTTTACAACTGCAGACATGTCATTGACATAAATTAAAAATAAAAGAGGCCCTAGGATTGATCCTTGAGGCACTCCACAAGACACATTAGCTGGTGTGGAATGTGTTCCTGATATATCAACAAGCTGTTGTCTATTTGATAAGTATGAATCAAACCAGTGTATTACATCTTTCCCAAGACCAAGACATTCAAGTTTCATGGCTAATATAGAGTGGTCAACAGTATCAAATGCCTTTTGTAGGTCTAGTAAAACCATCCCAACAAGATTACCTTTATCTAGATTAAAACGTATGAGATCAGTTAGATGAATGAGACAGGTTTCAGTGGAGTATCTACTTCTGAACCCAGACTGAAGATTATATAACAAGTCTTTATCATTGAGGTATGTTTCTACTTGGTCATAAACAACCCTTTCAAAAACTTTTGATATTACACTTAGTATAGACACTGGTCTGTAATTGCCAACTTCAGTTTTGTTGTTTTTCTTGTACAATGGAATAACCCTTGCTGATTTTAAATCATCAGGTACAGATCCTTGTATCAATGATAAATTAATAACATGTGTGAGAGGGCTAGCAATTAAAGATGAACCATCAACAATAAATTTTGCAGGGATACTATCCAGCCCAGTAGCTTTATCTGCACTCATCTTATTTAAATATTTAAGAACTTTGTTCTCAGAAACAAGAGAGAAGGAACAGTTATTGACCTTTACACCTTTAGTCGAGTAAAATTTAGCGACAAAATCCTTGCCATATTTAAACGAAGGTCTAGGAAGTTTGGATACAAGACTAGATGCTACAGTTGTGTAAAACTTATTAAAAGTCTCAGCAACATTTAATTTGTCAAAACATAAAACACCATCAATATTGAGACCTATACTTTGACATGAAGAGGAGTAGTTCTTTTTAGATGGCAAACCCAACTGCTTAAGATATTTCCATAGAGATTTTACCATTTTTAACATATCATTTTCACATTTTTGGTCGAACAATTAGTAAGAATGATAATGTAAGAAAAATAACCAAGAAGGCAGAATGGTTCAACGATGAGTGTAGTTCAGCAAAATCATCTTTTCTAAATGCCAAACGCAACTTCAATGATTAAATCCAACTGATCAAAACAAAATTCTTTTTCTTAAAAACAGATAAAATTTTGCAAAGGTTAAGCGTAAATGTAAACTTCAATACTTTTCTAAAGAAGCAAATAACTTAGCAAAAATGAGCAAAACGTCACCTAAGAAATTCTGGAAATCTTTGAATAAATTCAAGAACGATTAATCTAACCCTTCCAATGTTGGAGCGGGTGATTTTATGAAGCATTTTGAAAATATCTCGAATACGCCTCACTGTGATTTTAATCAAGTTTTCAAGTTTATTGGTATTATCGGCATATAATGCCTCTGACCATTTACAATTTATATACATGTCAAGATGGTCAAGACAACAGTTTTTTAAACAAATAGTATACATAGAAAAAACATAATGATTATATACATACTTCTCAATTAATACAATATACATACATTTGCATATTTGAAAATTTTAAATAAACAAAATCAATGCAAGCACACATATTTGAAAGAATATAGTATAATATTTCTGTCTACAAAAAAAAATCGATATTATTTTCGAGTATTCTATTAAATGGGGTTTAAAAATAAATGTAAAGAAAACCAAAATCTGTATATTCGAAAAAAGAAAAACTGTCCATTTATCAAATTTTATGATTAATAACGAAAAAATCGAAATTGTCGACAATTTCACATACCTGGGTATAAATTTTTCAAAGAATGGTAACCTGAAAAACGCTGTGAAAAATCTGTCTGATCAAGCTCTTAAAGCGTATTATAAACTGCTTTCATTATTTGATAGGTTAAATTTGAAAATTAAAACTAAACTTTACCTTTTCGACACTATGATTGCTCCTATTTTATTATATAGTTCCGAAATATGGGGTATTTATAAATATTAGGAAATTGATAAACTCCATGTACGATTTTGTAAACGCATTCTTGGTGTAAATTCAAACACGCCCAATTTTGCTGTTCTTGGAGAATTAGGAAGAGTTCCATTATATATAATAGCTAAGGAAAGACCTTTAAAATTTTGGCAAAAAATCATTTCGAAAAACGATTCGTTTATAAGAAAAAAATATGATGAGCAGTGTACTTTGAACAATTCAAATAGCTGGGCTTTTGAAATGAATAACGCAATTGACTCTCTAGGCTACTATTATGTTAGAAATACTTATAACGTAAATTGTAATTATCTCCCCTTACTTAAAAGAACGATGCGTGATAATTTTATTCAACATTGGAAAAGCACTATTAATGACATGTCAAGATTAAATTATTTTAGTAAATTCAAAAATGACTTTTCATGTTCCAATTATATAAATCTCATTGAAAACGAAAAGTTGAGAAAACAAATTACATCTTTTAGACTATCATCCCATAAATTACTTATACAGACTGGGAGATCAAATAATATTGCCCGTGAAAATAGATTATGTAAATTATGTACTTTAAAACAAGTAGAAACAGAGTTTCATTTTCAAAATATTCACTCATTAGAAAAAAATATCTTGGTAATTTTCCTTGGCCATCCTTAAATAAATTCTATAACATTTTAACTACAAACAAAAAAAAATGCCCTACAATTAAGTTAGCTTTATTCCTAAAAGAGGCATTTTCACAACGTAACAACTGTCTTACGTCATAATATTTTTTTATTGTCCAATTGCATTTAACCACTGACTGTATTATACTAATGTTTTGTATTTTGTATTGTATTTATATGCATTTTCTATATTTCTGTCATGTTTGTATTGCTTTTGTACTGTTTTGTGTAACATAGGCAAGTATTTACCGATCTGTAAATAAAGTATATGTTTTAAGTACAGAACCTTGAGAGAAATATTTATAACACATGAAATGCAAAACTCGTTGTCTGAAAAAAATGATCATTATATGGACATTAATATCCTGTTTAAGTCTATACGCAGAACATGGATAATACTTAAGTGCGTGACACATCCATTTTAATTAAGCGACGTAATAGATCAATCAAAATAAATATTGTAAACGTGAAAGAAATACATGTATATTTTAAACTCCTACCTCTAAAATGTACAAAACCCATTCCAAGAATGAAAATTGCGTATTGAGCTTGACGTATAAATACAGTACAGGACGTAAATATAAACTACATTTTGTATACACAGACAGATATATTGCCTTTAAACAGATAAACACGTAATATGAAACGCAAAAAATAAAGGGCGAGACGTCACTAAATATCATCATTTTAAGCGTTGTAGCTCATCTAGTTTTGCTAGTTAATATAACTTTAGCAAAAATAAAGCGAGGTATTGAAAATCTGCAAATTGACTGATTTCAATTCAATGGGCTGAAACGAAGCGTATCACAATGTTCCAGTATTGATATAATAATGTATGATATACATTTATTCTCAGCAGTTCTGAATCAAACAAGAAACATATAATGCTGTATATATACTCAGTAATAATAATTTGAAATTCTTGAATGTTATATACTTGTTTTATATGGATATTAATTCAATCAGTAAAATTGATAATGCAAATATCAAGACAAATACCCAAAAGTCCTAGTAATTATGTATATGTAAATGTTTGTTATCGCTGGTTAAACAAACTTAATTAACCGCTCAGGCTCGGCGCATTAATAAATGTAACCGGTCGACAAATTTGAAAAATACTGCGATGCCATTTATCAAAATATAAATCCGTACATCAAAAGCAAGTCATGATTCCACTTATTATATTCCAGAATGTGTGAACATGCAGTGTGCAAATGCACCAGGTCACAAGCCTTGTATAGGTCAATAATTAAATAATTAAATTACTTATAAGCCACATCCTCACAACCCTGAATAACTGTTGCAAATGTCAAGTAGTTGTATTAACTAAATAAAACTATCTGCAAATATCATTTTCATCACGGAATAAATGTCCACAAATAATATGAACTGGCTCATGGTGTATAAACTGTGCAACCAAATTATGCTTATTGTGACAATTTCCTTCTGTCTTAATTGGAACCATTACTGATACACACGTTCAAAATGGACCCATGTCTTAACCAAATGGAAATATTGAAAAAATACGATCAAACCGTTAGAAATCAATGAACAGGTAATGTTAACGATTGTTTTCATATTTTATATGTTGAACGAAAATGAATTTTCGAAACGAATATACATTGAGTAAAAATTGGATGTTATTTTGCTAACAAAAGTTACAATGTTACAAACATTGAATTTACGTCGAGAAATCTACCAATTTTACGCAACTTACGTTAAATATAGATGGAATTGATAGGTGTTTTTTTTCTAACACAAAAGAGTCGGAAAATCATTAACTTAAAATAATAAAGAAATTAGTCATCAGAAATATATAATACATTAATAATTATTGAACATTTGTGATGAGTCCGTATCTAATATTTTAAATTAGATAGAATAAAAGTTATAACGATTCATATGTTGGGTATGGCAAATTATCGCTCTGTTATTTAAAAAAAAATGCCAATATATATATATAATATCCAAAATGTTTGAAACATTGATTAATTTTCAACTTTCAGACGTACCACTTTAATGTATCCTCTATTATCAGCATTTAGATCAGTATACGACCGTCAAACAGACCTTTCAATAAATTGCTGAAGACAGGGAACGAATTTCAATGACAACGAGTATCACGGTAGCGATTTATCAGAATTCTTTTGCGAAGGTGTCTATATAAGCTTCTGACCTGATATTTCTTGGCATGACGTATTAATTATTAGAAGAAATTCCTCATTCTATTGGATGATTCAGAGGAAACTTCCTTCCATTGGGTGAAATCTACAAGCGTAGAAAAATTAAGACCACGGCAACTTATAGCGATCGAGTCTGCAATTGTTTAATGTGTACTTCTTGTGGTTGTAAAATTTGTATAGTAAAAATGTACGAAAATGTATTCTTATGCGGTCGAAATAAAGTTACACACCGTTATTGACAAAGATTTTACATTTATTTGATTTAATATACACTAGATATAACTATATAAATGCGTAATATATTTAGCTGGCCCAATATCAACATCTTAATGTGTGGTCTAATTGGACTGCTAGCTCTTTATACATCATATGATAAGTGATGTTCATAATTTTATGGTACTATAACGGCAATTCGGAATTAAATAAAAACAAGGACTTAATTATATAAGTTCTTGATAAAAATCATTCTTTTGGTTTCAACAGTGCATGTTAATAACATCAAAGAAACTTCGCGACTGTCCTTTTTGAAGACATGGCTTGTTATTGACTCCCACGTACATTATTAACTACTTTTTTAACTTAAAACCAGCTAGTCAATATCGGATTAATACGAAGCTACCTTAATTAGAACTAAACAGAAATCGGAACACAAAACTATTCGACATTAAGCCACTGTTTAAAAATGACCAGGGTTAATTAACTAGGTAGAACGTTCAAACTATACGGTCTCTTAAAATTTATATGTACATTGTATGGTCTTGCATGGTAACCAGTTAATTATTACGACCGTAAATAATTTTTAAACATGTTGAAAAAATTAGGCAAATTGTGGACAGATCATGAGTCCGAACTATGTATAACTACGGACACGTGCAAATATTGTCAACTACGGTTTCCCCTTAAAATTACTACTATCAAAGTTCTACGTTCGTGACCGTATTTAGATGCGATTAACAAAATTATATCATGCGGTATTCCTCAAGGATCAATAATAGGCTCTTTTCATTTTAACTTTTGATATCCATTCCAGTCCGTCCTGGAAAATTAATTCAGGATACACCTGGTGACCACTTATATATACAGTATATAACCCGGATATGTTGCGGGTTCGAATCCCGTCAGTCCGTATATATAGCGGAACTTGACCGGAACCTTCACAGTCCCTTCTTTCGACGCGAGTACTGGTCAGAATCCAAGAAGCAGTCATGGAGAGTAGTTAATATTATAAGTAGTAAGAACTTGCTCTACAATCGATGTAAAATAAATAAGTTTAAACAATAAACTAACTTAAAAAAAATATCATTAAAACAAATCAAAGCCATTCGTGCGCAGCTCTGTAAATTTCTATCAATTGTTATATAAAAAAAATTTTTTTATGGATTTTTACATTAATGCCGTTACTGAAGAAATTTTGCAGTCTGATAAGAAAAGAAAAGGATATTATAGTAATATCACTAAAGCTGAATTAGACTCGCTTAAGAAATTATCTAAAAATAGAAATATTGTGATAAAAAAAGCAGACAAATCCAATACGATTGTAATCATGAACACTGATGATTATAAAAATGAAGTAATGAGACAATTGAACAATGATCAATATTATGAAAAATGCAACGGCGATCCTTCTGACGTTGTTAAACATGATATCTTACGATGCTTGGAAGATATGAATACTGAAAATGAATTCGATATTTTCCCTTCAAACATACGGACTTCATGTTTTTATATATTACCGAAGACCCACAAACCACCGGATAATAATCTACCATTGAAATATCCCGGGAGACCGATTGTATCAGCTTGTAATTCACCAACTGAAAATATTTCCAAATACATTGACTATGTTTTGAAACCATATATGTTAAATCTACCATCATATGTTAAAGATACTACTGACTTTATAAATAAAGTGAAAGATATGAAGTTAAGAAAAAACACGTATTTAGTAACACTAGACGTATCTTCACTCTACACTAATATTCCAAACAATGATGGAATTAACGCTTGTAAATCGCTTTTAGAAAAAAATGGTCTACATGGAAGTAACTTATCGATTAAAGAAATTACACGTCTTATTTGGTATTGTTCTGGAAAATAATTATTTTAAATTTGGAAAAGAGTTCTTTTTACAAAAAATGGGTACAGCAATGGGTAGTTCAATGGCCCCTACATATGCATCACTATTTATGGGAAAACTAGAGGAAGACTTTATTAATTTAAGAAACGCCAAACCATCCCTGTGGCTAAGATTTCTAGACGACATATTTATGATATGGGATCATTCATTTGAAGAATTGGAAAGTTTTATCAGTGAACTCAACAATTTTCATCCTAACATTAAATTCACATACTCCATATCAGACACTTCTGTTTCTTTCCTGGACGTTCAAGTTTCGAAAAATAAGTCTCTGAATGTTGAAACAAATATCTATATAAAGGAAACCAATAACCACCAATACTTGGATTATACATCGTGTCACCCTAAGAAATGCAAAGATGGCATATCGTATAGCCAGGCTAAGAGATACCGACGTATAATATCGGATGACGATACATTTCAATCTTCGCTTGACGAACTACGTGAATTTTTCATAGACAGAAACTTCCCGGTGTCCGTGATAGACAATTCCTTTACAAAAGTTTCACAGACGTCACAAACAGATGCACTATCATCTACAATCTCAGAGAAAAAACGCATCATTCCATTTACTGTGGAATTCAACCCATCTTTACCTGATATTGGTAGTACCATACATCGATACTGGGACCTCCTTCATATAACGAAGAACGAAAATGTTAAATTTGTGCATAAAACGTTTACGCCAATTCTTGCTTACAGACGTCCTAAAAATTTACATGACTTCTTAGTTAGTTCAGATCTTAAAACTGATGATACTAGTGACTATTTTTTCAGCACGAGTTGTAATAAAAAACGATGTTCTCACTGTACCAGAATCAACTTCGGTTCAACATTTACGAGTTCCGTCACAAAAAGGACATTCGATTTAAAATATAATAGTAATTGTCAATCAAAAAATGTCATTTACTTAATAACGTGTAAAAAATGTCAAAAACAATATATGTTGGCCAGACAATGCAACCGGTTTCACGACGTATGAATAATCATAAATTTGATGTTTAAAATTTTACTAATGATGGATTTTCTTCTCTTGTTGCTAGCCACTTTAATGAAGGCACTCATAATATGTCCGACTTTTCTTTTATGCCTGTTGATGTTATAAACAATAATATTAATCGATTATGCAAGGAAACTTTTTGGATACATAAGTTACAAACGCTTCATCCTAACGGTTTGAATTCAAAAACCTTGTTTACAGTATAAAATACATGTTAAATGTTTAATTTTTGTTTTAGTTAGGTACTATCACGTTTTTTCCTATTACCGGTTTTTATATATCATAATTCTATAGGAAATGTTTGTATTTTATATCCGTATAGTACTATAACTCAATTCTAAATGACACATTAATTTGTTCATTCATGCATGTTATTTTATATATTATATATTCCGCCCTTTAACGTAACGTCAAATATTACATGACGTCACGTCCGTTGTTTGTTATTATGTATTATTCTGACGAAGGCTAAATGCCGAAACGTTAACCCAGCAAACACAGTAACGTTGTGACAACGTTTTGCATAACGTTGTGACAACGTTTGGAATAACGTTGCGACAACGTTAAAGTGTGGAGTCGTGTAAACGTTGCGACAACGTTGTGGCACAACGTTGTGAAACAACAAAACCACAACCAAACCAAAACCTGTTAAAAGCTCAGTGGTAAGTTGGTTGCACTTCGGTGCCAGCAATGCGACTTCGATTCACAGTCGTCACAGTTGCTGACATTCAGTGCTGGGTGATATCCTAACTTGGTTTTGTTCACAGCAGTATTAGCTTCGACTGGGTGCATTGGAGCTAATGAACCCTGCCATATGCTCAGTTGGAAATCTTTCCATCCACTCCAGGTATCGGCTTTTTTAGATTACTGTAAATTACTTAATATCTGTGAGGTCTTATTTTTGTGAATTTTTATCACAACTTTCGCGAGATCTTGAATTTGCAATGAAGCTTATTTAAACTTTAAGTAAGTAATGCTGTTTATATTTTACCAATTTTTTTATTCGAGACATTAGCCATTCACGAAAATAAAACCCACAGGTATATTTGTCAATTTACAGTATCTAAACAAATAAACATTTACCTTTGAAAACACTTGGTTTAAAAATTTAAGCAAATCAAAGTAATATTACTAATACAAATATTTAATTCAATGTCAAATCATATAGTTACAAAATGGAAGGCAAACAAAAGAACATTAAACTGAATTTTATGATGGCAAGTGTTCCGAGTTTCAAACAAAAACTTGATTAATAATTCAAGCAAAACAATAGTCATGTACCCTACTTTCTCTACTGAGTCATCTTAATATGGTAAACCAGTAATCCATGTTTCAAAACAATAGTTTTAATCGATACTTTAAGAAAACAATAGCACCACAAGCAGTACCAACTCGTGTTTGTTAAGGGCAATAAGTGCTGCCATTCCTTTCGTTCATTTAAAGATTTTCTTCAGGTCTAAATCAATTTTGAAGTAAATTTTCAGAAAAAGATAAACAAGAGGGCCAAGATGGCCCTATATCGCTCACATGTCAATCACTGCTCACTCATTAAAACATTGTTTTGAACCGGTGACCTAGTTTTTGACCCCAGATGACCCATGTTAGAACTTGTCTTACATATGAATAAGACAAACATTCTGACAAAATTCATTGAAGATCCAATCAAAACCATGAAAACTACAGCATAGACAAGGTTTTCCTAAGATTTGACCTTGTGACCTCGTTTTTGACCCCAGATGCCCTTTGTTCGAATTCGTCTTGCATATCATTAAGACAAACATTCTGACAAGGTTTGGTGGAGATACAATCAAAATTTGACATCTACAGTGTTAACAAGATTTTCCTAAGATTTGACCTAGTTTTTACCCTAGGTGACCCATATTTGAACTTGTCCTTCATATCATTAAGACAAACAATCTGACAAGGTTTGGCCAAGATCCAATTATAGGCATGACATTTAGAGCTTTTATAAGATTTTTACGTAAGATTCGACCTGATGACCCAGTTATTGACCCCGGCTGACCCATGTTCCACCTTGACCCTCAAATCATTGAGGTAAACATTCTGACAAGGTTTGGTGAAGACCCAATCAAAACTGTGACATCTACAGTGTTAACAAAGTTTGCCTAACCTGGCAACCTAGTTATTGACCCCAGATGACCCATATTTGTACTTGACCGTTATATCATTAAAACAAACAATTTGACAAAGTTTTGTGAAGATCCAATTATAACTGTGAAATCTATAGTGTTAACATGGTTTTTCATAAGATTTGACCTAGCGACATAGTTTTTGACCCAAGATGACCCATGTTCAAACTAGTTTAAGATATTATGAAGACAAACATTCTGACAAGGTTTCATGATGATCCAATCAAACCAGTGACTTCTAGAGTGATCAAAAGGTTTTCCAGCAATTTGCCCTAGTTACCTAGTTTTGGACCCCAAATGGCCCAATATCGATCTCATCCGAGATTTTGTCCATATTAACGTTCTGACCCATTTTTGCTAAAAATGTGACCTCTAGTGTGTTCACAACACAAAGTTTGACGATGCATGACGCCGGACAGAGACTGATCCTAAAAGCTCACCCTGTCACTTTGTGACATGTGAGCTAAAAAATATAATACAATGTCAAAAATTACATGTATTCACATAGACAATATATTCTATATTATCCCTCCTCCAGAAACGAATGACACCGACCTTGACTTTTTTCACTGTTTGTCTTTTTTAAGTGACTTATTTTAGTATGCAGTAAGTATATAACAAATTATACACAAGTGACAGTATTTAATTATTTTAAACAATCCAAACATTTGTGGTCCACTTCCCCTTTTGTAAAGTTGGTATAACTCAGTTTAGGATTCCTTTATGTCTTCAATTCCTCCCGGACCTCCAAATCCTCCTGGACTACAGATTCTGTCAAACTCTTCTGAAATTATTTTAATATAATTCATTTTAAGTATTTCAATGATACAATGATTCTAGGACTAGCACTAATTGATTATTTTTACAACACTTGAACCATCCTGAATCCTGCTGCAAATCTGAATAGAATCAAATTATGCTGAACTTTTCAGTGCACTACAAAGAACAAAGAGGTAAAGCAAAAGATTATAAAAGCTTAAAGAAAATTGATATTTTTAAATGAACTAGTAACCACAGTCAGTTTGACCTTCAAACAAGAGCTGTTTAATGTTGTAAATTAAGATTTTATTTTTCCAAAAGCAGTAACACTAACCATTTTTCCTGACTTTAGCCCAGAAAAGAAAAGCAAAAGAATAGTAAACATACCTTAAATTTCAATCCACCTTTGTTGAATGTCACATGTTTCAAAAAGCTTCCTTTTGGCTGTCTTGTGAGTTTTCATGAGTGCATCTGCAAAAAAGAATTGATGGTATGTTTGTATTTAAAAAGAAAATTTGAATGTGCAAAAACTTGTCCCCATGTTAGTTTTGGTTTAGGTATGCTTTGTGCACATGTGTGGATGTTCCCGATTTGTACACTTGTTTCATCAAAACTTTAAATTCTACTAATGAAACCACAAACAGGATTAAGAACTATCCGAAACAGCTATTTGAAATAGATTCTGAATCTGAATTTTAGCTTGATAATGTTTTAGATAAAACTACAAATTATGAGACTGAAAAAATGGATTGAGAATATATGGCCAATTTTTCTTATCTTCATTTTCTTTAAAAAAAATACTTAAATCAGTCATGCTGATTTAAATAATCAATATTAATTTTGAAAATGTTTTTTTTTCAATTACCAAATTACCTACCATTTTTTCTTAACAACAAACAAACAAGAAACTTACTTCAGTATAAAGGACAACTTACTTAATATTGATTTGCATATAGCCAGTTCTTCCAATCTCTTCTTCCCTGAGAATCCCTTTCTTTCCTTTACTGACCAAACCCTGTGAAGCTCATCACTAAACGACATGTGGTGTCAACATCTTTGACATCTAATGTACTATATTATTCATGCTGTAATTTGTAAAAGGGAAAAAAATGATTGTTAAAACAATGGTAAAAATGTAGGTCAAACATGTTCTAAAGCAATCATATTCCACATGAGTTGGTTTCATTATTACACGAGAGAAGACGGTGCCTATTTTGTCATATTCATTGAAATGAATTACTTTTTATTCAGGACTGCTTTTAATTAATTCCTTTCTGTCATTAAATCATGAGTTATCACTGAATGTGTTTAATAACATCCGTATCATAAGGCGCCTTTTATTTTCTTGAGTAATTGAATATTTACTTTGAAGGCCAGACAAGGTATCTACAAATATTTGTTCCACCTCTCCTGTCCTACTTGGCATGAGGATCTTACCATTTAAGGTATTTGCCACCTCTCCATGTAAACAGGTCTGAGAATTGACAAATACATGAGATTTCTTTAAGACTTGAATTACAAAATAATTATGCAGGGAGGGGCAGTGGTGTAGGGGTAGAGTGGCGGACTGCTACCCCGGAGGTTATGGGTTCGAATCCCGTCAGTGGCAAACTTCTTTCGGAGTAAGTACTGGTCAGAACCCAGGAAGAAGCCATCAAGAACTTCTTGGCAAGAGAATCATACCAGATGAGGTATTTGCCACCCTTTCTTGTAAACAGATCTGAAGATTGACAAAAAAGCATGATTCATTAGCTTTCAAACTTGTTAGTTAAATCAGTTAACTATGTTTGACAAACTAAGTTTTGACATGCAAGTCTAGGTATCTATTATCTATATGCATTTGTACCACCTCTCCTGTCCTACTTGGTATGAGGATATATTAAGGTATAAGCCACCTCTCAATGGAAATAGGTCGGATGATTGATAAAAAAAAAATAAAAATCAAGAAACAGCTTTCAGACTTGAATTACATGTTGCTTACTATACATGTATATGTATGTTATTAAAAGTGATGTAATAAGTGTATCTTCATTATATTAGTCAATATGAAGCACCATCACTTACTGTTTACTTGGTATATTTTTCTATTTGATGTTGGTGACTCTGAAGATGTGCTTGACTGATCAGGACACGAAGAGCGACACAGCAGCATGTTGCTTTTTTCTGCCTTTTTTTCCAAAGTGGATAGTTTCCTTCATTGTTTCCGATATGTCCTTTTTTCTTGTCTATAATGAAAAATATCCTAGTTTTATCAGCATAGATCCATTACAAAAAGAATATTTTTACTATTCTCTGGGCTTTTTTTCCTTCTGTAGCAGGGGCCATTAAATTCTTTAAAATCAAAGTGTTCTCTTCCCTTTTGCAAAAATTATGCGTTATTTTCCCCAAATTTAAGGAAAAAGCCCCTTCCCCTACCTGTGAAAAAAAGCCGATTCGATTAAAAAATCTGTCATAGAAATGGCAACTTACAGACTAACTTAAGTCTTTGTGGCAAGGCTTTTTTAACCCGCTAGTCCTACAGTCAGCGCTGTTACAAAGCGCCATTCTCTCACTAACATTTATTTTCATATAAAATACGGTTTTCTTCCAGAACTGACCTTACACAAGGATTTTGTTTCCGTATTGAATCCCTCCTTGCCCTTGGCAAATTTAACATAAGTTAACAGCTGTCTGATTAAAATTTATTACAATTAATGCATTTTTATTAGTCTAATGGGATCGACTTATTGAAAATTAGTGAAAGCATACCACATATGTTGTACTGTAATAATATAGAGAGAATGATTATCTTATTTAAACTGTTAAACACTCACTTATTATGATTTTATAAAAAAAATATTTATATTGTTTATTTGTCAGACAATGACAGACATTATATAAAACGCATCTTGATTTGATACATTTTTAATTAGATGTTTCATATTTCTATAATACATATGTGGTATGCTTTGCCTATCAAAACTAATGAACTGGTACGCTTAGCCCTGTTACGTTCCGGTAGTGGTACGCTTCGTCCGACATTCTTTAAAACCAAGATTTTGTGGCCAAAACAATAAAAAAATACTTACCTTCTGCGTAATGGCCACGATTTTAATGTAAAACACCAGACACTGGCAGACATGATTCCATTTATCACTCGAAATCCACCAAAAGCTTTAAAACTAAATGTTGTTTCCAATGTTTGACTAATTCGGCGCGCGCGCGTACCCGTTAATTTCCAACGGTTAATTTCAAGAATCAGGATCGGTATATTCGAATTAACGTTTCTTTTAAAGTAAAAAGAAGATACATCGTACCTAAACATACTAAAGTATTAAATTCTAATGATGGTATAGTACGTTAAACAACTTAATTTGAAATCAACGAAATAATTACGGAAAAATATCATTCGAATCTATCGCAATGAAAATAGCTTTTGAGAGATAACGAACGACAACTCTGCTAGGAGATTGACTACAACAACAAATCTTTAGAAATTATCATCTACTTTTCAGTGATCTATACATAAATACATGAAGATATTATTGTTTGTAACCACGGTAAGTTCTCTTTAATAATCATATTTATTGATTGGGTGATATAATCTGTTTGTTGAATGATTTCTGAATGGTCAGATTAAATTTAGATGACCAGTGCAGTGGGTGGGGTAAACCGTAAAATAATATTATTTATTAACAGTTACATTGAGCAGTCTGTGAAATTAAGGTTTGAAATGTGGTTGTCCCAAACAGAAATTTTAGCTGCTTTTGTTTTGATTTATTAATGAAACCAAAATTTTGGTTGTCCGAATAAAAAATTGGTTGTCCTGGACAGGTTAAGATAAGTTTTCTTCATAAAGTATATTGGAGGGCAACCTGTCACAAATTACTAATTCAAAGACCGGTTTCAGTATCTTATAGATGTTTACTTCATTGTCATGCTGAAATTTAAATATTGTATATCTTGTTTCAGTTTTTAACCTGGCGTAGAAGTTGGCACCAGAGGTCAACAACAAGGAAATTATGAAGAAGCAGAAGAAAACCTTCTTTCACCAAATTGTGACCAATGAAGAGCTTCGAATTTTTCAGAGAAACCGAGCCTGTTTCTGGGTTGATACATCCGATTTAGAACAAACTCTGCCCAGTCCAGTGGTTAACTACAACATGAACATACCAATAAAGTTGCTCTTACGGCAATAACTATATCCCAAATTTTGCCATAGACTGATAGAGAGAGCTTTCGTCCATTAAGGAAAATACAAACTGATCACTGGGTAAATCTGTGTAATGACACCAAAGGAAAATGATGCTATGATATTATCAAGGATTGAAGGAGTTTGACCGTTTCATGTATCTGCAAAACAATGTAATTTTGAAAGCAGCTTGAAGTGCCAGCAATTAGTAGGACTAGTAAGAATATTCAATGAGTGTTATATATCATAATTAATATTATATAGACAATATCATGATCATCTAAGCATATATGAATTATAATGTGCTGCAGATGACTTGATGCTGCGTTTTTCAATGTGATTGTGAGGATACTTTGAATATAACATGTTATTTGCTGCTAAAGAGTACGATGTGCATTGATAAATAAATTCTATTTAACGTACTTCGACTTTATTTTATTTGATATACATCATAGGATGCATTAAATTTTATTCATGGGTGTAAATAGAGGCATTTTTTCATGCATAAAGCGCCATCTCGCACACAAAAAAAACTTATTTTAACCTAAATCTCACTTAAGAATGACGCTTCTGAAGCAAATCTCAACTTTATTGACAGTCTGAAGATATGGCATACATGTATGAATATCATTATATGTATAACATACATATATGAAAAAACGAATACAACATGTACTTTATAGTCCTGATGTATGTACAGAACACAGGTCTACTTTATCCATTAAATATAGAGCAACAAACAGTTGAATGTGTTGTTTACTGTCTATAATTAGTGAATTACACATGAAAAAATGTCATTGTGATTGAAATTTGGCAGCACTTAAGCAAAAGGGATTGGATCTTGGTTTCGCAGCAATAAAAACGATGCAAAGTAAATTCATAACCATTTTGAATATACATGTACTTTCATTATGTTCTACACTAGTTTGCACTGAAATTGGCAACGTTGTCAAAACGTTGATATAACGTTACTCTAACAACGTTGCGACTAAAACATTAGTACAACGTTGTGATAACGTTGCTTACTAACGTTTTCACAACGTTACAGCACGGTTGTTACACAACGTTGCAGCCCAACGTTTACACAACGTTGTACAAATTTCCAGTTTTAGATAACAATGCTGTATGCATTTTTACAGTGTCTGTTCAATACATAAATGCATTGCTTTTATGATACTTTCTCCTACACATTCCAAAACACTGTGTTAAATAGTTGTCAACGTTGCAACAACGTTGTGACAACGTTGTAAAAAAATACAACCAATACACAACTAAAACACAACGTTGTAATAACGTTGTGTGTTTGCTGGGAAGAAACATAAAAAATTTTAACACGTGTTGTTGTTGTTTTAACTGTATTATCAATTGTTATAAAATATATGCATTGGGTCATATTCATCGTGAAATCAGTGTTCAAATCGCAATCAAAAAATTAAAACACGAAATTTCGTGCGATAAGTATGGAACACGCATACGAAGTAACGGCAAGGACTAATTTACATGTTATGTACGATAATGCTGGAAATGGTAATTATTTATGTCCCTCATGCCTATGAGTAAAACTGAAAGTAGCCGGAAGTTCCTATCCTGCGCAATGAAGATCTGCGCATAGTCAACAACAAATGTTCAAACAAGACACATTTCGATATGGGCTTCAAAAGTATTTTATGCGACTGAAAAAGCTATGACCTTAAGTGGTTGCCCTCATTTGAAGGCTTTAAAGTCAGAAAAGGGTACTGACTCGTACAAAATCATACATGCGTGTTTTATAAGTTGTAAAACTCCGGACGCAAGACGTCGCAAGGTGACTAATAATTTCAACATTTTGACAGCTGAGAAAAAGAAATCTGGAAGATATATTCGCTCTTGAAACATTGGCTATTTATAAGTGCAAATATAAATAACATTTAGTGGTTGTTCAAACTCAAAGTAATATCTATAGCTTGCTGTTTTTGGAAATTTTATGAGGATAATCATTCTGCCACACCTTTTTTCACAACCCTTTGTGTCATCGAGATTTTAATGGCATGATTTATATACATAGGATTTCTAACAACCCTTATATAAATTTAACAAGTCCACCCATTCATTCAGAACTAAAAGTGTTATATTCTACTAAATAGAATGAGATTTTCATTTATTCCAATTTTCAGGCGCGTCATGCGGTATGTCACACTTGCCGGGTACCTGAGCTGCGTTTGCATGCCTGTCTGTCATGTGTTTATTTTGGATGCTACGAAGAAAATCATATACAAGATCATGCATGTGTCAATAACCACTGGCTAGGTTTGTTTTTTTCCTTTCATTTGTTTTCGTGAACATATTTAACTTGAATTAGTATGTATCATTAAAGCCTGGATATATTGTTGCTCCATAACGTTGCTGTGCATAAGAAATAAAATATCTAAGTCTAATGATAATGAAATTAATTTAGTATATGATAAGCTTGTATAATAACTTCAAACAACCTGGTGGGAGACAATATATTAGAAAAAACACAAATATTTGCTGAACATTCGTGAAATACAGCTAAAACATTTAATTGCACCAACTGATATACATGTAGATCTGCCCATACTCAACATGGCAGCTGTTATCATTGAGTCTTGTGAATTTCAAGAACACAAATTATGTAAAAATAATTTAATTCCATCATATTGTGCTAGCATCCTCCACATCAGTTCAATAATTTGATTGCAATTTCAGCTGTTGATATGACATATGGAATGATCAACTGTTTTGCATGTGGTGACTATGTTTATGATCGTGAAATTGATAAGATTGCCCGACATCTTAACAACCGATCTGCCTCACAAGGTATATTTTTGTACTTATTATTAGTATTCAAGTTACAGTATCTGTTTATTTTTTTGTTGTTGTTGCTATAATCTCTTAGCCTCACAGACAAGGTCAACCAGCAAGATTTCCAGTTATAACAATTTTAACAGATTTAACATGTAGCGGTGGTGGAAATAAAAAAAACCTATTTAATTGTTTAAAATAATGATTTTTTCAATTTTTTTGTTCAAAAAATGATTTAAATTTAATCCATTATTTTAACTTTTGGATAAAATAATATTTATTTCTATTGAAATTTTGAGTTATAAAAATATTCTGTCCTATAAAATTAAACCAGGTGATTCTTAGGTCATTTGGGCAGTTGACAATTTAGGCAGTTGACAATCAAACATGGTTGAAACTTGAATATTCTTTCCTTGTGTTTTATTTAATAACATCTTCATGTTTTTGTCTCAGGTGTTTTGAACCATTTTGTTGCTTGGCAACCAAATCATAGAGAATTAGAACTGCTTAGAAGAAACACTAAAAGAAGAAGGGTTGAGGAATGTTCCACCATAGGTATTGTAACTATAATGTATCTGCTTAAATATGATATCCATACAGTCACATTATAGAACAATTATATAGTATTACATCATATCAGACTGTTCAACATGATAAATGATAGAAACAAATTTGACAGAATTACCCAGGCTTGCTAGTTGATTTAAAACGGTGTTTCTGATGCTGTAAATAAAGTATAAATTTTCCACCAAAATTGAAAAATCATGCGTAAATTTTCCCCATCTAAGCGCTAAAGGCCCCATTCCCAACCACCCCAAAAAACCATATTCTGGACAACTGATATGTCAGAAATACTGACTGTTTCCCTAAAAAGAACATTTTAACCTATGATTTTCAAGGCTTTAAGTCTGTCACTTACATTTCCTGCATCAATGACTACCTTTTTCATACCTTTAGAAGTTTACTGATGCATTCTTAATACAGTTTATCAATATGATTAAAGTTAAACAGTTCTAAGGAATATTGTTCACTTATTTCAGGATTAAGAGGACTCATAAACTTGGGAAATACTTGTTTTATGAACTCAATTGTGCAATCTTTGATTCATACCCCGGTGCTAAGAGAATATTTTCTGGCAGATAAACATGTCTGTCAGATTGTCAAAGATGGAAACGAACAATGTCTCGTTTGCGAGCTTTCAAGAATCTTTCAAGAGGTATAATTGCTTTTGAATTTGATCAATTAATTTGTATGATTGTTTTAAATTAAATTTGTTCTTTTCATTTATTTGTTATCTAATTGTATTTTTGTACTGACTAACATCAGAGCAAAGCCATTGTAGGTATTCACAAGATACAGACAGATATGTATATCATTGTATCAATGGTGTTTGGTATAAATATAAAGGGATTTTAAGTATTTCAATTTTCATGCTGTAGTCATTAAAACATGACAATGTTTCTCTTGATATCAGTACTGTTGTAATGCTAGTATGTTAACTGAAATGATTCCAGCTTAAGCAATTTTTGTGTATCTTATGTTACAGTTTTATTCTGGAATCAGTTCTACCTACATTCCGTACAGACTGTTACATCTGGTGTGGACAAGTGCTCGTCACTTAGCTGGTTATGAACAGCAAGATGCTCATGAGTTTCTGATCGCTGCTTTAGATCTTCTACACAGGCATTGTATTGGTAAATGATTGAATTGTCTTTTCAGCTCATTAAGTCACCTTAAGTTTTGTGTGTTGCATAAAATAAGTGTTTCAAATTCAATGAGGCTTAAACATACTATGTTAAAAGACATCAACATTTGCATGAGACATAGAATATACAAAAGTTATATAAGAGTAGAACCATACCACTGAAAATGAAGATAATCGTCTGCAAAGATTCTACTGAATGTTTTCTGAATAATGTATCACAGCTTGGTGAATTAAGATTTTGCTGTATAATTTATAATATTTAGCTTACATTAAAGCCCCATTAGCTTTTTAAATTTAGAAATACAGAACAATAGATGTAATGATAGTAAAATATAAGGAATACATTTTATTTGTTCTAAAACATATTTACACAATGCCTTTCTTTAGCCACATCTCGTAGAAATGTTGTCAGATGCTTTTTCTTATTTTTTGCAATATCATTGAAAAAAAATACTGTCCTATATTTCTATATGTACTTTGTGATTAAAAAAGAAATTTCGGAATGTTTTTATTGCAAGTTAAAGTCAATTTCACTGATAAGATATCTGTCTAGATAAAATAAGACCTACTTTATTTTTAACATCCAAAATGCTAATGGGGCTTTAATCATTAGGTTACCGCACTCATTTGTTGTAATCTAGTTATAAGTCATTAATTAAAATTGTGAGTGATATGCATGGATAGGGGTTTTATGAAATGCCTTATTTTCATGTGCATTTTTATTCCTGTTTATAGCTGGATCAAATGGTAGAAATACAAGTAGTCCTCACAATTGTCACTGTATTATAGATCAGATATTTACTGGTGGGTTACAGTCAGATGTAACATGTCAGCAGTGCAAGTAAGTCTTCATGCTATTAATTAAGTGTGTAACTTTTTTGTTTCCCTGGAGATAAAGGTAAGGTTTGGTACTCAAAATTGTCTAGCTCTTCCGTAGTTTTGCTACAGATTGTTCTAAGCTGGTACCCTGCATGAGGCTATGTTTTGTCTTCCATTTTTTGTATGGTCCTAGATGTGTTGGATGGATTTTGGGGAAGGTAAAATGTCACATGGAAGCTTGTATGTTCTTAATGCATCTATCTGAACATCCTTTTCTTGTCAATATTCACTATTCTGTTTCACAAATAAATGAAATTGAAATGATTTGCTAACTGCGGATGAATGAAAGTATAACTTGTGTGAAAAATATTCTTTAAACATGATGAATATTGAGAGTCTGATATAATTACTGTATTGTAACTATTACCTTTACAGCTTACCTTACCAAAACATTGTTTTGTTTCAGTAATGTTTCTACTACTATAGATCCTATATGGGATATATCTCTGGATCTTGGTCCAGGGTTATTCAGCAATGGCTCAAATCCTTCACCTCTTACAGGTAAAATTTTGTATTGACATCAGGAATAGTTAAATGCTGTAACTCTTGTTGTATTATCTTATGTAAAATAAATCTCAAGATTCTATGTAAGGTGCTGGATGTGAATGCTGTTTTGTTCATTTGACAGCTTGAGGTATTTTAGTTAAACATCTCAATGTTTTCATGCATCGGTGGACATGTCATTCTTTCTTTAGTGGAAAAGCTGGAATATGGTTCAAATTGAAATAATTACTTTTATTACAAATATCTTTTTATGATATTACAAATATCTCTGAGACAAAATGCTTATACTTATTGGTGGCAGCACAAACTAATCAATTTATTTTACAAATGTATTACATTTTTGAAAGTTGTGATATTGATGATGTTCTTTACTTTTGTTTTTGGATTTCTGAATGTTTGTTTGTATGTCTGTATAGTATACATGTATGTTTTTTTTCTTTTCCAAAAGCATGGATATTGTGTATTTTTATTGTTGGTTTATTCTTATGTGTAATATTACATATAAGGCTATTGGATAAACACAATTATTTTACCTACTGGTATATATAAAACATTTTCAGGTTACTCAAACAGTCCAGGAAACTACGACCCTACCTCACTCTTAGACTGCCTCAAGAGGTTTGTATTTACTGATCACAAACTTCTGAACTTATAGGGTGATATTCAATGAAGAATTATACTTTGTGAAACATTAAGTGGATCATGTCATTTAAAATGTAGTTCAATTATTTATATATCTCACTACGTTTGACAACTTTACACAGACTGGTTTTCCTATAATTGGGTTTACTTTAACCGTGGAATACGGAGACACAGTCAAGCACATGTGTTGTGTATACATGTCACTCGATGTATTGTACATGGTGTAAACAATGTTCAGTTGGGACAATCACACGGCAATTACTGATGATTGGTAAACAAACAGCGGTCAGATCGTTTGATCACTTGATTATTAATGGGATTAATGACTGTTCTGATTGAATTGTTGGTGTAGATTGGTAGCAGAATTAAATGGCAGTGATCAACAATCGGTAAGTTTCTTTCATCTATCATTAGCAGCAATGCAATTATCATCAAAGAATATGTTGACTAACTTTTTGGAGAAATATAAACGTACGAAAATTTATATATACAGGCTTTTTTTTTGTAAGTTAGACAATATGGTACTAAAACATAAAATTGAATCCAGTTAAAAAACCCAGAGCTTTCCAGCAGAGTTGGAAGTCTAACAATCTTTGGCTTAGCTATGATGCAGAAACTGAATCTATGTTCTGCAAACTTTGTCTGAAGCATAAAAAAACAAATTCTTTCACCTCTGGGTGCCAAATCATGAAAAAGGACAAAACACTAAAAATCAAAAGGTAATTATTTGTTTCTTGACTGGATTTACCTAGGCTATGTTTCATTCATGTGTATTATGTCAGTTCCCAAATGCCATTACCATGCAATTTGGAGAAATGAAGTATTAGAACTGTATTCTGCAATGATGTACATCAAAATTTAATTTATTATATGCTGAGAAAATGATTATAAACTGCTGTATTTTTCTTGCTGTATAATGAAAATTATATTGTAAAGAACATTCTGGACTAACAATTTTAACTTATGAATTTGATATACTGCATAATCACATTTGACTTGAGCGTAATCTAATTATTTTCCTGTCATGAGCATAACATATTTCTTTTTGTGTTTCCAGATCATGGTGATTGTGTGTCGGTAGAGAATCTGCGCTCATCCAGGCAAATAGCTCAATAGACAGCTCTGAGTAAGAGTGAGGCAGCTATATTGGGTGACCTTAGAAATGTATACTTTGCTGCCAAGAATGAGCTGGCAAATACCATGGTGCCAGTACTAAACAACCTGTGTCTTTAACATGTATGTACCAACCAAATGAATTTTTTATTTCAGAGAGGCAGATTAAATAATTGATATTATGTATTCAGAATTTATCATTTTAAAGTTAGTGCATCAATGTGCAAGCATTTAAAATTATTTCAATATGGTTTATTATGCTTGAAAAATTATTTCAATATAGTATAATTATAATGCTTGAAAAAAGGACTGCATATCAAAAAAAACTGTTTCAAAACTTGAAATATCTGAACTCTAAATTACTTAACATTGTGCATGATAAATTATAGAATTGTCATTGAATACAAATATCTTCATACTTAGTCTAGCCTCATATAAATCTGGCTATTGAAAAGGGGGATAAAATTTGATCATTCAAACAATCAAAACATAAAATGATTCCAAATCAACATTTAACAATTACCTTTTTGTAGAAATTGACTAAACTTTAGCTATTTATCCACTTTCAGTGTGTGACCTATTTCAATGACCTAAAAGTCGATGTCCATACCACATACGAACATCACTAGAGTATTTCAGAATTCCAGGAGGCGCTTGCTGGCATACTACATGAAAACCTGGAGACCAAGAAGTTGAAGAAATTTCCGAAATTTTCATTTAATGTTTGATGAATCAACTGACATCGCTGTTTCACAAAATTTAATGGTGTATACATCATGTATTCGTTTACTAGAACTTGATACTTCTCAGACTGTATCTTCTAACATTTCTGTCAATTTCTGATCTTCTTTCGGCGAATGCAGACGCTATTTACTCAAAGATTCTGTTGTTACTTTCTGAGAAAGGCCTTGATCTTGCCAATTATTCAGGTGTGTGCACAGATGGTGCTGCAGTGATGGTTGGGTCAAAGAGTGGTGTTGTCACTCGTCTGAAGCAGTTGGTTCCTGGTCATTTGGCTTCCCACTGCATTGCTCATTGTCTGGCTCTCAGTTGCAGCAGTGGCGCTGACACTATTTCGTACTTAGTCAAGTTTCAGGAAATCCTTAACTCCATCTTCAAACTTCCACAACTCTCCTAAGAACATGTCCGCTCTCTCTGCTATTCAGTCTGTGCTCCACACTCATTCTACTAGGTTCAAGGAAGTCTTCCACACCAGATGCTGAGCTTTGAAGGGGCAGTGACAGCGATCGTCAATAACTTCTCCAGTCTCCTCTCCTGCTTACACAACTCTCCTAAGAACATGTCCGCTCTCTCTCCTATTCAGTCTGTGCTCCACACTCATTATACTGGGTTCAAGTATGTTGTCCACACCAGATGGCCGAGCTTTGAAGGGACAGTGACAGCTATCGTCACTAACTTCTCCAGTCTCCTCGCCTGCTTTCTTGAGGAGAACTCTGCTAAGGCTTTGTCTCTATATAAGCCTGTTCCTACTTACATGTTCTTGTATGTGGCACACTTTCTTGCTGATGTGTAAGAGCCACTGGCTATTCTCTCCAAGATGTACCAGCTAGAAGACTAACCTGAACTACGGTGAGGTTAAGCCACTTTTGACTTCAACTATTTCTACTCTGGAATCACTGAAGGAGATGAAGAACTGATTGTCTCTCTCTGCATTTCTTTCTTCCAGTCCCTGTGAGCCTTCACTTGACAAGTATGGTCTGTGCATGTTTGATTTTCAGGGGCACATCATCAGAGACTCTGCTGAGCAGCGCCAGGTAGCTGTGTCTGTGTGTGATCAATTTGTGATAAACATGGTGTCCAGTCTGCACTCATGGTTTTCTGACAATGCTGACTCTGCTGTCATGAAGGCTCTCAGTAATTTTTTTGATCCTCACATTTCAGATATAGATGCTGAATGTGAGGTCATCTCTGATTACCTTGGTACTATTGGTCTTGAAGGGAGGCGTAATGAACTGGTTAGCTTTGCTAACTTCAGCAGGGCTCTTTCTCCAGATGCTGCCAACAAGACAATCACAAATTCTATTTCTTCTGCCAACTTGGCAATTCATCACAGGGGTGTCTACCCATCTACTGCTGAGGCTGCTGAGAGATTCCTTCTCCTTCCTGTCTCCACAGCTGATTGTGAGAGGGGCTTCACGAAGCAGAATATAATCAAGACTTCTCTGAGGAACTGTCTGTCCATATCCTCTCTTGATAATCTCATGAAACTCTCAATTGATGGCCCTTCTCTGTCCAACTTTCCTTATAAGAGGGCTTTCAGGCTCTGGGCATCTTCATAGAGCAGGAGGATCATGCAGTGAATCATGCTCTCAATCCTTGCTGTCACTGACCTGCTTGTTCTGCTATTTATCTCTCTCTCAGCAATAATTGAGAGCATGTAATTTAATTAAGTATAAATATACTGTATTTTACTGATCATATACATCTTATATTTTTTACTTGTCATATGTATATGTTGTATTTTACTGATCATAGTTATGTGTTTGTTGTATTTTATTTATCATATGTATATGCATTTGTTGACTTTGTTGTATTTCAAATAAATTATGATTTGAAACTGAAACATTCTTTGTTTTCACAATAAGGGTTTGACTATCTATTATGTATTCTGACAGCAACAATGATTGACAGCAAGGTGTTGCCCCCCTGTTACCCCCTATAAGGGCGCTGCCCCTTAACCCCTGGGGCCCTACTACCCCGGCTGAAAAAAAAATGGCTCAAGAAAAAAAAGCCAGTGCTAGCCCTGCTTTGTCCTCATGGTTGTATCATATCATAAGGTTTGCATGATTGCAATATCTGATTGTGCATGTTAAATTTACAAATTATATGTTGAAATGCATATAACAACAAAATTATTGGTATTTACTTCTAACTCCTGACTCTCTTCACAATATTAGAATGGAATTCTGGTAGGATATTATTTAAAAGATTTTATCATGATGATTTTTGTCTGGGTTTGATGATAGTTTTAGATGTAGAACATAGAAATGTAAGCTTTTCATTGTACAGATGCATTAATAAAATTAGATACTGATGACCATTCTGTAAATAAATGTTCTTTAAAATTTGTTAGACTAAATATTCGTGAATTAAGTCTACTCCTTTTAAATTCAAGTCTTTTAATGTTTAATTTTAGATTTACTAAACCTGAACATCTTGGGAGTTCAGCAAAGATAAAATGCAGTAGTTGTGGTAACTACCAGGAGTCGACGAAACAGCTCACTATGAAGAAATTACCAATTGTCGCTTGTTTCCATCTCAAGGTATCATATAATTCTTTTATTCTTGCTCTTGCACAGCTATGTCAATCTGTAAGATTTTGTGAGATAAGTTCATTCTGAATTGGACTGTGAACTGGCTACCTCTATTTTGGATTACTGCTACAGTCATCTAATGGAGTCTGTCATTTATATTTAAGATTGTTCTTTGTTTACAAAGAAAACCTATGATTTTATTTTTTGCATTAACTTCTTGTCTGTGTGTCAGTTGTTTGTTTACCATACTTGAAGTAGATGAAAGTTCTGGTCTTTTGTCACTGATTAAATAAGTTCCACCTGTTTCAATTTATTGTTAATAATATACAAGTGCTTATCACACTCGTCTTGTAATGATGCCAATTAATGTTATAATGCAATATGAATATTATAAAATTAGATTTATTTCTCATTTATACAAAAGTATAGTAAAAGCTTGATTCTAAAGTCCAAACATATTATTGTGGCTTATCATCATGCTAAACACTTAAGTGGTCATTTTAATGAGGTTAAAATGGTCACTAAGCAAGGTTTAACTGCTCATAGTCTTGTTAAAATACAAAACATATATAAATGATAAAATCACATCATGTGAATATATATGAGGCTAGTGAATTTATGCAGCAAGTTGACTTGTACACCCACACATATTAGACTTCAAGATGAAAAACTATAATTTGATATTATATAGATTGTATGTGAGTGAAACTTGACATGGATTTTTTATCAGGTGCTTTTCAATCCATTCTGCAGTAATATGTATGACTCACTATTTCTAATTTTACAGCGATTTGAGCATTCTACGGGTTATCATAAGAAGATAGCAACCTATGTATCTTTCCCTGAGGAACTGGATATGACTCCATTCATGTCTTCCTCTAAAGACGATATAAATGGCAGTGTCTATACTATCAAAGGTCTTTCATGTAAAAACAAGTAAGTATGGCGGGATTCTATCAAATAGGAAACATTGCCCGTGTTTGTGCTTTTTACTCTGTTCCAATACTGTTGATTGACTTCTGTATTGTGATTAAAATTAATGATTATAAGCTTTCTTCATTAGTATTATTAATATTTTGAATAGTGATCTTGATAGAGTATGTTGAGAAAAACACTGTTTCTACCAATGAGCTAGTTAGTAAGTATTATAAAACTTGTTAATTGAGAAGTCATTTTTACTTATTCATATTATGGAAATATTAGCCTTCATGTAGAACAGAACAAATACTTCTACATATATATAATTCAAAACTGCTTTTGTTTATTATATTGTTCTTCAAATGCTGTATAATTGGTCATTATTTGTTGTATCAGGTACTCACTGTTTGCTGTGGTAAATCATAGTGGAACTATAGAATGTGGTCATTACACATGTTTTATACGACAACATAAAAATCAATGGTTTAAATGTGATGATCATCTGATTACCCGTGCCCTACCACAAGAAGTGCTCAATAGTGAAGGGTAAGAAATCTTGTAGCAAAATTTAAATCATTTGTTAACTTGCAGAATTCTAAAGAAATACAAATTTTAATATCTAAGAATGAATAATTTATTGTTTGTTGAATACTTATCTTGATCTTGCATACTCAAATGCAAATGAAATTCATCTTAGTAGTACATTGCTATGTATGGAGGGAAAAAAATCGTCAGTTTAAAACTTATTATTGGTCCTAATTTGTAATAGGGTACCTGATATCACCAGGAAAATAATGAAGTTGTTTCTGTACTTTCTTTAATAGTATTTCTAGTGAAAATTATGATTTCATTGCATCCAAGTTAGTAGTGACACTTTATATGTAATTAATTTTACATAATTTTGACACTGTAGTTTAATGCTTGTATGTTATAATAAAGCAAGCTTTAAAACTTCTGTCATTCACAAATGTATTCTATTTTCTTTCAGGTATTTGTTGTTTTATCACAAACAGATTTTGGAATATGAATGATGTAGGTTGTGACTAGGAGACATTAAATTTGCAGTATTATAATTCAAACTAAAAACAAGCCTGCCTACATGGACGTTCATGTTGACTGCCTCAGATACAAGAATTGTAATATCTTATTATCAGTGCCTCCCACGTGTCTTATGTGGTTACCCTTACACTACAGTTGTTGTAACTTGGGGCACTAGATGATAGTAATTCTGGGTTCAAACTCAGTACCGGTAGTTGATATATTTGAATATAAGAATTCTCTGAATCTGAGCTGTTTGCATTCTTCTTGTGTCATATGGTAAAGAGTATGTGAATACAGACTGGCTTGGGAAACATATTATTGTCTCTGCATGTGAGATTGATTTTCTCTGTACAGTTCTCTTTAGGGGACCCTTTGGTTTTACGATCTTTAAAAAAATGTTGCTCGAATTTCATGGTATAACAAAATAAGTTGTATTTTATATACATGTAATTGTATGGCATAAAACATAAAGATATTACAACACTTTCAATTCCACTAGAAAAAATGCTTGTGGTCGTAAAACGAATTAGCAAAATATATTTTTACACTAGCATTTTGCTAGTGTTAATTTTGAGCCTCGATTTTTATTTGATTATGCTATTAGATGAATACAAAATAATTTTTTTGTGAGAAGAATTATTTCATCAAAATTCTAAAATTGATAAATCCAATACATAAACTTTGTTGTTTGAACTCTAACGTACGGTCAAATCTGTCTATAAAGAGACCTTTTGTATGGGTGAAGAAATTATTTTCCCAAAATGATCTTTATTGTGTGCCGTTATAATTTACTATTCTGTTTCAACCTTAAATCAAACTACACAACTTCCTTTATCATGAATTATAGCCTGATGGTCTCTGTTTACAGTTAATTAGCACCAGTAGATGTTTGACTGTATGTAACGATTTAGCTTAGCTTTTGTGATTTTCTTGAATACATCTCAAGTCAAAAATTAGTACAGTTTTGTATAGTTCAGCTATAGTACTGTTAATTGCAACTGTAGCTTATAGATGTAACTTAATTAGAATAAGTATCCATTATAAAGGCTTATATACATGTATAATACAAAATTATACTAACATTAACTTAATGGTGTATACATAGTGTAAATCATAGTACAAGTTAATTGTTTATATACATTTGTATTTAGCAAAGTCCAGTTGAGTCTAATTCCAATGCAGAAACATGCAGCTTGATTGAATCAACCCTGTTTGTGCTTGACACTTCAATGTGTATCTATATTCAGTTTGGTGTAGAAGAAGTAATATTTTCACTATAGTAGGTGTTCCCATTACTTTGAAATGTTTTTTTATACCCCTGCAAACAAAGTTTGAGAGGGGGCATATTGGAGTCACTCTGTTGGTTTGTTGGTCGGTCCGTCCGCATAAAATAATTTAAATATCATAAGTTTGTGGAGCGAACTACTTCCAGGTTCTTTAAGCAATTGCAATGAAACTTTTAATATGTTATCACCATGAAGTGTAGATGTGCAAGACCTAATTTTCATTGCCAGCGATTCACTCATTTCAGAATTATGTGCCCTTGAACTTAGCCATAGTGTACAATGGCAGTCTTAGTTTGTGGAGCAAACTACCTCCACATTTTTCAAGGGATTTAATTGAAACTTGAAATATATTATCAATATGAGATGTAGATGTGCAAGACACAATTTTCATGCCCAGTGATCCACTCATTGCAGAGTTATGTCCCCTTGAACTTAGTCGTATAGTATACTACAACATTCTTAGTGTCAAAGCAGCGGCGGGGGAATTAGTCACCTCAGTGACAAAGCTCTAGTTTACGTATCTGTTAATCTTACTTTGAATTTGATGCCTTATACATTAACCTAGTATTTACCATTGTGTTTTTGTATTAAATAGCTAGGTTTATAAGAGATGTCTACACTTGAAGGAATAATCATCTGGCTATAGACTAAGTGTTGTAAAGTTTCTAACTCACAGTTAAATTTACTTGACACTATATCTGAATGCATTATAGTCATGTTCTTGGTATGTATAGAATTCTGTATGTGTTATAAACATCATGTATTTCTGTAACTTAGTATATTATTGTTATCAGACATAATATTGAATACTTCTATGGGTGAAAAACTTCACATGTATACATTATTATTGTATATCTAGAATTAAATCTAATTGAATTACTATCTTATTTGAAGCCAAGTAAAAATCAATGGCTGTCTTGCATAAAACTTGGATCAACTTATATAATATCCTTGTTTAGTGTGTTGACTGATTGTCTCAAACTTTAATCCAAAATCCTCCCAAAGTGGGTTTCAATAGTTTTCTAACTAGACTGTAACATATTGTCATGACCAGTTGTGTTGTTTTTTACAAAATTTCATGCATATATTTGATGGATGTTTAGGAATCTTCAAACAATTACTTACCTCTATTATTATTGAATTTGACAAAGTGGCAGTCTTGATCATCAGCGCAGCAAGGTTGTAACTCATTCTTTATATATGTACCGGTAGCTACAATCTTATGGTACTGATGAGAGCTTAGATACTGTATTTTCAGTTATTATCGTTGGGCTCAATTTTCGTGGTTTTTACTAAAATGGCTATTTCGTGGGGACATAAATTCGTGGATTTTGATTTTTGAAAGAAAATGCATTATCTCTACATTTAAATTAGTGGGGATTTGATTTCGTGGATAATCTGACCCACAAAATCCATGAAATTAAATCCCCAATGAAAATTAATGATTCCACAGTATGCGTTTAGATAGCTGTTGTCTTATACCTCAATGTCACAGCTTCTGCTTCTTTAAAACTTATTTGTACTGTTTTATATAACTCTGTGATACATTAATATCATTTGTTTTATTGTCCATTATTTTCTGTCTGTTGTGTTTTTTCCTCCTTATTGATAATTGAATATATTGTGAATGATATCGAGTATTTGGGTGACTGTTAAATGAAGTGAGATTTGATATTTTTTATTGATGATTCATTTTTTGATTATCATGAATTGTGTTTTAGTAACAAGTGCATTCATATGTGAAAACTTAGTATGTATGAGGTCTTTGTAATGAATTTTTGTGTGTCCTACTGCCGATTGTATCTGAATAATGTAGGTAAAATTTATAATACCTTACCGTTGTGCTGTAAAAAACTTGCTCAGATGTTATGTATAGTTAAATTGAAAATGCACAAGTTCAAGTTGTGCTAGTACAGGCATAATCTGTTGTTTAAAGTGAATGAAATTTGTAGACCATCTTTCTTGCAACAAGAAAATATGACATTTATATAACCAATATGGTAGAAGCACTGAATGGCTGCTAGGTTTGATAATGAATGAGCTCTGTTAATGTATGTATTTCTATAAGGTAATTTCAATACGTTTGAAACGTACACAGTAAAACAGATGTCCAACATATGTTTGTTGCTTTTTATATGAATTATGATAGTTGCAGATAGGTTTTCAGGAAATTAAATAAAAAACTTGATATTGCTGTTCAAACTGTGTTGTGTTATTCTTCTTACTAAGTGAGTATATTTCATCTGTGAGTAGATACATTACATAGAATATTTAGATAGATAAACGTATGTATTTTTTATTACAAATCTCTGATAATAGATTCTGCATATGAACAGGTAACAGTATTACAGTAATAAATGATAAAGGAGGAAATATATATATGCAATACAAAATGCTCGACACACACAAAATAAATATGTAAGTACTATGCATTACTATAGAGCAAAAATAATACAAATATCTATTAAACTTTACAATAGAGACTTTGATGGTGTCTACTTCATTGATAACTGCTTAAAATCCAAATTTTATATCCTACGGTTTAAGCAAAATAAGCCAAAATTTAGGAAGACAACTTCGCAACAAACACTGAGCTAATCCATTATCATCAATGATGATGCAAGATATGTACCATCATGCTACTTTCATCTCAAGCAATTACATTTAAAAATTAGGATAAATTCAATCACCAAATACATGATACTTCAATTCAGTGACAAAAACATATTTGAATATCCTAAAAATCATGCTACTGTTTTTTTGCCACACAATGATTGTGAATAAAAAATGTTGTGTTATCTTAATTATTTTTATGTTCCACAGCTTGGAGATAAATGTAAACAAAAGCTTTTTACTGGCATGATTTCAAGTTATAAATGCTATTCTTACATATCAATCAAACAACACAATTATTTTGTATCAAAGTGGGCGGCATTGTTGCTTAAAATAGTTCAGTATTGTTGACAGACAAACAGATAGGTAACTATTTGTTGTCAGTCAGAATCAAGTTTAAGTGATTTGTCTCGGATTAATGTTTTAATCATTTCCTTCATAAGTCGATATCTCCTTATGGGCCTGTATTCTTTAGAGTTCTCATAATCTTCATGTAAATGTGTCAAATTCTTATGTAGACGTATCATCTTATATTCTAATTTTACTATCTCCCTTTTCTTCTTCTCTATATCCTTGATTAATTCGGCTTTGTGCATTTGTGCCACTTCTGAAAATTCATATAGTAAAAATACTAATTCATCTTTTAGACAAAAATCTTTCCAAATTTTTTGTCTTTAATAACCTCCATTAAGGTGAGTAAATATGGTATTCAGAAGTTTACATAGGCTGTTAATTATTTATTTCTGTTTAATATTTCTTTAAATAATTGTAAGTTTTAATCCTGACTTGTTTGGAACTTGGGAAAAGCATGCATTAAAAGCGTGTCATGTGATTTTTCCCCACAAAAATGAAGTCTTACAAAAGAGAATGAATACAAAATTGTTACAGACAGTTTTCCCTGGACCGTTTAGGGAGAGGTTCTTAATTATTCTGACCATTTACAGCACATTTTCTCGCTTGACCAAGTTGTATTAGCTCCCCAACAGTTCGAATATTTCTCTCTTCACTCAGGTTCATTTTAGATTTACAGCATTTTGCAGCCTCTTGTAAAACTTCCTCTGTCACAGTTTCTATACAGACAGAAGGGTGTAGTCAGATTGATAAGAGAGGTCAAGTACTTACTACAAAATCAAAAACCCTTTTGTGCATGATACAAAAAGAGATATAACTACACATCTCATTAAACAAAATATTCATTTATTGACACTTTATGCTACATTTGTATGTAATTATCTTTCAATTACAAAGCCAAAAAAATCACCTTTTATCATCTCTTTCAGATATGTATATCTTGCGACTGTGCAGTTGGATTTATAAACATCATAGGCTTCAGACAGTTGATCAATTTTGTCGTATACATTCTGATATCTTCTACGTTCATAGAGAATTTGCACAGTTAATTGTATATCTTCTTCCCTCAGTTCATTTTTCGTCTTAAAATTGACTGCAAAATTAAAAGTGAATGTAGTTAAAACATTGTATGTATTGACATTCAATAAATACTGGCATACAGGTGTGAAGAAGAATCTCACATTGTGAAAATCTCATATTTCTTTTCAGTGGGTTTAACACGGTAATCAGTGATATTCAGTTATATACATGCAGTGGCCAGTTCACCTAACCAGTTTTCCTGGATTGTATTCTAACCAGTGCAAACTTACCCTTCCAGAAGGAGCGAACACATCACTGTTAATCATTTTCTAACATAGACATTAAAGGCACAAGGAGTACGGACATTTGCCCCCGGACCCCCCCCCCCCCCCCCTAATAAAAAAACGGTCATGTTGACATTTGCCCCCAGAGCTTATTTCTAAGTGGACATTTGCCCCCGCGACCGAGTACTTATTTCTAAGTGGACATTTGGCCCCAGTGCTTATTTCTATGTGGACATTTGCCTCCCCCCCCCCCCCCAGTGCTTAATTCTTAGTGGGCATTTGCCCCCCGATGTTTAACTGCCATTGTCTCAAAATCTAAAATAATTGTCTTTTCAAAATGTAAACAGTCAGATTACCGATTTAAATACAAGAATGATTGCTTAGAAATTGTAAATGAGTAGTGTCTATTTTAGTAAAAATGGTTCTTGTCCATTTTGTAAAACTCACATCGCAAATCAAGCCACCAGAGCTATGTACAGGCTATTTCGAAATTCAAATCGCTTACACTTACCTCCTGATTTACAATTAGATCTTTTCGATAAAACAATAAAACCTATCCTTGTATACGGAGCTGAAATCTGTGGATTTAGTAATAATAAAGTAATTGAAAATGTCCAACTTAAATTTCAGAAATACGTACTTTGACTAAAACGATCTACTCCAAACTATGTGGTTTACGGCGAAACTAGAATTACACCATTATCACTCGATATTGAAGAAAAAATGATCTCATTCTGGATACGAATATTAAACGGTTACAATCCAGTCCAATCAAAATTATCTTCCATTCTTTATTTTATTCTGCAAAAATTATTCAATGACACAGGTGATAATACCAACAAAAAACATTTTCCATGGTTTCATAAGATTAAATCAATATTGATTAAACGTGGTTTCCTTGATATTTGACAAAATCAGAACGTGCTGAATCCAAAATGGCTTAAACTTAGTATTAAACAAAAACTTAAAAAAGTATACATCAATGACTAGGTTTCTGCCGTGGAAAAATCTAAAAATAATTCATTTTACAAAATTGTCAAAACTTCATTTGGCTATGAAAATTACTTATCAAACACCCCAATAAATTTACTATCATTTATCATGAAATTTAGAACAAGAAATCATAAACTCCCAATTGAAACAGGCAACTGGAATAAAACACCATTAAATGAACGTCTCTGCATAAACTGTTCGAAATTAGGTGATGAATATCATTATTCATTTGATTGTAACCTTTTTATTGATCAAAGAAAGCTGCATTTAAAATCTTATAATTGTAGAAACCAAACTACATTTAAACTAACTCAACTCTTCAACAACGTGTCTGAAGCTGAATTTGTGAAGTTATGTAGGTTCATTAATTGTTAACCTCATTTATTTATGTGTCATGAAATGAGTGAATAAACGTATTTTGACTTTGTATATAGGAATATATATTACAATAAATATACTTAAATTGACTAAAAATGTATAAAGCAGGGAACCGTGTCGTTAGATACTCAATGTGTACACTATGGTAGCGCTATGCACTGACCTGTGTTCTTCTGCTCGGGGCATTATGGGTATTTGCAGGAACTACTTACATAAATGGAAATTATGAACAATATCATAACGTAACGTCACCGTATGGTACACATTGGAGCCAATTATATAAGCGTTCTTCAACATTGCGTTTCATTGAATAATTAGTGTTATTGACAAAACACAAGAATAGAAATGGCTATAACGTATTCATTTTACATAACTAAACACATTTTGTTAATAACATACAACCGATATGGTTGTTTTGACATGTTTTATCCTTCCGCGTAACTATATTTTAGCGTATGTATAACTATCCAAATGTAGATAGTAATCAGCTCTATATATATAGAGGTTAGACAAACGTAGTGATGTCACGCTATGTATAGAACGTTAGATACTTGACTTTAAAGAAATTCCGTACCTAGAAACCCGCTGTTAATTACGTAATACGCCATAGATAAAAAATGAAAATAAGTATCGAAATTCTGAGGCATGGTTCCCTAGATTAACATTTCCGCTACACAATACGGAAACCGCTTTAACAATTAAAGTGTCGGATCGTTATCGTCTCATGAAATCAACGAATTTGACGCACCCCATTCAATTTTGATAGCCAATCAAAATCGCTTATGTTTACGGTTCCATCATTGAAACCACGCCCAGGATAGATGTCGAGTAAGAGATAGTATAACAATTTTTTTGTCATTAATGAATTAATAGTATATCATATCGCGCCAATACAATGCACATTACGTTATCTAGAGATGTTCAACGCTGATAAGGAAAAGTCGATAAAGGATCGTAATAAAACACCATTTTTGAGCTTTCAGTTAGATTTTTTCGTTGCTTGGCGCGGTTATTGCCGCTGTAGTATAAAAGTTTGACCCCGTTGAAAAATGACCCCAACATTTAACGTTGAAAACCTCTCGGGATCGATTTTCAACGTTAAATTTTGATCAAGAAAGTTGTTAAATATTGATCAATGTTAAATTTTGATCAATCCTGGGGTCAATTTTTTAACGATAACTAAAACTCTAGACAAACATCAGAGATCGACTGTACGAATTTGAGAATAAGTCCTTCGGGTGCGTAACCCTCGAAAAACACTGTTTAACGGTCTACATAATATTATACATTTTGTTGTCCTAAGCACCCTTTTGCTCTTGTCTATCTGCGACATCATATCGATTTTTTGGCATTTTGTTTCAAACTTCTTTAAATGTGAGTTATTTGAGATGCGTTTATTAAAACAAAGTTTAAAGACAAAAATAAAATCGATCTTTTAGCTCGGTTATTAATCAAACATTGAGTATTCAATAAGGATAATTAACGGACCCTAATACAAAATAATTAATGTATATGAACAAAGTTAGAGGCATTTGATCATTATAAATTGTGATATTCAACCATAATTTATTAAATATTATCTTTCAAACATACAACATTCTGGAATGTTAGGCCTGTTAAGGTCAGTTAATTATATTTGACTTTGTATCATAAAGGGAGGTATTATTGCTACCTACGTAGTTATCTCCCTTTTCTATGATTGTATAGCATTTGTAATTTTACGTTTACGAATTTGAAACTCACACTATTAAAAAGTGTGTAGTGAATGTTTTACAAATTATTCATTCTAAAAGTGTGTAATGGTTAATAAGGATTGTTTGTACAAGGGTCTGTGATCCATTTTGTCTAAAGTTTGACGGTCAATTTTACATTTAGCGATGCAACGCTTTATTGGGTACAATTAATTAATTCATTCTGTTTCGAAATTTATTTTTAGACATAATAAAGCAATGACCAGCTGGTTTACTTGGCTATATCCTGTCAGTAGGTCATTATTGTTATGTTTTTATATTATTAAAATGAGACAATTTTATTATTCAAATTAACGTATTTTTTTTACTTTTCATTCAAAAGATCATGACGATTGGGTGGGATTATTTTACTGTCGCATCATCGGGCGCTACAAATGTTTTTAAATCCACGCAAATGGACTTATTTTGTTACTGGAACGGGACAAATCGAATACATATATGATTGGTGGCGAAACAGAGCCAGTTTATCCGGAGGCTTGCCCATTTTAAGTTAGTTTTCTTAGAAGTCGCATCGGATAAACTCTCAATCTCGGCACCATGCAACCATGCTTTCTCAATATGCCGCAAAACTCTTGTTTCAGCTTTGGATGGTGGTTTTCAATGTTTCATGCAATTTGTCAGCATTTCAAATTAAATGAAATTTTCGGTGTTTGACCCAACCAATACACAATGAAAGAACCTCTTTAATTTTTCCACGGGGTCAAAATCTTACGCTACACCGCCCCTGCTGCCCTAGCTCCGGCGCCTCTGGTCTTAAGAAAGTATTATACTTGAAAAACAAAATCATTTACATACCTATAATAGTTGCCATTTTGTTTCCCTTATTTGTTGATAAATCTTATAATCTCATCATACACTATTAATTTAATTGTTCAAGGGGAATTGATTTGAACATTTGGAGAGTCGGCTCATTAATTAATCACTAAATAGAAACAGAAGTATGATTCTGTAAGTACATGACATGTTTCAATTTAAAGCTTGTCATGAGATAACATCTATACATTGAGCAGTACAGATGACTGGCCGTTAGATAAAATGTATTTATTTCAATGCATGTTATCTATTTTCATCAAACCTGTTAAAAACCACTTGTTGATAAGATAAAATAAGATTTAATTAAAGTTGGTCAGACAACAACAGTATAACATAAGCAATCTAAGAGCTGTTGAGCCGACTATATAACTAGAGTAAACACCAATAACAAATTGTATAAGTGTTGTAAAAAACAAATGCGTGTTTAAGAATAAACAGGCTATCAGCAATTAAGCACATTTAAAAACATATATTAATAAAATAAAAAGTAACTAATAATAATAATGAACTTATTTATGAGATATATAATTCAGATAAAAATAGCAGTTACGTGAGGCACAATATACAATTATTGACAATAAAAAGAAGGCAGAGAAAAAATACACCATACATTACATATAGCATGCAGTTAAATATACAAAATATTATTACATATATTCATGCTGTGCAACACTTGTACTCAGTACAGCAACTTATATTATATAATTTTTTATAAGTATTACATTTACAATTTTGCCCATTCCAATTTAATATTAACCCCTTGAACTGATTGAAGCTGTTACATTTTCTAAAGTCTTCCGGGAGAGAGCTGCATACATGAAGGAGTTTTTACCAGCTTTAGTAGATCTCAAATGTGGAATCAGTAACATATTAGAATAGCGGAAGTTATATGAATTATTTTGTTTTTGAATAAGATTTGATAAGACTGGAGGGGCCAAACTGTTAATACTTTTGAATGTTTCCAGAGCCATTGTTCTCATACGTCTTATATAAAGGATTGGAAGCTTAGTCCTTGACAGAAGGTCATTGTAGGAAGACTGTAAATTATCATATACAAATCTTAATGCTCTTTCATGAATTTTCTCCATTTCTTGAGAGTTTCTTTCTGAACAAAAATGCCAAGTATGGAAATTAATATGGTTAGTCTATCTAATTTGCTGAGATTATTTCCATACCCGTTTAAGTATTCATAATGTATTGAGTTGTTCAGCATTCTTACAGATGTGTCCAATATGATAATCAAAAAATACTGGTCGTTTAAAATCAATGTCAACTCCTAGTTTACTATTTCATCATATGTAATATTTGAGTTTCAAAGACGTAAATAGGAGAATTGTCGTGGGGTTTCTTTCCAATTCTTTTCCCAAAATGATCTTTATCATTATGCTCTTGTAATGTACTATTCTGTTTCAATCTCAAATCAAACTACACAGCTTTCTTTATCATGAATTATTGTCTGATGGTCTCTTTTTACAGTTAATTAGCACCAGTAGATGATTGACTGTATGTAACGATTTAGCTTAGCTTTTGTGATTTTCTTGATTATATCTCAAGTTAAACATCAGCACAGTTTTGTATAGTTCAGCTATAGTATTGTTAAAATGCCACTATATATATGTCTATTTATTGCCTCCAGTTATGAAGATTTACAAGACATAATAATAATTATGATAAGAAAAACAAGTATTATAAATAGTACAAACAATACACAATACATTCAATCAAAGTGCACACACACAACCACGCATGTGAACACCATCATACTCGTGAACACCTCACTTACGTATGCACATGAACAACCTCACACACGCGTACGCATGATCACCCCTTATACGCATACAAGCACAGGTCATTTATAACAACATCTTCAGTTTAGTGAATTCAAGAATAGAGCAGAGTTCAAATGATAACCGGGGTATTCTTCAGAGATTATTGCGTTTTGTAACTGATTGTCCACGTCATCATGGAGATAGAATACTAACGTTTATCTGTTGCTTTTCTTTAGCAGCTCTCCTGCTTGGTTGCTACACATATGAAACATATTGAATAAATGAGCTCAGCTTGTCAAGACAATTATTGCCGTTTCAATCAAACAATTTATGTTGGATTTCATCAGTATGTGACAGTTAGCATCGTTCGCAGTTAAGCCGTACAAGTAGAGGAGTTTAACACAGAAGACGAGCGAAACATTTCATTAATTTGACACTGTCGGGTCTTTCTGAGTTTGAGTTTCTAAGTTTGATGTTGTCAGAACAGAATGCACGTAGTTACATGTCAAAAAGTCAGCCTTACCGCGCATTCGATCGGTCCACGCCTTTTCCTCGAACACAAATATACTTTGTTTGACTAGTCTCTTCCACAGTGATTTCGCAGGAAAAAGTCCTGACCGCGAGTTATCCTCAAGACACGTATATAAACCATATTTACGTAGAATACGCACAATATCTGGTAAGAAACCACATGATCGACTGCGTTCTGGTACTGACTTAATCGTAGGTTAAACAGTTTATTTACAAGAACCTCGGGACCAAGCAAACACAGAGTACAAAGAAACAAGAGTTTCTGCTGGTCTATATCACAGACGCTTGTTTAGAAAAAATTACCCCACCCACCACGTTCGCTCTTATGACTACTATGTATGTATGTACGTATGGTAGTCATAAGAGCGAACGTGGTGGGTGGGGTAATTTTTTCTAAACAAGCGTCTGTGGTCTATATACGCTTCAATGGACGTGAAGCCAAGTAGACCTTTGACCATATCAGAGCACGTCGAGTGAGGCAGGCCTTGCATATGCTTTGAACACGTGTGGTGGGCAACCTCGAGTTTCACTATACCAGAACGTGGGATATTGTTCCACAAATCACAAGCAAACAGTGCACGCGGTAAAACACATGTGACATAGATGTTTGCCATAATACAGGGGTGTCAGTCAAGGCGTTGGCTATGGAAAAGTAGGTACCGCGCAATACCTACTTCACGTCCGTCAAGTTGAATGGATATTGCCCACGCTAGATTGAAAAATACCGAGATGAGTGTAGGTAAACGTTTCTAGTAAAGCTGTTTCGTCATAACGAAGGGGCGGAGGTGCCGGTCGACGGCGATGTTTCCTGTCCATGGTCATAACGGCACAATTATCGGCATCCATTTATTGGCATAAGTGTAACAGACGTTGAGTAGTTCTTGAAGACCTTTTCTGGACAGAGACAAGAGAACAGTGTCATCTGCTTGTGTCGGTGCTGACAGTGATAATTCTCCGATATGTAGGCCGTGTGGATTACGGGACAGCTCTTCTAACAGGTCATTTATGTACGTGATATAGTAAAATGGTCCACATATGCTTCCTTGTTTTCCACGTATTCCCATATGATACAGTTTATAATTATATCAACCCAGAAATCCACACTTTGTCGAACGCTGCTTTAGAATCAAGGTAACATGCGTGAAGTTGACTTCCGCGTTCATAACAGTAGTCACGAGATTCATGTAGCAAGAAAGGTGTCATTTTACAGATTTTGCCCTTTGAAACCCGTACTGAAGACTATGTATAGCAATACGGAGATTGTTCGCCTCCAGTCGACAAGGATTCACTTTCTCAAATGCCTTAGATATGACGGGTAGAAGCGAGATTGCACGGTAATTACATGGATTAGTCAAGGATTTCTTTCCCTTTTCCTTTATGAAGGGTCACTGTGATTCCGAACTTAAATTTGGCGGGAATCTTTTCCAAATTCAATGACCATGTTAAATAGCCGTGCAAGGTACAACACCAATGTGTTTCCACCATATTTTAGGTGCTCGTAAGTGATATTGTCAGCTGAACCACTTTTCCCTCTCGGGAATGAGTCTAAGTTCGTTAACATGGAGAGTCCAGATGTCTCCTAACAAACTTGTTGGCATAATCATTTCTAGACCCAACACTTCTTAAATTTCCCGTAGATATATTTGTATTGAAGTCACCCATTACGACGATGTTGGCTGTATCCTGGATAACGACGATATTTGAAGAAGGAAAACACAATTTGAATGCAATTATTCTGTCTGAGTCAATGTCAATGAGCTGCACATAATTATTAATTGATTCTGTTCGACGTGTGTATATAAACCTAGCAGATTTGCATGTTATACCTTGGTCTGCCAGAGACCTTGTTCGTTGCTATTTAGATCAATACCAGTGATGACGTAGGATCTAGCACGCTGACGTAGTACACCAGTGAACTTGCTATCTGGACCTCTTGATACGGTTTGGTTGTAGGTGGCGGTATATGCAGAGTCGGGCGCGTGGTCTGTCCCAACTGTTTCATCAGTGATCTCACTTAATGGATGGTTATGAGCACTGTCTCGATCCAAGGCTGCAGACGGTAGTTTGTCGGGTCCGATCCGATATGCCACGTAACACGGCGTAACCTCGTTCTGTACCTGTTCAACATCTTCCGTAGCCGGGAAACAGGTAGTTGGACAGGTGACGTTATCTTAGAATAATCTGACGTTATCTTAGAATGATCTTACATGTACCCTGAAGATCTCTTATCGGTCGTAGTTTTGGATTCAGTACGATCACTGGACGTTAGATTTGGCGTCTAAGAAGCATCGTAATATATGCTATCTTTGCATGGAAGCTACTGGATCGTAGATTCCATGGAACGTTGATCAATAGTTGATTTGTCGCAGATTGTTTTCAATGATCGTTCAAATGACTCGCATAAACGATTAATATTAGAACCGAAGTCCGCCGCAAACGTAAACTAATTGAAAGTCTGTGTGAAGAGCTCACCAGTATATTGTTGATCGCGTTGGAGAGTCTTACATTTAGTTTCAATATGCTTATGGTTGGTTCATGAGTCTTTGTTGGCACAAACCTAGCAGTAACGGCCTCCACATGGTCCATGATTTTATTCCTGATATCTTTCACTGCACTCTTGCAATTAGACTTTACTGTGAATTCCGCGTCTTTCAGTTGTTGGATATTGGATAAGTTGTCGCGCACTGAATATTTTAACTCCGACATTTCACGAGCGGCTGAGTTTCGCGAATCCTGAAGTTTATACACAATCTTTGTTAGAGCCTGCATACTCGAGGATAATGTCACATTTTCATTTTGGATAACGTTGTCACCAATGTTCTTAGTTATTACATATGCGTGCACGTCGATATTTCGATCGTCTCTCATGTTTTGTAAGCCTGACTATAGATCGACACATAGGTTATCGAGCCTTGTATTGATACCATTCACTGACTGCACTGTTGCTGTACAATCCTTAACATTAAACAGCTCATTGTTATCATATTGTTGGTTGCATGGAACAGAATCAGACACGACACGTGGGGTTGGCATTGTAGAGGGTTTACGGTATAAGTCTCTTATATTTTATTAATGATTATTTTTTTTGATTATCATATTTTGAATTGTGGTTTAATGACAAGTACATTTATATGTGAAAACTTGCTCAGATGTTATGCATAGTTAAAGGGACATACCCTACAATTTGATGCATCTAGAATCAAGGCAAAATGATGATAAATTAGAAGTTTGTAAAGAAAAAAGCCGACGAAGAAAGTTTCAGCCAAAAATTCATCCAATTAAAAATAAAATCACAAAAATATGTATTTGACACATACATTTAGTCACGGAAATGTCATGTAGTCGTCAGAGAAGTATGCCAACAATCAGCAAATTTGAAATTTACCTCTTCTTTGAAGTGTGCATGCCCGTAATTTTCCATAAAAGATCGGAAATCTTTGGAATTTGTGGTACAATTTTTGAGTGGAAGTGATTTATTATTCATAGCTATGATTTTGGCGGCTAGTACCTAAATCAGTCATTTTATGACCTAAGTTCTTCTTGCAATTATCCATTATATATTGTTTTACATGTACATCTAGCACAAATTTACACTTTCACATAATGTTTGTCAGTTGTAGGGTTTGTCCCTTTAAATTGAAAATGCACAAGTTCAAGTTGTGCTAGTACAGGCATAATCTGTTGTTTAAAGTGAATGAAATTTGTTGACCATCTTTCTTGCAACAAGAAAATATGACATTTATATAACCAATATGGTAGAAGTACTGAATGGCTGCTAGGTTTGATAATGAATGAGCTCTTTTAATGTTTGTATTTCTATAAGGTAATTTCAATACGTTTGAAACGTACACAGTAAAACAGATGTCCAACATTATATTTGTTGCTTTTTATAATTATGATAGTTGTTGATAGGTTTTCAGGAAATTAAATAAAATCTTAATATTGCTGTTCAAACTGTGTTGTGTTATTCTTCTTACTAAGTGAGTATATTTCATCTGTGAGTAGATACATTACATAGAATATTTAGATAGATAAACGTATGTATTTTTTATTACAAATCTCTGATAATAGATTCTTCATATGAACAAGTAACAGTATTACAGTAATAAATGATAAAGGAGGAACAGTATAAATGCACATGCAATGCTTGACACATAAAAAAATAAATATGAAAGTACTATGTTTTTCTATTGAGAAAAATAATCATATAATTATCTATTAACAATGAAATAGGAGCAAAAATAAAATGATAAGATTAAAGCATAGCAACTATTATATGCATATCACTACTATAACAAGCCTGTTTTACTGGCATGATTTCAAGTTACAAATGCTATCTTAGCTCCTACATATCAATCAAACAACACAATTATTTTGTATCAAAGTGGGTGGCATTGTTCCTTAAAATAGTTCAGTATTGTTGACAGACAAACGGATAGGTAAATATTTGTTGTCAGTCAGAATCAAGTTTAAGTGATTTGTCTCGGATTAATGTTTTAATCATTTCCTTCATAAGTCGATATCTCCTTATGGGCCTGTATTCTTTAGAGTTCTCATAATCTTCATGTAACTGTGTCAAATTCTTATGTAGACGTATCATCTTACACTCTAACTTTACTCTCTTCCTATTTTTCACCTCTATATCTGTGATTATTTCGGCTTTGTGCATTTGTGCCACTTCTGAAAATTCATATAGTAAATTTTAAAATACTAATTTATATCTTTTAGATAAAAATCTTTCCAAAATTTTTGTCTTTAATAACCTCCATTAAGGTGAGTAAATATGGTATTCAGACGTTTACATAGACTGTTAATTATCTATTTTCGTTTAACATTTCTGTAAATAATTGTAAGTTTTAATCCTAACTTGTTTGGAACTTGGGAAAAGCATGCATTAAAAGTGTTCACGTGTCATGTAATTTTTTTTCCACAAAAACAGTTTTTTACAAAAGTGAATGAATACAAAATTAGTACAGACTTCTCTAGGTTTAGGTGAGGGATTCTTAATTATTCTGACCGTTTTCAGCATCTTCTCTTGCTTGACCAAGTTGTATTACATTCCCTATAGCTCGAACATTTCTCTGTTCATCCACCAGGATCGTTCTAAAGTTACAGCAATTTGCAGCCTCTTGTAAAACTTCATCTTTCACACTTTCTATACAGACAGAAGGGTGTAGTCAGATTGCTTAGGGAGATCAAATATTTACTACAAAATCAAAAACCCTTTTGTGCATACAAAAAGAGACATATAAACATCTCATTAAACAAAATGTTCATGTATTGACACGTTTATACTATGATAGTATCTTGTAAATACAGAACAACTAAATCACCTTTTATCATATCTTTCAGATCTGTATATCTTGCGACTGTGCAGTTGGATTTACAAACCTCATAGGCTTCAGACAGTTGATCAATTGTGTTGTATACATTCCGATATATTCTACGTCCGTAGAGAATTTGCGTAGTTAATCGTATATCTTCTTCCCTCAGTTCTTTTTTTGTCTTAAATTCAACTGTGAAATTTAAAGTGAATGTAGTTTAAACTTTGTCTGTAAATGACATTCAATAAATACTAGTATACAAGTGGAATTTCATATACCGGTAGTTAAAAGCTCATTTTTGTCGAGCCCGCTTGCGGTGAGCTCGACATAGTCGCCACAATGGCGGTTGCGTGTCTGTACGTTAGTTAGTTAGTGAGTTAATTAGTTAATCCTTGTCCGGGCTGTATCTCCCTTATGCATTGGCACTTTTAAAAATAACCTGGCATGAGATGGTGTGCAGTGCGCAAAATCCAGGTCTCTAACTTAAAGGTCAAGGTCACACATAGAGGTCAAACGTCAAAAATGAGCATTATAGACCTTGTCCGGGCTGTATCTCCCTTATGCATTGATACCTTTTACGATAACCTAGCATAATTGTTAAACACTATGAGACGTTGTGCAGTGTGCATGATCCAGGTCTCTAGCTCAAAGGTCAAGGTCACACTTAGAGGTCAAACGTCAAAAATGAGCATTATAGACCTTGTCCGGGCTGTATCTCCCTTATGCATTGAAACTTTTAAGGATAACTTGGCATGATTGTTAAACACTATGAGACGGTGTGCAGTGGGCAAGATCCAGGTCTCTAGCTCAAAGGTCAAGGTCACACTTAGAGGTCGAACGTAAAAAATGAGCATTATAGACCTTGTCCGGGCTGTATCTGCCTTATGCATTGACATATTTGAAAATAACTTTATATTAAACACCATGGGACAGTGTGTGCGTCACACATAAGACCAGGGTCAATAGCTCCAAGGCCAAGGTCACACTTGGATGTTAAAGGTCAAAGATGGGCTCTATTTTGTCATTAACTTTGTCATTTCTTGATGGATTTTGGAATTACTTGGCAGAAATATTTACCATCATGAAACGATATGTCATGCGCAAGACCATGGCTGGTAGGCTAAAGTTCAAGGTCACACTTAGATGTCAAAAATCAAATGTCAAAGTGTTATAGACCTTGTCTGGGCTGTATCTCCCTTATGCATTGACTAATTTAAACATGACTTGGCATAATACAATAAGGACCATGCGTCTTTGGCAACACCCAGGCCAAAGGTCAAGATGCCATATTTTTTCTTGTCTGGGCTGTGCCTTCTGTTTGCATTCAAGGATTTTGGAATAAATTGGTATAAAAGTTTACTTCAATGAAATTAATTGTCATGAACATCACCCGTACTTGTAGTTCAAAGGTCAAGATCACAAGCTGTCTAAATGGTGGGCTCGACATGTTGTCCTTGGGCATCTAGTTCGTTTCAGTGGGTTTAAAACTGTTTTTCAATGATACTTCAGTTATATACATGCAGCGGCCAGTTCACCTAGCCAGTTTTCCTGGGGCCCATTTCACTAAATCTTTCTATCTTAGACAGTTTAAAATCTGTATCGGCCATTTTGAGATGAGACTTTTGACATTACAGGTATAAAACCTTAAGATCGTCTGTCTTTAAAGATCTTATTTTTTTACTTGTTTTCAAAATTTCCTCTTTACTTCAACTTGATTCCATATAGACACCCAAAACAGGTAGAGCATTAGTTCTGCAGATCTCCAATGTATGAGTTAAAACCATGGGTGTACATGTGGCATATACTAAAGAATATGTGAAGAGTGTGTAGAAAACATTTTACAAATGTATGTTGTTTCATTCGTCTTTCTTTGCTGATCATTCACATGGAGAAGTTGACAGCTAGTTGCTGGAAACAAGGTGTGTGCTCAGGTACAGAATTCAGGAATACTGGTTAAATTCACTGCTTACAAGTAAACAGTTAAGATATTGTCTTAAGAAAATCTCATACTTGAAAAACAAAATCATTTACATACCTGTAATAGTTGCCATTTTGTTTCCCTTATTTGTTGATAAATCTTAAAATCTCAACATACACTATTCTAAATTTAATTGATTCAGGGGAATTGATTTGAACATTTGGAGAGTTGGCACATTTATAACTGAATTGAAACAGAAGTATGATTCAGTAAGTACATGACAGGTTTCAGTTTAAAGCTTGTCGTGATTAACATCTATATTTAAACATTGAGCTGTAAAGATGAGTGTCCTTGAGACAAAAAATTTGCATGTTATCTGTTTTCTTCGACCTGTTAAAAAACGCTTGTTGATTAAACGTTGTCTCAATTCAGCTATATACTAATTCAATAAAAACAAGGTAGATGTGTGTATTATTATGTCAAACCAGTTCACAATGGTCAAAATGGAAGAGAGGAAATATGGCCTCTACATACAATTAAATTAAAGGTTTATATAGACTAGTGTATAAATATGTGTGTACTATATATTGTCAGCAGTTTATATAGTGGTCTTTGATTAAAGGTTTGTTTAGACTAGTGTATCAATATATGTGTACTATATAGTGTTTGTAGTTTATATAGTGGTCTTTGATTAAAGGTTTATTTAGACTAGTGTATCAATATATGTGTACTATATAGTGTTTGTAGTTTATATGGTGGTCTTTGATTAAAGGTTTATTTAGACTAGTGTATCAATATGTGTGTACTATATAGTGTTTGTAGTTTATATGGTGGTCTTTGATTAAAGGTTTGTTTAGACTAGTGTATCAATATATGTGTACTATATAGTGTTTGTAGTTTATATAGTGGTCTTTGATTAAAGGTTTATTTAGACTAGTGTATCAATATGTGTGTACTATATAGTGTTTGTAGTTTATATGGTGGTCTTTGATTAAAGGTTTATTTAGACTAGTGTATCAATATATGTGTGTGTACTATATAGTGTCTGTAGTTTATATGGTGGTCTTTGATTAAAGGTTTATTTAGACTAGTGTATCAATATATGTGTACTATATAGTGTTTGTAGTTTATATGGTGGTCTTTGATTAAAGGTTTATTTAGACTAGTGTATCAATATATGTGTACTATATAGTGTTTGTAGTTTATATGGTGGTCTTTGATTAAAGGTTTATTTAGACTAGTGTATCAATATGTGTGTACTATATAGTGTTTGTAGTTTATATGGTGGTCTTTGATTAAAGGTTTATTTAGACTAGTGTATCAATATATGTGTACTATATAGTGTTTGTAGTTTATATGGTGGTCTTTGATTAAAGGTTTATTTAGACTAGTGTATCAATATATGTGTACTATATAGTGTCTGTAGTTTATATGGTGGTCTTTGATTAAAGGTTTATTTAGACTAGTGTATCAATATGTGTGTACTATATAGTGTTTGTAGTTTATATGGTGGTCTTTGATTAAAGGTTTATTTAGACTAGTGTATCAATATATGTGTACTATATAGTGTTTGTAGTTTATATGGTGGTCTTTGATTAAAGGTTTATTTAGACTAGTGTATCAATATGTGTGTACTATATAGTGTATGTAGTTTATATGGTGGTCTTTGATTAAAGGTTTATTAGACTAGTGTATAAATATGTGTGTACTATATAGTGTTTGTAGTTTATATGGTGGTCTTTGATTAAAGGTTTATTTAGACTAGTGTATAAATATATGTGTACTATATAGTGTTTGTAGTTTATATGGTGGTCTTTGATTAAAGGTTTATTTAGACTAGTGTATCAATATGTGTGTACTATATAGTGTTTGTAGTTTATATGGTGGTCTTTGATTAAAGGTTTATTTAGACTAGTGTATAAATATGTGTGTACTATATAGTGTTTGTAGTTTATATGGTGGTCTTTGATTAAAGGTTTATTTAGACTAGTGTATCAATATATGTGTACTATATAGTGTCTGTAGTTTATATGGTGGTCTTTGATTAAAGGTTTATTTAGACTAGTGTATAAATATGTGTGTACTATATAGTGTCTGTAGTTTATATAGTGGTCTTTGATTAAAGGTTTATTTAGACTAGTGTATCAATATATGTGTACTATATAGTGTTTGTAGTTTATATGGTGGTCTTTGATTAAAGGTTTATTTAGACTAGTGTATCAATATGTGTGTACTATATAGTGTTTGTAGTTTATATGGTGGTCTTTGATTAAAGGTTTATTTAGACTAGTGTATCAATATGTGTGTACTATATAGTGTATGTAGTTTATATGGTGGTCTTTGATTAAAGGTTTATTAGACTAGTGTATAAATATGTGTGTACTATATAGTGTTTGTAGTTTATATGGTGGTCTTTGATTAAAGGTTTATTTAGACTTGTGTATAAATATATGTGTACTATATAGTGTTTGTAGTTTATATGGTGGTCTTTGATTAAAGGTTTATTTAGACTAGTGTATCAATATGTGTGTACTATATAGTGTTTGTAGTTTATATGGTGGTCTTTGATTAAAGGTTTATTTAGACTAGTGTATAAATATGTGTGTACTATATAGTGTTTGTAGTTTATATGGTGGTCTTTGATTAAAGGTTTATTTAGACTAGTGTATCAATATATGTGTACTATATAGTGTCTGTAGTTTATATGGTGGTCTTTGATTAAAGGTTTATTTAGACTAGTGTATAAATATGTGTGTACTATATAGTGTCTGTAGTTTATATAGTGGTCTTTGATTAAAGGTTTATTTAGACTAGTGTATCAATATATGTGTACTATATAGTGTTTGTAGTTTATATGGTGGTCTTTGATTAAAGGTTTATTTAGACTAGTGTATCAATATGTGTGTACTATATAGTGTTTGTAGTTTATATGGTGGTCTTTGATTAAAGGTTTATTTAGACTAGTGTATAAATATGTGTGTACTATATAGTGTCTGTAGTTTATATGGTGGTCTTTGATTAAAGGTTTATTTAGACTAGTGTATAAATATGTGTGTACTATATAGTGTTTGTAGTTTATATGGTGGTCTTTGATTAAAGGTTTGTTTAGACTAGTGTATCAATATGTGTGTACTATATAGTGTTTGTAGTTTATATGGTGGTCTTTGATTAAAGGTTTATTTAGACTAGTGTATCAATATGTGTGTACTATATAGTGTTTGTAGTTTATATAGTGGTCTTTGATTAAAGGTTTGTTTAGACTAGTGTATAAATATGTGTGTACTATATAGTGTTTGTAGTTTATATGGTGGTCTTTGATTAAAGGTTTATTTAGACTAGTGTATCAATATATGTGTACTATATAGTGTTTGTAGTTTATATAGTGGTCTTTGATTAAAGGTTTGTTTAGACTAGTGTATAAATATGTGTGTACTATATAGTGTCTGTAGTTTATATGGTGGTGTTTGATTAAAGGTTTATTTAGACTAGTGTATAAATATGTGTGTACTATATAGTGTTTGTAGTTTATATGGTGGTCTTTGATTAAAGGTTTGTTTAGACTAGTGTATCAATATGTGTGTACTATATAGTGTTTGTAGTTTATATGGTGGTATTTGATTAAAGGTTTATTTAGACTAGTGTATAAATATGTGTGTACTATATAGTGTCTGTAGTTTATATAGTGGTCTTTGATTAAAGGTTTATATAGACTATTGTATCAATATGTGTGTACTATATAGTGTCTGTAGTTTATATAGTGGTCTTTGATTAAAGGTTTATATAGACAAGTGTATAAATATGTGTGTGTACTATATAGTGTCTGTAGTTTATATAGTGGTCTTTGATTAAAGGTTTATATAGACAAGTGAATAAATATGTGTGTACTATATAGTGTCTGTAGTTTATATAGTGGTCTTTGATTAAAGGTTTATATAGACAAGTGTATAAATATGTGTGTGTACTATATAGTGTCTGTAGTTTATATAGTGGTCTTTGATTAAAGGTTGATTTAGACTAGTGTATCAATATATGTGTACCATAATAGTGACTGTAGTTTATATAGTGGTCTTTGATTAAAGGATTATTTAGACTAGTGTATCAATATATGTGTACTATATAGTGACTGTAGTTTATATAGTGGTCTTTGATTAAAGGTTTATATAGACTAGTGTATAAATATGTGTGTGTACTATATAGTGTCTGTAGTTTATATAGTGGTCTTTGATTAAAGGTTTATTTAGACTAGTGTATAAATATGTGTGTACTATAAAGTGTCTGTAGTTTATATAGTGGTCTTTGATTAAAGGTTTATTTAGACTAGTGTATAAATATGTGTGTACTATATAGTGTCTGTAGTTTATATAGTGGTCTTTGATTAAAGGTTAATATAGACTAGTGTATAAATATGTGTGTGTACTATATAGTGACTGTAGTTTATATAGTGGTCTTTGATTAAAGGTTTATTTAGACTAGTGTATAAATATGTGTGTACTATATAGTGTCTGTAGTTTATATGGTGGTCTTTGATTAAAGGTTTATTTAGACTAGTGTATAAATATGTGTGTGTACTATATAGTGTCTGTAGTTTATATGGTGGTCTTTGATTAAAGGTTTATTTAGACTAGTGTATAAATATGTGTGTGTACTATATAGTGACTGTAGTTTATATAGTGGTCTTTGATTAAAGGTTTATTTAGACTAGTGTATCAATATATGTGTACTATATAGTGACTGTAGTTTATATAGTGGTCTTTGATTAAAGGTTTATTTAGACTAGTGTATAAATATGTGTGTGTACTATATAGTGTATGTAGTTTATATGGTGGTCTTTGATTAAAGGTTTATTTAGACTAGTGTATCAATATGTGTGTACTATATAGTGTCTGTAGTTTATATAGTGGTCTTTGATTAAAGGTTAATATAGACTAGTGTATAAATATGTGTGTGTACTATATAGTGTCTGTAGTTTATATAGTGGTCTTTGATTAAAGGTTTATTTAGACTAGTGTATCAATATGTGTGTACTATATAGTGTCTGTAGTTTATATAGTGGTCTTTGATTAAAGGTTTATTTAGACTAGTGTATCAATATGTGTGTACTATATAGTGTCTGTAGTTTATATAGTGGTCTTTGATTAAAGGTTTATTTAGACTAGTGTATAAATATGTGTGTACTATATAGTGTCTGTAGTTTATATAGTGGTCTTTGATTAAAGGTTAATATAGACTAGTGTATAAATATGTGTGTGTACTATATAGTGTCTGTAGTTTATATAGTGGTCTTTGATTAAAGGTTTATTTAGACTAGTGTATAAATATGTGTGTGTACTATATAGTGTCTGTAGTTTATATAGTGGTCTTTGATTAAAGGTTTATTTAGACTAGTGTATCAATATATGTGTACCATAATAGTGACTGTAGTTTATATAGTGGCCTTTATTTACAGGTGACTATTAAATATGATTTTACTGTGTTTACATATTAGTGATGTAGTAGGTTTTGTTGACTGTATGCGAAAAGGTTGAAGAAATAATATTTTACGTGAATAAACTCACTGAAGTCTCAGCATGCAAGCTGTGAAAACAATCACAAGTCACTAAGGCTGAGTATCGATAGAAATTATCAATACGATGTTTGTATCGATACAGAATGATCGGTATCTGATATATCATTTGATGTTCTATATTGAAATAAAATCAGAAGTACTCAGAAACATAGACTGTACTGGCACAGGTACTTGACACAAACTCAAATTTTGGCTGCATAGGCTACTTATATACCTAACAATAATGGAAGTTACTTGATGTTAATTCAACAGGCATACCATACACTCATGCTGAACTGCAATTAAAACTATTTTCTTCTTGTGGTTGACAACAGGTAGGTTTTATATAAATAATTATGTGTCACAACTTTTTATTGACGAAAATTCACGAAATACGGTCCAAAACATGTTTTTAAAATCCTTTTTTGTTTTGTTTGATATTTGTTCTATACATTAACGTTCGATACGATATATCAACCGAACCCTATATACCGGTATTCGATACGATACGTGAACCGGTACTCAGCCCTACAAGTAACACTGTCTCAAACTTAGAGCAGCTCCCGAGCTCTTTAGTCAACACATGAACACTTGTATATTTGATGAAATATTTCATTGGCTCAGAATGACCCTTTTTACAAATAATAAGCTAAGGGTGTATATTGTATATACATATTTCTCGTTTCACCACTTGTATTTTACAAGCTAGTCAGGTTTGTTCACAATAAAATAGCACCATTAGTCCACAATGATGCATGTTTCAACCTTGAACTAAAAGTCCATTTCTGCAAACATTTTTACACCATTTATACTCATGATTCAATTTTGTTTGCAATATCATCTATATGAGACAATCAAACACACATATAATCATAAATTCATTATCAATCTACGGAATTGTGTGTAAAAAATAACTTGACAAACATAAGAAGTATTTTAGTTTTAATAATCAATAAACAGAACAAAAAAGCTACAAAATACATCAGTAAAAACAATGCTTATTGTCAAATAATAAGAGCAGTTATGGCCATATTTGTCACAATTCATACAAAAATATGATTATATAGATAGTGATTAAAATGCACCAAATTAAACATACATAGCAAGAAATATATACAAATACACAATATTAAAACAAGGCACTATCGAAATAGCCAACTAATGCATCCAGCTGGTTTTAAACAAGATTTAATTTCACTCTTTAATATAAAAATCTTATTCTTGATCAGTTTCTTTATCAATGCTTCAAAACACTCAACTTAGGGACTGTTCATTAATGTAACAAGGGTAGCCGGGTGTGCAGAGGCGGATTCAAGGGGGGCACATCTGGCGCGCCCCCCAAGTCCCAACCATAGAAATGTAAAACAAAAGTCTCTGCACCCCACTCTTAAACATTACGCCCCCCCCCATCTGAAATCCTGGACCCGCCTCTGGTCTTTACATCTTTTTAATGAATTGTTCCATCACTAAACTCCGAACAATACATTCTTAAATCCACTTGAGTTAAGTACACATCTCTTCCACTAATTAAGCAATGGACCTACATGTAAATACATACATATTTGCACTACTACAAAATTACATCTGACTAACACTCACATGTTAACTATAGTACAAAATATATCATGAAACCTGTGTATAAGACCATCTTTTCATTAAGATCATTTGATTTTAAAGACCTAGTTGTGTTTTCTGAGATACAAACATATTTTAGCCCCTTTTAACTTAAAAACAAATAATGTCAATGGTATATGGTAAAGAATATTGCTTTTAACAATTGATAGAATAAAATCTTTATCCTTCACAAACAAGGTGTAGTTAAGTATATCAACCAATTATGCATGTGACTTAAATATTTATTTTGAAGCAATATCTAGTACATTTCTCACAAATTTAAACATTAGCATTATAACTTATCTCCTGAATGAGTAATAAAGACTTGACACTTAAAGGTGATCTTTAACAACATGTTGGGCCGATCTTTAGTTATCTTTTCAGATCTATATACTGATACAATTTACATCTAAAATTCTACTTAACTATACTACTGGAACAAATTTTGATTGAGATCAGAACAAAATCAGCTGGCAATATTGACATAATATCAATGTGTGAAAATAACACTCATTCATCAGAAGTCTAACTGATCATCTAAACCTAAGGTCATGAGTTCAAAGACCATGTTTTGAATGCAGGCTCATCATTGGTCAGTTTTACAATTAGCTCTGAATCAACCAATGTGATGTTTGCCATTTGTGGACATGTCACTAGAACTATCAGATACAGATAAATCCAAGTAAGACCTTCTGAAACACAAGATGGCTATAAACGAGGGAATGCAGGAATGCTTAATGGCAAACTGATATGGTAAAATAAATAAAAATAACAACACAAAGTTAAAAAAATAAGATTGAACAAAATCCTTATATCCCGCTAATCTATCAATTAAGTAGTATCTAAAATAGTAGCTAATAAAGCATTTGGAATGTGCAACATAATGGCACTAAAATGGGTTAAAACCAACTGGTATGGTTAAAATAAACAATGAAGGATAAGCAGGTATTTTCCTATGCACTATCTAACGCAATTTCAACATTTTCAGTGACTGAAAAATAACATTGTATTCATAACCTTTTTTATGATCACTGAACCCTACAAAAATATAACAAACTTGACTAGAGCATAGAATATTATATAAGAAATATCAACCCTTAATAAATGAGAAGAAAATCTACAAAATTTTACAGTAATCATTACTGATCGTATAACTAAACTCTAAATTTCTCAATCAAATAAAGGTTATCACAAAAACATTCCAATAATATAATATTCATCATTATTCGTCTTATTTTCAGGTATAAAACTCATAAAAAAGGTACATATTTCATTAAGTTGACACTAAAAACAAGATATTGCAAACAAACTGATCTCAAGTTTAATAAGTTCAGATCTTGTTTAAGATCTAAGTTGATCAATGAGATTCATGAGCATACAATATCATAGTTATAACAATTTAAATCTTTGCATAGATTGATATAATTATAAGCACCAATACCATTTGATGTAAGCAATACTAGCATATATTGTACCATTTTAAATTTACACTGTTCATAAAAAAAAACATTGAGAATATCACACCATTTGACACACATCAGCAAAATATAACAATAAGGCACTAAATCATTGGCAATTTAAAACAAAACATGGCATCAACACAGTCATAAATATTACTTACATATACATGTATTTCACATCAACATTATTGCATACCATTAAGTATATTATTCTTCAAACACTTGTTAGCTAGAGAAAGTGGTTTGAACTTTATTGTAAACACATATCTTTTTACATCAAAAAAATAATAAAAACACACCACAAAGCTTATGAACTCTGACACGAAACTTTTAATTAATATGCAGTACTATGGTTCTGGGTGATTTTCCATTTAGCAGTTTTCAGGTTTGTAAAAAAATCAATAAATACAATTGCGTATAATTTTTCCCACAATATTTATGAATAAAATTAAAATCTTCCCTCAAAATATCAGTTACTCTTTGAAAATGATATTGTGGAGTATAAATATTACCTAAATGATACCCAATTCATGTACTTGTAAGGTAAAATAACATACAAATATAAAATAAGTATCCCTGCTACCATTGATATTAAAATAATAAAATAACATGTATAATACAAACTTGATAAAAATATGAGCTTACATGTACATGATAATTAAGCAACAAAAGTAAAAAAAATGACTATGACAGTAATGTCAGAACACTAAACAAATGTTAGAAGTAAAACTAACAATATACAAAGAAAATAAAGTAATTACTGTATGAATTAAATCATTTAATTCATATTAGGTCATGTTAAGCTAAACTACAACAGGCGCCCCCTACCTCAAGTCATCCTACTTTAACAGCATTATCTAATGATCCATATCAATAATATTCCATATGTTGACATCTGATATAATGAATTAGAAGCTGTCCATAAAAGAGTACTATAAGTATCATTCATAGCATACATTCAATATCCTGGAAAAATACTCCACTGGCTGGATTTTTTCAATATCAATAAAAATTCAACATAAAGATATAAAGATGCATATTAAAACTGACAGCATTAAAAAATGAATAAAAAATATTTATAAAACCATCTTATCTGTATTTTTAGCTATCAAACTCTACCATAGATCACTGGCCAGGGATAAATCTCTGTATGAACTAAATCTAAATTTACAATTAATAATATCATTAATCTGGTCCTCATTTTCAGCCGGATTTCTTTTTTGTTTAAACTTGATAAGATATGTCTGCATTATGAATTATGGCCCTCAAAATAATCATCTTCAAATGTAAGAATTTGAACAATGTCACATGCCACCTTAGGATAAATTATACATAATAGAGAAAGCATGTTCGTGTCAAAATCTCACCATTACCAACCTGAAAAAAAATCAAGGAAAAATGAGATTTTGTACCATCAGATCTGACAATGTTAACAAACTAAATAATATATGGATACAAGATGACAAAATGTAAACATGAACTTACACAGTTGATGCATAAAATACTATGTAAAATTGATACAAAAAATAATAACAAATACCGGTACATATTGCACAAGTTATCTTTATGTTATTAAGACATGCATGTAACTACCATATTGATACAGTCCAATAAAAAGTACAAAATATATTGCTGTTTTTACAACAGGGACAACCAATTGATTGTTTAATGTCATTGCATTGTGTACAAATTACCAGTACATAATAGATTATTTTACTTGTCCATTTGATAGAGAAATAGAGAAACGTCAAGTTAAAGATTAAGGGGTGTTCACAATAATTAAAGATTACATTGCATTGAAAGTCAGAATACATTTTTAATCTATTCAGTAGCATGTCTTGACACAAAATCTAGTAAATGTCATTGACCATGTCTTATCCAATCAAAATAAAAAAGCCAAATATAAATTGAATAATCATTCGAGATATCAATTAAAACCAAATGTGAGAGTGACTGACAAGAGATATTATTAAACAAACAATCAACAAAGAAATGAACAAGCATCAAAAAAAATAATCAAGATTTCACAATTGGATTCCCTTTACACACTAAAAGCTGTCACATAAATCACTGTTAAAGAACAAGAATAAAACATCAATCAATTTTTAATCCTTCATCTCTGATCAAAGGTTTGATCATTTCTTTCATAAGTAGGTATCTCTTTGTAGGAATGTACTGTTTAGAGTCCTCATAATCACGTTTCAACTTGGTCAACCGGTTATGAAGACGTAGAAATTTAAGCTCCAGTTTTTCCTTCTTCTTTTTCTTCTCTTCAATATCAGCAATAATCTCAGCTTTATGTAATTTTGAAACCTCTGAAAATATAACATCAACAAATACATTTGGAAATTTCAAGAACTTGCTCAAATTAAATCTCAGACATACAACTAGCTCCAATTCAATGCTTTGGTAATTAAAACATGTCTCCCAGAATTATTTGAGTACTCAAGACTGATAGTCTTTAATCACTCCAGTAAAGTCTCATCATAGAATAAATCAAATAGTCATGAAAAAGATATCAAGACAGAATGTAGTTATTCCACTTAAGAATACTCTTAAAATCAGAATAAAATAGTATTTGTGAACAGGCTAAATTGATCTATCAATAACAATAAAAAAGTTCATTCTAATAAATGTTTATCATTGACAATTTATTATCATTATGAATGTACAGACCATCCCTGGCTGTTGACATACTGGCGGCACCAGTTGACATCTGTCTAGCAGCTTTCATCAATGATACAGCTTTCCCCTTTTCCTCTGGATTAGAACCACAATACTTGGCTGCTTCCTGTAAAACTTCATCTGACACACAAGCTGCAATTGAAACATAATGTATGAAATTAATGCCAATATAAAGGATATGTTTTCACAGCTTGATTCAATACCCAAAACATTCAATTAAGAAACTAAACAAGAGGGCCATGATGGCCCTATAAATGCTCACCAGGAGAAAAGGTCATTTGGAGATTAACATTGTTGAAGTTTTCTATACCAGTCTAAGTAAGATCAAGTGACCCACCCATCTGGGCCATTTTTTATCCCATGGCCATTATATGAACAGATTTAAAAGAGGTCCATTAGACAAAGCTACATACCAAATATCTTAGCTCTAGGCCTTGTGGTTTCGGAGAAGAAGATTTTTTAAAGTTTTCCTATACAAAATAGAATAAACCCCAGGGCAGGGCCAATTTTGACCCCGGGGCCATAATTTGAACAAACTTGGTAGAGGTCCACTAGACAATGTCACATACAAAATATCTAAGCTCTAGGCCTTGCGGTTTCGGAGAAGAAGATTTTTTAAATTTTCCTATATAAGTCTATATAAATCAAGTGACCCCCAGGGCGGGGCCAATTTTGACCCTAGGGCAATAATTTGAACAAACTTGGTAGAGGTCCACTAGACAATGCTACATACCAAATATCTTAGCTCTAGGCCTTGTGGTTTTGGAGAAGAAGATTTTTTAAATTTTCCTATATAAATTAGAATAAACCCCAGGGAAAGGCTAATTTTGACCCCGGGGCCATAATTTGAACAAACTTGGTAGAGGTCCACTACACAATGCCACATACAAAATATCTAAGCTCTAGGCCTTGCGGTTTCGGAGAAGAAGATTTTTTAAATTTTCCTATATAAGTCTATATAAATCAAGTGAACCCCTGGGCGGGGCCAATTTTGACCCTAGGGCAATAATTTGAACAAACTTGGTAGAGGTCCACTGGACAATGCTATATGCCAAATATCTTAGCTCTAGGCCTTGTGGTTTCGGAGAAGATTTTTTAAATTTTCCTATATAAAATAGAATAAACCCCAGGGCAGGGCCAATTTTGACCCCGGGCCATAATTTCAACAAACTTGGTAGAGGTCCACTAGACACTGCCACATACAAAATATCTAAGCTCTAGGCCTTGCGGTTTTGGAGAAGAAGATTTTTTTAATTTTCCTATATAAGTCTATATAAATCAAGTGACCCCCGGGGCGGGGCCAATTTTGACCCTAGGGCAATAATTTGAACAAACTTGGTAGAAATCCACTAGACTATGCTACACACCAAATATCAAAGCTCTAGGCATTGTAGTTTTTGACAAGAAGATTTTTTAAATTTCCTATATAAGTCTATGTAAAATCAAGTTACACCTGGGGCGGAGCCAATTTTGACCCTAGGGAAATAATTTGAACAATCTTTGTAGAGTTCCATTAGACAATGCTACATACCAAATATCTCAGCTCTAGGCCCTGTGGTTTCAGACAAGAAGATTTTTTCAATTTTTTCAATTTGTTGCCATAGCAACCAGAATTTTTAATGAAATTTAATTTTTTGAACAACTTTGAAAGGGGACCACCCAAGGATCATTCCAGCCAAGTTTGGTTGCAATCGGCAGAGCGGTGTAGGAGGAGATGTTGTTTTAAGTAAACATGGACGCCACGTATTCGTAACGACGCACGACGCACGATGGACGCAGGGCGATCACAAAAGCTCACCCTGAGCACATTCATGCTCTGGTGAGCTAAAAAAGGAGAGGGTTCCATGATCAACTGGTTAAGGTCTCTATCTAGTATTCACTAGACCCTCACTGCTGGGAGTTTGAATCTCACCAAGGACCAAATTTCACATGTGAGAAAGCTGCTGTCAAGCCAGCTTAATGAAGGTCCTTGGGTCTGTCCAGGAGTGAGCCTGTGGTTTCCTCCATCACAGAAGGTGGAATGAGCCAAATGACCCAGGCTGCCTGTACAGTATTATATGTAAGCCTACGAATAAAGGTCAATCGTGCAGTCGTGTTTGTTTATTCCATTCTTTCCGATGTTTCATTGTATACTATAACTACAGATAGGCAAGAGTGAAGATATATAGAAATATAACATGCATACCACATACAAAATTAATTAAGATAAGAAAAAGGCCACATATGATTTGTACATCTAAAGTTTGCGTATCTTTAAAATTATTTGCAGCACCTCATACTGAATCTGAATCACTAAATATGAGTAGGGAAAAAGGAAAGAGAGAGAGAGTGGTAGAGTTTTCGGGTCCAATTTCATAAACTATTTAAATTAAGATAAAAAGTTTTTAAAAAATTGTGACGCAAATTGAATAAGCTTTGACATGAAATTGTATGAAAAACACATACATTGTACAATCTGGCACACTCATGCTGTCCCAAAGATTTTCCATCACAAGACTCATGACCACAATGGAGATAATGTTTTTTTGTGGTATATCAGGTGTTGGTGTGCTTGTCAAGGTGATTACCAGGTATGCTTATGATGTGTTATGTTTCACTACATGTTGCTATATTGACCATGTATGTACCTTAAGTGAAAATAAATCTTATCTTATAATGTATAACTTAAAACCATTAAGGTTGGTATGCAAGTAAATGAACAAAAACTGACTATACCTTTAATCATATCTTTCAAGTCTCCATATCTGAGTAAAGCAACATGATCTCTACAAGACATATATGTCTCTGACAGATTGTCTACAGCCTTGTAAATATTGTTGTATCTTCTCTGTAAATCAGAAATCTGACTTGTCAGTTCTATATCTTCTTCTCTTAAAGTGTCCTTTGTCTTGAAACCAACTAAATCATAAAGACATAAAATAAACAAATGAACACTATGCAATGAAAATACTACAACAGAAATACTAAACAAGTACAAGTACAGTCAAACCCATGAACAAAGGTCTATATTGGGAAAGACAAATGTGGCCTTCATTGACAGGCGGCCTTAATTCAATGTTTTGACTGTATTTCGTTCAGGATACAGAAACTGAGCACAGGTGAGTTGATTTTAAAGCACCAGCACTACATGTACCAGTAATTTTCACATAGTACTTGGGTTAGCATAAAAAATCATACACCCCGATTGAGTGACAGCTATGGAAAGCTGAACTATCATTCAATTAAAAAAAACAAGATTCACTGGATGATGACTTGCACAAAGAAGTAAATGTAGGACTGAGAAACCAATTAGAAATAATTGGAAGTATCATATGAGAGGTTTAGAGAGCATTTTGACCAGATCACTCTAAATAATAATGAAATCATTGAATATAGGCTACATTTAATTATAAATAGGGATTAAAGTTCATCTTTTAGCTTACATCATACATGCTATTTACGTGAGTTCATTTGACTTCAGAGCATTCATGCAATCTTTTTTTATGTGTCAGTACGTTCAAAGATATTTGGTGTTAATGTTGCTTTATTATTATTATAGTTCTGCATGATGTTTATTGGATGTAATTAACTCTAACTGAGGTTGAAATTTTAACTTAAGATTGTTGTAGATAAACACATCATCATACAATTGTCACAATATGTTGCAAATGCTTAAATCTATGGACACAAGATACTAGTAAGCAGATGTTACAAAAATGTCAATATCAATACTCTGTTCAGAGATGTTGTAAATATTACAATTTTTTCATGGTTTGATATCTCGGCTTAAATGTGACACACTTTTGACTCTTCTTTTCTTTTTCTCGATTCTTCAATATAGTATGGAGATCTGCTGATCACATAAATGTTTCTAGCCAAGTAAACAACCATTACTAAACTTGCAAATATGTAACTTCCCCTACTTAATCTAAAGCAAATAGGTTCATACTAAATTATCTCCCTTAGAAGGAGGATGAAATCATTGCCAAAATTAAGTCTTATTATTGATCAATATGTATAAAGTCACTATTATAAGAACACCAAGTTATATTTGAATGTATTGCAAGGGCAATTACTGTAGTTATGATGGCTTTGAGATGCAGGAAAACATTTTACACAAACAAATACAGGAATGTTGATGAAAAGATATCGTCACATTAAACTATCATTGACAGCTGTTACAGACTTATACAAGCATGTATCTTGTCGTAAAATGAAACCTTTATCCTGTAGAGTGTTTAATCTATACATCAATAAACCACTGAAAGTTGGATAAGTGTTTTTTTAAATTATTTAAGACCTATTTACAATTTCATGTAGAGTTAAGGACCAAATTTCTGACATTAATGTTTGGAGGATGCTATCAGCTCTACGATGCAGAATCATTTTAATGACATAAGCGTCCAGAGCATTTTACAACATTGTCGCAACAGGGTGATGATGGATAAAAAGGGGTAATACTGCCGCAATACTTTATAGGAATGCATTTATATCAACTTAACTAACATGGTACTAAATCATGAATGAATTCATGCTGCATTGTTTTAGGTTAAGACTTAAGTATAATACAGTTATATTTAAGTATATATAAAATTTATTATAAAATGAAACAAACCTATATCATCTGCTATCGTTTTATCCTTTTTGTCTTTACCCATGGTGCATCAAGTTCAGAATATCAGAGACTGAAATGCAGACACAAGAGTCAAAAATATGTGTGGATAGTTCCAGGAACATATTTAAATTTATAGAATTAGATTGGACAATTTAGATCTCCTTTTTCTAACATGAATATGGTTTATAGGGCTGTCCTGATATGGCTGCGTACCGGCACGTACCAGTACAGAGCTGAACGATATGCGTATCGTATCGGGATTCGGATGGTCCCGTATCATCCGTATCGCGTTTTTTTATATTTAAAAAACCTCTTAGAATGTTGAACAACTGAACTAGATTTGCGAATTTACTCTCACGTTATCGTCAACAATGCCTACACAACTTATACCTGGGATTCCATACTCTATTTATAGACATTAGCATCGTCAGGTAAAGCTAGACAACAAATTGATGCAAATATTCAGATTTTGTCAAGTAGATATTGACTTATAAATTGTATTACGTACGCCACCATGATGTTATTTTACATAAAAATATGGCAGCATTTTAATTTGCCAATTGATGAAACAAAGAAGCACGTAGTTGTCTATAACAAGTGTCAACGCGATGTCAAGTATAGTGGTAGGACTAGCAACCTTAGAACACATGAGTCTAGTCATTATAACATGCAAGTTGAAGGTTTCAGAAGTTCATTATTAATTTAGTATTGTTGAAAAAATTGACAATCATAACCCTGATTCTTTAAACAATTTTATATGACTATAAGTTCTATTCTTGATATAAGGTCAGAGATTTAAACTTGCTTGTATTTCTCATAATTATTTAATTTCCACAATATCAACTGACATAATTTTTATATGTGAATCAAGTTGATGACTTTAAGTACAAGACAAATTTAGTTTTACACGGTGACACCTTTTAACAGTTAATTAGGACTTTCCAGCACCAAACAAGTAAGCAGAGTTCCCCCAAAACACTAATATTACAGCGTTTTTTATTAGTTTGAAATACTTTTATATCGTATCGTTGATATTGCATATGATATCCCTAGTACCGTATCGCAATACGTATCATATCGGCTGAGATCTGTATCGGGACAGCCCTAATGATCTATATATTTTTTTTATAAAATTGATAGAGATCATAAATATTGTCTGAAACTAATTCAGTAATAAATGAACATTCTTCAAATTCAACGATACATTTATTTGTTTATTATATATGAACTCACTTCATAAGAAATTGAAATAGTGTAGAAAAGCAAAGATGTTCATATTATTATGCTGAAGGCAATTATGTATATTATAATTTACCAAAAAACTTAATGAAAATTATATTGCAGTTTCTTTAGAAGCAAACACTTTTTGGAGAAATGGATCCAAGCTAACAATTTCAATAAGGATGTCCGATTCATACTGTCCGAATACTATTCAAGTTTGCAAAATATCAAATACACGTCAAGGGAATAGTTGACTGTTCAAATTTGTAGTTTCCTACATATAAAATCATCTATCCAAACAAGATATTATCTCAGTAAACGTACAAAATAAACACAGAAAGAACAAAACTGAATTATTCTAAGTCATTAATTACCTGTCTTCGAAACAACTCAATCCATCCACCACAGTAATTGATTTGGATGTTTGATTGCGTTATAATCTAGAAGTATGTTGTTATATGACTGAAGTATGTTTACATAATACAGTCCCTATGACAATGAAATGTTGAAGACACTATCAATAAACATTGAACTCCGGTCATTAACGCGACAAAGACGACAGCGAAATAAGATTACCATTCGTAAATGATGTTCTTCGGTATCATCTGCAAGCTTGAATTGACACATGAAATCGCTCGTAAGACAGACCAATTGACTGTTCACTATGGAATTGATTTCTTCACTAATTAGGGTCACGCTTCCTAATTATCTAAAGAATTTACCTGTACCTTCAAGTATAATGGGAATTGCTCGACTGTCAGGTAATATTGAGATGTATTTATGCATGTCAAGTTATTCTTACCTGTCACATGTATCTTGACTCTATCACATTGAATATTTTTGTAACTCAGTGATAAGTATTTCCCAAGTGAAAGCATGTTTGTTAAGTGTGCAAGACGTTTATTTATAGATATAACTCACATAAAAATATGAGACTAGGCACTGTCTGTTTATGTGAAAGCAATATTCTTGAAGAACTTAGAATTCTATAGTTCTAATGTTAAATAAAAGGTTTGAAATGGTTGGATATATTTCTCTTTTGTTTTAGTATGATTGTTATTTTTTATGAAAATACCACAGTATGAGTGCTAGTTATTATAAGTCATTGAACACATCGACCGGCCCCTGTGGTCGAGTGGTTATGGTTGCTGACGTCAAATCACCGAGTCTGTATATTATAACAACTCTCACTAATAGAGGGTTGTGGGTTCGAGCCCCACTACCGACCATGTCTCTTTATTTGAGGAAGTAGGCAGTTGCTTAACGAAGAAGTTTTTCCCAGGGGCAATGATTAGGTGAACTGTCAGCTTCATATGACGTACTGACTGTTGAAAAGGGGCGTAAAACTCGATATAAAAAAATAGAAAATAGAACTATTCTCATATATCACAGTGCACGGTAAACACTAAGAATTTCTCAATTTAATAGAAAAATACAGTATATTAGCATAAAATATTGTTGAGCTTAACTTGAGCATTCAGTTTTATACAATTTCAGTTTTGTTTGAAGTCCAAATGTTGCATTTTCTAGAATTGTAAACAGTTTTGATTCAACATGATTGTATTGTCGGTTTATATTGTATCATTAAACATATCAACTTACTCTTTGAATTTGTAGCAATACTGTATATGGTAACAGTATTTATAAAGTGTCTGTAATATTAGCAGCCTGATGGTATAGCCTCTGACTTGCAAGAAGGAGGTCGCAGGTTCAAGCCCAACATTGGGTATATTATTTTCATCCTATTACATTTGGTGCCGTGAGTGTGAGACTAGAGACTAAACTTGAAATCCAAGAGCTAGCGTGAGGGAAAGGTTTGGTTCATCTTAAGTTGTAAAGAGCATGTTGTTGTCTGGATTAATTATACTTTGAATCAAAAGGAACGAGGTAGCAGTACTGTATATATTAAAGTTTGTATTAATAAATTGGCTGTAATATTGATAGCTTAATTAGCTCTGTTAGTAGAACATCTGTCTAGCAAGCAGGAGGTCGCGGATTTGAACCCCGCATTGGGTACATGATTTTCCTCCTCCAATTACAAATATATATTTAAGTGGAAAATGCACATTATCTATTTCAAAGTACATGTACTGATATACATACATATAATGTGTCATTGTTTGATTTTATCACTACCAATAAACAAACCTCAATTTGTATTATCATTTTTCAATTTGTAACTTATACTAGTTATAGATCTATTCCAATCCGAATTGATTTCCACTCTTAGCATAACATCCAGTATCTCCCTCTCAACAACAGGCACCTCCCTGTAACAGCCAATTTTGTCATGACCGGCTGTTGACCATTGTGGAGAGGGTCCACTGTATATATATTATTGCTTGTGAAGTATGGTATGTTAAAATTCACTTAGCATGAATGAAAACATGCTTAAACATGTATTGTTATATTGCACAGAAATTTAGATAAGAAATGTTGAAAAAATTGAGTATTTCATTAAACATTTTTATCTCCCTTATTAGTCTAGAGTAGTTCCATCTTGCTAATGTTATATCCTTTAGTGTGTTTGTAAGGGATTTCTTTATTTTTTATATCCCTTACATTAAAGTGTCTCAGTGCAATACTCATGACAAATTGATATTTAGAGAGTGTTTTCATGCTTATGTAGAGATAAGTCTTAAATGTGTCATGATGAATGAATTTGAGTTGTCTGTCAAAGAGAAAAGACTTGAAAACAATGTTATATATCAAACTGTTTTTTTGTTGGTTTTACTAGTCACAGGAAATTTTGCTGTCCTATATTTCTATTGCCTGCACTTGGTTATAAATCCTGGCTTATAGGCCAGTCAAATAGTAGACACATGTTTAAAACTAGCAGGTGCATAAATATCTGTTACTGAAGTGTCATCAGATTTGTTGTATGATATAAAAGTCTATTTCCGGTTGTAGTAAATTGGTTTAAAGATAAATAATTTGGGCTTAAGTTTGCTGGTTTTCAGAAATTACCTCTTACCAGAAACAATCTGTGGTATGTTTTCTTCTCTGCGGATCTCAGCTGAACTTTTATGAGACACATATTTCTTAGGGAAGATTTCCTAGAGTATTCCATTAATTCTATATGCTACCATGTTGTAGCAGCCTGGAAAAGCTTGGCACTATTGAAAGGAAAATTTGTGGTCAATATTTTATTATCTCTGATAGAATGAATAGCTTGAATCCTTAGGATGCTGGGATGCGAACTTCTCTGGATGTGGGATAGAATCATGAATATTGAATTACAATGTTCATTCAGTGAATAGATAAAATACTAGTACACTTAATAAAGAAATTTTCTTCATTAAAGTTGGGAAAATGAACATTCTTTTATAGGGAACATTTATCAAGTTTGCTTACTAAGTGGCAAATAAATTCACAAATTTCATTTTGTCATGTTTTTAAACATTCCTGATAAGTGATGTTTTAAACAAATATTTATCATCATAATTATATATAAAAATTCTGATGGTAAAAATGATAGCTAGTCATACAGTTTTTTATTTATGATTATTTTATACATTTACAATTATGTACTTATGCCTATGTAGTTACATATTAGTTATTAGTCATATTATATACTTTGAAATTAATAAAGCAATGAATGTCACTATGAATGATTTAGCCTTCTTCATTGTGGAACTTGATACTTCTAATTGAAGTGTTTTTGAAAGTATAATGAAGAGATTAAGTTTCTGTCCATCTACGATATTAAATTATTATGTATTTAGGTGAGCAATGTCAATTCATTATGAATTTGATAAGCCTTAAGCTGTTTACCCAAACTTGCTCTTCAGCTGTTATCGTATTACTGAGCTAACTAATTACAAAATGTACTTTAAATGTAAGGTATTAGATTGAAGTTAGTCAGGTCAAGTAAAAAACCTTACTACAGTAGTTTTGAAGCAGTGCTGAAAATAAAACTTACCATTTTTAGCTTGGGTGTCACCTTTCATCATTATAACCTGTATCGTCAACTTATATTCCTGATTCTATAAACAGAGGCTGTAATATATCTTTGTATATTTGTTTACTTTTCAGTTGTTTAGATATTTTTCGTTTGATTACTTAAACATTTAACCTTGTTAAGATCTTAAGATTAAATACTGTTGATATGGAACAGATTTATTTATATACAGATATACAATGTACCATACTTGTGTCTGTATTGAAAGATTAAAATTGAGGCCCTGCATTAAAAGTAGTGCTGTTTTTAGCTCACCTGATTCATCAGGTGAGCTTTTAGGATCGGTGAATGTCAGGCGTCCGTCGTCTGGCGTCCGTCGTCCGGCCACAATTAGTTTGTTTACACTCTAGCAACCGCAACTCTTTACGAATCTTGATTAAACTTACTCACAATGTACATGGCCACAATGTCTCGGCTAAGTTCGATCATAGGCAAAATCTGATGATAACTTCTAGAGTTATGGGCCCTTGAATTACAAAATTTGCTATATTTAGCTTGTTTACACTCTAGTGCCTTCATTTATTCACCAATCCTGATCATATTTTCAGTAAATGTGTATAACCAAAAGATCTTGGACAAGTTCGATTATGGGCAATAGCGGACCAGAACTTCAAGAGTTATGTGCCCTTGACTTAGAAAATTTGCTATATTTGAGTTTGTTTACACTCTAGCGCATTCATTTATTCACCAATTCTAATAATATTTTCAGTAAATGTGTATAACCAAGAGATCTTGGACAAGTTCAATTATGGGCGGAATCGGACCAGAACTTCAAGAGTTATGGGCCCTTGACTTTGAAAATTTGCTATATTTTAGCTTGTTTACACTCTAGCACCTACATTTATTCACCGATCCTAATCATATTTTCAGTAAATGTGTATAACCAAAAGATCTTGGACAAGTTTGATTGTGGACGGAATCGGACCCAAACTTCAAGAGTTATGGGCCCTTGATTTTGAAAATTTGCTATATATATTTTAGCTTGTTTACACACTAGCGCCTTCATTTATACACTGATCCTAATAATATTTTCAGTAAATGAGAATAACCAAAAGATCTCGAACAAGTTCGATTATGGGCGGAATCGGACCACATCTTCAAGAGTTATGGGCCCTTGACTTAGCAAATTTGCTATATTTTAGCTTGTTTACACTCTAGCGCCTTCATTTATTCACCGATCCTAATCATATTTACAATGAATGTGTATGACCTTATGGTTTTGAACATGTTAAGTTATGGGTGGAATCGGACCGCAACTTCAAGAGTTATGGACCCTTGGATTAGAAAATTTGCTATGTTTTAGCTTGTTTAACAGTATTATACCTTCATTGTTGGTTTTGATCTCAAAATCTACGTAAAAATGAGTTTTACGAGATGGAAACTATATTACCTGCTCATTGATTATTGGCCTTGGTTCTCAGGTGAGCGATAAAGGGCCAATGTGGCCCTCTTGTTTAAAGAAATGTGCTATTAGCTTATTGGGATATTGAAGACTTTATTGATATTATAAGTACATCTATATTATGATATCTTAACTCAAGGTGTTTAAATATGAAATACAAAATTTAACCTTCTATGTATTAAATTTAATACTATTTTCGGTAAGATTGACTTTTAAAAGCCTGTTTACATAAAAACATACTTCATATATATGATTTTACAACAAAATACTCATATAAATACCAATATAATTTAGGCATATTATCTGTATTCAACCATAAAAACTTGGTCTTACAGTGATGCAAGTTATTAATTAAAGCTAATTTAAAAAGTTATTCCCAAATTTTCACTCTAACTCTGTGATATCTTACAACATTATACTTGTGTCTGTGTTTTCCATGTTCTTCATTTCAATTACTGCTAACACTTATGTAAGAGTGTCAGTTTAAGGACAAAGATCGCTTGACTCATAAACCAGCAATTTGGTAACTGATGTGTCAATATAAAATGATTTATGAAGCATGAATTTTGTCTTAAATTTGTGATATTAATATAGCACAGTTCATAAATGTAGATGTTTATACTGATTGTTGGCTGTCAGTCTTATCTGAAAATGGAATATGATTATGGTAGGATATATGTTGTGTTACATTTACTTTTATTTGTTTTAAAAAATGGATCAATACTTACGTGAAGCAAGTTATCAATGCAAGTGTTTTATAAATATCATGTTAATTGAATACAATTATTATATAATTTGACTTATGATTTGAGACAGTTCAGTTCTTCTAATGACCAGTGTTTATATTTAATTGTTTGTGTGATATTTAATATAAAGGTAACTATTATGTGCAGATATAATTTACCTGTAACTTGTCACTAATTGTTATGTATTGATAATCATTTTTACAAATTTCAGCATCTTGCTGCTCCTTAAAAGGAGGAATTTAACCAACTTTGAGTTAACTTGTTAAATCTATCACTGTGCCATTGACTTATTCAACATATGTATAAACCATCTGTTTATAAATGTTTTCTTTTCTGAAGGTTATCAATAAAGATTTTTTGCTGGTGTGTATACATACAAGTTTGCTAACTTTTAAAAACACACACATATATAAATACATGTATGTGTATATTGATTTTACAGGGTTGTATGTTCATGTTTTTTCTTTCTTATACTCATTTTTTGTAGATACACATTCACTATGATATTTATTTATTATATGCATTCAGTTGTGAATGGTGAATGACTTTGGAATGAGATCTATGCAAATTCATGTCTCATCACAAAATTATGTTCATATTTTGATATTGAAAAGAAGTAATAAAAAATGTTAACCTATGAGTAATGAATGTGATATTGGCAAGGTTGCTTTATTCAATTTGTCAATTTCTTAATTCATTGAATGGTTTCTTGTGGTTTAAATGCTCTTTTATGTTCTCAATTTACAAAGAAAGGTCCTCAAATGTGACCTATTGACTTAATGTAACAATAGGCCAAACAAATTAATCTTTAAAGAAACTCACAAGTAAAACATCTGTTGAGATATGTATAATAAATAGAATGATCATGTCTAAAAGTTTTAAGTTTTGTGGTTGTCAGTTGATAAACAAGGTGAAATTGCTCTTGTAATATACAGGTATTAGTTTGTTGAGGTTTAATATACTTTGCTATTAAATTGTTATGGTACTTAAAAATGTGACATCTACTAAATTGGTTTGGGAATAACATGTTCTCTATGATGTTAATTGATACAAATATGAGCATGCTAAAAATAAATAACTTTTCATTCATTTATGGCCCAATTAAAAGTCTTTTTGTTTTCATTTTCTGACGAAAAGCAAAAACCCAAGTTTAGATTTCTCTGACCTAAGTATGATATTGATATGCTTAATGCATAGTCTAATCTGTATGACTTAAGACCCTGTGGAGGATTAACAGTTTCAAGTGTGTTTTGTGAATTTATCGTGTAGTCAGTTCATGTCTGTTTAATACGTTTAGGATGTTGTCAGATCGTAAGTTTTTGTTCAGTTTTAGATTTACATCATTAATTGTCTATAAATTAACAAAATAGTTCATTTGTAATTGGTATTTATTTTAACAAAGTCCTAAATCATGTTCCTGTAACTTTAATACAGTGATATTTAGCACCATTTATGAACACCATGTCTGCTTTATGCATTTAGTCTCAGTAAACTGATGTTTCTGTTATTTACTCATATATCTTTTAATTATGATCATGTTAATTGTTGAATTTTCATGTGGATCAATTCATATGAACATATCAAGGGTTTAACGAAACAGTGTCGTAACTCATACTGAAATAATAACAAGTTACAACAGTGTTGCGCCGAGCCCTCAATATTCTTCTGATAGCAGTAAACATGTATTAAACAGCATTGTGGTTGTGAAATGATATAATTATATGTAAATTCATAAATGAAGGACTATATATACACAGTGTCTGTATTCTGATGTACGTTTTACTGTATTTCATAATGTAACATTCAGTTTCAACTTAATCATAATGTTTTAATCATGTTGTGTTCAGCATAAAAAGATTACAACATTCTAGATAATAATGATTTTTTATTTATTTATACTTGCTGCGATGGACTTTTCATTGCAAATACTTTCATATTATATTTATCTATGTTGTTTATTTGCTTAAAGTCCCATAAACATATACATTTATCGGTCCTAACAGTTTCTGTTTATTCTATAACAGAGGAATCTGGTGTGTTTTCCTAACCGTGCATACTTTATAGCAAGAAAAAATGTTTCCAAAACTACTATCGTATTTTTTTCAATATCATTGAAAAAACTACTATTTATAGAACAGCTGAGTTTTCCCGCAGTCATATTATGCACACGGCATTAAGTGAAGTCACGCGCTCTACATATTTCAAGTTTACAAAAGCAAAATACACAGCGAAATGAGTGTTTTAGAAGAAAAATGGCTTGTTTCGTCGGTAATAATTATCTTGGGATAATATCAGCAAATGTTTGTTTTTACTTATATCCTTTATTGCAAAAAGCACAAGTGGCTTTAAGCAGATATAGACATTTTTTCACCTGAAAGTGTGCTTAGTGTGACATCTTAACATATACTTGATCTTTCTTTTCAGGTTCAGAATGGGTACAGTTACTTCCCTTTGTTGGGATCCTGTCTTTATTATCATACGTAACATATCAAGCATTCCGTTCAAAGCCACCACCGAAGGATTCCTGTGTTAACCTTAAGATTCAAAAAGAGAGTTCAAAGGTCGTGAATATGGTTGATATAGAAGAATTAGGAGATAAAGTGTCATATTGTAGATGTTGGCGTTCAAAGAAGGTACTTATAATCTGGGTGTCACGTTAATTTATACATTATATATATATATGAGATCTTCATATTCATATACAGTGCTACCTCTCCAAAGCAAGTCCCTTTAGGAGTATCAAAATTGTTGTTGAGAGGTTGTTGCTCTAGAGAGGTTAAGTTAATAGTGCAAATCATGCAAGAGGATGGTTAACCTTGATGTTTATTATTAAAACCTATATTCTCTGGGCATACACACTTTCAAAGTGTTGTACACTTTTCACAGCTACCTTGTTAACTTTTTCATCTCTAAGCTCATGACAAATATACTGTCTTATGAGACACATGACTGTTTTAAATATTGCTGTACTAGAAACAATTAATATATGCTATGACTGAGTCCTAAATTAGAAATGTGTTTGTTAGCTCTTTAACGACCTTGAATTTAGAAGAAGGTCGGTAGGTAGGAAAAATATTTTATTTTATTTCTGAATTTGACCTTCACCTAGCAAGAAATTTCTTGAATTCAAAAATCACTCAAATGTTTTATACAAATGTCAAGTTCAGCAAACCAGAGTGATTTGAATTTAGTCAAAATTGATTGTTTTAAATGTTCAATCATTGTGTGATATTCTTTGTTATAAATGACTTATCATTTGAAAAGTAATTCTATTAGATTGGTATAATTAGATATTATGTAAGAATATGGAACATTTATATTTCAGTTTCCAATTTGTGATGGTAGCCATAATAAGCACAATGAAGAATGTGGTGACAATGTTGGACCTTTAGTATTGAAAAGAAAAGAGCCTCTGGCAGCATCGAAATAAATTGTGTACTGGGTAGTCAAAAGATTGGTTGAAAATGTGAAATGCATGAAGAATATAAAATGCTTATATGGAAAAATATAGATGATGTGTCTGCGTGTAGTCTGTTACTTTTTCAAAAACTTTCTGTGGTTTGTGTTGAGGACCTGTTCTTGTATATTGCAAATGATTTGTTGATACATACACCATAATTTGTCAGGATGTAATTTTTGAAATAATTTTCTTTTTTTTAATATTTTGCCACATAGTCTATGTCAATTTTTTTTAGATTTTACTGCATGCATTTTACCATTCTAAAAGTAAATCATTGATTTATAGACCTACCTAGAATGCAACCTTCCTACTGGTCAATTTTTGAAACTGTTCGCCAGAATAACCAATCAGGTGCTTCAGATTTAATAGAGACTAGTTTCCACATTAGATACTATTTCTTTTGACATGACACATGTGAGCATACACCTGGAATTCAATTTTGAAGCATTCTCTCTGAACTTCAAGTAAATTATTTCAAGTAAAGACATTGTTTATGAATTGGATCTTAACAAAGGTTGTAAGTCTTTGGTATAGCACTGAACTTACAAGAGTGTTATAAGCATGTATTGTATGTTACCTATATGTGTTAGTGATGAGTGTAATGTATTTTTGTACATGTTTGTGTTAATTGTATAATGCACACTGCTATTCTTTACAGTGCTAAATATTTTGTATTTTTTTATATGAAAACAAAGTGTATGTAGTACATTCAGGTCTCTAATGTAACACGCTGGCTGGCGTATTGGTTTGGTGCAAGTCTATTCTTGATCAGTTTTGGCAATCAGGATTTAAAGGAGCATGAGTTTCTATTTTCATTAGAAGGCTTTTGTGATATTGAACCAAATGATTCAGGCCTTTGCATGAGTTAAAACAAATGTAACATGTTACTTAAGTAATTCTTCTGTGATAAGATTTTTTACTCTTTATTTTATGACTAACCTATTAACCTACAGTCATTCAAATGTAACTACCATTGTTATGTATAGGGACTTCTGTGGTTGAGTGGCTGTGGTCTCTATTTAGTCATTACTAGCCCCCTCAATACTTGGAGTTCAACTCACGGCTGGGACCAAATGATTTTACATGTTTAGCTATCTGGCTTACGGATGATTGTACTAAGTGGAAATAATGGATTTCTTTGTCTCTCTAGGACTATGGCTCAGATCTGCTAGTTAAATATTCTAAATTGTCTACAATAATTGGTGTATCCATTTCGGTGGTCAATACTACATTCCCGTTGTTATACATTGATCTATCACGTAACCTTGCACATTTTTTATAAATACATTTTTTTGTAGTTTTATACTTTTCTTAGGTAGATAATTGTTATAGGTGGACACTTGATACTAGTATTATTCATTATGTGCTTGTGTGTATGTGTGCGTGTGTGTGTGTGTGCTTCCTGTATTAAGAAGAATTTGTTGAACAGAGAAATTAGTTGATAATACAAAATAGAAATTGAATATAACAACGAATATAACAAGAGAATGCTTTGAGAATTCTGATTCAGAAGCCTGATATTCTAATTACTTGGATTAAATTGTTTACCCAGAAAGATCATCTGTGTGAACTTAAGAATAATTCAATTCAGATTATTCAAGAATTGTTATTCATTTCTTGATCTTGAAATGGTACAAGTTTTATCATGTTTTTTTTAGTGAAATAAAAATAGGCAGTGATATGATGTGTACATGAGTTTGTATTACCTATTTCTAGGTCTAAAATTTTAGGTTACAAAATTCTGTAAGTCTCTGCATGAACTACTGTAGTGTACTATATGTACAGTGTTGCTCACAAATGCAGTCATTTACACACAGTTTAATATTATTTTACATATTCAGGTTTTAAATAACTTGTTTTCTACCTAATGCCTTAAGTTTTTAAAGCAAAATTTGTTTTTTGGCTTGAAAACATTAATTTCTACAAAAAATACAGGTTTGAATTAATGAGAAGATGTTTTACATTTTGTGGACAGTGTTTAATTATAGTGTCATCATTGTAAACCAGTTTACATTATTCTGTACATTTAGCTATACACACTTATGGCAATTGTAAATGAGACCTCTCTGTAATGTTAAGGGTTTATAGAATCGCTAGTTTAATAAGTACTTCAATGATATACTGGTATTTAGTTTATAATGAAGATGTCATGTTAATATAGATACACATATTTGAAATTGTGATTATGATGATTCTGTATTTTATCATCGTAGCTTTTTAAATATTGGGTAAATATTTTTCAATAAATAAATGGATGCTAATCATGGTGTTTGATGTTTAATTTACCCAATATTGCATAATAAATGCACTGAGGCCAGTACCTTTTACATAACTTATTTACAATATGGACTGCTTTTTTTCGTTGAATATATGACTTTGAGGGATTGTAAAGAATTGATATTGAGACAGGGTTTTATTTTCTTGAACTGGCTTGAGGACTTTAATTAGGGTAAGCAATTTTTTAGGAATATTTTATATGTTTATCCAATGAGAAATATATAAAATACATGCAGTATAGATGAGTGCTTATTTTATGTTCGTAACAGTATTTTAATGATACTTGTTTATTTATTGTTTAACTGCCTATTCGACAGTTATGGTTATTTGAGGGCTACTCCAGAAAGAGGGGAGATATTATACTTGTTATTTGAGAGCTACTCCAGAAAGAGGGGAGATATTATACTTGTTATTTGAGAGCTACTCTAGAAAGAGGGGATATATTATACTTGTTATTTGAGAGCTACTCCATAAAGAGGGGAGATATTATACTTGTTATTTGAGAGCTACTCCAGAAAGAGGGGATATATTATACTTGTTATTTGAGAGCTACTCCATAAAGAGGGGAGATATTATACTTGTTATTTGAGAGCTACTCCAGAAAGAGGGGAGATATTATACTTGCTATTTGAGAGCTACTCCAGAAAGAGGGGAGATATTATACTTGTTATTTGAGAGCTACTCCAGAAAGAGGGGAGATATTATACTTGTTATTTGAGAGCTACTCCAGAAAGAGGGGAGATATTATACTTGTTATTTGAGAGCTACTCCAGAAAGAGAGGAGATATTATACTTGTTATTTGAGAGCTACTCCAGAAAGAGGGGAGATATTATACTTGTTATTTGAGAGCTACTCCAGAAAGAGGGGAGATATTATACTTGTTATTTGAGAGCTACTCCAGAAAGAGAGGAGATATTATACTTGTTATTTGAGAGCCACTCCAGAAAGAGAGGAGATATTATACTTGTTATTTGAGAGCTACTCCAGAAAGAGGGGAGATATTATACTTGTTATTTGAGAGCTACTCCAGAAAGAGGGGAGATATTATACTTGTTATTTGAGAGCTACTCCAGAAAGAGGGGAGATATTATACTTGTTATTTGAGAGCTACTCCAGAAAGAGCGGAGATATTATACTTGTTATTTGAGAGCTACTCCAGAAGAGGGGATATATTATACTTGTTATTTGAGAGCTACTCCAGAAAGAGGGGAGATATTATACTTGTTATTTGAGAGCTACTCCAGAAAGAGGGGAGATATTATACTTGTTATTTGAGAGCTACTCTAGAAAGAGGGGAGATATTATACTTGTTATTTGAGAGCTACTCCAGAAAGAGGGGAGATATTATACTTGTTATTTGAGAGCTACATGTACTCCAGAAAGAGGGGAGATATTATACTTGTTATTTGAGAGCTACTCCAGAAAGAGCGGAGATATTATACTTGTTATTTGAGAGCTACTCCAGAAAGAGGGGAGATATTATACTTGTTATTTGAGGGCTACTCCAGAAAGAGGGGAGATATTACCGGTATACTTGTTATTTGAGAGCTACTCCAGAAAGAGGGGAGATATTACCGGTATACTTGTTGTTTGAGAGCTACTCCAGAAAGAGGGGAGATATTATACTTGTTATTTGAGAGCTACTCCAGAAAGAGGGGAGATATTATACTTGTTATTTGAGAGCTACTCCAGAAAGCTACTCCAGAAAGAGGGGAGATATTATACTTGTTATTTGAGAGCTACTCTAGAAAGATGGGAGATAGTATACTTGTGAGGCGGGCATTTATATTCCTACTCTCAATTTGAATAGTTTTCCTGAATCTTTATTATGCCAGGTGTAAAGTACCAATACATGCCTCACACGTTCCCATGCTTTTCTAAACACAGTGCTAGGTTCAGGAGTGGGGATTGGGACGCTGAAAAAGGGTCCCTGAAATACTGGAAGCCGGAGCGGTGATTTGAACCCATGACTTCTTAATTGGCAGTTCAGCATGTTACGACTATAATGCATTATTCCGCAATTAGACAATGGAGTGTATATACACAATGCGCACATCAGGTGGATTTAGATAATTTATTATTACTTAATATATATACAGGCATATACTTATATGTGACAATAATATAACTAATAACAAAGATGAGATCATTATAATAATCAAATTGTTCAACATTCATTAATAACATTAGACAATGAAACATACAATCCAATAAAAAAGCATTAACTTAAATAAAAAATAAAACTATAATTAAGTCATTACCAACATTCATGTGATTTTAATATCAAACTCAAAAGCAATATAATAGTAGAATTCAATGCAAACAACTGTTACAGAGGTTCGGTTTGCAACAACTAATATTGTAAAATATCAACAGTAATAGATACAAAACAATTATGAACTGATGGGAAATATCTTTTAAACAACAAAAAGAAAACAACATATGCACATTAAGAATTTATAATTAAGTAAGAAAAAATACAAAAATCGAACTTTTTATTAGAACTTGAAACTGTGACAAATGTCAAAGTCAAACATTTGGGGATGGACTTCTATTTGAAAGGTGAACAACTTGTGCTCCATGTTTGACCTCAGACTTCATAATTTATTTGAACTAAGAAAAAATCAAGAGTGAAAATAACAAAATCAGTATTGATTACCTAATAACCTGGAAAATAAACTGAGTAAAAATCAGGAAGAGAATTACATGATTAAGTTAACAACAGCATGAACACAATTATGGCTCTAAATTGTTCAATAGAGATTTGAACCCAATCTTCTGAAACAAATGTATGCCACTTTATCCAGCCTAAACTTTACTGATCAGAAATGATCAATAGCTAAAATATGTCATGATTAATTCAAAGTTAAACTAATTAGATCACTTAAATGAACACACTGTATGCTGCATATAGACAACTAGAAATCATTATCACACTGAACAATAAGTTGTGTATTCCTTAATCTGATCATCTGTTTGGAATTTTCAATTTGGGTACAGGATCATTAGAGTCAGGTTTCAGAAACATAACATTCATACTGATAGCTAATGGATACTTCAAAGTCTTATCTATCATCAATGCAATGTCTTCCTGAAAGTAGAGATCATAAAATTCTTATATTAAACTTGTTTGTCTTATGGCTATTGTATGTTTGTAGTGGATAGTAAACACAGTTTGAATCATTATGTTGTTATAATCTTAGGTAAACCATATAAGTAAACTGATCAAAATACATTTGATTATTTTATTAGTTTCAGTGAAGGTTAAACTCTACTAGCAAATAATTAGCAGTTAACCAAAAGATCTTTTGAAAATAAAAAAAAAACACAAAAAATTAAAACAAGATTACATCATTTAATGAATTCAAACAGGAGTAAACTTATAATAATATGTATAATAAATTCTTAAACCTCATCTTTTCCTAAGCTGATCTTTTTTATTTGTGTACTCTTCTTAAAAGTTTCCCTTCCATCCATGTCAACAGTAGATATTGTTATCCTGCAAAAAAAGTTTTAACATTATACAACATGAAAAACAGCACATGATCCCGAGTCCTTATATTTCGCTTCAAACACCACAATGTTTCAAATATGGCTCCCATCACTGGTAGGTAGTGATATTGTACAAACTGTCTTCCAATAGCATTTCACATGTTCAACAGGAACAGCTCCTATGTAATATTGCTTGGAAATTCTATAGGAACCATGCAATTACCTTTTTCATACAGTCTTACAAATCCAGACTAATTTTGTCTATCATTAGATTACTTCAAATAAAAGTAACAAGCAAGGGAGGTAACTTAAAATGTCCAATCCTAGAGATGAATTGCTAATGCCATGCTGAAAGTTTATTAAACCTTTCTAAAGAAAAAATCTGTTGAATGTTCTGAAGCTTTATCCGAACCAGGAATAATTTCAAATAGCCACAAACAGTTTCAGACAGCCTTGTAAGTTAATTCGTGTGAAATCATATGAAAACATCAACTACCTGTAACATAGATGTCTTGTAGCCTGCAAACTAATAGATCGAGGATTTGTATCTGTACAAGTATTCCTTCTCACTGATAATATTCTAAAATAATAAGATAAAAAATTATATTCAATATTCTTTAATACTAACAATCTTCAATTGATTACTAAAATAGTTTTCAAATAATTGATCAAGACTGTCATGCTCTGTAATGGGATATTGTAGAAACCATAAAATGGGATTATCAATAATACAAACTTATTTTTGTACTAGTGTTTAATGATGCATCACATCTACCTTACCATACGGCCCCCTGCCGATATAGACTTTGATGCATAAAAATTGTTATCTTGATTACATCAAATTACATGCATCTGTTTATATACTGGTATTCAATTCAACAATCTCATTTGTATAATAATTATAATAGTGCAATTGTTGATCAAGTTTGCTATTCCACCAAACCTACTTATAACTACAATTGAATAAAAAAACAATTGTTTGATACATTAGATTAAAGTATTAGTGAACCCAGTGGATAAAAGCAGTACACCAAACTTACCTATTCACGATTACGACTAGTAAATCAAAGCCGTAATTATAACCCATCCATCTCCAACAATACTGTAATCAATAATTCAATATCATATATATAATATACATGTATGTATGTTCATACAGAAGCTATTAAAATAATGTATGTAGAGAAAGGTTAGGATAAAACTAACGTGACTACCTGGATAAAGGAACAGGGCTAAATCATGCAAATCCTAGTACTATGTAATGCAAAGCCTTAAATTTCTTCAATCAAGAATTACTACTCTTGCTATTGCAATGAGCTGAGCAGAAGACAATGAATATATTCATAAATGCAAAAATTATGCTAGCATGAGAATACTAATAAGTCATAATTGTAAGATTTCCTGTATCTAAAATTAAATATGTGGAAAATAAATCTTTCTGTAACCTACATCACTTTCTTTGAGTAAGATACGACCACATCTTACACAGTTTTCATTGAACACAGATTCTTCTATATCACCAGTTGGGCTAAAATAAAACAACAATTATTATACTTGTGTGATTATACAGGCATTCTATATATATACTATTTGAAGTCCAAATTTGTGATACCAGCAGTCTACATTAGTACATTACAATACTTAAATGACGAATCTGTCATTTTTTCTCTCTATGGTTAAACATTGAACCAACCGCCAGGGATTTGGGCAACTTTTTTCAGCTTGATTCTGTGTGGTCTAACTCTTAGTGATAACAAGTCAGAGACTGTAACAACTCAATCAGGGCGGTCCCCTTATATATAATCTTCAAGACCGAAGAAAAATGAGCCCCAATCTATTTCAGCTGTTATATTTCATTATTCAATTTGAAATTAACCCTACTATGTTTGATGCCATACTGATATCAATAAGCCACACAAAAAGAACTTCATTTTTCAAAATAATATCCAGTATGTGTGATTGAGATTAAACAAAGTCTTTGAGACAACATACCCATCATCTTGACCTTGTTCAACAGATAATATTTTTCTCCATCCATACATCATCATAGGTTCTAAGAAACCTACATTTTAAAATGTAGTGAATATAATTATAAACACATCAACTTTCATAAGTAATACAATACCCTACATAAGTAATTCATTATTTGGCTACTACAACACTACATGAAAATCACCATTTTGCATTTTTTACAATCATACTAATCTAATACAAGGTAACAGAGTAGTTAACATTCCGTTTGGTGGTAAGACTGCTAGTTAATAAGACTGCATAAAATAAATACATATGCCCCAGTGGCATGCTTGACAGTAATTTGAATCTAAATGAGGTAAATAAAAGTAGAAGGAAAGTTTCATATGCACTTCTATTGCCCAGAATTTTTATTATTATCTTTTATTATTGCCCAAATTGCCAAGTCCCAGAACTGCACCCAAAATAATATGTGATAACAAACAAAATCAGAACAGGTTAGCAGTATTCGGTGCCAGACAAAAATCTATAAAAACCTAGAAATATTCATTGATACTCAATGAAATGGTATAATCTAGTTTACAGAGAAATTATCCATTTAAACTTTGTACATCCAATTAAGGTTAAGATCAATTGAGGTTGGGTGATATAGGTGGATTTGGAATGGTCCATTACAAGTTGTAATCTGGTCAAGATCAATTTGAGGTTGGGTGATATGGGTGGATTTGGAATGGTCCAAGGCATCAACTGTGTAAGTAACAGAAGATAAATTCCAGTTAACCTCTTACTTAATGACCAAGGAGGACATAAAAAGGTGCGTCCTACATTTGGACAATTAAGAGATGAAACTTCCAAATTCTTTTTAACAGAAAAACAAAATTTCAATAATAACACTTTAACATTATGTTTTACAAAATTGAATAGCAACATACTCATGGGAATGACTTTGTCATTTTCAATCATTTTAATTCCAGCTATATCATTGATAACATGATACCACCTTATAGCAGCAAACACTGGGAAGTACTTCTCACCCTCTTCAGTGGTAATATAACAAGCAGAATATTCTACAAAATAATGAAAACTTCACTAGGTTTTATAGCAGTACAGAAGAGAAGACTAGGTTTGCACATTTCAAAACACATAATATTATAAAATTGAGGTTTAAGTACATGTACATATATATTGGTTATTCAAGATGTCCTGATATATTAACATTTATACAGGAATACTAGAGCCAAGCAAATCATACAGTGCAATTTAAGTCAGCTACAATGCTGATGAAAAAAAATATTTAAAGATTTCTGTTCAATTGTTTGAACTAGCAGGTATTAATAAATAGTAAAAATAGCCTAAAATCAATCCTCTGGTGTCAGTGTTTTAAATACTGAGCAAAATTCTTGCTGTCAAACTAAAGCACATTTCAGCTTGGTCATTTGACAACTTGCATTTTACAGTAGACATCATAGACAATATGTCATTTGAACATTGCTTATACCATTTGTTATTTTTTCAAGATATGTATTAGCATCCTTCAGAAGTTCTTTATTGTCTCCAGACCATGTTGGATTATTCTGCAGGAAAACCCACTGAAAATATAATAATCAACTTATTATACAATCTAATCAATAACAATAGGGCCATGATGGCCCTGTATCGCTCACCTGAGAATCGTAACACTAAGGGATAATTTAATCAAGGGAAGTTATTTGTCATGGTAAAAAGCTATCTACCTCAACTGTCAAGTAGTTGTTGAAATCCACTGACCCGGGCAGGGCCAATATTGACCCTGGGCCAAGATTTGCAAGAACTTGGTAGAGGTCCACTAGACAATGCTACATACAAAATATTTTAGCTATAGGCCTTGTGGTTTTGGAGAAGAAGATTTTTCGAACTTTCCTATATAAAATAAACCCCGGGGCAGTGTCAATTTTGACCCTGGGGCCATAATTTGACCAAACTTGGTAGAGGTCCACAAGACAATGCTACATACAAAATATCTAAGCTCTAGGCCTTGTGGTTTTGGAGAAGAAGATTTTTTAAATTTTCCTATATAAATCAAGTGACCCCTGGGGCGGGGCCAATTTTGACCCTAGGGCAATAATTTGAACAAACTTAGTAGTGGTCCACTAAACAATGCTCAATATCTAAGCTCTAGGTCCTCTGGTTTCTGAGAAGAAGATTTTTGAAGATTTTCAAAAAAATCCTTCTGGTTGCCATAACAACCAGAGTTCTGCATGGAATGGAATTCTTTCAACAACTTTGGTAGAGCTTCAAGCAAGGAACACACCGGTGAAGTTTGGTCGAAACTGACCAAGTGGTTTAGGAGGAGATGTTGTTTAAAGAAATTGTTGATGACAGACGACGACGGACATACATGTAGCTCGATCCTAAAAACACACATTGGCACTCTGTGCCAGGTGAGCTAAAACAAAGAGAATAATTATGTCAGTTTCAGTAATTCTCATATGAACATGTATTTTAAATACTTTTATGTAATATGTTGCACAATTCTGTATATATAAGAAAAAAAAGTATGGGCATACACTCAATAACTTGATTATTAACAAGAGTGCCAGGTCACAAAATATGCATGTCAAAATTCATTTTTCAAAGTGTCAAGGGCCGATTGGGCTGGTTATTGAACTTGACCTAGATCTCATAGCCATAAACATTTCCATCAAGTTTGGTGAGGATCCGAATAAAACTGTTTGAAATAGAGAGTGAACACCAATTGTGGATGCCGCCTGCCAGCTGTGGGTATTCCCATAATACGACTTGTTTTTCAAATGGGTGTATAAATATGGAAAACAATAATCAGTTACATACAGTACTATCTTCATGAGGTTATTTGGTTATGTCTAGTAATAAGTAACCCCTCACCCTAGGTACACATGGGGTATGCATCCATCTTTATCAAATGACCCTTGCCATTGGTGTGATAACCCCAGAGAAAATGGAAAGAAAAATGGATGCACCTGAAATGCCTACTGGATAGTGCAGGGTTTGACACTAACAGTGTCCCGGGATCCCAAGGACACCAGATTTGAGAAGGGACTCCTAAACCTATCAGACAGGAATCTCGTCAGGACCCCTTATTTTCCGGATGGAAAATATATAAAAGTCAATTTGCACTATAAAATGATCCAATCATTGTTAGAACAAGGACTTGACCTTTGACCAACGAAAAAAATGCAACAGGGGTCACCCGCATGTGATGTCCAACCTCCAAAACAAGAGTGAGGATCCTTGGCCAAACATTCCTTTATAATTATTGGCTGGACATGTTTTTTTGTGTTGAAAGTCAGTGACATTGACCTACTAATCTCAAAATCAATAATGGTCATCTACATATAATGACCAACCTCCCACATAATTCTCAGGAGAGTAGGCCAAATCCTTCTTTAGTTATTGGTCGGACAAGGTTTGGTAATAGACTGACCAACATGCGCAAAGCATTATACCCCAGCTTTTTCATAGGGGATCTAAAAATAATCTAAAATTTACCCTTTTCATCATCGTGTATATGTCTATTTCCATCTGAATCACCAACAGATCTGAACTGGAAACAATCTTGACCATTAACTCTAAACTGTAGAAAATAATGACATGTAAGAATCAGTACCAATGAATCAACTCTAGCACATCTAGAACAGTGAATTTGATCACTTACAACATGATTTCATAAAACTTTGTTGTACTGGGATAATCATAGATTAACTGTTAGAAATATCTAACAAAAACACTTACTGACCAGTATGAGTAAAAAAAGGATGAAATTATAATTTTTTGTGGTTTTGATGTATCTGTAAAATAGAGCTTTTCCTAAATAACAAGCTAAAGCCTGTTCATTTATCTGGAATTCCATAATATGGCATGATTAAAATGATGATGACAGGCTAACCATTAAACACAGATCATTTACCAATACCCTTGACCTGAAACAAGTAACAAACTAATGAGGGAAAATTACTTACTCAATATCCTTTATGAAATCAACATTGTTTGTACATAGAAGATTTCTGGTTAACCAGTTTATACACATTGACTCAATCTGTTCTAAACCATATGTCGTACAAACAGCATGGTATGTACACACAGTTAATGAACTGAAAGGTATACAAAATCTTATTACACATTTATTATATACATTATTGTAGACCGGAAATAAATGTATCATATTTTACATACATTCTTAACATAACAAACAAACAAGGAAGCATACCTCATTTACTTTAGATCATAAAACTCTGAAAAAGGCTTCAATTCACTCAGTATATAGAGCAATAGACTGATAATACTATATCATAGAAAATATGTAACAAGAGATTTACACCAAAGCTATTTGTTTCAAATCTCTAATTGTACTTCAAGAAGTTTGGTAATAACTAGCAGTTTAAGTATCAATAGGTAACACATGAAGGCCACTTAGGTTAGTAGACAACAATACATACCAGTTGTAAAACATACTATAAAATAACTAAGCTCAACTTAAGTCACTTAAAAATGTGGATAGCTGTCAGTACAAGAATCTCCAGCAATCTATGTTTAGTAATGACAAATAATGTGACAGATGTAGTATTATCAGAAAATTAGATGGAATGATCAGGGTTACCTCAATGTCTCAGCCATCATACTGATGCACTGCTGAATTACACCATCCTAAAACATAATACAAGGTCATAAAGTCTAAGAAGAAATCTTGAAAAAATCAAATGATATTATACATGCAATAGAAAGAAAAAGATCAGGTACATTATATTCATAGCTAAATTGCAAGTCTTGTTTTAAGAAGGTTACTGACTTTATATCTAGTACATCTCTAAAACCATCAGGCCTTAACCAGTATCTGAAGTTTGACTTACGCAAACCTAAGTTTTCTGCAACAATTGAATTCAAATGATCATGGACAATTTTCATAATTGTGCAATTTTTTAAAGTCTTATACAAACCAATTGAAAGATGGTAGCTGCTGCAACAACACCAACTATTTGTACTGGCTTCATGAATATATCATCTTTATACAAAGAACCAAACACTATCTTCAGAGCTGTAAAAACAAGGATAGGTACAAAAATTAATATAAATATAATACAAACCATTGTGAGCTTCAATGAATTCAAATAATAATTCCTTACGTTATTGACAAACATCAACATTATTAGCATTAACATACCACATCCTTTTATTCTTGTTATACTAGTAGTCATGTTGGATAGAACTAAATAGATATATTCTAAAGCATTGCTTATGTAAATCTTGATCGACACTATTGTCTACAAGTTACCGAATAAAAAATAAGTTACATAAAAATAATGTTAATTAATGTATGTCCACAGTATGATTAAGCATTGAAACCATGTACACTATTTAACGAGTAGACTTTGCTTAAATATATGTACCAGTACTATTTTATACGTACATTCCTGAGTTATGTTTTTATCAGTTACAGTGATAACAATCTCCTCCATCTCTGATTCTTTCCAGGAACCACTGAACATACTGGAGAAGTAGGGGGACTGAAACGTGAATTCATGTGTCATAACAAGTCATTGTGTCTTCTCCATAAAGACAGTGTCACATAAATAAATGAAGCATTATGTATGATCTTTGTCAATTCAAATAATTTTATCAACTACTTACTAGTGTGCAGAATTCCTATGCCCAACTTGTCTGATATGGAATGTTTTCCTGTTAAATATGTACATTTTTCTGTGGTACTTGTCCATGGACGAGTAGCAAATGAGAAAAATAATTATAATATTTAAAAGATGCAGGGTAAATGGCTTTGCCATGATACAATTTAATAAATTTGCACACTAATACATTATCATTATCAATCATTAGCACTTACTTGTTTGAGGTAGAGTTTATGCAGTTTCCAATCCTTTCCAAGGGCTCTGATGATAATATCACTATTTTCTTCATTTAGAAACAATTTTTGGTAAATGTACTTGGAAGTTGAGTTGATTCTTTTCCTGATAAAGTATTTAGGAAATAGTCATACATGTGAGCTTTTTATCTTAATCATTACTTGAAATCTTAATAAAATCATTACTTTTCAATTCCTAAACGTTTTCATGTTAAAAATTGATTGGAGTAAAAGAATATTATAGTGAAATATGATGAACCTCAAGTATCATACCTAAAACATTCATCAGATATATATGAACTAAACAGATTTCTTGAACCATCATCATCTAGCCTAGCTCAAACAAGCATTTGAAATGCTTGATTGATGCCCCTTTTTCAATGCATATGCTTATAGTTATACTCCTTAACTTCTAGGTGTGTGTTTTCAGCCTATCATTATGAAGCATGTTGCATGCTAAACCATTTTCCCATTCCCTGGGGGATTTCCCAACTGCCAGAGTTTTCTAGTACATGTATATTTAAGTTCGTGAACACCCGAGTACAGCTGTCGGAAATAGTTGCAAGTATTGCAAGGGATTGAGGGATTCTCTTGATAGGTTTTAGTAGGGCTGTGGATCGTTAGGTAAAATGGCGATCGATCCAAATCCAATCCACGATTCAACACTTACGATCCACAAATCAAATTATGAATCTTTTGTTATCAAGTAACCCATCAAAAACTTCAACATTACAGTCCTGAAGACAGCTAAATTTAATTTTCTTTTAGGAATAATGAAGTAAATCAATATAAATTGTTCAATGGCTTAAATTTATACGTACTCCCATCTAATTAATGGATTTACCAGCATCATTTTCTGGTTTGAGTCTGTGACCCAATATTTATAGATCCGTTTGGACCACTTGGCAAACAAAGTAGTCTATGACGAGACAATATATTCAGAGAAAAGAGATTTTTAAGAACAGAGAATACACTTTATGTTAAAAGATAAGACGGCAAACCAAGAATCTCAGTAATGACGATTATTCAGACTCGATATTTCATTTGATTCGCGATTATCCAAATACTCGAATACTCGTCACAGCCCTAGTTTTTAGCTACATGTACATTTATTACAATACTAAATGATTCAGCAGTTGTATTGTAAATCCATGTGTCCTTGGTTTTACCAGGGATGCTATATAGCATCCCTGGTTTTACTTAATTAACTACTAAGTCTACAACTATTTACTTCCCGGACCCCCGTCATGTTAAAGCCAGTAATTGGTATCTGTCATAGATCTATGATGTAACCATACAGATATGTCACATTATGTGTAAGTGAAAAAATACTGAGACGAGACAAGGGGAATTTGGCTGAAATTAATTATTTGGATGCAAATCAGTCCAAATTCATTGTTCTGCCAATCTGGCCCCGTATTTTCTAAATAGCATCTAACTATATATGTTTAGCTTCAACATAAATTATATATATAGCTGTACTGTTTACAGGCAAACTAATTAATAACTTTAGTCTTTATTCATTTTAATTGATAAAAACATGATTTAGCCTCAACACAACAGCTTTTGCTATCAGCTTAAAAAAGAGAATTAAGTCGTACAACTTGTTTTGAATCGCATTAAAGTACCGAATTGTGAAGGTAAATTACAATAACAGTGACGGAGGAAAATGAAAGAAAACGACAACCTTTTCGGGGTATTCAACAGCTCTTGACTGCTACTATCCGAATCATCATCTACTTTTCTCTTCCGACTTTTTAAAGCGTCTTCAACACCATCCGTTTTCTCAGTTGTGTATTTATTACTATACAGTGCATTACCCATGTTTGTAGACACTTGTGCACCATTTAATAAACAAATGCATGCGTGATCAAATCAGAATCTTTCAATGCTGTTTGTTTTTAAAATTCCCGGCCCAAAATTCCAGTTTCAGTCCGGTCCGGGACAGACTAAATACAATCTTAGCTGGTTCCCCTCTTAGGTTGTGAGTGAGAAACTGGTCCCCGTTTAAACTGGTTCCCGTTCCATTGTGCAGTGCACCAAAGGTTTTTACACACAAGTCAACGGGAACCAGTTTAGTCCCCGTTGCACGAAAGACTTCAAACTCCCCGCAGCGGTTACCTCCCTTGATCAGTAACATAAAGTTATACATTAGTAGCAAAGCGTGACGTAACCGGTGTGAGGAGTTCACAAAGACTTGTCGTTCTTTCAGAATTAATTGTGTCATGTACTTATGAACATACATGTATGGATCTATATAAGTCATTGATTGTGTGCATACATTTTACCATTAAAAATGAACGAAAGCTCAAGGCAGACTGTTTTTGCGTCAAATAATTAAAAATACATTGATGTAACTTCTAATATCTAGCATTCAATAAAAATATTTTCTAGGCCTACGTATACCCTTCTTGAATAGTTTCTTCTGCCGACCTCAGACACTACTTTTGGCCGCGCTTAATTTCTTTCTTTTTCGTTCAACTGTATCTCCCAAATTAATTAAAAAAGGAAGTCCAATGACACAATATTTGGGGATAATTATGTTTGACTATATCATCTAAGTATTATTTTATTTAAATATTTTTTTCAACATAAATTTTGTTTGTCAGCATTGCATTTTGGACCAATATTGCACCTATAAATTTACACCACTATGTCTGCTCTATATGGATCACAGTATATAAGATAGCGAGCTTTTCTGCAAAGCGGATGCTAAATCTAGTTACCGGATATATTGTTGTAGTCTTCCATATATAGGCCATATATGTATTTTATATTGCATATGTAGGCCTATATCATTTTCCCGATATCAGGCCTATATATATCATGCAGGTATTGACTTCTGTCTGGTAATTCCGTATACTTACCATTTCAGTGTGAATAAATCATAAATTGCCTAAGTATACGGTCGCAAAATAAGGTGACTATACAATATCAAGGACTTATAATTATATACATACATGTATGTATGTATGTATATAAGTCCTTGACAATACGTACTAGTTATTGTTTATACATGTATATGAGTCCATGCCAACTTAAAATTACAAGCATTTGAATCATCTTAATAAAATGAAAATGATTTTAAAAAGTTGCAGTCTGTAGGACATCATTTAAGATTAACTTTCAAAAGAATGTATTATATAATACATTCCAATTTCAGAAAATTATTTGTGCAAAATGTGTCTTAAAAATAACATACTGTCCAATATGATGTCATTGCATAACTTGACGCATGACGTCACTTGATCTGCTTTTAATTAATTGTGTTGATGTTGAATATGAGACGGATATCTAAAAGATATCAAGGAACTGACGTAATCTAAGACTTGTTTATGATATTTGAGTGACATCATCTTAGTATGTTCAAATGTATATAAAGTTTAATTACTACATCAGACTGATATTGATATAATTTTTGGAAACTGATATCATAATTTCTATATACGTCGTATGTGAACAGGCTGGTTGGGTGGCTGCCAACACTCGTACTCGTAAATCCAATATTCTGTCCTCCATTGATGAAAATTCACGGATACAACAAAATAATATAGAATATGGCGTGTTAATCAATCGTGTTTTAGTGATTATACAAATACTACCGATGATACACGATTTATCATCTAAATAATTGCAAATATCATTAATATATCCTTTACTTTTGGTTATCATTTATCTATGCCTTTGTCACTTGATATCGAAGAAAGAGTATTATAATTCTGGTCGAAACTTTACACAAACGACGAAATTGCCAATAAATTATCTACGCTTGTTTATAAACAAACACTTCTTTCTACAACTAAACTAAATGATGACACAGATAAAAAGACATATTCATATATGTTTAATAATAAAGCTATTTTGATAAAATGTGGTCTTGTAAATGCCTGTTATGACAATAGACTCACATATTTTAAATTGCTAATTTAAGGCTATACAAGTCTTGCATAAAATACCTATTTCTTATAATGACTGGTTTCCAAAAAACGATAATACAAGTGATAGTATGTCTTATAGAATAATATAAAGGACATTTGGCACTGAGTCCGATAAGCAGACTTAAAAAGATCACTATGTTATTAAATTTAGAGCTATAAATCATCGATTACTAATAGAGAAAGCTGGCCAAGACCGCATATATACCAAAGATAATGTAACACATGTCAAGATAAAGTTGGCGAGGAGATCCATATTCAAATGCTCTCAATTAAAAACGATGAAAACAAAAGATTATTGAAACCTAAGTTTCAAATGGTAAGACAAATGTGAATAAAAAATAAGTTAGGATTCAATAAATTATGTAAATTTTGTAAACTATGTTATCCAAAGAACTGAGAATGTAATCCTTTCATTTGCTAATCATTTGTTAAAAAAAGTATTTCGACATGCTTTGTCAAAATGTATACTTCTAAGTATGTAAACAGTATTACAGCCTCGTTTTGTTTATTATATTTTGTATAAACCTCATATTTGCATTTTTTGTACATGTATTGAGAAAATAAAAGAGATGTTCTGTTCTGAAACGGGCCGTGTCTCAGTTTTTTTCTCAGTTACTTTTATTATCTTGTTGTTTTTTAACATTGCATGTTTGCGGAGAAGTTGGAACAGCTAACAACACAAGGCGACAATACTTAGTCTGGACACTATCGCGTTTAAAATCGATTAATGAGGACATGAAAAAACGCAATTAGTTTATTGTATTAATATATCTATATGCATGTTATCTACGAATGTAAAGGAGTGTCTATTGTATTCGGATATCGACCGCATGGTCTTTTATGCATCTGTCCCGCTTGTCGTATCCATTTGTTTGCAACTGAAAGTAGAAAGTCATTGCTTTAATCTCACCGCACTGTTAATGATGACAAACACACATCATATCTGTTAAACTGCAGTTTTTCACCAAAACGATCATATCTCTTTAGACACCGTTGCTATTTATTGGTACTGTAATTTTGGTATGAACTATATAAATACAGCGCCTATCTAGTACAGTAACCAAATTTTGATCCTTTGATTAGCACTATTGTCTAAATATTCACACGATTTATGGTAAATACATCTTTATTTAGGAGTACTCATCAACTTACCCCATTTTGACCCCAACAACACTGGACATCCAGCATGTGTAGTTTGTTCATCCAAGTCGCCATTTCTTTTTATATCAAACCAGAAGGCAGCGGCACGCTGAAACAATTAGAGAACGGGACGAATAATTACAAATAACGACATGAGCCAATTTATAATATGAGACATAAATATGTGAATTTAGTGACCATTTGATACTATTTTATAAATACAGGAATAAGTAACTAAGAAACAATCAAGTATTGAAATAGATACTACAAAATAAGATCAAAATATGCACACATTTTCTTGGAAAGCCTCTAATCCTATTATATAATTATCATATACATTCAAAGCCAGCCATCAGAGGGCAGGAACACATGCTGAGTAGTCTTTAGTTCAGAGACCAATTTAGATACTAGTATTCGATCGTTACCTCAAGACTAACGCATTTCTTATTGACTATTGTGACAAGTTTTCCTGAAGTTTGTACCAGTATAGTTACTAGCGAAAATGAGTACAAGTATAATCATACTATTACTCATTCTCTACTAGTTACTGCCAACTTCTTCCTGTGATTCACTCGGGTCAGCGGTGCAGCACGAATGACCTTAGATACATGTATTCTAACCAAATCGACACAAGAAACACACATAGTACCAAGGATTCGAATTCACAACCTGAGGTTCATTGATCAAACTCTCTTCCTGTTGAGCGACAGCTCCGAGTAAATACTAATTGGATTTGCAATTGCAAGACACATTGTCACACACAATCGATTTGCCGATCCTGTTCCAATACGTAGAATCTCTTTTTAGAAATACATGTACTTCAAAATCATGCGTTATCATTATTCGGATATATGGGTGTTTGTCGCATCACCGGCTTTGTATAAAGACGATCTCATATGAATAAGACATACTTACATACTGTCGAACATTTGTTAACGACCTGCCAACGGAGACTGTTATTGCTATCATTTGAATAAGACCATTAACGATTAGACTTCCTTTTTACAATTACAAAGGTGATATTAATATAGGGTGTTGTTTACATGTACATACGACAATCTACCTTAACTGGTGGTACTGTTACATTCATATCTAGGAATACAGTTGCACCCCCTGCCTTGACATCTGATAACTGAAAAATGAAACAAATTTCTAAACACTATACCGGCATACAATCCATTTGTACATGGTTGTCATGAATAATAGCACCACCAAGAATAAAGTATGTAAAATGACAAATTGTATTTAACTAATCCTGTTTCAATTTCCAAGTGTCATCGTACTTATAAAACTCAATTATCATGCAGTTGAAATATTTTTAATTTTCAGTTTATATCACGATAAATATGCGCCTGCACCTGTTCCAAAACACAAGGCTTTTGTTTGAGAAAAAATCACAGCTGTATTTAAAATTGATCTAGTGTGAGGCAATTGACGTTCGCAGCCAAATTAGTGGTAGGTGTACTTTGTTCATTATAAATACTACACGTAATTACAAATAATTACATAAAACATCCACGTTGCCTCTCTATCACCTGAATTTTCTAAGTCGGGATGTGGATTCGGAGGATTGGGTGCAATGTGTAAAGGAACACCCTGAAAGTAGAAGAATGTCTGGCCATACGTGTTCATCATTTTCTATAATAGTGACACATCATGCTTCTGTACCGTATATACACATATAGGTATACTATCGTCTATCAAACATATTACACCAAAAAATACGCTATGCGTTAGACATACACTGTACAAAAATCGTGACACAATCACAGCATATTCCAAATGAACATTCATAGTTGAGAAATATTGCTTACATTTTGAAGGACAGTATTCAACTTTGAACTTTTAGACACCGAAAAGATGGCCAGACGGAAAATGTTAAATAACAGAAATCTTAAAACGTTCATATATTACATAGATACTTTCATTTATCTAGTACTGTGTAACCTCTCCAAAGGAACACCCTTTTGGGAGTAGTAAAAGTATGTTGTTGTTAGGAGGTTGCTGTTCCAGAGATGTGACATAGATAATTATACCATGCAGTAGGAAATAATCATGCTGGTGTTGAGGGGATATTTTGCTCAGAGAGGGCCACTCTGGAGAGGTTGTACTGTACTTTAAGTACACATACTATTGCCTAAGTTGGGCTTTATTCAGAGATGTTTTCTGAAAAGTGATTGTTGTTCACATGTGAGTTACGTTCATAGAAGGTCGTTAATCAAGGTTTGATTGTAGGAGTTGTCAACTTACAAAAAAATCAGTATGTTGTTCATACATTCCACCAACTCCATAATTCAGAACCTAAATTTGTAGAAAAAAGACCAATAAGTCATGCTAAAATGAAGTAACATAAGTATAGTTGTCCAACTATATATAGCCATTAGTGTTAGTAATTATTCGACTATATCCTGCACCATGAAGTGCGTATACATATTTATTTGAAAATACAATAATGGTTTAGGGTTCTTTTTACAGAATATTGATTAACTTTTTTTGTGAAATTGTACAAAATACATTGACGTCAAACGTATTACGTTCGTCAAACAATTAATAAGATCACTAGTAGATGAGAAGCAGTTTCTCTTTGAAATAAATGCTTGAACAAATCATTTAGATATTTGACACTCATGATTTAAATTTGATTAGAAGTTTAGCGTTAGTCTTTAGTAACTTGATATTTGTTAAGTGAAAGGTTAATACAGTTAGATATAAGAAGATTATCTTTTACTTGCAAATCTTCTGCTTCAAAAGGATATTGGGTTTGTTTTGCATTGAGGCCTGTTACAAGTTCTATTCGTTTTGTTAGCATGATAAAAATTGCATCATCTTTATTTTTAAACCATGCCCTGAAATATATGATTCATAAGTCTTAAAGCAGAAAATACGTGAGAAAAGGAGAATGTCCTTATGCACAATTACCGAATAAATGAGAGCCACGAACAAAAACCTGGAACAGGGTCTGTATTTATAAGGATTCTTAATTTAAGATTAAAAAAAAATGACCTAAATCTCAAAAATCTGTTTATCTATGACTTAAATTTGATAAACATCTGAAATCTTATTAGTTACTGATATAAGTCCTTAGTTTAAGTTAGCTTAAGAAAAATCTTAAATGTTTAAAAAAATCAATGCACATTATGTTTACCAAAACACCAACAAACTGGAAAAACCCAATATTTACTATAATATTCCTACAGAGCATTCAACAATTTTACATATCTTATTAATATTCCATAGCTAAGACAATTTAGACCGAGTTTAGGAAAATAATGAAAAAGCTTTATAAAAACAGACACATCATCGATAGAATTATTATAGTTCTTGAAGATATGACTTTGACTTGCACCTTTTATAGTGACGTGTACATATGAAAACAGGTACTTTGTTGAACTCAAGTATTGCATGAAAACTATAATCAGAAATACAGTATCTGACTGAAGAGGTAAAGCGTGTAATGAACATGTTTGTCCTAACACACAGTCGCAACACAGAGTCTTCAGCCTTTGACAAAGCTGAAATCGTTTACGCGCAACTTCATAATGCTGATGAATATTTCTGTATAATTTCATAACTCGAGATCTGCAAGAAAAGCTATTGAGATTTTCATGTATGTAATACCAAAATACAAATTCAAGGGCAGCCTCAGCCTTTGACAGAGTTAAAACCCTCTATACCTCAGCCTTTGACAGAGTTAAAACCTTGTATACCTCAGCCTTTGACAGAGTTAAAACCCTGTATACCTCAGCCTTTGACAGAGTTAAAACCCTGTATACCACAGCCTTTGACAGAGTTAAAACATTGTATACCTCAGCCTTTGACAGAGTTAAAACCCTGTATACCACAGCCTTTGACAGAGTTAAAACCCTGTATACCTCAGCCTTTGACAGAGTTAAAACCCTGTATACCTCAGCCTTTGACAGAGTTAAAACCTTGTATACCTAAGCCTTTGACAGAGTTAAAACCCTGTATACCTCAGCCTTTGACAGAGTTAAAACCTTGTATACCTCAGCCTTTGACAGAGTTAAAACCCTGTATACCTCAGCCTTTGACAGAGTTAAAACCCTGTATACCTCAGCCTTTGACAGAGTTAAAACCTTGTATACCTCAGCCTTTGACAGAGTTAAAACCCTGTATACCTCAGCCTTTGACAGAGTTAAAACCCTGTATACCACAGCCTTCGACAGAGTTAAAACATTGTATACCTCAGCCTTTGACAGAGTTAAAACCCTGTATACCTCAGCCTTTGACAGAGTTAAAACCCTGTATACCTCAGCCTTTGACAGAGTTAAAACCCTCTATACCTCAGCCTTTGACAGAGTTAAAACCCTGTATACCTATCTTCGTTATATCTAATCTTAAATCTCAATAAACCAATAACCAAAGAACTAACACAAATTAGACTTACGTCTGACTGATACGAGTATCAAAGTTTGTTTTACCACCTCGCGCACTCGCGCCGACTAATGATTCTGCAAGCTAAAATACAAAGTGCAATGTATTTACAAACCAATTTTGATTTTTTAGTACAATGAAGTATAAGATGCACAAGGCAGCGATTTAAAAATGACTGTAGTATTAATCGTATTTCAGAAGCAATTGTTAACAACGTGTAAGCGTTGACTGTTCGAAAGAATCACTCGTTAACACCATATAGAACAGGAGCATTTTTTAACGACATGTTAATACATGTTAGTATTGCATGGTCTCAGGCCAGGGACACAAGTAAACAATATGTTAATGTTGGTCGTAGGCCAGGGATGTCAGTAATTACAACATGTAAATATTTGTCTTATGTCAGGAACACTGTCAGGGGCACTAGTAACATTCTGTTAATATTGGTCGTAGGTCAGGGGTACTATTAACAACCTGTTAATATTGGTCGTAGGTCAGGGGCACTAGTAACATTCTGTTAATATTGGTCGTAGGTCAGGGGCACTAGTAACAACCTGTTGGTATTGGTCGTAGGTCAGGGGTACTAGTAACATACTGTTAATATTTGTCGTAGGCCAGGGGCACTAGTAACATACTGTTGATATTGGTCGTAGATCAGGGGCACTAGTAACATATTGTTAATATTGGTCGTAGGTCAGGGGCACTAGTAACATTCTGTTAATATTGGTCGTAGGTCAGGCGCACTAGTAACATTCTGTTAATATTGGTCGTAGGCCAGGGGTACTAGTAACATTCTGTTACTATTGGTCGTAGGTCAGGGGCACTAGTAACATTCTGTTAATATTGGTCGTAGGTCAGGGGCACTAGTAACAACCTGTTTGTATTGGTCGTAGGTCAGGGGTACAAGTAACATTCTGTTAATATTGGTCGTAGGTCAGGGGCACTAGTAACAACCTGTTGGTATTGGTCGTAGGTCAGGGGTACAAGTAACATTCTGTTAATATTGGTCGTAGGTCAGGGGCACTAGTTACATTCTGTTAATATTGGTTGTAGGTCAGGGGCAGTAGTAACAACCTGTTGATATTGGTCGTAGGTCAGGGGTACTAGTAACATTCTGTTAATATTGGTCGTAGGTCAGAGGTACTAGTAACATTCTGTTAATATTGGTCGTAGGTCAGGGGTACTAGTAACATTCTGTTAATATTGGTCGTAGGTCGTACTAGTAACATTCTGTTAATATTGGCCGTAGGTCAGGGGCACAAGTAACATTCTGTTAATATTGGTCGTAGGTCAGGGGCACTAGTAATTAAGTTAACATTCTGTCAATACTGGTCGTAGGTCAGGGGCACTAGTAACATTCTGTTAATACTGGTCGTAAGTCGTACTAGTAACATTCTGTTAATATTGGTCGTAGGTCTGGGGCACAAGTAACATTCTGTTAATATTGGTCGTAGGTCAGAGGCACTAGTAATTAAGTTAACATTCTGTCAATACTGGTCGTAGGTCAGGGGCACTAGTAACATTCTGTTGATATTGGTCGTAGGTCAGGGGTACTAGTAACATTCTGTTAATATTGGTCGGAGGTCAGGGGCACAAGTAACATTCTGTTAATATTGGTCGTAGGTCAGGGACACTAATAACAACCTGTTGGTATTGGTCGTAAATCGGGGAAGTAGTGACATTCTGGTAATATTGGTCGTAGGTCAGGGGCACTAGAAACATTCTGTTAATATTGGTCGTAGGTCAGGGGCACTAGTAACGTTTCTCAGACGAATTACTGAAGATAATCTTTTACTTTCATAAATATCATGAGGCAATAAGACAATGTCTTTTAGAAAATAATTATAATTGTACCTTCATATCTGCAAGATTTTGAATATATTCTATTTCCTTGTCTGTGATAACTTCATAAAACATAGATAATCTTGGTTTAAAGTTTAGAATTTCTTCTTTAACTTGATAGTAAGGAATCTTAGTGGGACGATTAATGCAACGTAGTTGAGATCGTATCTTCTTTCCCTGCAATAGTATAAAGTTAAATTTAATTCCTTTAGTCGAGTTATTGTGGAAACAAGTGTGCCAAACCCTAGACTCTGCCACTTTACCACAAGAACAAGATTGGCCATTCTGTTCGTCCAAGAATATCTTCATTTTATTATTCAAATATTTCAAATTTAGCGTAGCCGGTATTTCGTATCACCAAAATAAAGCAAGGAAAGAATTCTTTTTCATTTCATAAAACGGAAACAAACGTCGAGTAATATTCTTACGTCATTAGACATGTGACATAATTCCCAATATTGAATTTATATAGTAAGAAAAAAGAAAGGTCAGCGATACAGCTTTTAATGTATCACATCCACACTGACGTATCTGCCAAATACTATACAAAATATTTATATTATAAAAACAATTCTGGTATAATAAAGCTCTGATTACCTTTGTTTCCTTGATAGTTACACTATAGATACTTCAATCTATTTTACGACATATTTTGAAATTTGAGTATGAGTTGTTGACCTTGTAGAAAAATGCCTGTTGATATTGCGAGGCAATCGTTATGATTATGTATGAAATTAGATTGATACTGTATTTTTGCATCTTTTCACCATATATTTTCATTGAAATGGATACATTTGTATTATGTTTTTCGTTAATCTATGAAAAATTGGCTACACCAATAGTTTTCAATACAACTTTAAATGGACAATAACTTGTCATAGTTTTTGAAAATCAATATCAAGGTTAATTATTTCCGCTCCATTACAGAATTAGAGAAAATTATATTGAACATTAAGGATGTAATATTTTAAGAGAGTAACACGAAAATGATAGCTATTCAAAGCACCCTCCCAAAAAAACTTGTAACCAATTACTAAAATAATAAAACATGGGGAATTGGTTTTTACTTAAACTGCCATTATCATCAAAATTCACATATTCACTGGTAAATTAAATTGAACTGATTAATACTGTTTTAGAAAGCTTAATAATTATAATCTTACTAAGAAAAGAATCACATTGTATATTTCGGGCAGCAGTATGAAAACAGCTGAGAGGGCTATGTATATTTCTAAGTAAGATTCTGAATCCAGATGCAAAGGGTTCGTTTGTATAGTGATCTACCAACTGTTTTCAACTGGGTATCACATGAGGGAATTGAAGCGCATTAAGAAATCCCAGGTTGAGAACAGCATAAGAATAGAGTTGGAATCATTTGTAAGTAGTATCTTTCAAGGAATGGAAGCACAAGTCTGGTTTTGGAGTCCCAAGTATTCATAGAATTTGATAAAGAAATGTGAAAAATCTTTAATCGCGTATTTGGTGAAAGTTACTCTTGGTTTATCATTTAAAACTTTCTGATTTCATTCTCATAGACTGAATGCTAATGCTAAGCCTTCTTAGAGTTATGCAAGCACATTATTTCGTGAGAACTTTTCAATCATGAAGTGCATTGGTGGTGTTTTTTGGCTTGGAGCCTATGTATTGTTTTCGGTTACGTTTGTTCCCTAGATGCTGGTAGATGCAATGCGAAAGCTGGGTTCAAGTGCACAAAAATGTTAAGAGTCCGGCGATTGGTTGAGAGCTATATGTTAACAGTACGGTGATTGGTTTACGCTTACTGTGTGAATCGGTATCACATGACTTGAGTGTACCAACTTCACTGTGCCAGTCAATTATGAAATCAGGGTGTTTCACTAAAGATCCATTTGTTCTATTAACATTAATTACACGTTAAGGTACACATTTAAAACTGTTTTTTTTTCTGTTACTATGTACAATATATTTAAATCAATTATTTTAATAATTACTGAAAGACATATTAGCGGAGGATTGTTCAAGAGAATTTAAGGAAGCCCCTTCTATAATGAAACCTGCGAAACGCTATTGCCGCCAATAATTTTGTCACGTGATCTTGATGTACACATTTGCGATTTCATTGTAAAATCGGGGTGTTTCACTATAAATCGGCATGTTCCATCAACCGTTAAGGCACGAAAAGATAAGATATATTAACGCAGTCTCAATTATTTTTACTTTACTAGCTCTTTGTTTAATTATCAACATAATTGCTGAAGGTAATAAGCGGAGGATTAATTAATTAATGAAATACACCCCTACTATAATTTAACTTGCGAAACGCTTTCTCTGATGCAATTTAAAACTTGTGTACAGTACGATGAATTATAGGAAAATCTATAAATAGAAAAATATACCGATGTTTCAATTTACTTATGGTATCAGAACTAACTTTTATCAGCAACAACCAGCCAAGCCTTTCCTTTTTAAAAGGAAACTTTATTTGCATTGTTACAGCTCTTTCTTGTAAATGCCAAACACTGGAGGTCATTGCTGATTCAGTTTGGTTTCCTATAGTCAATGATTTCAGATTAAACAACATTCAACAACCAGAGATGATCTTTTCATTGTCACATTCAATTCCACCTTCTTTTTGCTGCAGCTCTACTACTTTGTATCCCTATTTCTAGAAATCCTGACAAAATGACTTAAAATAAAAACAACTTTCACACTTCCAGTCACCATCCGTCCAATGTGTACACTACGGTAGCGCTATGCACTGACCTGTGTTATTCTGCTCGGGGCATTATGGGTATTTGCAGGAACTACTTACAAAATGGAAATTATAAACAATAACATAGCGTGACGTCACCGTATGGTACACATTAGAGCCAAGCGTACTTCAACATTGCGTTTCATTGAATAATGATTGTTATTGACGAAAGCATAAGAATAGAAATGGTACCACGTATTCATTTTACATAACTAAACAAATTTGTTAATAACATACAACCGATATGGTTGTTCTGACATTTTTAATCCTTCCGCGGAACTATACTTTTAGCGTTTTAACTATCTAAATGTGGATAGTAATCAGTTTTATGTATAGAGGTTAGACAAACGTAGTGACGTCACGCTATGTATAGAACGCCATCCGTCTTTTTAAAAGCTTAAGCGTTTACCCTCTTTACTTCCCCTCTGCATAAAGCTTCATAATGTGCCTTTTCCAAATCCTTTTCGTCTTGGGTGAGTGTGACATTTCTCTCAGAGATTGGAATATCTTTTGTTTTCGGTGTAAAGTAGTCCAAATCTTTCTTTATCTTTTTCGTACTGTCATCTGTGAAGGTATACAAATGACCATCAATTGAACTTTTTTAATAAAAAAAATACAAATATATATATATATATATATATGTTTTATAGGCAGTAGTTAAATGTATTTGTTATAAATACAGACGTAGACATTTAGATAGTTGAATAAATATTGACAATAATTTGATGATCAAATACCGTTCTTTCCCTCTATAGACCTTTCCAGAATTTCGACCGATTTCCATGGCAATCCAGCCTAAAATTCAGAAGCATCAGTTTGATAGTTATAAAACAACTCCATTTAATTTCATCAAATCTAACGTAAAGGACGTGCTTCGACATACACGTGTTGAATTATAGAATATTGGATTGATTAAGATAAAAAGATACAAGTACTGAAATTAAGTCGTCACAACCTGCATGTGTTGATCTTTGAATTATTACTTGGTAACACATTTGCATCTAGTCTCGACTTCATCGCAGTAAGTTTATCTTATTTATATTTAACAACTTTTAAAAAATCATAGAAAGAACATTTTCTGATTACATGGCATGAAACGAACGCTGGGGTTATGTTATGCTAAATTGATATGCAATAAACTTAATATGATAACATAAACGACTTTTGCATAAATGGCTGCTAATAATCTATCAATTTGAACAAAATCTGCCTCATTGTATGATTGTTGAGACTGTGACATATATTTCTTTAATTCACGAAGCCAGATAATAGCCTTGTAGTAATAACCATCATCATCAAGCTCTCTGCATATATAAAATACGTCATCAAATGTTAATGGACTGGTGACTTCATCTAGGATCTCCCCCCTGAAACGATATTCATTTTCTCATATTGATGTGCGTAAATTTTCAGAAGTAGTGAGCTGTACGTAGGATATATTCTGGTTAATATACAAAGACGGGAAATGTAGAACACCAAATCATTCATTCTGTTTTCAGGGAGCTTGTTCTTCATGGCAAACTACATTACCTTAGGTTAAAATCTCAACCTTCCGTTCCAGACAATTGTTTTATCGTTTGGAACCATTAAACAGCATTAAAAGAGAAAACGTTGGTAATGCAAAGTTTAAACAATTTTGGCTGATACAATGGGCCAGGAATATAACACATTGGTACACATCTGTTTTAATGTTCCAATCCCACCTACCGAGTCTAGTACTGTCTCTAGAAAAGAAAAGGAAAAGGACGAGCCATGTATAGGTGCTTTACATCGAGCACGATAAAGAACCAATAAAACTACTCGTAAGAATAGCGATATAAATGCCTGGTTCTCCTGTTCATCCTCTCCCCCAGCTCTCCTGTTCATCCTCTCCCCCAGCTCTCCTGTTCATCCTCTCCTCCAGCTCTCATGTTCATCCTCTCCTCCAGCTCTCCTGTTCATCCTCTCCCCCAGCTCTCCTGTTCATCCTCTCCCCCAGCTCTCCTGTTCATCCTCTCCCCCAGCTCTCCTGTTCATCCTCTCCCCCAGCTCTCATGTTCATCCTCTCCCCCAGCTCTCCTGTTCATCCTCTCCCCCAGCTCTCCTGTTCATCCTCTCCCCCAGCTCTCCTGTTCATCCTCTCCCCCAGGTCTCCTGTTCATCCTCTCCCCCAGCTCTCATGTTCATCCTCTCCCCCAGCTCTCATGTTCATCCTCTCCCCCAGCTCTCATGTTCATCCTCTCCCCCAGCTCTCATGTTCATCCTCTCCCCCAGCTCTCCTGTTCATCCTCTCCCCCAGCTCTCATGTTCATCCTCTCCCCCAGCTCTCCTGTTCATCCTCTCCCCCAGCTCTCATGTTCATCCTCTCCCCCAGCTCTCATGTTCGTCCTCTCCCCCAGCTCTCCTGTTCATCTTCTCCCCCAGCTCTCATGTTCATCCTCTCCCCCAGCTCTCATGTTCATCCTCTCCCCCAGCTCTCATGTTCATCCTCTCCCCAAGCTCTCCTGTTCATCCTCTCCCCCAGCTCTCATGTTCATCCTCTCCCCCAGCTCTCCTGTTCATCCTCTCCCCCAGCTCTCATGTTCATCCTCTCCCCCAGCTCTCATGTTCATCCTCTCCCCCAGCTCTCATGTTCATCCTCTCCTCCAGGTCTCATGTTCATCCTCTCCCCCAGCTCTCCTGTTCATCCTCTCCCCCAGCTCTCATGTTCATCCTCTCACCCAGCTCTCCTGTTCATCCTCTCCCCAAGCTCTCCTGTTCATCCTCTCCCCCAGGTCTCATGTTCATCCTCTCCCCAAGCTCTCCTGTTCATCCTCTCCCCCAGCTCTCATGTTCATCCTCTCACCCAGCTCTCCTGTTCATCCTCTCCCCCAGCTCTCCTGTTCATCCTCTCCCCAAGCTCTCCTGTTCATCCTCTCCCCCAGCTCTCATGTTCATCCTCTCCCCCAGCTCTCATGTTCATTCTCTCCCCGCTCATTGGGGCGGCTCTGAAACTACCATACCAGTCGAACGGGCCACGAAACAAGAGATAAATAAATAAATGGTACATATATTCGTGTGTAAATGTCTTTCATGATTGCCAAATGACATGAAAAACTATAAACCTCATTAATGCTGATAGGTCCAGTTTATATGTTTGCCACAGCCTGACAATGGCTAAAGCTCCGTAATGAAGATCTTCGGATTTTACTTGCAAATGTGTACCATGTCGATGATAAATTTCTTGAATTCGATTGTCTAAATCTGAAAATGGAAGTTCATGCCATATAATAGTGTTTGATTGGTTTGTCACTTGGCGGAAAAAATATATCGTTTATTTTCTAACTGATGTTTTTGAACTTAACATGTAACTGGAAAATGTCTGATAAATTCCACTTTATATATTTATTTTGGTTTTCCGCCTTTGTTCAATAATTTTTCAGTTATAAACAGCGGTCGATTCACCTTACCAGTTGTCCTGGACTGTATTCTAACCATTTCTAACTTTCATATCTACAAGGAACCGGCAACTTATCCACACGAGGAGGAAAATCGACAATTTTGTCAAATCTTCTTTGAAGGGTATGACCTGTCCAACCAGGATCGCGGGTTACAAATCCTGTGCACCATCGACTGGACCACAATCACGGCTTAATTACACTATAAACATGTTCTTTAACCTTCATACGCATGGTTACTTAGTCAAATTAGAGACGACACAGGGGTAAGAAAATATGGCTTGCCATATAGTTTAGAAGTTTTATTCGGTCCATAGTATCAGTCAATGTGTGTTACACAGTGGTCGTTGGTCAAAAGTGTTTGTTAATTAACCGATGTCATTAAGCGAAGGTTTGCTTTCACATCCACATTTAGGATGTACGAGTATGACAGATAGTTTGAAGAAATTATCCACGTATATACTGAACAAAACAAGAAACTTCCAATGATTTTGATTGAATATAGGTAGCATGATATTGTTATATATAAATTAATCGATGGTTCTATAGTTAACATTTGGTTCAAACAATATGGCAATTGTGATCGATACTTGCACATAATTTGCAGTGAATGCAATGGCCGTAGCTAACATTACACGTTTACATTCATGAACGGCTAATATCATGGTAATAACTAATACTAGTACTTGTATACAAATTTATTTTTAAAAGAACATATGTTGATTAAGTAACATGTGATGTCTCGTTAATCCGATGGAATGATAACCATGTCTCTCGCACGTGTTCATGAATCAATGATATTAATTTTCCTTAAAAGCCTTAATTTTCATAGTATACGTAGTAGTTTGTTTCGAACACTGCTTTCAATATCTTGTTTTGTATTTATGTATCATACAAATTAAGAAGAAAAAAATAAGAAAAGGAAAATAGACCTGGAAGAGGAGGGAGAAACAGTTGGCGTATAAGCCGACAACATTGACTGTAGAAACAAGTAGTTTTTCTATTAATACAATAGTATGCCTTTCACTAGTTACATTTGTATCTCAATCGATCTCATGGTGTAAGTCTATGATGATATGTACATGTACATGCATATATTATTAAACAGATTGTTGATTTACTAAATATATGTTTTTTTCGACAAATTTATGCTTGAACGAAATTGTATGATATAGTTATAATTTCCGGAATGCGTAAAATCTGCACTTGTGAATAGAACTCTTATACAAATTAATAGTATTTTCATATGCATGTATTAATGGTATTTGTCTGTATTACATGTTTAGTATGATTTTCGGCTTGGAGGCGTGTAAACTGTTTTATAAATAGTTGAAACATTTATACAATGGGTATCAGGAACTACTGATGTATAATGAATGTCAAGTGTTACCAATAACTGGAGCCTGACTTGAATACAGACAATCTTCACAGTGGAGTGTTGACATCATAGCTCCCCAAACATCATGCATTCTTTTTATAAAATGGAAAGCATTAATTGGATTTTCCATAAAACCGTAGGATGTTGCGTAAATATCTTCTGGTTTTATTTGATCTATATATCTGAAATACGATATAAAAGCAGATTGGCCTTCCAGACATACGTTTTAATACATTTTAATGTCCATAAGTATTATCTCAAAATGGAGCGGACATATTTTGGGAACCATTATTATTTTTAAAGATATCTTTATTGTTTCTCATCAATTATACTTGCCTTTATGAAATATTTGTGTTGGATAATTACGACAATCTAAACGTATTCCAAATTAATTCTGAGATTTCTGATTATTACAAATTAAATTCTTGTCTAGCTGAACTTTAAAAAATCTACACAATGACATATTCCTTTTAATGAACATAGTGATTTAACAAGACATTAGTCGTTCATAGTCTAGCTAACAAACGGAAGGACATTATCTAGGTAAAACAGATACCTTCTAAGGTTGTCCAGGTCGTCTCGTCCTTCTGTTTCTCTAATAAATGACAGAAATACTGACAACATTTCTTTTTCAGAAAGTGCTAACATTTTCAATTTTGAAATCGAAGTAATTACAGTAAGATCACTAAATTGTATATTCCAAAATATGGTGAATATTAACGTAATAGTAAGAAATGCGTTCATTTTAATGCTCATGCCTGCTTAGTTATAGCAGCTATGTCAAATAGATATTACATTTATTCGACCTATATGTGTATTTTTTTAATTAGTGATTGACTCTACCATTCAGGAATATGTCGCAGATGTTCATTTTACTAAAGATATCGGACTACAGTTATTACATTACCTGTGCCCTATGTTTAATACTACACACGACGTTTCAATGATGTTAGCGAAATACACAGCACACGTGTGCAATTCAAGACATTGAAAGGATACCTGAACGTATAATTCAGCTAAGGAATTACATACGACTATATGAATTTGCGTTTTTAACAATGTGTGTGTCATGTAATTCTTAGACTATATAATAAGACAACATTTTTTAAAAAAAGGTCTCACCTTCCACATAATTCAACATCCACAAAACCACACTAATCCCAAACCAATGAGTATACAAACGTAACCAAGATGTACTATAAAATACGTATACTGTTCAATTTCAGCGCATCCATAAAGACAAACACCATTAATTAAGTACTAATGAGCTCGAGGATACTATATATACTTTGTAATTGTTTAATTTGACAACGATTTAGTATGTTTATATATTTATTTGAATACACATTCACACGAGTACTTAGGAAAACACACCACCATTAAGGATTCAGATTGTTTATTTTTACGGTACCGAAAACATATATACAATGTATACATAACAATGAAAGTTAGCTTAAGTTTAACTATATCGAATTTAATACAGTACAACCTTTACAATGTGACCCTCTCTTGAACAACAAGCTTCCTTCAACAATAGCATGATCCCACTGCACGATTTAACTTTTACTTTTACTCTCTAGAGCAAAAACCTCTCAACAAGAACATATTTTTGCTATTCCACAAGGGTGTCGCTTTGAAGAGGTTAAACTGTACATTGAAAACTCGATATGATGGTCTCGATATCAAGCTGAGGTATATAAATGAAATCCGGAAATAAGTGTTTTTATATAGTTTTGGAGCTGAAATAAAACGGGGGACTAATTATTAAGTGTAGATTATTGTATACCAAGTTGTGATCATTTACAAATAAATGTTATAAAAGTAATCAAAACACTGAAGGTTCTACTATTGCTCGGAACTATCTGTGTATAAAAAGTAAGGGTATTTGCTCTATGTTAAATTATAAATTTGTCCAATTGAAAGAGATGTTTGAAACTAACAGTTTTGCTATAACGGGGAGGTTTTAGTTAGTAGTTATGCAGAACTAGTCACTTAACGCATGTCAAACGAGTGTGGATTAGATGTCAACTTTAAGAAATCATTATTTGAAGCAGCACTCAGTGAATGTGTATATCAAGTACAAATACTAAATTAACAAAAGTTCTGAGAGCACTGCTGCTGTTCGGAACTAAAAAGCATTAAATGCCGCATTGAATTGAAAAATTGGAACGGAAGGCGGAAGGTTAATGGACTATTGAGAAATGGTCATAACTTTGTGTTCGTACCGAGCAGCGAAAATACTTTTGAAAGAAATTAAAAACAAATAATCCGTACTTTTGATGTATATAATCATCTAACTAACCAAATCTTCGCACTAAACCCAAAACGATGAAATAAAATATTATCTTTTGAAATTACAAACACGAACGATGAAATCTGTAATAGAACGAATATTTTATGGAAGCAGTGGTATTTTATGTGAGGATATAAAAAACTAATTGGCAATTAGAGCTAAACTGAATATAACAGGTTCGATGTATGCTATGGAAGATGTCAGAGATAAACACATTAGCGGTTAGTCTTGTCTAAATAGTATTGATATATTCGCGTAAACATTGATGATGTTGCTAGAGGTCTGTGCGAACTAGAATTTGTTATTGGCAGGATGTTTACAATATTAAATCTGAACCACTTTCTGATTGTGTATACAAATCTTAGTTCCGAACGGCTTGGTGTTCTAACTTAAGTACCATTTGCGTTGATAGATCTCCTGTTTTGAAAATAATCAATTCATTATTGCAGAAAAATTAAGTGATTTCGGATCGGCACACTCGTGGAATCAGTGTTTGAATGCATGACTATGATAAACTATGTGATATTTTTGGACAGTATAATTTACTTTAGGTTCAATTCAAGATTAAAATGTTGACAAAGCTCTCAATATCTAGAGACATCAGCGTTGCTGAGAAAAGGTTATGACAGTATAAAATGATATAAGAAGTTGTTCTCTTTTTCAGTTATAGTTTTTGCGTTACTTAATGCGATTCCAGTGCCAACAATTGCAAAGCGTAGAAAATTTTAAAGTATTTGGATATTTATTTAAAATACAATGGAAAAGGTTAAGTTTAATTCAAGCATCGTTTCGGATTATGATTTATACAATGATGGCTATATTCTTGAAGATTTATTCAATGATTCGGAGGTACGAATTCCACGTGACGGAGACTTCTTACATGATAATTTGTCACCCGTGGTCAAAGTGGTACTTGGAAGTCTATACAGCTTATTCTGTATCGGTGCTTTTCTTGGAAACGCTTGTGTGGTTGTCGTGATTGTGACAAATCGCTCTTTAAGGACCGTGACAAACACGTTTATACTGTCACTCACCGTGAGTGACATACTGATATCTTGTTGGAACATGCCGATGCAGCTCATGTTTCATCTAAAGAATGAGTGGACATTGGGAGCCACAGTTTGTAAGATGTCAAGTTTTGTACAAGGAATAAGCATCGCAACAAGCATATTTGCTCTAGCAGCAATTTCAATTGAGAGGTGAGTTGATTGATGACTTATGAAGCATGATTACATGAAAATCAAATTTAAAGTTAACTATTTCTGTGAGTAGACACACTGTTGTATACATTTATTGTTTATTATTCACCATATTGTGCAAATTGATTGTTGTCGGTTGATGAATTAAACAGTTCCGAAGGATATCAATTGATATGAAAGAACAGTGAAATACTCACAGATTATTGTACATAGAGTCTGCGATGTCACCCCCCTTTGTCTGGCAATTTCCTCCTCTTTGACGTAATGATAAACACTTTATAAACAGGTTCTAGTCTTTGTTTTTTAATTTGAAATTACATGTATACTGTTAAATCTTAATACATTTATAAGGACCACTGATTGGACAAAGGTCGTGTTCAATATTAAGGTGGTACCTTCATTAGGTTGAAGTACGGTACGGTAGAAGTATGAAGCGATCTGAAAATAAATGATGTAATGTACGTAATATAGGTAGTCTTAATATTGACTCGGCCGCAGAATAAAGTTTTACGGTAGGACGTACACTCCTACATTACATGCTTGACTGTCATGTTTTATTGTCATGGGGTAACATGTGATAATACTAGCCAAAAATTCAAATACGAGGGCAGATAACTCAAAAAACGAGTTCGTCAACCCCCAATTTCTTTTCGCTTAAAATGTTTATCATATACAATTAATGTACTATGATCATACAATGTTTGGAAACAATCGTGAAATAGTTTTCATTTTCCCTATATATCTATGTGAAAAAAAAACACTGGAAAGTGTTGCAAACGTCTTAATATGTTTTTGTGTAATAAATATTATTTGCTAATTGTTCAATGTTACAGATACCATGTGATATGTAATCCTATAAAAGCACGATTTATACGAAGCACCAAATCAGCGATGTTGATGGTAATCTCTATCTGGATATTGGCGATACTTATCATGCTGCCACAGTTATGGATACAGCGCCTTCAACAACGGTTGTCATGGCAACTTGACAAATATCCACCAATCACAATAGTCTTCATTTGCGTTGAATATTTTCCAAAATTCTCGTACAATGTGTGCTATTCGTTTTGGTCTTTTCTTGTCCTCTACGTACTTCCGGTTGTTGTGATGACGTATGCGTACGGCAAAATGGCGAACGTCCTGTGGCTGCGCTCACACATTGGCGAACAAATGATATCGTCTCAAATTTCAGACAACAGAGAAGTTCAAAGAAGGAGCATCATTCGAATGTTGATGGTTATCGTGCTTTGTTACATAATTTGCTGGATGCCATTTTTCGCCATGCATATAATCATCTTGTTTATAGATTTCACCGATTCGGTGCGCATCATTCAAGCGTTTGCTTTACTTTCAGGTTATTCGAATTCATTTATCAATCCATGGGTCTACTTTTTCTTAAATGCTAAGTTTAAACGTGTCTTCAAGAAGAGACTCTCAGGATTTTGCAAATCTGATGAAAAGAAAACCCATGTATCATTAAAACCAATGACGCAAATAACTCAGACATGAACTTGTTTATATTATTCATTTTTATCTTTTATGTATTATTCTATAATAAGAAAATGTCATTTTCAATAAATATTTACAGAAGTTCAAAATTTGCTTAAATGTAACGTAATTGTGTCGGTCTCGAAATGTGATTCCAGGAATTAATTTTTATGCCTCATCATATTTTCATAATTTCTAAATAAAGCAATAAAAAGCATCATTCAACTGACTTCTACGTAAATTTTTGGGGTAAACGAGTGATAAGAATTCATTACAAACAAAGCCCATGTCACGCTAAAGCAGCGTTCTCACGTCGATCCCACGGCGTCCAAGAAAAATGCAGAAACCGAGAGGGTCGCAGTGCGATCGCAAACATCGTCGCACCAACGCAATGGCGTCGCCAGTAGACGCGTTAACACCAAGCGACGACGCGCAATTTGTTTATGCACGAAACAAACGGTCGGCGTTCTGGTAATGGCCACATTTCACTAGGCTACGACAGGCGGCGTCGGTGTCGGTTAGCCACCATCCGACAGCATCCGACAGGAACGTAGATTGACCGAATATCAACCAAACACTGGCCGAAGGGTGACGTCGAGAAACCCCAACTGACGCAGAGTGACCGAGAGAACATTTTCTGACCCCGGCAAATTTTGAGCATGCATAAAAATCGGCTGCGACAGGCCAAGATAGCATTTTGACCGAGTACTAACCCTCATCAACCGAACTGCATCGCAAGGTGACGTAAGTCTAACCGAATAGCAACCCCCATCGACCTAACACAAACCCTGAGAAACCCTGCCTGTCCGAGTGTTTTATCAGACTCGGTCAACAGTGCGTTTCTCTGCGTTGGTGTTACTTCACAGTCGGTCGCTTTGCGTCGACATTCGGTCACATTCAGTTAGCCAACAATGTCAAGGACAGTCATGCACTGCCTGGCGGGGTTAGACATGGGTCGCCATTCGGTCATGCTGCGTCAGTCTGCGCCAGTGTTACGTCAATATTCGGTCAGCTTGGGTTGTAGTTTAGTCAATGTCGGTTGCTATAAATACGGGTGCGCCACACACGGTTGGTTAGTAATACATTTGTTTTCCAGAGCATCATGCCACCAAAGAAACCAAGAAAAACGTTGATCCAGGCAATAAAGAAGATGAAGGGCAAAGCCGTGATTAGGACAATGGAGTAAAACCCCTTGTAGTTATAGTAGTAGGAGCCTGACTTGATTGGGCATTTAATGGCCACATGTTTCCCATCCAGGGCACCCAGAGCATGAGGGACGTTCCACCTCCTCTGGAACTGCAGGGCCACCTCTCTCCATTCATCGGGGGTGACGGGGCATTGGACCTCCTCTTCTGCAAATTCATCGATGATGGCCTGACAGACATCTGGCAGAAAGCTGGTGATGGTGTGTCTGGACACTCTGAAGTTGTACTGCAAACTTGGGTAGTTGTCCCCAGTAGCCAGGTGCCGGAGTACCACAGCCAACTTCAGCCCTGGTTCCAGTGGTCGTCTGAACTTGGTGTCCTTCTTCTGGAGGCGAGGCGTCAGCCGGTTGAGCAGGAATTGGAACATGTCTGGAGGCATGCGCAGGTAGTTAGTGAACGACTGCACATCATCGTTCCGGAGCTTGACCATAAGGTTGTGGTACTGGCCAGCTGAGACTCGCTCATCTTCTGTTAACCAGGTCCTCACCCAGAACCGCTTCTTGCTATATCTTCTTCGGGCCCATCGCCTCCTTCTTTCCTGCAGGACCTCGGCATGGACACGGATGTAGGCATGATGCTGAACAATCAGATCAGCCTGGAAAAGTCCTAGTACTTGCTCATCCATACTGTCCCTGGACTGGACTGGACTAGATTGGACCACCCCAGGCCTGAAATCACACTATTTTAAATCAACGAAGATCGCACCCATTAACATGTCTGACCCTCTGTGACCCTCCATGGCGTAACATCGACGCAACTGCGTCGCACACTAACCCACATCGACGTATGTCTGTCCTATGTGCATCCCAGTGCATCGCAACTCTGACACTCATCATCGCACCATCAACGCAGCTATTGCCGCACACCGACCGACACCGGCCCATTTTGACCGAATACTGACGTAACTCTGACCGATATGAATCGTGGATGTGACATTTGTGTTCGAAAATGTTCGAAAATGCTCGAAGAGTTTTGCGACAGCCCAAAATTCACTGACCGACCCTGATTGACACTGACGCAGCGCAAGTGAAATGGGGGCATAAAGAGCACAATAGGGCCGCCGTAAAGTCGCCATAGCAGTGCAGAAAAGTCTACAATGCCACAAGAGCTCCGTGGACGCGCACAGAAGTCGCTGTGCGAACACAATACACCAAAGTGATACTTCTAATTATGACGTACTATTCGGAAGAAAATTGTAAAGGTCATAAAAGAATATCGGCCATTATAAGAACATGTTGTTTATCATTAAATGAAGAAATATATATTTTCTTCTACCTTTGGTTTATATATTCCACTATTGTTGTGTATACTTTATTGTACAAATATTTGTTCGAATTTGCATCTGGTGAATTCGCCACCCGCATTTAATACTAGCATGTCGGATTTATTCAAAACATTTCAGATTTAGGTTGATTACACTTTCGCTCGGTACGAACAGAAAGTTAATACCATTTCTCAACAATCGCTCAGAATATAGTTCCAATTTTTCAATGCAATTGCATAAATACAAATTCAAATATTACGTACATTCAAGTCAAAATCATATAGATATGCAAAATCGTAAACAAGCAATACAAAACAGTCTAGAACATTCTAAACAATCCTTTACCTCGGCTTACTGCAATATTTACCATAAGTACACACATTTCAAGGAAGGATGACATCATAATTCAGGTGCTGTATATGCTAATTTAGTCTGGTTTCTAGCTACTATTGTAAACAAATAGAAATCATCATTGGATTCATGGACGATGCGATGGTAAATGTGAGTCAACCAGATATTTAAAAAAGTGGTTCATCGGGAAGTTATAATCGATTACTTAATTTAATGTTTATAGCGTGTAACTTTTCTTCGAGCGTGTCTTAATGTAAGAGATATTGCATTCTGCATCAAAATTCAAGCGCAAACTATCGTTCGTTTCCAAAACTCAGCCAAATACCTCACACTACAAAGAAATTCAACTTTTGACTACTTAGTAGTTCAGAACAACAGCAGAACCGTCAGAGCTTTGATCTATGTAAATGGCCGAATTACAAAGAAATACGAAATAATTTACATTTTGCAATAGGGTGTAGTAACCTACCTCCGGTAATAAAATTGTCATGAATTATTTGATAAATTAAAATAAGAACGAATTAAAACGACCAAATTCAACCCAAAAGTATCTATCCAAAATAAAACAAATTAACACAGAAAACGACCCCATATAATTAACATAGACTACTAATCAAAATTTGACAAGGATCACTTACTCAGTATTTGAATAGTCTGTACATATACAAATATATATACATTTGTAATAAACATATGTAACGACGGAAATCTTTTGTTTGACTCCAGCATGCTTATGATGCTTGAATGACTAAACTTTGATCAAAGCTGATCAATGTTGTTGTTCAGTAGTCTGTACTATACATAAACATTGTACAAGCAATATAGCGGATGATCCTTATATCAAAGTTAGAGTAGTATATATTATGTACGAGTATTGTACTGTATATTCACGTGTTTACATTCTATTTCACATTCATACTTTGTTCATTGTACGATGTGTTTTGTAATTACATGTGTATAATTTGTGTGTACAAAATGTATCGTGTTATTATACATGCTGATATCCAGGCTAAAGGTCTTTTATCTTGAAATAAACTGTATGAATACCATAGAAATGTTCATTAGTGATTGAAATGGTTTATGCGCACAGTCTTAACAAAACGCTTTACAAAGGATGATAAATTACATGCATGTTGTTTAGCGAGCTTTAGACATATGCAGAAGATGGTGTTCTTTTCACGGATGCATCCAAGACTGAGGATAAGTATCAATACAGTTAACACTTATTTCCGCGAAAACAGTATAGCTAACTAAGTGCAGACGCCACCGTATTTTAAACACATTTAACAAAGGCAAGACAAGCGTAAATAACTAAAATAATGTATTTCTACGAATGTAAAGGAGTGTCTATTGTATACGGATATCGACCACATGGTCTTTTATGCATCTGTCCCGCTTGTCGTATCCATTTGTTTGCAACTGAAAGTAGAAAGTCATAGCTTTAATCTCACCGCACCTGTCAATAATGAAAAATATCATTAAATGTTTATCTGCAATATTTCACCAAAACGAGCATCTATTTAGACACCGTTGATATTTGTGTTTGATTACTGGAATTGTATTTTTGGTACGAAAACAATTAAATACAGGGCCTATCACTGCGCCTATCTACTACACTAACCAAATTTTTATCCTTTGATTAGCACTATTGTCTAAATATTCACACGATATATGCTACATCCTTATTTAGGGGTATTTATCAACTTACCCCATTTTGACCCCAATAACACTGGACATCCAGCATGTGTGGTTTGTTCATCCAAGTTGCCATTTCTTTTTATATCAAACCAGAAGGCAGCGGCGCGCTGAAACAATGAGAAATCGGATAATTGCAATTATCAATACGAGCCATAGTATGTGGTTACTACATATATGGGTTTAATTACCATGTGTATATCATTAAAACAACTTAGATTTTGAGTATAGAAATAAATTCAAATATGCACAAATTTTCTTGGAAAACCTATAACCCTACTACTTCATTTTACATTCAAATCAAATAATAGAAGCCAGCTATGGGAGGGAAGGAATACATGCAGAGTTTGACATTAATTCAGAGAACTATTTAGTCTTTCTTATCAGTAAAAAGTTCATATGCCGTCGTTATGCACGAGATTGACTGAATTCACAGTTCCTTTTGTTTTGATATAGTTTTCCTGAAGGTTGAATCAGTATATACTCATTCTTCACTAATTACTGTTAACTTCTTCCTGTGATTCACTCGGGTCAGCGGTGCAGCACGAATGACCTTAGATACATGTTTTCTAACGAAATCGACACAAGAATGCACATTGTACCAAGGATTCGAATTCACAACCTGAGGTTCATTGACCAAACTGTCTACCTGTTGAGCGACAGCTCAGAGGTTACAATAATAAGACACAATGTCACACACAATCGTTGTGGCGATTATGATTCAATAAATACATTCTCCTTTTAGAAATAATTCGTACATTTGTAATCAACATTTCGGTATATGTATCTGGCGCATTATCGTCTTTGTATAGAATATTGCAATAGAGCAAGACATTACCTACAAAATGTTACCTAGTTGATAAAAAATGTAGCTCAAAAAAAAGTTTAATGCAAAATACAAAGGCCCCTGCATGAACCTCATATCGTACATTTTGTCTTTTTTCTGCTATACTGGTTGAATTTAGGTAATAATTTCAAAGAAATTTCTTAACAAATCATATTGAAAATCTTTTGTTGCATCAGAGAAATGAGTACTTATATATATAATGACATGGTTGAAAATTCATTAATAAGATTTGCACAAATTTTAAGTAATTTAAAGATCTGTTGATTGGAAAAACAACATTTCCTACAGGCGCTTACAGGAGTTTCTTATCTATGTATAGGTCTTTGGTAAGTACGATAATCTACCTTAACTGGCGGTACTGTTACGTTCACATCTAGGAATACAGTCGAGCCCCCTGCCTTGACATCTGATAACTGCAAAAAATGAAACAAAACAAATTTGTAAACGAAATACAGGTACTAGTACTTAATAATGGTTGTCAAGAATAATAGCATCACAAAGCATTAAATATGCAAAATGCAGACTTTTCCAGTTTCAGTTCCCAATTGTCATCGTACAAATAATATTTAGTGTTTATGCTGGAGATACACTTTTTATTTTCCATTTAGCTAGTTAAATGATATACAATGTAACGCTAATATATGCTCACGCATGTTCCAAAACACAAAGTTTCTGTTTGAGCAAAACGTGTCAGACCTATTTAAATTTATCTACCACATTATTGATCTGGTGTATCACAAACTATGTTTCGTAGCCAAATTAGTGGTAGATGTACTTTGTAATTTAAATACTACTCGTAATTACATAAAACATCCATGTTGCCTCTCTATCACCTGAATTCTCTAACTCGGGTATTTGGTACGGAGGATTGGGTGCAATGTGTAAAGGAACACCCTGAAAATACAAGAATGACTTTTGAGTATCTGGTGTTCATCGTATTCTAAAAATGGTGATGCATATCTGGCTTCTGTACGTACTTATTAACGTTAATCAAATATGCTACACTAAAACATACATTACATATAACAAGACGTGCAGAATTGGTTACTTTGTCATATCGATCGTACTCCTAATATACACTCATTGTACACGCAGTGCGTTTATTACACTAAAAAGAGGAACAAGCGGAAAACATTAAATAGCGTTCAAACAATACAAAAACAACAACATTTATTTGAACTACATGTACATGCTACTGTCTAAGTTGGACAAGCTGGGAATAAAGACCCGCTGTATGTTTTAAAAAGTTATATTTGAGTGCTTGGTAAAGTATACGAAACTGACAATATTATGTATATCCCATTGTAAATACGGCAACGAAAGTGTACACATTTTGATAATATCCTACCATTTAAACTCTAGAGATGTAAAACGGAAAGTTGAAAAAAGCGCTTTACATGACAGGTCACGTGATCATATGGACAAAGAACATATGGCAGTTCGACGAATGCAGTAAGTGATTTGTTCGACATGCTTCGATCGTTATTGAGTTCAAATCTATTTAAAGTCAATTTAGCCGGACTATTTTTCATGTCCACCATATTTGTATACGTACATTTTATTTCACTTGTCACGTGATACTGTTTATTTATAAATAGAAGATGTTACATCCAGCAAGCGACACCGTTGGTGTTTTCCAGCGATTTTCCTTGAGCGGAAATGGGGTTTAAACTGTTTGAAGAATAACTTAAATAACTACATGTATATAATTTTAATGCTTACATATTTGTATTTAATTGCAAGTGGGTCTTGAATTCAGGGATGTTTGCTAAAACATGGTTATAATTTACATGTGATCCATGTTTAAAGATGGCAATTAATTAAGGTTGGTTATATGAATTGTCTACTTACAAAATAATCATGATGTGGTTCATACATTCCACCAACACCATAATTCAGAACCTAAATTTGGGGAAATAAAATTAATAAATCACGCTATAATGAAGAAATAAAAATATAGTTGTCCAACCATAAGTATTAACTAATTAATCGATTAACATCAATAAACAGATGAGATAATCGATGAGGAGCAGTTAATCTTTGAAATAAATAAATGCTTCCGTGTGTGCCTTGTTGACTTTGGAATTACTTGGTGAAATACTGTTTGAAAAAAATCATTTACATAATAATATTTGACTCCCACAATTTAAATTTGTGTAAAAGTTTAGCTGAAACCTTTTTATAACTTTATATTTGAAAAAGGAAAGCTTAATACGGTTAGATGTGTATGACAAGATCTTTACTTGCAAATCTTCTCCAAGAAAAGGATATTGAGTTTGTCCTGCATTGAGGCCTGTTACAAGCTCTATTCTTTTTGTAAGCATCACAAAAATCGCATCTTCATGATTTCTAAACCATGCTCTGAAATATATGTATCTAATTTATACGTTTAATGGAAAATACGGCATATAAAGAGATGGAGAAAGAGGTGTGTTCATGTATACTGAGCAAACGAGAAACAGAACAATATTGGTACCATGACCTATGTTAGTAAAGTTTCTTAAGTTAAGACTTTTGTTCATTGATTGAGTACTTGAATTTGATAAACATCTAAAGTCTCGTTAGTAACTGATTGTAGTCACGTTTTCTTACTTAATACGGACTTATTCTAATTTAACTAAAGAGTACAATGTGTTTACCAAAACACAAACAAGACAATATATACACATACAAGAAATATTGTTAACAAAAATTGTTACTTCATCTGTATAGAAGGCAAATTACAGTCGGAACCAGGATCTGTATTACCTGCTATTGATATGTCCTGCTAACTGTTATTTATCATCGATCTTTACGAGAAACCAATCTTTAGTAGAATATATTCCATCAAATCATTAAATAATAATTACTTATCTTAAGATTTGTCCTAACTTAGGTATTTTAATATCAAAAATAGACCGTGCGTAGGAAAATAATAAAAAGCTTAGGTTCTGTACCAGTGCTAAGATTTTTCTTTGTAAGTGACAGCCAGCGCATCTATATGAACCACTCGAATCAGCTGTGGAGGATAAAAGGCCTTAACGCAAATATACTTAAAAATAATTCAATGGAGGTCATGAGCCGCGTCCAAGTTTCGGATTCACTATGGACCAAACTATTACTGTATTCAACCATTAAATCCTATCTCAAATCTGAATTAACAAAAATCTAAGAAATAAACAATTCAAGACAAATAAAACTTACGTCTGACTGACACGATAGTCGTAGCTTGTTTTACCACCAACCACATTCCCAGAGATTAATGATTCAGCAAGCTAAAAATACAATTTTATTTTCAAACCAGTATTGACTGATTTAGAAATTGAATGTGTATTATTTAGACCTGTGTTCAGCACGAACGTAACTTGCATACTTTTAGACATATAAAGAGGAACAAAAGTTTCTTAAACGAATAATTGAACATCTTTTTTTATTTACTTTCATAAATATAATCAAAGGAAAAGACATGAAAATAAATACCTTTGTATCTGCAAGATCTTGAATATATTCAATTTCTTTGTCGGTGATAACTTCATAAAACATAGATAATCTTGGATTAAAGCTGAGAATTTCTTCTTTAACTTGATAATAGGGAATCTTGGTGGGACGATATATGCAACGTAGTTGAGATCTTATCTTCTTTCCCTGCAATCACAAGACGTAAAATTAAATTCCTGTGGTTGTCTTATCACAAAAACAACCACATAGTCTCAGAAATCGTCATTCTGTCATTTTACCGTCAGAAGAAGATGAGCTATTATATTCGTCAAAGAATCTTCTCATTTTAATTTAATTATTTTACAGTGTCAAAAATAGTACTGAAGCTTGTATGATACATACATAATATATAATAAATATAGGCCTAATAATAAAAAGTGCGGGCACTGAATGAGTCAGCGTAATACTAGTATACTAATAATATATATAAAGAGATGTTTATCATTTACCCTCTTAACTTCCCCTCTGCATAAAGCTTCATAATGTGCTTTTTCCAAATCCTTTTCGTCTGGGGTGAGTGTGACGTTTCTGTCCGAGATTGGAATATCTTTTGTTTTCTGTGAAAAGTATTTTAGATCTCTGTTTATCTTTTTCGTACTGTCATCTGTGAAGGTAAATAGATGTTAGGATCAATAAAAAGAGTCCATTATTTGCCTATGTCACTTACCAATAATATTAAGTAACATTAATGATCGTAAATGAAGCATGTTTATGTTAGAATTTTACTAATCAAAATGTTTTACAAGCAGTATAGTTAAAACAAATTTTGTTTAAAAAAATACAGGCGTAGATTTTCAAATAGTTTTATGAAAGTAGACAATAACTTTTAAAAGCTTCCTTTTTTCGAGTTTGATTATCAAATACCGTTTTTTCCCTCTTTAGACTTTTCTAGAATTTCAACAGATGTCCATGGCATACCAGACTGAAATTGAGAGGCACCAATTTGATCAGTATGAAACAAGTCCGTATATATAATCTTATCATACAGAATGAAAATGGATGTGTTTTGACATGATTGTGTCGTATTGTGGAATATAGGACGGATTGTAATTAAATGATATATACAGTCGTACTTAAATTATGACAGCCCGTGTTGTACTTTGAATTAATTCGCATCCAATTAGCATCTAGTTAAGACATTTCCCCCATCATAGTTGTTCATTTTATTTTTTGACTTGAAATAAATCTTCCTGGCACATAGTTTTGTCTTAGCAATACATTTGTTTTATTACGTTTCATGAAATGAAAATGGATTTGATTTGTTCCTAATTAATATGCAATTAATTAGATTTGATCATCTAAACGACCTTTGCATAAGTGGCTGCTATTAATCTATCAACTCGAACAAAATCTGCCTCATTGTATGATTGTTGAGACTGTGACATATATTTCTGTAATTCGTGAAGCCAGATAATAGCCTTGTAGAAATATCCGTCCTTATCTAGCTGTATACATATGTAAAATACGTCATCAAATGTTAATGGGCTGGTAACTTCATCTAGGATCTCCCCCCTGAAACGATATTCATTGTCTCATTTTTTGTGCGTTGATGTTCCGAAGATGTTAAACGTAAGTGTGATGTAATCTGACTTATATACAAAAACGGGATGATACCAATAAGACGGTAAAGTAACCAAAATCGTTCATTTTTTATCCAAGGCCCCTGTTCTTCACAGGAAACAATTACGTTTTTTTTCAGTGTGAAATCCAATCTGTCTGTACAGATGGTTGTTAAGCTATTTGGAACCATGAAAGAGCATCGAAAACAAGAGAAGAAGTAAGTTCTGTAAAGCTTAATAATGTATGGCTCATATATTGGATCGGTATGGGGTAATACAATCTGGTAAACAAATTGTGTGTAAATGTTTTTCGTGAATACCAAATGACATGAAAAATCTATTAACCTCATCAAAGCTGATAGGTCCAGTTTATATGTTTGCCACAGTCTGACAATGGCTAAAGCTCCGTAATGCAGATCGTCGGAAGTTACTCGCATATTTGTGCCATATCGATGAAAAATTTCTTGTATTCGATGATCTAAATCTAAAAAATGGAAGAAGAAGTTCATGCCATTGAGAGTGTTTGATTGACTGATCACATGTTTGTGTTGATTAACATTACACGTAAAAAGAAAAAAATGTGTACTCCGACCAACGAGTATATTAGCTTATGCATTTCTCATTACTAAGTCAAACATATAGTTTTGCCGCTTGGTCTACAATGTTATGATTTTAACAAGTAATGTGTTGAAAATGCCTGATTATTTCTATTACAGGTATGTTGCTTTACACTCCATACGCTTATATTGTGAAACAGACAAATTAGAGGTCACAAAGGAGTAAGGAAATATGGCCTTTATTAATGAGTAGTTGGCGTTTATTTAGAAGTTTATTCGGTGTGTCGTATCAACCAATGTGTTCTATAACGGGGTCGAAGGTAACATATTGTGGTCGTAATTCACTGGTCGCCTGAAGTATACTTGATGCCCCGATGAAACTATCTACATTGTACATAATATTATCATACTGAACAAAAAAGAACAAATCGAGTTTCATGTTGAACATTTACCTAATGTAAGTACAAATGCTAATCGTTGAATAATAGACAGCCCATATCAAGGCCGATACTATCTAATAATTGTATTTCTCACAACATATATCGTGTATACAAAACGGAAGTCTCGTTTTTTGTTTAGTGTATTTTTGTCCGATATAAACGACTCAGTGTATGAATTAACTACTCAATGGTCACATATTGTCATCGATTCCAGTGGCCACAGCTATAACTACAATTCATGATATCTATTGAACGAATGCCGAGGTTATTTGTACATTCTTTGCTCTGATCAATAAGACAATATGACACTATGATTATACAACATTTATTGTAGTTGGACATTTGTTGATTTAGTAACATGTGATGTCTTGGTAATACAACGGAACGAGGAAACAATTACCATGACTGTCGCACGCGCTCATTGAATTATTAATATTAATTTTCCTTGATAGCTTTAATTTCCATGATACGTATGCTATATTCTGAATACTACTTTCAATATCATACATTTATACTGTTGTATCATACTAGAAGAAGAAGAAATACAACATTCAAAGAAGATGAGGAACATTGGAAGAAATAGATGACGAGGAAACCGATAATGTATTGCGCCATATAGCTGTTCCCAATGATACAAAAGTATACATTTTACTACACAGTTGTAACGTATCGTAATCGACTTGATTGTATAAGTCTGTAATGACGTATAATATCAAATTGTTTGTTGATTAACTGACAATATGCCTTCCTTTCGAACGTTTTATGTTGATATTAATGAATGAGTTTATTTATATAATGATGAATATTTTGTCTTCAGAATAATTAAACTGTAAAAAATGTAAAATGCCTCTGTGAATAGTATTTTTTCTTCCACAATATCTGCTATTTCTGTGCATTATTTACATAGTATGAATTTCCGCTGAGTGGCGTTACGTGGACACCGTTTGATAAATATAACGTATATTGCAACGCATTTTTTTATGAATTCAACCATTATAGTGGTCGTAAAGAACTATTGATGTATAATGAAAGTTAAGTGTTACCAATAACTGGAGCCTGAGTTGAATACAGACAATCTTCACAATTGAGCGTTGACATCATAGCCCCCCAAACATCATGCATTCTTTTTATAAAATGGAAAGCATTAATTGGATTTTCCATAAAACCGTCGGATGTTGCGTAAATATCTTCTGGTTTTATCTCATCCATATATCTGAAATACGATTTCCATAAAGTTTGACAAATAAGTCAGGTATCACCGAATACAGTTACAATGTCGATTTTCTGACAGACTTTTGAAGTAACAATAATATTAGTTTCACAACGAATTTTTATTTTTACTTGCTTTGATAAAATATTTTTTCATGATTTGATATACCAAACGTATTTCGAAGTAATTTTTAGATTCCTTTTCGTCAAGAAAAAATTGGAAAACAGTAAAAACTAATGTCGTGGTTTGTTGAACATTGGTTTCGATGAAGTTGTCTCTTCCCACGAACTGTTTTTTTCCAAGAATTTTGTCATTCATAGTCCGATAAATAAAAGGAAGGACATTATCTAGCTATATAATTATAACAGATACCTTCTAAGGTTGTCCAGATCGTCTCGCCCTTCTGTTTCTCTAATAAATGACAGAAATACTGACAACAACTCTTTTTCAGAAAGTGCTAATATTTCCATTTTTGAAATAGAAGTAATTATAGTAACATCACTTAATTGTATATTCCAAAATATGGTGATTATAAACGTAATAGTAAGAAATGCGTTCATTCTAATAATTGTGCGTGGCTATACCAATCATGTCAACTAGATATTACATTCAGGTGTACAATGTGTATATTGTAATCATTGACTGATCATCCTATTCATGTATACCATATGTCACAGCCGTTCATTTTTCTAAAGTACAAGTATTGTCGTATGGCTTATGGTGGAATTCTACACAAGGCGTGTCGCTGATTAACGTTTCATGCCGACATTGAACGAATCTATAAACGTGTAACTCTTCGAATTCTTATTCACACAATGAATTGCAAATTAATAAGTTGACGAATTGCATTTTAAACAACTTTGGTGCCTGGTAGACTCGTAGAGTGTAATCATTTAAGGAAAAATACTTAAAACAAAACACATACAAAACGGCTTACCTTCCCTGTAATATATCCTAGCCCTCTCCAAAAACAAAAGCACCCCCCCCCCCCCAATCATATACTAAAATATTACAATTGTTTTATTTTACCTTCTACAAAGATTTCGAATGTTTATAAATCATATTCATTGGAAAACACATTCAGAAAGCACGCTCGTACATAGAATGTGCGTCCTTCCCGTTTGTTTATATTTTTAAAAAAAATCCCTTCCTCTATGTATTCAAGATGGACACGTTATGAGCAACTATTAGTCTTTACTTTTAATTTCCAGCCATACCCTAAAATCTTGATATTAGACTCGCCATTTTGACAAAAAGTAGAGGTCCAATAGACAATGCTACATACAAAATATCTAAGCGTATAGGCCTTGCGGTTTTGGACAATATTTTTTTTCCCTGTATGAGCCTATATAAAATAGAGCAAATCTGGGGGCAAAGCCAATTTTGACACCAGGGCAATAATTTTACTAAAGTTGGTAGAGGTCCACTAAACAATATCATATACAAAATATCTAAGCTTTAGGCCTTGTTGTTTCGGACAAAAGGATTTTTAAAAAGAGCCTACAGGTATAGGTCTATGTAAATCAAGTGACCCTCGGTGCGGGGTAAATTTTGATTATACTGTATAATTATTATTATTATGACAATAATTTGAACAAACTTGGTAGAGGTTCATTTGATAAGTTCTTTCCTATTGGTTGCCATGGCAACCAGAGTTTTTAATGAAATTAAAAAAAATGAACAACTTTAGTAAAGCTTCATGCAAGGAACATCCCTGTAAAATTTCGTTGAAATTCGCCGACTGCTTAAGGGCCTATCACACAACTGCGTATTAGGCCAGATTAACTCAGATTTTTCGGTTTTTGCTACTTTTTGTGTACTAATTTCTTATTTTGTTCCAGAATTTACGTGGTTCCAGTTTGCTCATTTTGTTAAGTTGTATTCTTTCCTGATAATTATATCTTTTTTTTAGTTTCGTTTAATTTTATTGTATTTATTCTTCAGAGATACATCTTCCTTACGTAATTCAGGCTTCATTTTCTTTATGTCTTCAAAAAAATCTTGCTTTTTATACAGTGTCCTTGCTGCAAAGCAATCTTGGTTAAACCATGTTTTTTAAGAAGAAACTTCTTATTGAGTTACTTTGGACAGTTCGAGTCTTTCCGAACACGTACGCCGAACACTCTTTTAAAATGTCAATAAATGTGTGGAATATCAGGTAGTTGTATTAGACAACTAACTGGGGATACATAGCGTTTATATCTTCGTTTGGATCATTTTTATCTGCAAGATCATTTATATCAGTTCGTTTTGATATCAGTTTTTCTTGGAACTGTATAATTTTAGTTTTATCAATATTAATATAATTTTCTGTAGTTTTTATAACTGCTTGTTCGTGTCTTATGGACGGTAGACTAAAATATATGCCGTTGTGATCAGATAACTTATTTGGTTAATTACTTAATTACTATAGGGTCTAATTTTTTTTATCTTTCCAATTATTTTTATTTTTTGTTTAGAATTTGTTAGTATTTAGCTAAAGGTGATAAACGTTCTGATTGTTAAAATGCAATTAACACGACCAAACAAAATCTTTGCCCAAGTTTTAGCGACAAAAAAATATACTTTTCATGAACCAATTTTCAAAAAGTTAACATTTTCTGAAAGATGAGAGCTTTAACTTCATCATGAAGAAATAAAAATAGAAATAAATTGAAAAATAAAAAAATAGACCTAGGGCCGTGGAATTCGAACCAAAAAATAAGCGGTAATTTTTATCGAAAAATAGGTGATGTTCAACTCGATGAAAAGCATCTTTTCCGAAAAGATATATGAAATATATTTACATTTTCTGAAAGCGGAGAGCTTTATCTTCAATTTGATATATAGAAATAAAAAAATCGGTCAGGAAATAAAAAAATTAAACCCTAGGGCCGTGGAATCGTTTCATTTTCTCATAATTATCGGACTAGGGGCGGCGAATACACATTTCCGCGAATACACTTTGCCGTAAGTCGATTGGTCAATATCGGAGGTGTGGCAACCTTCACCTTCAGAAGTCATTTTGCCAAAGAGAATTTGAATCGTCAAATAATGAATCGTAATGCCGTATGTATCCATCCATTGAATGATTCGTCGGTGGTGAGTGATAACAAATTTGATTTTCTTTCGATTTACACCGGAATGGGTATGTAATCACGAAGGAATAAAGAAATTTACTCTGTAGCTAATGAAAACAAACTTAGGTCTTCGATGTCGAGACGTACTTTTTGTAAGTTGAAGGGCTTGTTGCTCCAGTTTAGAGTAATATATGGATATAAGATTGGATGGTGGTTAAAGAAAAATTATTTCTGCGTCGAATAAGACCAGGCTTTTAAAAATCGGTTCAGAATTGTTACAACAGGACCCTGATGAACACGACCGGTGTGATTTCTGAGCCCTGGAGTTCTATACCTTTCAGGGCTTGACACTAGCTTTTCAACAGGTAGTCGGCAGGACTACTAGCATAGAAAATGAGGAAGTCCTTGCAAATTATAGGTAGTCCTCATTTTAATACAGAAAAAACATGTTGGTCATTTTATTTCAATGCCTACAGTGCTCTCCTTTGACCCTTAAAATGGCATTTTGACTCTTGAAATTTTCAAAATAAGGTTTTTGACTCTTGAGAATTGGAACCAAAGGGTCAAATTTACTATTACATTAGTGGGAAATTTTGTTGACTCTTTAAATTTCTGTCACTTAAGGGTCATTTTGACCTCCGACTTTTGACGTCTAGGGAGCACCGTAGCTGGCCAATCGAGTGCACTTTATTAGAATACAAGACAAGTATGAACGTCAGACTTTCACAAATGTATTGAACAAAGTTATACAGGTTACATCACATCAGATCTAACAAAAATTTGTAAGCTTTATTATTTGATTTACTTAAATTTATAGAATTCAGGTCACTAAAATTTTAGTTAGCCCCACAGGATACCCAGGCTTGAAACCAAGGTAGTCCTTCAGGGATAAATTTATAAACAGGAATAGCAAATATCATATTATCATAATCTCGTTTATCATCATTATTATTAAAATCATATTCATGTTAGTTCTAATCACTTAACATCATCATCAATTCAAGCATCATCATTAATATCAAATTTAATAAAGTCCTAATCTTTTAAAATCATCACATTCAATCATCATCATCAAAGTCATATTCATCATAGTCCTAATCACTTAACTGTTATACATCATCATAAACTCAAGCATCATCAACATTAAAGTCATATTCATTATAATTCAGGTCACTCAAATTTTAGTAAGCCCCACGGGATACCCAGACTTGAAACCAAGGTTACTAAGTCCTAAGACCTTGGAGAAGTAATAGGTAGCCTTGGGCTAGGGGACCACTGTTTAAATATAGTGTCGAGCCCTGCCTTTATCATATAATGTCAGAGACGTATAATACATCATTTATATTATTATTGTATTATATGTCTCTGATAATATATGTATGGTGAAACATTTTTTTTTTGTTATAAACATTATATGTGATAGTGTCGGACGGGTAGAAAATTTGTACCCTGGTACCCATGACCATATTACTCACGAGTACCCACTATTTATCTCGAAAGAGTAATCATTCCTGCATCCTGGCACTAACTACATGTAGTGCTTAAATGAATTGGCAAACAACCAAACTGCACAAAAAGCCAAGTTCGGCAATATTTCACACTTCTTAGCGATAAACAGAAGACAAATTGCACTATCTGCGACCTTGAGTTGAATAAATACATATAGCAGAACAAAGTTAAATGTGTCCGACTCCAAGCCTTCCAATGTATGTGTGCCACCACCTGTGTTCGTAAAGTCAGAGCCTGACGTTACTGGAAACGTTCAGGATTCTTTATTTACGAACCTTGCTTGCCTCCCCATCCCATGCTCCTAAATTTGCCAACCGTTACTAATGAGAAATTGGGTTAAATAACAGTAAATATACATGTACATGCGGATTTTTTACTTGCGATAAGCTGCTAGTTACATAAAATTATATAAATACTGATTGAGTTAATTAAAAGTATAAACTGTATTGCAAATAAATGGATAAAAAATCTGTGTTAATATTTTTGATTTTGATCAAAATCAAGTCCTTTGTAATCGATGACTTATATTTGTCGCTGGACTCCATAACAGCTTGGTTAAAAGAATGCCACATGAAGGAAATAGTGCGCAACTAAATGGTATGTTTATATAGAAGTATCTGGAATCTTTCCCCAATTAAGTGTGTCAGATCTAAATACATTTCAAATAATTCTATTGTAACTACATGGAAAGAGTCATGTATCTAAATAAGTGCTTGTCGGTAGATACATGAGATTTTCAAATGCGTAGAATTAAAACCGCGTATTCACTGTCCAATAAAATATCTTGCTGTAAAAGTAGTTCTACTTTCTGTCTTCGTTCGATAGTTCAGAAAAATATCCACGGACGTATTCATGCATTTGCAACAATCTACCATCGATGTGTGTGTTTTGTGCCTTTCTAACATTTCTTAATATTACAAAGCGAATTCTCATTTAATCGTATTCACCAACTAGTGTTATTTTGATGACGGAATCGCTATTTATAGACTCACTCCCCGCAGTGGCTAGTAGCAAAGCGTAACCGATGTGGGGAGTTTGATTTATCGAAGGTTGAATGTTAAAACTGCGGCTTAAGAATAATAATTCGAGTCGCTAAATACGAACGTAAATTACTGGATACGTGCTTTTAAAATTTATTGTTTAAGAGTTCCTTTTACGCCAGATTATTTAGAATTACATAATCACGTCTGAATTTCATGCAACATCGGGTTAACTATAGGTCATATAGGTCTTACTCTACTGTGTCAGGACCTTTTTGATTTGAGTGACCCTGAATGTGTTCAATGCGACGATGTTCTGTTGTGTTAAAACCAGAAGAATCAATGTTTGTATTTATTGTTACTGAAGTGTTGTTTACTAGTTTTGTACAATAAAGAGTTTTTAATGCAATTAAATTGTCCTCAATTAATGTGCTAATCATTAAACTTTCCAATATCAGGCTTTTTCATTTTAAAATTTTAGCAAAGGGACTATAGTAAAGCCCTAGCTTATGTCATTTACCTATATGCATATGACCTGCATTACATTATGAATGAAAATTGGTCCGTAATTTTAAATGTTAAAATATTTGTATGGGCTCGAACGATGTGGGTACACATTTCTCTCTTTTGTCTCGTATGGTAAAAATCAAGTCCGACAGTACTTTCAGTACTTTGATTTTATACAGTGTTTATACAATAGGTAAATTTTGTTCAACTACATACAGGAATTCAGTGAAAGTTCACAGAAGTAATAAGTAGTTTGCCAGGTTGTGCATGTCCATAATAGGTTTTGTCCAAGTCAATTTTAATGAGTTATTGCTCTTTGTTCCTTTTTATATAATGTATATTTAGAAATTTGTCAGGATAATTCTCAGCAACTATTGGCAGGTATTAAAAAAATGAAAAAGTTTTATATTTCCCTCAATGTAAAATGTGACTATAACTGTGTCAAGGCGGCATCTGTGGGTATGCATCACATTTAGTGATATAGCTCTAGTTTTACATAGAATAATATAGGAAAATTGAAAAAATCTTCCTGTCAGAAATTGTAACAATTAATGCCTATAGATCTTAGATATTCGGTGTGTAGCATTAATTGTCCAGTGGACTTCTACCAAGACTATTCAAATTGTGGCTCAAATGTCAAAATTGATTATGTCCAGGGTTTACATGATTTTACATATTGGTTTACATGATTTTACATATAGGTTTACATGATTTTACATATAGGTTTACATGATTTTACATATAGGTTTACATGATCTTACATATAGGTTTAAATGATCTTACATATAGGTTTACATGATTTTACATATAGGTTTACATGATCTTACATATAGGTTTACATGATTTTACATATAGGTTTACATGATTTTACATATAGGTTTACATGATTTTACATATAGGTTTACATGATCTTACATATTGGTTTACATGATCTTACATAATATAGGTTTACATGATTTTACATATAGGTTTACATGATCTTACATATTGGTTTACATGATCTTACATATAGGTTTAAATGATCTTACATATAGGTTTACATGATTTTACATATAGGTTTACATGATCTTACATATAGGTTTACATGATTTTACATATAGGTTTACATGATTTTACATATAGGTTTACATGATTTTACATATAGGTTTACATGATTTTACATATAGGTTTACATGATCTTACATATAAGTTTAAATGATCTTACATATAAGTTTACATGATTTTACATATAGGTTTACATGATCTTACATATAGGTTTACATGATTTTACATATAGGTTTATATGATTTTACATATAGGTTTACATGATCTTACATATAGGTTTACATGATTTTACATATAGGTTTACATGATCTTACATATTGGTTTACATGATCTTACATAATATAGGTTTACATGATTTTACATATAGGTTTACATGATTTTACATATAGGTTTACATGATCTTACATATTGGTTTACATGATCTTACATATAGGTTTAAATGATCTTACATATAGGTTTACATGATTTTACATATAGGTTTACATGATCTTACATATAGGTTTACATGATTTTACATATAGGTTTACATGATTTTACATATAGGTTTACATGATTTTACATATAGGTTTACATGATTTTACATATAGGTTTACATGATCTAATATATTGGTTTACATGATCTTACATATAGGTTTACATGATCTTACATATTGGTTTACATGATCTTACATATAGGTTTAAATGATCTTACATATAGGTTTACATGATTTTACATATAGGTTTACATGATCTTACATATAGGTTTACATGATTTTACATATAGGTTTACATGATTTTACATATAGGTTTACATGATTTTACATATAGGTTTACATGATTTTACATATAGGTTTACATGATCTAATATATTGGTTTACATGATCTTACATATAGGTTTACATGATTTTACATATAGGTTTACATGATTTTACATATAGGTTTACATGATCTTACATATAGGTTTACATGATTTTACATATAGGTTTACATGATCTTACATATAGGTTTACACGATTTTACATATAGGTTTACATGATTTTACATATAGGTTTACATGATCTAATATATTGGTTTACATGATCTTACATATAGGTTTACATGATCTTACATATTGGTTTACATGATCTTACATATAGGTTTAAATGATCTTACATATAGGTTTACATGATTTTACATATAGGTTTACATGATCTTACATATAGGTTTACATGATTTTACATATAGGTTTACATGATTTTACATATAGGTTTACATGATTTTACATATAGGTTTACATGATTTTACATATAGGTTTACATGATCTAATATATTGGTTTACATGATCTTACATATAGGTTTACATGATTTTACATATAGGTTTACATGATTTTACATATAGGTTTACATGATCTTACATATAGGTTTACATGATTTTACATATAGGTTTACATGATCTTACATATAGGTTTACACGATTTTACATATAGGTTTACATGATTTTACATATAGGTTTACATGATTTTACATATAGGTTTACATGATTTTACATATAGGTTTACATGATTTTACATATAGGTTTACATGATTTTACATATAGGTTTACATGATCTTACATATTGGTTTACATGATCTTACATATAGGTTTACATGGTTTTACATATAGGTTTACATGATTTTACATATAGGTTTACATGATCTTACATATAGGTTTACATGATCTTACATATAGGTTTAAATTGGAAAATTGTAAAACTCTTCCTGTTAGAATCAACATTTCCTAGAGCTTATAGATATTTGGGATGTAGCATTGTCTATCGGACCTCTTCCAAGTTTGATCAAATGATGGCATTATGATGGCCCTTGTGTCAAGATTTGGCCTGCCCTGGTGTAGCAGTCTATTTTCTCCCTGGCTAATTTTTCCATGGGGAAAAACTCAATGGCCTCGGCCATTTCTCCCCCCCCCCCTAGGCCACTCCCCCCCCCCCTGTAATAACAATATTGCAATATGGTATTGGTAATTTTTAGTCCCCTACCAATGTTTACACAGGATATATATAATCTATATTTAGGTTTGTCTGTTTGTCCGCTTCAAATTGGATCCTGCGATAAATTAAACACTATATTTTAAGCAAGGTTAATGAAACTTTGTATGTGAATTAATTGGCATCAATGTGGAGATTATGCACATCATTTTGTTTTTCCCTCAGGTAAAAATTGTGGTTATTATTGATATATAGTAACAGAAAGTCAAAATATTATATTATTATGATTATTATGTAAGTATTTATAATAACCATTATGTAAGTATAAACCCAGAAGTATGAATATATTGACCTTGTTTAAGTATAGACCCAGAAATATGAACATTATAATTGACCTTGTTTAAGTATAGACCCAGAAATATGAACATCAAATTTATAGGGATGAGTTTTTACCAACAAACTTAATCAAATATCATTATAAGAACTATTTTTACGAGGGTGGAAAAGTGATCAGTGGAGAAACATTGGCCGAAATATGTAGATAATTATATAAAATTAACAAATCTGGGGGGGGGGGGGGAAACTGGCCTAATTAAGAGGGGGAAGAAATGGTCTAGGCCAGTTTCCCCCTGCGAAAAGTGGCCTAGACCATTTCTTCCCCCTCTTAATTAAAGCCAATGTTTCTCGAGGAAAAAACTGGCCAGGGGGGGAGAAATGGCCTGTTACATTGGGATCACTTCATTTATTTAGGCTCATATATATATAGGAAAGTGAAAAATGTTTCTCTTTAAACAGTGATGTTTCACCTTCTTTAACAGAGGTCTATTATAGGCCTCCTCCCAATTGAAAATTTCTTTAAAATCTGATGATTAGCCTAAAAACTGAATATAGTTCACAGCTCATGCTTTATAGGATTTTGTAAATACATAATGTATGTCATTGTATCTTTCTGTAAAGATAAGTAATGCTATAGAAAAAAATACACATTGTACTTTTAGAAGAAGGTAACTAATTAGCAATTATGTCATTAGTTCAATGTCATTTTGATTTAAATGAATGTTCTATTTGGTACCCCAGTTTGACCAAATATTGGAAAAACAGGCTTCAAACTACCCAGAATAAATTGGTTCGCTTTGTTTTGAATCTCATGTTGGAACTAAGAGCAGTTTTAGTCTCTTTGATTTAAACTTGTTACCTGTATCAATGAGAGTGGATCAGATAACTCTCTGTCATGTGCATAAGATAAATTTAAGTCAGACACAGCCCCTGAATATCATAAGGAGCATTTTTTACCCCTTATTCATATACATGATCATTGTACTAGATCGAGAGTGTCTTCCTCAACGTCTTTGGGATGTTGAATCTTCCCACACGTTCAAACATGCCATCAAAGCCAATTTTATGGCTATTCAATTATCATTTTAATTCATTCTTTAAAGTATTTTATTTTTTAACCAGTTTCAATTGTATAACATCTTATTTTTTCTAGACGAATTATTCTTACGAGTATTTGTTTATTATAGCTGTTTGCGAGTACTTACTGTATTGTCTATTACTAGTTTGGCCAATCCTGGCCATTTGATTGGCTAATGGTGATTTCGGTCATTTTTGATTGGTCAATCATTGGACTGGCTATTGGTCGTGTTACCTGTCATGTTTGACTGAATCTGTTCGTCTGCTCTGTTGTTGAAACGCAAATAAGTAATGTAGGCATCGTTCTATGATGTTAACGTGGCATAATATCGGGAACATCATTAGATGCAAGTTTAATGTGGTTGTATCATATCAGACTATGGTGGATTTGGTAGTATTTAGGGTGTACTTTATTCCATTGATGTATGGTACGGTAATACCATGTACATGTGAACTACATGTATATACATGAATGTATTCATTTGTCAAATACTCATGATTGTCAAAATATGTGTATTATCTATAACTTGTAAATATGTTATACTCTCCATAATGGAGGAATGAATAAAAGCAACTTCATACAAAAAACTTAAACGAATGTTTCTTGTAATTCGTCTAACTATAACGTTTTGTTATAGTTGTTCTTGTGCTACCAGATTAATTTATCAGTTTTTAGCTCGACTTTTTGAAAAAATGAGAGTTGTACTACTCACCCCGGTCTGGCGAAATTAACATGATCAGAACATTTTCAAACATGTTTTAAACATGTTTGAACATGATATAAAAACATGTTTGACTGTGTTTTAACCATGTTATGAACATATTCAAACATGTTTAAACATGTCTGTTAAATGGCACCATTGTCAAACATGATCGAATATGATCATGAATGATCATGTTTCACCGCTAAAAATAAACATGTTCAAACATATTTAAACATGTTCCTGCAACATGATTGGAACATGTTCAGACATATTCCAACACTTTTTTTCCATTATCTAAGAATATGTTTGAACATATTTAGAACATATTTGAACATGTTTTTGCTTCATGATTCAAATGTGTTTTGTTTTGCTTCATGATTCAAATGTGTTTTGTCCATTATCTTAGAACATGTTTTAAACATATTCAGTCATATTTGTCCTTGTTCTGAACCATTGTCAACATGACCAAATATGATCACCCATGTTCATGTTACAACACTCAAAATTAAAATGATATTAAAATCACAATGAATACAGCAGGCCATTTCTTTATTATTATATACATATATTATTATAAAAGAAATTCTAACATAAATTCCAAAAGCCAAAGAAGGGTGTGTTAGTGACATGTATTTCCCTAACGGTTAAATGCTTTGACTAAATTAACCTTTTACCATTATAATAAAATCTGACCTGAAAAAAAAGAAACGGGGCAATGTATGCCTGAATTTAAATTTGTTTGAGCAATCAGATACAATATCTTAATTAAAATAGAGAGTGACCTGTTCATGAAATTTGTCCCAATTGTGTTGTATCTAAATTATCCATATTATGATCAGAAATTGCAACAAAACAAAGTTTATATTTAACCTGTCAAGCAACGTTCTCTTACTTTCTAATAAATATAATCCTATAATGATAAATATATTTCTGAATACAAAAAAATCCAAAATTTTATTCATAAAAATCATAATATAAAAAAGCACAAAAAAACAAGGGCTTAGTGTGACCATCACCTTGATCTCCAGAAGACCAAACATAGGTACTGTCAAGGACAATAATAGTGATAAATAATATAATCTGAATACATAAATGCTGTATGAATCATTTTTTTAAAAACAAACATTTGTATAAATAGTACAATTATGAATGGAATATTTATGGAAACATTTTACACAATACTTAATCAAGATCTTCCATACAAGTGACAAGCAAATTACCATATGTCTTTAATAATATTGTATTCTTCAAAAAAAAATTGTCTTCATAATGAAAGCATAAAAACAAAATTACTGTGAACAAAAATAGACTTTAACTGTAAACAAGAAGTGTTTGCAGTGTTTTTTCTCTCTTCATTGGGAAGAGGCCTTAGCCTGTTGATTTTGGGAAGAATTATCGCTAAAATTAATTGCTGGGAAATAAAATAGATGGTTAAGTTTTGATTTTTGGGAAAACTGCATGATTTTAAAGAAATATTCAATTGGGAAGAGGCCTTTAATAGGCCTCTATTATAGAAGGTGAAAAAACACTGGTTTGTGAAACACAGATGCTCCCCAAGTAAAACTCAGACAGTCAAGACCTTGACATTTGACCTAAAATTCAATAGGGGAAATCTACATGTGATGACCTCCCCCCCGAAACAAATCTGAAGAGCTTAAGCCAAATAGTTCTCTAGTAATTGGTCGGACCAGGTTTTTGTGCTGAAGGTCACTATCTACATCATACATGTGATGACCAACATCCCAAACAAATCTGAAGAGCTTAGGCCAAATCATTCTCTAGTTATTAGTTGGACATGGTTTGGTTATGGTCAGACTGACTGGCCATTTGACCAACTAACATGCGCAAAGCAATATAAACCCTTTTTCTTCAAAAGGGGCATACATTGTAATTTAAATTATAAAGCAAGTACCTTCGAGAATTATACTGCTGAGTATTCACTGATTAAAACAAATTTCAGAATTATGTATCATAATATTATAATAATTGTAACAACTAACATATAAAAACTTAAATTTTGAATAATAATAAGAACTGTGACATAAAAAATACTTATTTAAAACATATTTCAAATTCTGTATACAAATAGGGTAATTGGTACAGTATTGACAAATGAAAATAGAATATTAAATTGAAACCAGCAGTTCAGCAATGATTTGAACTAGACATTTATACAAAATTAATGTAAATCAGTTCTAACATCCAACACTGCACTATATTCATTGCATTTTCATATTTGCATTACACTTCCAGAATATGTCAGTTATTGAGAATGGACACTAACACTTGCTGAAGCTTTTTCCAAGGTTTAATTTTTTCTAGAGTCAATGCAGCATCTTTAACAGGAGACCAAAGTTTTTCTCATTCCTGGTTTAGTTGAAAACTGCATTCATGGCGAGAAGTCAGAGTGTCTTGTGTCAGAGAGCATTCCAACAAACAACTACAGTACCACAAGATAAATCTTTTAGGGTGTTTCTTTTCATTTTTGAATGTTTTCGAAAACTTTTTCATCTTAGAGCTACTGAACCACTCAGCTCCATTTCCAAAGCCATACTCAGCTCCAAAGCCATGTTGCTGCTGAAATTGAGAAATGTATTCAAGTTAATTTTCACCTAGTACACTTAGCACATATAATGTAGTTAATCACAAAGAATATTGACAGTCAAAAAGTGTACTGGGTAATAACATGCCAAGAAATGTTGATTTAAGTTTAACATTAAGATACAGTACCCAGCTTCGATCTAATCCACAGCTTTTTTCCGGCTTTTAACAGGCATCTTCCCCTTAGGAAAATTCTTCAAAATCATGCAGTTTTCCACTAAAATTAAATTTACATAAATTATTTCTTCCCCTTTTGCAAAAATCACGGTTATTTAAAAAAGGCCCCATCCCCTACCTGTGAAAAAAGCCTTGTAATTTGTATTCTCGTGTAGATCTAGTCTGAGTCACTGTCTATTTTGAAATTGTTTAGAAAAATTTACTCTTCTGTAATAGTCCATAGTACTATTTATAATAGTAATTTCATTAGATGAGAGTAAAAAACCAGTTTATTATAAAATGTTCCGAGTTAATACAGATTACTCGACATAAAAATGAATGCCACATGTTTTCGCGATTTTAAAGCATTTCAACACATCTTTGCATTGAGTGGATAAAACTGTACAACCTGTGTACTGAGTATTGATATCAAGAAAATATTAATAACAGTGACAAGCAAAAGTCTAATTCAAATGCTAAGACGTAGATTCTATTTAGAAAGGAAAATTCACTCACTCTGCAGTTGGTCATGGCGTTGTTTATTTTCTTTTCAAACGACACTCGAACAAAATATTCTTTTCAATAGACGAAATCTTCATTTTTTTGAAACAATAAAACACTTAAATTCGACAGTGCTGTTCTAAAATATCTTTACTTGGCAGAAGACAATAGGAATTCTAATATTGCGCGCAACTTTCACTTTCGCCATTTTGTCCTTGAATTTACTCTGCATCATTCAGACGTTTGTGATTAGATTACGTCATCCAGATGTTTGTAATTACGTTCAGCACTCCAGCATGCACATCAATATTCAATTAGGCTACTTTAATCGTGTTATCAATGAACAAACATGAAAGCAAGTCATATTTATTCGCACAGTTTCAAGACAGGTCATGTCAGTGGTGATTTCGTACTCAAGCATTTTCGTACTCGTGCATTTTCGTACCAAATGTTTAAATAAACACCTGTGTTTTCTAGGAATTTTTAAAACTCTTCTTGTCATAAACTACAATGCCTAATGCTTAGATAGTTTGTGTGTAGCATTGTATAGTGGACCTAATATATAGACAACTAAGTTTATTCAAATAATGGCCCTGTGGTAAAATTGGTACCACTCAGGTATAAAACTGTACTTGATTTTGCATAGGCTTATTTACAAGAAAATTTAAACAATCTTTTTGTCAGAAAAGCTTAGATATTTAGTGTGTAGTATTGTCTAATGAACCTCTACCAAGTTTGTTCAAATTATGGCCCAATAGGGTCAAAATTGGTACCACCCAAGTATAAAAATTTACTTGATTTTGCATTAAAAAAATATCTTTTTCAGAAAAGCTTAGATATTTGGTTTGTAGCATTTTCTAATGAACCTCTACCATTAGTTTGTTCAAATTATGGCCCTGTGGTCAAAATTGGTCCTGTCTTCGGGGTCACTTGTTGGCTGCATGTTCAATTATTATTCTCCTGGAATACCAGTGGATTCTTTAATACGACTGGGATGGAGTGGCAGGGCCCTAGCTGCACTTTAGGGGAAGGGGCCCGGTGCCCTCTGGTATGGGAATTTCGCATCATTTTTTAACTTTTTCATACTTTTAACTTGCATGATCAGAACAACATATTTGGCAATCAATAACTTAACATGATTATTACACAGTCAAACATAACATGGTCATAACACAGTCATACATGATCATGCAAAACATAGTCATAACACAGTCATACATGACAACAGTTTAGATTTCAGACTAATTACTCCACACTTCTTTTAATAGTTGTGAATACATGTCAATACATTGCAATGACAAATTAAGAATAAACTAAAGCTGAAAAAATGATAAGTATGACTGATCATGTTTTGGTCGTCAAACATGTTCTCATAACATGATCCCTCATCATGACTGAAAGAAAGTCAAACATGTTCAAACATGTTTCAACATATTCAGTCATGATATCATGATCAGGATTTCGCCAGGGTGTTGGCGACTGCGTTGGTTAAAGTTTTTGATAAAGTACAGTAACTTGTACATTATCAAATACATTCAACTCATACTTGGAATTCTTCCTTATTGGGATCTATGGGACAAGCAGCATAACTGTGTTAAAAGTATTTGTTAGAGTTATGCCCCTTTTTAACTTAGATTCTTTGTTAAAATAGGTAAAATAGTACAATATCTTGAAGACTTTCAAAGATATTCAACTCAAACTTTTAATACTTCATTATTGGGACAAGGCACATATGTAAGACAAGCAGCATAACTCTGTTAACAGTAATTTTAGAGGTATGCCCTTTTTAACTCAGATTTCTTGTTAAAATAGGTAAAATAGTACAATAATCTTGAAGACTTTCAAAGATATTCAACTCAAACTTTGAATACTTCCTTATGAGGACAAGGCGCATCTGTAGGACAAGCAGTATAACTCTGTTAATTGTATTTTCAGAGTCATATGCCCTATTTCACTTTTCTCCTCTATCAAGCATTTTATTATACTGAAGATTTATACAAGTTAAGAGTGCTGTCTTCTGACAGCTCTTGTTATTATTGCAGATTTATAGTTTGGCTGACACATTTTGTGATCTATAGTCTCAATAATTCAATAACGTGATAAACACTTTAAATGTGATATATGTGATCTCAATATCATTTCTGAAATGAAGATATGTTTAGTTGAGCATTTATTGATTATTTATTTTTTTATCTAGACAAATTTTAGTCATGGGTACTAGTTTATTATAGTTGTTATATGGTATGTTTAAGTATAGTGTATTATTAAAGGCGTAAATTATCGGTCGTTCGTATCGCGTCTCGGTCGTTCATATCGTGTATCGGTCGTTCGTGTCGCATCTCGGTCGTTCTTATCGTGTCTCGGTCGTTTCCGTCGCGTCTCGGTCGGTCCTTCCCTGATGATATGGTGAGTTATTTTCTTACTTTATTTTCCGTTCGAATTTGTTTACATTTGTATTTCCCTATTTTCATATGATGACACTCTAATTTTTGTTTTTTAATGTTTTTTAGATCAACCAAGAAGAAGATGAAGAAGAGGACATCGCGTTCGTGTCGCGTTTCGGTCGTTCGTATCGCGTCTCGGTCGTTCGTATCGCGTCTCGGTCTTTCGTGTCGCGTCTCGGTCATTCGTATCGCGTCTCGGTCGTTCGTATCGCGTATCGGTCTTTCGTGTCGCGTCTCGATCGTTCGTATCGCGTCTCGGTCGGTCGTGCCCTGATTATATGTGGAGTTATTGTCTTACTTTATTTTTGGTTCGAATTTGTTTATTTCCCTGTTGTCATATGACCACACTCTAATTTTTGTTTTTTAATGTTTTTTAGATCAACCAAGACGAAGATGACGAAGAGGACATCGCGTTCGTGTCGCGTCTCGGTCGTTTGTATCGCGTCTCGGTCGTTCGTATCGCGTCTCGGTCGTTCGTGTCGCGTCTCGGTCGTTCGTATCACGTCTCGGTCGTTCGTATCGCGTCTCGGTCGTTCGATTCGCGTCTCGGTCGTTCGTATCGCGTCTCGGTCTTTCGTATCGCGTCTCGGTCTTTCGTGTCGCGTCTCGGTCGTTCGTATCGCGTCTCGGTCGTTTTCGTCGCGTCTCGGTCGTTTTCGTCGCGTCTCGGTCGGTCGTTCCCTGATGATATGGTGAGTTATTTTCTTACTTTATTTTCGGTTCGAATTTGTTTATTTCCCTGTTTTCATATGACCACACTCTAATTTTTGTTTTTAATGTTTTTTAGATCAACCAAGAAGAAGATGACAAAGAAGACATCGCGTTCGTGTCGCGTCTCGCTCGTTCGTGTCGCGTCTAGGTCGTTCGTACCGCGTCTTGGTCGTGTGCATCGCGTCTCGGTCGTTCGTATCGCGTCTCGGTCTTTCGTATCGCGTCTCGGTCTTTCGTGTCGCGTCTCGGTCGTTCGTATCGCGTCTCGGTCTTGCGTATCGCGTCTCGGTCGTTCGTGTCGCGTCTCGGTCGTTCGTATCGCGTCTCGGTCGTGCGTATCGCGTCTCGGTCATTTTCGTCGCGTCTCGGTCGTTTCCGTCGCGTCTCGGTCGGTCGTGCCCTGATGATATGGTGAGTTATTTTCTTACTTTATTTTCGGTTCGAATTTGTTTATTTCCCTGTTTTCATATGACCACACTCTAATTTTTGTTTTTTAATGTTTTTTAGATCGACCAAGAAGAAGATGACGAAGAGGACATCGCGTTATTGTCGCGTCTCGGTCGTTCGTTTCGCGTCTCGGTCGTTCGTATCGCGTCTCGGTCGTGTGTATCGCGTCTCGGTCGTTCGTATCGCACCTCGGTCTTTCGTGTCGCGTCTCGGTCGTTCGTATCGCGTCTCGGTCGTTCGTATCGCGTCTCGGTCGTTTTCGTCGCGTCTCGGTCGTTTCCGTCGCGTCTCGGTCGGTCGTTCCCTGATGATATGGTGAGTTATTTTCTCACTTTATTTTTCGTTCGAATTTGTTTATTTCCCTGTTTTCATATGACCACACTCTAATTTTTTTTTTTTTAATGTTTTTTAGATCGACCAAGAAGAAGATGACGAAGAGGACATCGCGTTAGTGTCGCGTCTCGGTCGTTCGTATCGCGTCTCGGTCGTTCGTATCGCGTCTCGGTCGTTCGTATCGCGTCTCGGTCTTTCGTATCGCGTCTCGGTCTTTCGTGTCGCGTCTCGGTCGTTCGTATCGCGTCTCGGTCGTTCGTATCGCGTCTCGGTCGTTCGTATCGCGTCTCGTTCGTTTTCGTCGCGTCTCGGTCGTTTCCGTCGCGTCTCGGTCGGTCGTGCCCTAATGATATGGTGAGTTGTTTTCTTACTTTATTTTCGGTTCGAATTTGTTTATTTCCCTGTGTTCAGATGACCACACTCTAATTTTTGTTTTTTAATGTTTTTTAGATCAACCAAGAAGAAGATGACGAAGAGGACATCGCGTTCGTGTCGCGTCTCGGTCGTTCGTGTCGCGTCTCGGTCGTTCGTATCGCGTCTCGGTCGTGTGTATCGCGTCTCGGTCGTTCGTATCGCGTCTCGGTCTTTCGTATCGCGTCTTGGTCTTTCGTGTCGCGTCTCGGTCGTTCGTATCGCGTCTCGGTCGTGCGTATCGCGTCTCGGTCATTTTCGTCGCGTCTCGGTCGTTTCCGTCGCGTTTCGGTCGGTCGTGCCTGATGATATGGTGAGTTATTTTCTTACTTTATTTTCGGTTCGAATTTGTTTATTTCCCTGTTAACATATGACCACACTCTAATTTTTGTTTTTTAATGTTTTTGAGATCGACCAAGAAGAAGATGACGAAGAAGACATCGCGTTAGTGTCGCGTCTCGGTCGTTCGTGTCGCGTCTCGGTCGTTCGTTTCGCGTCTCGGTCTTTCGTGTCGCGTCTCGATCGTTCGTATTGCGTCTCGGTCATGTGTATCGCGTCTCGGTCGTTCGTATCGCGTCCCAGTCTTTCGTTTCGCGTCTCGGTCTTTCGTGTCGCGTCTCGGTCGTTCGTAATGCGTCTCGGTCGTTTGTGTCGCTTCTCGGTCGTTCGTGTCGCGTCTCGGTCGTTTTCGTCGCGTCTCGGTTGTTTTCGTCGCGTCTCGGTCGGTCGTTCCCTGATGATATGGTGAGTTATTTTCTTACTTTATTTTCCGTTCTAATTTGTTTATTTCCCTGTTTTCATATGATGACACTCTAATTTTTGTTTTTTAATGTTTTTTAGATCAACCAAGAAGAAGATGACGAAGAGGACATCGCGTTCGTGTCGCGTCTCGGTCGTTTGTGTCGCGTCTCGGTCGTTCGTATCGCGTCTCGGTCTTTCGTGTCGCGTCTCGGTCGTTCGTATCGCGTCTCGGTCGTTCGTGTCGCCTCTCGGTCGTTTGTATCGCGTCTCGGTGATGTGTATCGCGTCTCGGTCTTTCGTGTCACGTCTCGGTCGTTCGTATCGCGTCTCGGTCATTCGTATCGCGTCTCGGTCTTTCGTGTCGCGTCTCGGTCGTTCGTATCGCGTCTTGGTCGTTCGTATCGCGTCTCGGTCAATCTTGTCGCGTTTCGGTCGTTCGTATCGCGTCTCGGTCGTTCGTATCGCGTCTCGGTCGTTCGTTTCGCGTCTTGGTCTTTCGTGTCGCGTCTCGGTCGTTCGTATCGCGTCTCGGTCGTTCGTATCGCGTCTCGGTCGTTCGTATCGCGTCTCGGTCTTTCGTATCGCGTCTCGGTCGTTCGTATCGCGTCTCGGTCGTTCGTATCGCGTCTCGGTCTTTCGTGTCGCGTCTCGGTCGTTCGTATCGCGTCTCTGTCTTTCATTTCGTGTATCGGTCGTTCGTATCGCGTCTCGGTCGTTCGTTTCGCGTCTCGGTCGTCGTATCACGTTTCTGTCTTTCATTTCGTGTCTCGGTCGTTTGTATCGCGTCTCGGTCGTTCGTGTCACGTCTCGGTCGTCGTATCGCGTCTCGGTCGTTCGTGTCGCGTCTCGGACGTTTGTATCGCGTCCTGGTCGTTCGTATCGCGTCTCGGTCGTTTCCGTCGCATCTCGGTCTGTCGTTCCCTTATGATATGGTGAGTTATTTTCTTATTTTTTTTGCCTTTCGCATTGGTTTATTTTCCTGTTTTCATATGATCACACTCTTAATCTTTGTTTTTTAATGATTTTTAGATCAACCAAGAAGATGAAGAAGATGACATCGCGTTCGTGTCGCGTCTCGGTCGTTCGTATCGCGTCTCGGTCGTTTCCGTCGCGTCTCGGTTGGTCATTCCCTTATGATATGGTGAGTTATTTTCTTACTTTATCTTCCTTTCGATTTCGTTTATTTCCATGTTTTCATATGATCACATTCCAATCATTGTCTTCTATTTTTTTTAGATCAACCAAGAAAAAAATGAAGACGTGGACATCGCGTTCATGTCGCGTCTCTGTCGTTCTCGGTATTCGGTCGTTCGTAATGGATGTGCATATGAAGTGATATCATGTGTTTGAGTAATGCATGGTTTATAACTGACATGTGCTATGCGTATGTCCAAACTTAACAAATTTGATAACTTACCGCTTATAATATTTTCATGGTTATATAACAAACATGGTTGAAAATTCACTGTGTGAATGTTGGGGACTGTGTTTAGAATTGAAAATAAACATGGAAAAAACATTTAATAATGAAAATTTAAAATGTGGAAACCCTTAATGACATGTTTAAGTTAGTGTTGGACATTGTAGTTTAAATTATTTTTGATATTATAATACATTATTTTTGGCAAATGGAATTATTTTAAATTCAGGTAAGAATTATAGATACTTAATCATTAACTATTGATAAAAAAAACTAATTTCAGTTATTTCAGTAATTATTGAACAATGCTACTTCTTTAGGATGCATAGCTAAAATGTCAGACGGCCCGATGATTTTGTTGCAAATTCGAATTACCTTAATACTTTAAACTTTGGTTAATGGCATTCTTCATTGTGTTCATTTATAAAATTATTTCATGAGGGATTGAACTTTTACTTATATCAAAGAAAAATGGCATTCTTTGTTGGCATACATTAAAGAGTCGATGGCAGTTTAGTAAAACCTTATCAATTAGCCATTGAGATATTAATGGAAAGATTTGTCCGACTAACCACGCATTAAAATAATCAGATGTCTTACCCGGGTCTTACATAAGTGGACATAACTAAGTGAACTCTACTATTATATAGTACAGTTCGCTATGTCTGTGCAATGAATGGCTTTTATTTCGGGTTAGTAAATAATTTGAATGATATATTCCATTCTATGCCCACGTTCAATTGTAATAAATTATAATAAAGTCAGGGAATGCTAACGCATCAAAAACTCCAGAATACTAGAAATACTGGTAAAATTAATTGTAAAACTGAATGCATCTAGTACTGTTTTATTTGTATACCATAATGAAGAATGCTCTGCAACGAAGGAGAGTTTCCATTTCAGTTCTTAAAACGTGCTATTTTTGATGTACATGTAACCAAAAAAAAAAAAAAAAACATCGAGAAAACAATCGAAACTTAGTTCTATCAGGCAGTTTAGTGTGTGTTTGGTACCTTATAATTGCGTCATGACGTTTTCTCTAAACTGTATGTTTCAAATTGTTTAAACGCCGCTGGTAAAAAATGTTTCGGTTGTTGTGCTGACGATACATTTTACCTATGAGTACCAGTCCGCTTCTCCAGAAATCTATAAAAAGGCATAGTTTCCTACTCATTGTGTACATCGAGTGACAAGAATACCATATATCTCAGGAAGGAGCCTTTACCTAACAGGGTATCAGTTCAGTAACCTATCGATCAATTTTCCTGCATACAGTTAAATCATTCCATCTAAAATGCATAATGCATCATGGTACATCTATATATAAAACTTAATTTATCAAGAAGTTAAAGTGAGTAACATTTAAAGCATTTATCTTTACAATTAAATGTACATACATTATTTTTATGCTTTGCTAAATCAAACATCATAAAATGTTAATTCGTTGAAAAATGTTGACTAAGGTTCGCGTTGTATTTGAAGTGTACATACATGTAATTCATATTGTGAACATCTGCTCTTTCAAAACGTCACGGATACTCCGAACTTACGTATAGAACGTACTGGTCCAGTATTTCCACTTTCGTCATCACCAAGAGTTGAAGTGGGTGGTTACTTCAGGGTGATGTTATAAAATCGCACACAGTTTTATTGTATGCAAGAGTTTGGTACGAACTATCCTTGTACATACAATATGTATCTATTTTGGACATTTATTTATCTCGGATGCTTTGCTCCCCAGAATGGTAAGTTCAGATTTTTGTAAATGTGTTTCAAAAACATGTTTCGAACTAGACCATGGGTTTAATAGCAATAGTTTATAAATTTAGTAAATATGATTCTGACGATTAGTCGATATTTGCCGATAGTCGGCCCAACAAAAATTAAAATGTACGTGTTTCCTGTTACTGGATTATGTATCTGGATTATTAGTGCTTGCTAAAAAGTCAATTAAAAGAGTGCATGTAATACTACAAATTGTTATGTTAACTTATAGTTAATAATTTACAGCTTTAATTTGTTCTTTGCAGTTCTTGGAGACAGAGGAGGCATTCCACATTGGTTGAACAGTGGATTTATCCCACCAGGTCACAGAAATGATTGGATGACATGGAATCACCTTTCAACATCTGATGCTACACGTTCCCCTGTTAAATTACCAAAAGGTCTTCCTGTCGAGTTGGAACACATGTACAAGTTATGGTGGAAAATCTTCCAATCTGGTGTGTCTGACTGTGGCCACAGGTACGCTCCACCATTAAACCCATTGTTCCGTGTCATTGGTGGACATCAGTCAACCGTGGAGGAATCGCCGTGGATAGTAAGTAACACTGATTTGTTGAATATTGTTTAATTCAAAGTTAATAAGATATATATCTATTTTACATACGAACGGCTTTCAAAATGAGCTTCAAAAATAAATGGAAACTATATGTACATAAAGATCATTTACTAGTAATCATCGATACAGCAATTCTATGCATATCTGTGGGTTTATATTACTGAGGAATCCCGATATGAAACAATTCCGTGTGTTCATAAACGTGTGCAACATGTTTTTTATCATTTTCCAAATTTAGAGCGTAGATTTTTTTCAATATTTCCAATAAAGCTTGATGCAGTCATCTTGGGTTAATGGTCAACAAAAATAGTGGTCGCCCTATGAACAATGATCACTCATTAGAACTTATTGATATAAAATTACTAAATAAATATCTCAACATCTTTATTGCAAAAAAATAAACCAAAAGGGTCATATTTTTATGTTCATGTATTGGTCTTTGTTCGCACGTTTGACTGTATAATGTTGTACGAATTGTGTGGTATTTAAAGGTATCTCTATATTCGGACCTGGTAAAGCAACATTGGTGTACAGGTTCTTTAATTTCTTCCCAATGGGTTTTAACAGCGGCACATTGTTTCAGATGGTACGTATATCTATATACATGTAGTCTTGTTGATACTGGTTGAGCAATAAATGGGAATATATTATATATCCAGATTTCATGAACGTGCTATAAATATTTTAGGACAAATTTTTATTTGATTGGTTTTGTACAGAACAACTTAATTATGTAATAAGTAAGTTTATTCTTCTATGGGTGTATATTATGAAACTTGTGTGTGTGTGTGCCACTTAATTATTGAGTTGTTCAAATTTGTTGTAAACGTATTATAGGAAGTTTTCCATACCAGAATTTTGGACTGTTTACCTGGGTAAAACCAACGTGTCTCACTCAGCTGTTGACGATGATGCGCAAGTTCGTCAGATGAGTAAAATAATCCAACACCCTGACTACAATGATTTGGCGAGGGAATATGTGTTTAATAACGATATAGCTTTAGTGAAATTGGACCGACCAATCGAGTTTGACACCCAGGCGGCGCCTCTGTGCTTGATACAGTCTGAAGATGAATTGGATTACGTGATACGAGCTGGAAGTAGATGTACTATTACTGGATATGGAATTTCAGACCCAATTGACAGTATGTCTTTTAAACAATATCCAAAATTTAAATTTGCCTACTTTAGTAAAGATGAATTTATTTAAAATAAAACGAGATTTAATTTTAATTTAAGAAAAAAAAAGTAAAAACAAGTGTGCGTCGGCCGGGAATCGAACCCGGATCGACTGCTTGGAAGGCAACCATGCTAACCTTTACACCACCGACGCTACTTATCAATAGCGTGTGTCTGAAGCAACCCGCTAGTAGCATATTATCGACTTACATGTATACTAAAACAGACTGATTCAACGTAACTTACCAAATGGTTTACCTTATCATGCATTTTAATGAAAGCGTAACGTACTAGTAATCAATTTGTAAAAAGTGACGGTATGGTATTATACACATATACAGCTGTATAGTTAACGATTGTATATTGTTCGTACTTTTATAAATCTATGTTTAAGTATGCAATGTAAATTGTAGGCCTATATGTATTGCAAACTGTTGGACTTTAATTATGCCTTATGTTGGAGTAGACATCTATAATTATTATTATAATTAATAAAATAATAAAAAATATAATCTATACGTACATTACAATGAAAAATATATGGACAGATATGTAATCGCTGATAATTATACTTAAATTGACAAAACATCAAAATCATTTGAATACGCCAACATAAAACATTGTAATTACGTATGCATGCACATATATGTGACAAATTTAAACAAAATATTATACATTTGTACATGTACACTTATAGCTAAGATGCGATTTCAGCGATAGTATATATGGAAACTATTTTTTTTTCAGATAAATAAGATAACAATTAAGTTATAAACAACTCGATCGACATGATGATTTTATTTTCATTTCAGGTAGGCGAGAAGAAAATATACTTCATGAGGCTAATATACCACTGATGACTAAGGCAGACTGCATGCATGTCGATGTTTATGGAAAACAAATCACAAACAATATGATCTGCGCTGGCTTAGATTCTGGTGGTGTGGACACTTGCTTGGTGAGATCATATTTCAAAGAGTTGATTGTGTCAGAGATACTATATAATGCATTAAGTATACATATAGAATCCCTGATTGCGCAAACTGTGTCTAACAGTTTTTTTTTCAAGTATGAATTACCGTTTAATACGAGTCTAAGACAGTGGTCATCTCTTTTATCTCTTAAATGTTTTATTTTGATATTCAATAATCATAAGATATATAATTTCAACAAAATCCATCATGTATTTATATAAACTCTCTGAATGTTTTAAAAGGACGAATTTAAATGGCGATGCTTGTATAAACATATATACACGCATTTTTGTAAAGGGTATAAATGCGAAAAAAATATCACAGTCTTAATTAATTGTAGTTGGAGTCATTTAACAAATAAAGTTCATTTCTCATCGGACAGTCTAACACGAAATTAATTGAATGACACAATTGCCATTTTTGTTTATCAGGGTGATAGTGGAGGACCATTACAGTGTAAAATAGGAGATAAGTGGTTTCAGTCAGGTATGTATATATACACAATATATGATACTCAAACTATTTATAATCTGTAAATTATGTTGATAATAAAGTAAGGCCTCTGTATTCATGTTTGTAACTTTAAGCTCCTGTCTGTCTAACTATGGAATGACCTTAATTGCAATCGGCAGAGCCGTCAATAGAAGGGATTTGGAATACGATACTCCAGAAAAGAGAGTAATATTGATACTCACTGAAGGTGTTTTCTGAAAGTTTCTAAAACTCTTGTTGAACTATTACTCATGAGACCCGCCTCCGTGGTCGAGTGGTTAAGATCGCTGACTTCAAACTGATCACTGTATAATCTCTTACTGGTATATAGAGGGTCGTGGGTAAGAGCCCCGCTACAACCATGTCTCTTTGTGTGAGAAAGCAGGCAGTTGCTTACGGCGGATGGGGTCTAGCTAGTACTGGTTCCTCCCAGAAACGATCGATGTTTAGGCGGACAACCTCATTATATGACTCTGACTGTTGAAAAGGGGTGTAAAACTCGATGTGTAGACAAACATTACTTCTGACTGACACTGACTGATACAGACACGAAACGTACATGTTTTAATATGCCCTCGTATAGATATATCGATCGGTTGTTTATTGTTTTTGACTTTTCCATCTTACTATTTTTCTGTCTGAATCTTTGATTGTACACCAAACTTTAACCTTGTCTGTAAAATGAAAACGCATCCATACATTCATCAAACATCATATGTTGGTTCCTCATGACAACAGCTACAGGGCTGCGCATTTCAGGTCAGTAGGTCACGATCACGGGGTCATCCGAGCCCAAGCATATTGGTAGCTGCATAAACCGCCTGTACACTCAGCAATGTCATAGTCACCTTTATCAGTTGTAGTTTGACTGCAGAATAACTGGCACAAATTCATGCTAACATTCTGAGATTACTGTACTTACTGTTTCAGGTATAACAAGCTTTGGGGGTGAGAAATGTGCTGAACCCCATAAACCAGGGGTTTATACTGATGTATCTAAATATACAGACTGGATCCATAAAGAATTTTTCTTGGACTATGTTAAAACACAATGAGTTTGTGAACATTTAGGCAAAACTCTGGACAATGTCATATTGCACAATAAAAAAGTATCCACATGAATGTGTAATTATTGTAAACCTTTCGCATGTTTTTTTATGTATAATATAATTAGTATTACTACATGTCCATGTATGTAATTGGTTTCCCATCTAAACCAATTGTAAAATTAATAGCTTCTTACGGGTCTAACCAACTTCACCAGAATAGTTGAAGACAGAAAAAATAGTTATATAAGTTGCGCTTCTTTTATGAAATTTATACGCAACTCAATGATGCCAAATACATGCTAATTGGTTAATGTTGCATCACAAATTTTGATAGATATTGGAGCCTTGATTTTTAAATGTAGTATATATTTTGGCATTTTTGTATAGTGGATTTCGACCAATTTGACAAAAAGAATGCAGATAAATGATACTAGCGGTTAAAAGTTACGGATTTGAATGTTAATAAAACGCTACGTACTTTAAAATGTCCTTTTGTGACAGAAAATTCATGTTTTTTTGTGGAATACGAGAGAACAACGATCGAGTGAATACTGAAGCTATAATATCATACTTTATGGCTTTGTATTGTCTAAGTGCTGCACCGACCCGCCTTCGTGGTCAAGTGGTTGAAGTCGCTGACTGCAAATCAACTGTAACCTCTCACTGATAGAGGGTCGTGGGTTCGAGCCCCTCTACCGACCATGTCTCTTTATGTGAGAACGTGAGACAGTTGCTTACGAAGGATGGGAGTCTAGTACTGGTTCTTCACAGGAACTATGTTAGACGAAATGTCCGCCTCATATATCACTCTGATTGTTGAAAAGGGGTGTAAAACTCAAATAAACAAACAAACAAAAACGTACTGCCACACATTAAGGTATAGAAAAATATGTTCGTTTCCTGGTTATAAAAAGTAGGGAGGATAAGTTGGGACTTTTTGGCTCTTAAATGCCGAAAGTTGTCCACGGAAAAGTAAAAAAGTGAAGAGTGTACATGTGTACTGTTCCTCGGGCCTAATATTTTATTAGAAAAGTTAGTGTAGGTCGGATGATCAGAAACCAACAGACTTTTAGTGGCCTAATTATGTTCAAGTTACTTTGTATTTTGACTGACGACTCTGGGGTGTGTATTTATACATACTTACGAGTCAAATCCCTTTGTTTATGTTAAGGACATCGATTGAGTACGAGGTCTATCTGCGTAGGAAAAACCTGGTCACGGGATTCACGCTCGATGAGTTTCAAGGAACCCGTGATTTGGTCTTTCCTACACAGACAGGCCAATGTACGAGGTAGATACTAGTATCTGACTTACACAACCTTCGACAGTCGTTAGATGGCATTGCAGTTACCGACATGTCTGATTGTGATTCAGAAGATATATTGTCTAGATGACTGGTCATGAGCTGGGACCACATAACAACATGAACAGGTATATTATAACGCTTTATACCTAACTTAAATTTGACAGTCGCCTTACTATAGTATTTTAGTATAGTTATTTTCCGACGTTAATCGCTCAGTTGTGACTGGAGACCATCATAATTCGAAGAAAGACATTGCCTCTGACCAAAGTATGTAAAAAGTATTGCTGTCATTGTATTTAACTGTGAAAAAATCGACCAATAATCGCGTGTATTTATAAACTCTGAGGGGACCGCCGGATTTACATGCTTCAATTTTGGGGTTATTTGGTCATACTTATAGCTGTTTTTGGACATATTTGACGGATTTTCATCAAATAAACGGTGTTTACTCTTAGTTAGATCCTTTCTGTCGGCGACCACAAACTTACAATAGTGATTTGGTTGATTTTTATTCAGTTACAATCGATTGTTCAACACCATTGCTAAATCGCCGTTGGATACCTTTTCTATTATTATAGATACTATGAACATATATGAAAAAAATAAATTTTTGTGTCAAGTACCTGTGGTTACAACATAACTGTCTAATTGATAGAAATGAGAAAATGATACCGTTTTCAGATACAGATATGTTTTGTATTAGTCCCTTAATTATGGTACGAATGTAGTAATATACATAATGACAATGGATAGTCTGTTGCCATGAGTAATTTTCTTATGTCTTTGTTATTGTTTCAACTAGAAGCGGAAATTACGTGTTCTCGAAACATATTTACATCGAATATTATTTTTTACCGACAATCGTCATATGTAACAAAGAGGGAAATGCGTTATATACGTTCATTAGCCTTACATAATTATGTACGTGTCGTTGCGGTATGATTACAAAGTAAATGATTGTTTTTAATTTGTTATATATGACACACTGAAGTCCGTTATTAGTTCGTGTAAACTCGACTGACCAATTTTATGACTTTATCTTCGACCATAGAAATTGTTTATAAATTCCTAAAGCGCTTATGAATATTTGTGCACGTGGACAGGCACTGTCACGTGCATATAACAGACATGTACAGCGAATTATTTTTACAACACAGCTAGGTCTTTCAGAATTATGAACAATGAAATATAGCTGTTTAGAAATATGTTAAGTTAGATAAAACGCTCAGTGTCTAATTTGAAACACTCATGAAACCTTATCATACAAAAAATATGTACCAGTCGTATGGAATAGACCGGAATTAATTACTACATATCAGAATAACAATCTTTATATCTACCATAATTCAAATTTTGATCGTCATGCGCGAGGACCTTTTATTACATTGTACAAGTCCAGCACGCATGTCTGAAATCCAGTGCATTAGTGCCATATAGAAACAGGTACTATAGGAGCTAGATGTAACTAAGGGAAACCTATAAATCGTTATATACTCCCAATTCGTATGAAATGACTCCACTCGATACGTGACTCAAACACATACATGTATATTTAAATTTGCATGTAGATTTTTTTTACTGATTTGTGTAAACTCGCTTCCATTTAAGTATTACAGTAAAAACTTATGAAAATCTTCTTGTCATAAACTACATTGTACATTATATAGAGCTTAGATATTTTGTGTATAGCATTGTATAGTGGAATTCTAGTGTGTTCAAAATATGGCCCTGGGTCAAAATTGGCCCCGCCCCAGGGGTCACTTCATTTTAGATAGGCAGGCTAAGCCTATATAAGAAATATTTTAAAATCTTCTCCAAAACTGCCAAACGTTATTAAGAGTCTAGATACTTGGTAGTTAGCATTGAGTAGTGATCCTCAACCAAGTTTGTTCTCGGGTCAAAATTGGGTCTGCCCCAGAGATCACTTGATATTGCAAAGGCTTATACAACTATCTGTTGATAAATTATCTACCCTTAACCACAGGTAACTGTATCATGAATAGATTATAAAAATATGAAGAAAAAAAAAAAAAAAAAAAAAATTTTAGTAATACATATATATTTAAAAAAAAAAAATTCTCTTCATATTTTTATAATCTAGTCATGATACAGTTACCTGTGCCCTTAACACTTTTTTTCTAAAATGATTTCTATGGTTTGGCAGTGTTATACTTTCAAAATTAAAGATCAAGATGAAAGTAGTCAGGCTTTTTTAAGGTGATCAATTATAGGGCTATAATTATATCGGCCGTCTTGTTTCTAATAACACTGATATTGATCTAGTCCAAATTAATATTTTGTGTGACGCATTGTCTCGTGGACCTCTAACAAGTTAATTCAATTTATGACTCTGTGGTCAAAATTGGCCCTGCCATGGGGTTCGCTTGAATTTATTAATTTTTTTTTGAAAATCTTGCTGTCAGAAATTACAATGCCTAATGCTTAGATATTTGATGTGTAGCATTGTCCAGCAGACTCCTCCAAGACTATTCTTAATACTAGTGGTATTGATCTATTCCAAAGTGATTGAAATGCATTCATAACTGCATGCTCATCATATGAATACAATTTTGATACACTATCAACTTTTTGATGAGACTGACTAAATTTTTAGACCTAATAATGTTTATCCCAAAGGTGGTCTTAGTTTTAATGTATATTTTTAATTTTGATCAGAATTTTATTTGATCATGTCTCATAGACTTCAATCATTTCCAGTAAACCTCATGCATGCAATATTATCTTCATAACTCTGAATTATTCCATGATCCTATATTTAATTACTGTAATGTATGACACAGTATATGCTTAATTGTATTTATATGTAACTTTATATTTTACTTTTATTACATTTCTGACAGTAGAAGAATTTTTATTTGGCTATTTATAACTAGAATTGCTAGGCGATCAGATGTTCTATTTGTGAAAGAATCATAGTTCAGGAGCTTTCAGTGCTTTGATTTTAGTCATTTAGAATTATCTCCCCTGCAAAGCACGTGAATTGCAAGCGTCCCGGCCGTCAAAATGCATGGTGTTCTTCCTATGTTGAATTTTCTCCTGGCCACCAACTACTACCTCGTAAGTGTTGATTCTTGTTAATAAAATGCGGTGCATTTACGATGAAATGTAATTGTTGACTGTTTTATTTGTGGTGTCATTGCTAATAATATGAATGTCATATGTTTTCGCGAATTCGCGAATCATACTGTAAACCTTTGAGATTCCTAACGGGCCCAAACACATTTCTAAGCGGCTAAATTGGCCTGCTGTTATTGAGACCCTGGATGTGTCATTGTATTTGGCTTCAAGATTATTCTCATGTATATCTTCATACTGTAATACACGCTCCCCCCAGTCCCTTTTGGCTTTTATTTTTCCCAATGAGTCCCATCCCATCTCTCCATATTTTAAAGTGCGAATCCTGCGTCCCATTTTATATGCGCTTAAAACAATAAGGAACAACCATTTGAGTATAGTCGACTACCATCTGTTCGCGGATATCAGTGATTCGCGACCATTTTTTGTTTACATGATTGCTGTGACGTCATTTACCGCAACGCACGCGTGAACGCGGGAATTTTTTGTCACATGCTCGCTCTGTCGAGAAACAGTTCTTGCATTCACCAAAAATAAATTTAAACGGCTACATACATATATTTTAATTTTTGTATGAAATTTTGTCATTTTTCACTATTCCCAAAATTTGCAACTGAAAAATTACTCGTTTTGAACCAAAATAAAGTTTATGTTGAAATTTTCTTTTACGTCTACTTTGTTTACATTCCAATAAATGGCTACGCAAACTGCATATGTCCCAAATCATTAGGCAAAGTTTATTTTTTCGTAGGGTTTACATATCCCATTGTTGTTAGCTGCTGATTTTAATTTTCTTTTTTATGGTTAAGACTTTTTCAAAGCCATGCAATTATCAATACGGGTTATATTCCCCATCTGACAAAATGCATGCATACATAAACGTGTACATATCATGAAGATAATAAATTGTCAGTGCTCACTTGACCTATAAACCGTATATTGGTTCCTAAAATACTCTTAGAAATAGAGTTCTGAGTAAAGCTGACCCTGAAAGTTTCGTAATGGTTTCAGCACCTTTGTTCATCAACTTGAAGATTCTATCCTTATCATGCATGTTCAAATAATGCAAGACATTTTCATATTTAGACATTTCTTTAACAGAAACCTAACAATTAACATTAGTATGACTTATTGGACGGCTAGCGCTTTGCATCATGGGATAAATTGGCATCCGCGAATCTATGATAGTAGAAACAAAATGGCGGCCTCCATACAGTATAATGATAAAGGGGCCGAATGTAGTATTTCGAGGAAGTGATTTAAACTATACGTTGTCAATATTTGAAGGAAATAGATTTGTTTTGCCAGGTAATTAAAACATTTGGTTCAAATATCAGATTTTATCAGGTAACAGTTTGATTATTTCTTATATCCGCGAATCATCAGTAGACGAGGATACATTTTGTTGTAAAGGCAACGAAAATACACAGCATAATTATGTCATGCTTTGTTGCCAAATTTTCAAAAGTCAAAACAAAGGGAAGTAATTACCTATATTATTAAATTTTGTCAAATTGGAAAGTCTAATAGGCTAATAGACTAGTAAACTTAGTCAGTGGTTGATATAACTACTGCTTCCTGTTGAGAAATAACATTTTTGGGATTTGGAAATAACAGAAATCTTGTGGTCTGTTGTAGCAACATGTCAAGCTAGATTTGATGTATGGAAATTCGTGCAACCAGTTGTAAATGTGTTTTCCTTTTTTTCATTCGTATCTAACTAGGGCCAGTCTTCTTTCCTTAAAGTTTGGAAATGATAGGCCTTTGATTTTTTGGACGGACCAGGACTGATATCAGCTTCTAGTGCACTTTGGGTGTTACGGTATACCTATGTATTTACTAGTATCAGACTGCACACCGGAATCCCCCTGCTAGTCGAACGTCTACGATGATACGTACAGTACGGTTCAGGTGAATTGTCCAATTTTCGCGTTTCCCCCGCGTTTGTAATCGGCAATTTATCACCTGTAGCAGCGATTTTCATTGGGGCATCGATCTTGAAAAAAACGCGAATCACCGCAATGTTTTACATATGCGGCGTTACATACAGGGCGAGATTCATATGTCTTATTTTTTTTGTTTTATATATCGAGTACCAGGGCGAGAATCATTATATTTAGACCCGAGTCGCAGTCTCTCATTTTACCTATGTAGCTCGGTGCTCTAATCAATAATATACAAAAGCTGACAGATTAATTAAAGCTCATCAACTACTGTTAAGTTCTCAACACTCATTGATTATAATTTATGTTGACGCTAATTTTTCACACATATCAGGCAACAATTTGTTCACAAAAGCGCAATTAAATAATGTGTGAATAACACTGTTATTGACAAGAAATTTGTAAGTTTTGAGTAAACTAAAGAGGCGACATTGCATACCACCGGGTTTAGCAATCGTCGCCGCAATCCACCGCAAATTATTGCCCTTCAGTGGTGACGGTCACCGTCGATCGTCATCGCTCTGGATGGGACGGCGAAAATTCAAATCGCCGTGTTGAAGCGATCTACCTGTGGCTTAGCGCGATTTTAATTTGGCGGCGATTCGCGAAAATCGGACAAATCACCCAAACCATACTATATGCATTACATTGCAGTTCATCGTCAAAGCCACTTGCTCTTTAAAAGCTAACAGGTAAACAACTTAATCTGAGTTGTGTTCGTTTTCCTATTTAATGCATAAATTTCCGTAAAACTTGTGTACAGTGCGCTTCTATCAACAAGACTTAAAAATATACCTTCAACAGGCGAAAGGTATCAAATATTTTGCTGATGTTTCAGACTACCATTAGTTTCAAAATATTCCCATAAATGCTTTGAATTAAGTCAGTAGCGTTCCGGAATCCACATGAAATGATCTGCTTCAATAGATGCATGAACAAGCGTGTTAAAAGCGTCTTAAGCTGTTGACTTTGAAAGATGACAAGTCACAATTCCATAACTAAAATTGTCAACCAGACAAAATAAAAAAGACCAATTTAGTTATGGTACCAAGAACTTACCCCTCTGCTGATGTTTTGCAAAAGAAATCAGTTATGTGCTTCTCTGACATAATGAATAAATTGTCTGCACATTAAAAGCAATCAATGAAATCTTTGAACGAATATTGAAGGTGTGAATAGAGTTGCTACCCTTACTTAATATTAAAAAAAAGATAAGAAATTGAATGTGTCTGAGAGTTACCTCCCTTCGGTTACCAGTGTTCCTGTTGCAAAATATGCTACTGGTATAATTATGTGGATATGTAAGTTTTTGAGTTGGATGTGGGATTTTTGCCTGTATGTGCCAAAAAATGTGCTCGATCTTTGAAAAAATAGCATCAGAATGCTTAGATATTTGGTGTGTAGCATTATCTAGTAGTCTTCTACCAGGAATGTTCAAATTATGGCCCTGGGGTCAACATTGGCCCGGTCCAGTGGGTAACTTGATTTTACGTAGTCTCATACTTATACAGGATTAAGAATAAAAATTCTTGTATGAAACCACAAGTGTCTTGAGGTCTAACATTGCCTAGTGGAACTTAACAAGTTTGTTAAAATTATGCCCCCATGGGATCTATTGGTTTTGCAATTTTTCCTGGAGAGCGAGTATAGGGCCATCATGGCCCTCTTGTTTTCACTGTTCTTCTGTTATATTCAGGGTTTTCATTAATATTCAGTACAACAGATTTTCTAATGAATAGAATAGGTCGGTAGTCAAGGGGGCCCCCTACTTAAGTATCATACTTGCGAATTGTTCATGATTTTTTTGCGATTTTAACTGATGGTTTTCACTGGTTAACACTGTATATTGTTTTGTTACAGCAATGTATTCTGACACAGAGCCAGAAGATGGACTCAGCTGGTCAGACAAATTTTAAGGTAAGTTTTACTTTTGTCTACTTTATAACTATTAGTGATGAACCAATGATTGGTAAACATCGATTAGCTAGTAGTAGATTACAGGGCTTGAAAATTCAACTAGATTTTTGTGAATGCTAGTCCGACGGGGCGAGTACAAAATCAGGCATTCAATCACCTTAAAATTAATTTAAAACTGGAAATATCTCTTTCCAATCGATCCAAATCAATTTAGATTCACGTTTTGTTTACGTTAAATCCGCGTTCGTGAAACGCACTAGTCAATAATGACTAAAAATAGATTGTTGCCCTGCACCCAGCCCTGCGGAATATTTAAAACACCGCTACAAGTTTACAAGTTTAACTGCGACATTGCCTCATTTGCCGGCTTTTCTATTTATTTCAAGAATGGGATTTCTTACTTGACAAATTTATTGGATGCGTTGATTATTGTCGGTCTCGTATCAACGGACTCGAGTAAGTGTCAAATCCTGAATTATCTTACCATGTTACATGTTATCTGATAATAAACAGTACCCATTTTCCGAAAATGAACAGACGACAGAAAGCGATTTTAAGTAGAAGCATTCGCAATAAATATCAGTGTTGCTACTTGAACGACGGCTTGATATGTAAGCGAATCGCGGTGATCCTTAGTGATTAAAGATTAAAATGCCGATTATACAATCTGTATCGTTCATGTATGTTGTAATCATTTATGTCAGTATCCGACATAATTTTCCCGCAATCAGTCATACATAACAGAAGACTTACACATCGTTTGAAGTCTGAATCATAACTTACATTCTAAAAGTATACAATTTTATTATACTTAATTTTCTTAAGGGCGAGTTAATTGGTTCTTCTAAAGGGCGAGTAAGAATTTGCAGCTACTTAAGTCCTGTAGTACCACCTTGAAAATTGTTCAAGCCCTGGATTAGCTTTTCGATGATTGATGTCATATTTTCATGATCGATCATCGGATATGAATGTGCTAGATAATAGAACCAGGGTTTTGAGGACTGGTTTCCATCTTTTAGACTGCATCAAAGGGAAGTTACCATGTCTGCATGAATGAATACAAGCAGGTTTTTTCTATATTGTAATTTAATAGAGGAATTTACTAGGCTGTTGCCATCTAAGGTGATGTTGGTCAAGATCCCTGACTCCAAGTGCCATTGTTACATAATATATATGAATAGTAGGGAAGTAATATGACTGTAGGGAAGTAATGAAAAAGAAAACGGAAGTTTGAGGATTCCTGGCTAACAGAATTCCTGTGGTTTCGGCATTATTAAACTGATTTGTATGTTTTTATGGTCTTAAATTGTATTTTTTTGTGTACATGTTGCTTTAAGATCATTTCAATACAAATGAACTCATCATTTAAAACAAATTATTCTGGACAGCTAGAACTCGAGAAAACTGGAATTGATTTAATCAGTCCCAGCGAGTTCGAGCCTAAGAGAGCCCACTCTATCAGTCTTGGAATTAATGTTTTGTGACAGGTTACCCGACTATATATATATACTTTATGACAGAAACTCTCTAAAACTAGCTTGTACCCCAAAAGACTTAAAGAAGGAAAAAAATCCTTTCGGGCTGGGCGCAACCCACTAATTTGAAGACTGCTTTATTTGTATATTATCGCGTAGTGGCGACCGTGGTAAGCTATGTTTTCATGAAGTTATATTTTTATATTTTGTAGGACACAGTTGTCTGTTTATGTAACTACATTGTATTTGGATGAGATTTGACTAGCATGTTCTGCCGAATGTAGGTTGATGTGGACCTTAACATTTCCAAGTGCTGTTGTCTGATTGATCTCTGTATGGTTTAAATACTGGTAAGATGATATTTAAGGTATTCCCCATCCATTCTTTCTCAGTGCTTATTTAGAAATGGACATATATGCCCCCACAAACAAAGTATTTATTTCAGATTGATTTGTGTGACAAACTACTTCTGAAACAATATGTATATCTCTTTAAGATATGTATAATACTGTACTGACACTTGTTTTGAGCAGTAAATGTACAAAAATAGATCGATTGGAAAAAGTAAAAGAGTAATTAACTTTTTCTTAAAGTTCTATTCAATATGAAAACTAAACAATTTGAAGATAGGAATACAGTATATGTGATAATAGAAAATTTCATATTGGTGCACTGTGTTAAGGTGTTTAAAAAGTTCATCTAGTGTTTGCTGATAAGCCTTCTTAGTAACTGATCTTACTGTGTGAATTATACAGCTGTATCTGAGATCTATGGTTCAACTGTAAAGAAAATTTAAGAAACCTTTAGTATGCTGATACCTTCTAGGGCTTTTTTCACAGGTAAAGGAAGAGGCCTTTTTGGTAAATTTGGGGGGAAAAGCGCATAATTTTTGCAAAAAGGAAAAAAAAACTTGTTGCAAATTGAATTTTAGGGGAAAATGCATGATTCTAAAGATTTCTTCTGAGGGGAAGATGCCTGTTAAAGGCCTATATATATATAGATGGAAAAAAGCCCTGACCTTTTATTTTTACTACCTGTCATTTTGTCATCTTGTATTACAGTACATCGATTTCCATGGCAATCTACAGTCTACCATGCAGTGAATCCTTTCATTGTCCTTTATGGATGTGATCAGTTTAAGATATATATAACCTTAGTGTGTGCATGCTGAAACTTACAGGAAATGGATTCCAGTGTCACAGATCTATGAAGGTAATACTAAGACTTCAAAAAGCATACTAAGCATGAAATCTGAATGATGTTTGATATATTTAACACATGCTATGATTTGATTCCAACTCTACATTAATTTATATAATATTATATACTTGATGCGGTTGAAATGGGTACCATCCAATCTGAATGTAACTTTTGTCGTAAAACATGCACTGATTCCATTTATACATGTACATCTTAACATGGAATCTCTATCAATCTATCTTTGAATACTACCTCGCATATCTCAGAAGAGTTATGGGCAGGGTGCACGCTGAGTATTACCGGTAGTAAAATGTAATAAAAAATGGTCGACATCTCTTCTAGTCAAAGATTGAAATTGTGAATGCCGGTAAAGAGGTTAAAACAACTAAACATAATTGTGTGTTATTATACACTGCCTGACGATTCAAAATCAGACATGGTGCTCTGTGCAATGTGCTCAGGTAACATGTTCCACAAAACTGGTATATGGGAAAAAATTTGAAGAAGTCTGAGTTGACATGAATTTGATGAAGAATGAGGGGTTGGCAATATCTTTTTAAACAGGTATGTAGAAGGAAAGAGAGAAAACAATAAGATGAATATGTATTTATTTTAAAATCTAGGCATCTCTTCTCAAGTGTGTTCCATACTAAGGTGTTCTGTAAGTCTGTGACACACTGCATTGTGAGTATCTGGAATAGTCATTCCTGACCAATCTGATTGTATGTTGCTGGATCAGTTGCAACTTATGCATGTTAACCTGTTAGTGTTGGCATGTTTTTTGCCTCCACCTTCAGTTGTGATTATATATATTTATATATATATTTTCTTTTTCAGGATTCATTAAGAACCGACTGTGACTAATGAGTCAATTATGTCATCACTCCAGTCTACTTCGTAGTGTTTGTCCTGATGGCTCAATTTGTGCACGTGAACGTTGTGGTGGCTGTTTTGATGAAACATTTAGAGGTACATTTTTGTGTATAAAAATAAGCACTGAATCCATGTTTAGCATGACAATTCAACATTTCAAGAATTAACATTCTTTCTGTTACATTAATACACACGAAGACGTTAAATTAGTATAAACAATTCTCAAGTATAAAGCATTTCAATATTTTGAGATTACTAGTTCTAAAGTCTTGCACTCATGTTTCTTAGCGTTAATGGTGTCCTCGTCCATCTACATGGTTTTTGTTTATTGTTGTTGACAACATTTGTTTATAATCATAAATGTTTGTTGTTTTCATATACAATACAAACCAAAATATATCCACAAAATGACTAAATTTTATTGGCTCTTATCAGACATACGAACACTTGTTTTGATTTACTCATTAATTCATTTGTTAGTATACATGTGTTGTTTCTTGGCAACGGAATTTTTGCTTCGTAGGATAGATAAGCAACACCATTATATCATTCTTTTAATGCCCCGGGAGGGTGGCATTAATTTATTAGTAGTCGTACTGTCCATCTGTTTGTCCGTCCGTTAGTAATTTAGTGTCCGCTCTGTAACTCTTCAAGTCTGCGATGGATTTTGAAGAAACTGTACTCAAAAGTTCACCCCATTGAGACGATGTACAGAGTGCATGTTTCAGAATGCTCGATTCAAGGTCACAGGGGTTAAATATGACTCATTTCATGTCCGCTCTGTTCATCTTTAAGCCTTTCAGTTGTATATTGCTCTGCCTTAATTGCACTGGTTCTGTCTTAAGTTGTAATCTGCCACAATGTTGTCTAACAAATAGGATGTATGTTGTTCTACTCAAATTTGTTTGTCAGCCATAGCTTGAACGGAGTTAGAAATATATTCCTTAATCTAAATACAGTAAAACCCCGATTATTTGAATGTCGTTGGGCCCTGAAAAATCATTCGGATAATCCATGGTTTCAAATAATCCATTTCAGTCTGATGTACCATTGGAAACGATAAATTCCGTACTGTCCGTATATTGCAAGGGAGTTAACTCTCGTGTGCAAACATGACGTTACTTGAGCGATAATAAGAATAAAATAAAAATGTATAACAAACACTTATTATTGGTTTATCCTCGTTTTATGAATGTATATGAGTTAACAAATGAAACAATAATTCTTGTTCAATAAATGCCTGCGCATTTATGGATTATGCAGAACACAATCCGACACAATAAAATATGTCATTCTCACTTCTCTTACTAACGATCGACTACGCATCGCTATCGTCACATTCTCAAACAATTAAAAGAATCGAAGACATAATGTTTTTATGTTTCGAACATTTTTTTCACTAAATCATCATATTCTAGTTAGTTTTGTTTAATTGTGTTCAAATCAGTTTTTAAATTTTGAAAGACGCTGAAATGCAAATAATTTCATACAGATCACCAGGTACATACACGTATTAACTTATTACACCCGAGATCATAGTGAAATAGTCATCGCGATTTGTATAAAATCGTAACAAACAATATGGTCAACTTAAGGATAATTAAACTGTTGACACGCTTCGTGTATGAATTGATGTTACACATTGTTTGTCACACGACATTTGATTCTCAATCGGCCATTGTTATCAATTGACGATTTCGAATAATAGGTGTGAAAATATGCGCATTCGTAACTTTAGGGACCAAATAATGTATTCGGATTACACCAGGTATTCGTAAAATCCGATTTGTAACCGGGGTTCGTTGCAGTTGAAATATATAGAGACATAATCGGGACTGTAGATTTTATTCGGATAATACCGAGTATTCGGATAATCGGTGTTGGGATAATCGAGGTTTTACTGTATGAGTAAAGTGAAACCCCAGAAAACTGTACTCCCTCAAAAAACTGGAATTCTCTGGAAATTGGACAATTTTTCATGTTCACTTTTCTTCTGAATTCACCTAAAATTCTTTGAGAACTTTGAGAAATTTTCAGACCATTGGCTTATTCTGGAAGGGGTTCACTTTTCAGGTTTTTTTTATAATATTTCAGACATATTGATTCCAAACTTTGAAACATGAATATTAATGTGCTAGTAAACTTTTTCCCTAATGAGTTAAATTGATAAATTTTGAATAAATTATTAAGTCAAATAAATACCTATTTTTTTTATTAATCATCAAATTTATTATCATCTTAAATTAATTATTCTCCTATTTTGAACTGAATACATTGTACAAACATTTTTATAATCTTTCGAAAGTAATTTATTTCTTAAATTTTCCATTTTAAGATTGCCTTTAAGGAGAACAAAATGATTAACACTGCATGCTAATTTTTCAGGAAATTAACTTACAGATAAAAAGAACTCTACGATGAGATCGAAGAAGAACTTGAACTAGAAATGGATGAAATGTGGAGAGCAATATAAACTGGCCAAGTTAAAGGTTATTGTTATGTATGCATAGGTTGTTTTACTGCACCATTGTATTTTGGGTTCATAGATTGTTTAAGAATTTTTTTTTAAATAATATGTGATGAGGCAGGCCTATATGCCTCAGATATCTGAGCAACGTTTGTTCAGTCAACAACACTTAGAACTCTTCATCTTTGATAGTTTAAAATTCAGTTGTGATTCAGTGAAGATCCAATTGTCAAGTTTGAAATACTGAAATGGATTCAGCATAAATAAATAGTTGTTACATTGATGTAGTTATGTTATGTAGTTTATTACTTAGATTCCTATTCATATTGCATTAAAATTTCAGAACTGTTGTGACCTACTATATGTTTCCTTTAATTTTATCTATAATTGTTTCATATGAACTGAATCATTTAACTTATAATGGATTTAATGCACATTTTTCTGCCTTTTTCTGAAGAAAAGGGAGTATGAAGCTTTTCACATGTTGGTCCATCCGTCCCGCCGGTCAGTCTGTAACCAAACCTTGTGCAACCAATAACTATAGAGAACTGTTTCAGGTCTGAGCTCCTCAGATTTGGTTAGGAGGTTGGTCATTACATGTAGATGACCCCTAGCGATTTTGAGATCAGTTCTTCAAAGGTCACGGTCACACTGACCTTCAGCACAAAAACCTTGTCCGACCAATAACTAGGGAATGTAGATGACCCCTATTGATGTTTAGCTCAATAGGTCAAAGGTCACTATCCAGTTGTCCTTTAATGGGGTATCAGTGTTTGACAGTCCTTGAAAAGAGTAAAACATTGTTCTTAATTTTATACTGATTGACTTTGTTGATGGTAATATTGAGTGAATTTAAGTATACATTAGAAATTCTTTTTTTTAATGTTCAGGGGAGTCTCCTAAGATACAAGATGAAGAATTAGAACTGAAGGCATCATCTTAACAACAGGGGAAAGAAATGGACCTAATAATGAGCAGTGTAAGTTCAAAATGTACTTCAATTGTATGAATTTGTGCATGAGATCTAGAAAGTGATGATGATAGTTATTTAATGATGATGATGATATTTATTTAGTAATGATGATAGTTATTTAGTAATGATGTTAGTTATTTAGTAATGATGATAGTTATTTAGTAATGATGATAGTTATTTAGTAATGATGATAGTTATTTAGTAATGATGATAGTTATTTAGTAATGATGTTAGTTATTTAGTAATGATGTTAGTTATTTAGTAATGATGATGATATTTATTTAGTAATGATGTTAGTTATTTAGTAATGATGATGATATTTATTTAGTAATGATGTTAGTTATTTAGTAATGATGTTAGTTATTTAGTAATGATGATGTTAGTTATTTAGTAATGATGTTAGTTATTTAGTAATGATGATGATATTTATTTAGTAATGATGGTATATTGAGCTAGAACATTTTTAATGCAAATAATACTGTAAATTTTTGATTATTTGAACACCTTTTAGAGGATTTTGACATGGTGTCATCATAATAACATGGTGTATCATAAAACATGATTGTACAAATACAAAAAAATAATTGATAGTCGGTAAGCATTATCTAAGTATAGCTATTGACCAACTTAAGGACATCATAGTTACCATTATAAAAACTCACACTGAGTACATGATAGAAATCACAGCAAGGAAGTTAAAAGCACACAAAATTATGCATACATGTTACATTTAGAGACAATCTGAGATTACTATAACTGCAAATTTTCTGCAATGTTAATTTTCTAAATAACAAACCTGCATCACTAGAATGATGAATGGATGAGCATATTATCACAATTTTAGTAGTGAAAGATAGACTGTACCTACATCCTTAGACATAGTATACAAAATACTGAGACTTAGAGAAACTAAGATTGTGAGGTTTACTCCTACAATGCAATATACATCAATGTTTTTATTTTGGGGTATATTTGTTATTTGAATTCTCTTCCTGATGTTGTGTCAATTATTTCATCCCAACTTTCCCTGTTACAGACATTCAGTATTCCTTCCAGATGACCTCTCGTACTTTTCATAGGTATATCTGGTCCTGAGTTTATAAAACTAGAGTTTAGTCTCCAAGCTCAAAATTCATATCTTTTCTATTTAATGTTGCAATGTTAATTATGATGAGACAAAAATGACCATTAGTTTGACAGCATAATTGGTCTATATAAGCTCTATTTTTTCAACCATAATTCTTTAAGAATGAAATTGAGATTTGATCTCAGAGACTGTTCTCAAGTTTTATTACCTTGGGCCAGACCATTATCCAGAGTTGTTCCTTATCCGTTACGTACATCTTTGTCAACTTCATAAAATTAGTTCGGAACTATGTGACTAAGTTCACTTTTGATGCTCAAATGCATACATACGTCTATATGGCCAACTTTCACAGTTTGTTTCCATTTTTCTAGTATGATTTCTAAATTTGAAAAAAAACATATTCTGTCATGAGATAGAATCTTGTCTGAGATGTTGGCAGAGTTGTGGGTAATAATGAATGACAATTCTGGATAGAGTTCAGTTTATAAGACAGTTTTTTACCTGAAATCTAAGATAAAACCATTATGCAATTAATGGACACTTTTTCTGTTATTGTAAAAATTATTTATAAAAGTCCTCTGAAAACGAAATTGCAATTAGCACACATTCATCTTGTTATCCTTTTTTGTAAGTAAAATAAAGGCATAATCCTGGCATACATAGATTTTTTAAAAGTTTTATCCTATTAATCTTTCTTTGAGTTTGTTATCAGCTGTATATTATAAAAAGTCTTAAGCTCGAAGACATGCATTTTTTTCATGTACAAACAAGATCAATGTGTCATACATATTTTTTTAATGTCCTTTAATTTCATTATGGTTATATCTTAGTTTCTGTAAATGATTTTCAGGTGACAAAAACACGCTAAGACACTAAATTCATTCAATCAACAGCAAACATTTACTGATTAGACAAACAAAAAATTACAATACTCTGTTATTGCAAAATAGAATCCTAAAAATGAAATTGTAAGTTGTTTTGTAAATAAAATAAAAGTATAATCTTGGCGTAGATATAGGTAGTTGTCAAGTTTTATTCTATTAATTACTCTTTGAGTCTGTTGAGTCTGTTGAGATCATTTATAAAACGTTTTAGGGTTAAAAAACTACCTTCTAAGTGTGAAGATATGCATTTATTTTATATACAAACAAGTTATAACAACAATGATGCAAGCTTCACATGCAATTTTTTTGAGAGTCCATTAATTACATTATGGTTATATTTTAATTTTCTGTAACAAGATTTTCAGATGAAAACTGCAAAGATACTAAATTCAATCAGCTTCAAATATTCAGCTTCAAACATTTGGCAAAGATAACGTACAATAGAATAAGTTTATTTCTACTAGGAAAATTGCATATATACAATGAGAACTCCCAATTAACAACAATTATGGTGACACCATGTATACATTCTAAGATAGGATAGTAATAATGATATTGTATTAATGAGTTTTTCTAATGTTTAATGTACATTATTGTTGTAGGTTCTTAGTAAAACTTTGTTCTAATAGGTGACCCTTACACATTTTGTACCCTGTGTAAAGTGTATGCACTTATGAAAATTTTGCCGTGTTTCTGTTGGCAAATTTTTTTTTTTTTCCCTCTCATTCTCTTTGTTATTCACTTCATGCTTACTGTTATTTTTATTCTTCATATAATTCCATCCTTGCAATCATTGTTTTGTTCTTATACTAAATGATTTGTGTAATCATTAAAATAAAATTGATGTGAAATTATTTTTGTTCATCTTATAAAATGTTATTGTAGTTCTTCACCAGTGAAGTAATTTCAATCATGAAAAATTTTGTAATAGAAATACAAACAAAACCATTTGCTAACACTTTATTTTCATAGAATACACATATTGGCAGAATAATGCAATGCTGAACTTGTCTGTACTATTACCTCACTTGGATGCAGCCACTTAGTTCTACATACACCTTGATACACATTTCTGTAAACAAAAAAACACAATTACCGGAGCTTGTAAAATTTAACTTTTGGCAATTATTATATATGTTACCTTGCTGTAAAAGAGTAAAATCATGCATTACCATTAATTGGTTACCTTATTTTTTGAGCCGTGGTAAATGAATACACTACATCAACTCGTTTTTAAGTACTTGAACATGTTAAACGTTTCATATCAATCAGATATGTTCTAAAGATCCATATCCCCTATTTGACTTATTATTGGGATATTTATATATACCGGTATATAATTTCGTCACGGCTCAAAAAACATGGTCGAGTGATACAAATTTCAAGAATAAACACTTACTGCAGCAGGGACATCAGTCATGTATATGATCAACGTGTCTTACTGTCTACAGAACCAGTATATTCCATTTCATAGCTTCATAGCTAACCTGAAATCATAAAAAATGGATAGACAATGTTACAGGATTTTTGTTGTGACTACATGACATGTACATCTGTACATTTTAAAGTGTATAAAGCTATATTTGATAATAAATAAGTTTCAAAAAGTATAAAACCACATTGTTAATATAGTGCTTTTACAAACATAAAAGTAATTGTTAAAAGTTTTCGATTGAAGTTAACAATTCAAGCAATTATAGCTGAATTTAACCATGCCTGATGATTCCTTTTGGAAAAAGGAAAACTATGCCAGAATTTTTTATAATTCGAGTTTAAATAATCGCCCATTCATTTGCTGATCAAAATTTACAGGTCAGTTCCAATGTTTGATTCTTATCACATACAATTATTCTGCGAATATTAGGATTGTCAGATATAGCTTGATACACTTTATGAAATACACTCTACTTCACTCAAGTTAAACAGACATCAGTAGATTACTAACTTACTGTTTACTAGCATTGCTGCTAGACTGCTTTAGTTAGCAGAACATCAAATGCACAAAGTGTTCATTCAACCACCTCCAAAAAACAATGAATGGAATGGAGACACATACAATAAGACATGATACAGATCACAGGTAACTGTATCATGAATAGATTATAAAAATATGAAAAAAAAATATATATATATTAACATATTAATAAATATTTAAGAAAAAAAATTTTTTTTCTCATATTTTTATAATCTATTCATGATACAGTTACCTGTGATACAGATTGTGTTATTTACAAATTTATCAAACACATGGACATGGAATTTTTTTTTTTTTTGTTGATTTGAATGTACAGACACTGATAATAATGGACAATAACCTTTGACAACTGTAACTCTACAATGTTCAAGAATTTACCATGATTGGTAGGATGAGCTTATGTGAATAATTAAATCACATTTTATTATGTACATGTTGTTATATGATCATAACAGACAACACAATACAAATTAAACAAGGGCAATAACTCTTATCTCATGAAGTGAAAATATGTTTGACTCCAGATGGCTGGAACTCTGGAAAACTAGAATTGATTTCTACAGTCCCAGCAAGTTCGAGCCAATGAGCGTCCACTGTATTGCAATAATGAAAAGGCTATATGTACATAGAAAAAACGCTTATAATATTGGATGTATGACATAGCAGTCTTTTTGACATGGTCAATATACACAGGTTTAAGTAAAGCAGTTGAATTGTAACTGTGGTTCTATTTCGGTATTTGGGAAAACCGAAATCTAACTGAAATAACTTCATAATCGAAATCTAACTTTTACAATAAAACCACACTAAGTTTCATACTTTTATCTTAAGATCATGTTATTATGGTATATTTGCATATAGTATACGAAATTTAAGAACAAAAAAAAAAAGAAGTGATTTGAACGATTTTAAAACAAAACTATCCTCTGAAATTTTGCTGTATGATCGATTATTGTATTTGACAAAGAAAACAAGTCACACACACCACATAAATGTATCTGTCTAACCACCACAGTTAGATTTCGGTTATGAAGTTTATTTTCGGTAAATGTAAGATTTCGGTTTTCCCAAAAACCCGTTCTATTTCTAGTACTAGTGAACTAAGTGAGCAGGTTCAATGCATAAAAACAAAACATTTTCTTTATTGATAATATACTGTTATCATACATGAAATAGTCTTGCCTCTATGTACTCGAAGGTCTTTGACGATGATACATGTGCATTACATTGCTGTTCATCATAAAATGGTCAACCAGACGAAATGAAAAAGACCAATTTAGTTATGGGACCCACTCCGACCGAGAACTAGCCTCTATGGTAAAATTTAAGACAGCATAGATGTCAGATAATTTAGATTAACAAGTCAGACATGAATGCATAAACACACATGTTTTCTACAGACCATTTCACTTTCAACAAATAATTTAATGAACTATTAGCTAGAATCAGGAACACTTACAATTTGTTATGGGTTGGTAAAATGTCTCAACCATGTCTCTATGTATGAACTGCCTTCAGAAGCCAGAAATCCCTGTTGACACTCACATTCTTAGTAAAAACTGGTCAAGGGCTGCCTAAGTGTTAACTTCCTGAAATATAAAATTGCTGGACAAGATAATGGTGTCACAATAATCATGATGAATTTTTTTTGCGTTAAAATCATTTGTACAATTTCAGTTAAAATTAACAAATTATCACCTAAACTGGTTCCCGTTTCATGGTGCATTGCAACAAGGGGGAGCTTTGTACAGAAAGTCAATAGGAACCAATTTAATTATCCCATGACCTATTGTAGCAGGGTCATATTTTTATGTGATTTTATTTCTAAGGGAATTAACTCATGTTGATTCATTGTTCTTATTTTTCTCCCTTGATTTCAGATATAATGATCAAAATAACTGTTCCTTATAAGAATGTTACCTTTTAAGTATTTGCCTCTGTACAAGCAGTTATTCACATTTATAATTAAGTACAATAAGAATTGCGAAATAAATTGGGTTCATCAGGTCAAGGGTAGCTGTTTCATGAATAGAAAAAAAACTTATTAATTCATGTATGTTAACATATTTATAAATAGTGTTTTCTGTGTTTTTTGTTGATTTTTCCCCCAAAATAAATATGATCATTAGATTCTATTAGCAAATTGATATTTATTTATTATTCATTTATTTAGAATATATTCATAATACAGTTACATGTGGGTGAGGTAAAAAGAAAAAAAATCATTTTTATGCCTAAATTTTGTAATGAAGCATAACTGCATCATTATGTAAATCATGAATTATGTAAAGTCAAACTGAATATTATTTTTATCATTTTATACAACTGGACATTTCATACCTACTAAGGTACATGCCACTCTGCATAAACTGAGATAGATATAAAATTGTTAATTGTGCTTTAAATTTACTATATAATTGTATTTGTACATTAGACAAAACATAAAAAATGCTAATGGAAAGTTAGATGTCAAGACTAAACCTCATATTAGCCCCTGGCCCCCACCCCCATTCTGAAATTGCTTCCCACAGGCCTGATATGTTTCATGCACAGGTGCCTGACGAATCTGGTCTGACACGCCCCCAATATACACATCGTCAGGCACCTGTGGTTTCATGTATAAAAGTCTTGCTCTACCAAAAAAATGCAACTAAATAAAAGGATATGATAAATTAAAACTACATAAACTGACACATGAAAGCTAGTTTGTGACAAATTCACCAACCTGTAAACTCAATACTCCAAATACTTCACAAAACTTCTCAATCAAAGACCATGTGTAACCAGCATGCTTGCCACCAAGCTTCTGCAAATGTTTTCCCACTTATGGCATAAGAGCCACTGATTGGACGTTATTTTAGAAGTTATCCAATGAATGACCAGGTTTATATATTCAAATACCTTACAAAACAATATTCAGTCTACCAATTAAAAACTGTTTTACAAATACTTAAATGAACAACACACTGAAACTTGTTTACTTGTCTCAAACAAAAAGGCATGTTTTTCATTCAGTCAACCATTTTCTTATCAAAACAAAAAAATGTGTACACATTTCTTTCAGCTTGATAGCTAAATTGATATTGTTAGTATGGAATGTTAATTATGTTGCATAAATTCATCTATGCTTATGGAACATTTTTGAAAATAAATTAAAATGCATTGTTAGATTATCACTGCTTACATAATCTAGTCTTGTCTTAAGAAATAGGATGAGTCGTATTTGTTAGTGAAAAATCACTGATATGAATACCTCTCATCTTTTTTAATGTTTTATATGAATAACTAACATAAATTATTTGTTAAAAATCAAAGTCCTGAACGTACTCATGGAACCTGAACTTACATAGACTTGCACTGCAACATGAAACTGTAATTAGTTTAATTCAGATACATGATGGATTTAGTTAAACATAGTACATTTGTATTTAGGTCCGCATGAAAATTCACGTGCGCTGAGTGCATGATGGCTATGGAAAGCTGATCGAATTATTGTTCAGTTTTCAAAAAGTACTATTCACGTTAAATTGGTTTGTACAGGTTAAAGTCCCACTAGCTTTTTGAATTTAGTAATACAGAACAATAGATAAAATGATTGTAAAAATAGAAGAAATGTATTATATTTCCTCTAAACAACATTTACATAATGCATTTCTTTAGCCACATCGCATACAAAATCAATGTTGTCAGATGTTTTTTTCTTATTTTCTGTAGTATCATTAAAAATACTGTGCTACAGTTCTATATGTACTTCATGATTAAAAAGAAAATTTCAGAATGTTTTTTATTGAAAGTTAAAGTCAATTTCACTGATGAGACATCTTTCTAGGTAAAATAAGACCTACTTAATTTTAACATCCAAAAAGCTAACGGGGGCTTTAATAATTATGTACCTGAATTTCATCAGTAATGAAGTGCATTATAATAGTGTTTGATATCAATTTGATTGATGCTTAAATTATCGCAATACATACTATAAATGTAAGGGAATACATTTTGTATACACTTGATATTGCAACATAAAATGGATTATTCCATGGTTAGTCGCATAAATAATTTTATAACAACAGTATATGAATTCTATAAAATGATCATGCAAGATTTTATAACTGAAACTTTAATCATTGATATATTTATACAGTGCAACCTCTCCAGAGCGGCTCTCTCCCGAGCAACAACCTCTCCAGAGCGGCTCTCTCCCGAGCAACAACCTCTTCTACAATAACATAAATTTTCCCTACTGTACCATTTAACTATTAATTTAACCTCTCTAGAGCAGCACTATACAACAACAACAACATAAGCTTGTTTCTCCCTAAGGGTGTTCCTTTAGAGAGGTTGCACTGTACTAGTATGATTGTACCTGCAACAAAAATCTAGTAAAAATTGTAACACAACACATAATCTGTTAGTTGGTTAACATCGTTTTTCTTCCGCCTTTATGACTTAATTGTATACATCATAAAGTTATGATCATCCTGTTGTTAAAGGGAGAGTACCAGTATATGTTGTATTCTAGCTATTACTTTATATTCAGTCCTATAATGACTTACATAATTATTATTGTTATGACAATGACGTCTTCCATGATTGTGTTATGGTTGTGTATGGTGTATTTAAGGAATAAGAATGTTTTTATGTCCATTCAGTGTTCTTACAGCATAAATGAATGACAACATAATTGTCTTATCAATATGAAAATAAAACATTTTTTGACAATGTATTTTGCCGTTATTGTGCTGTTTTTCACTGAGGGTTTAAACATGGCACCAACAATCAGGTTCATGTGTCGACTTTTCCAGCTTTAATGTTAACAGTGAAGGAAGATCTCTGCAGACACCTAGGTAGAACCACAGGAGTTGGTTGATGCTCTATTCCAACTAATTAGACTGTTAGTGACGACGAGATATTTTTTCGACTTGGCGTCTGAGAGGACAGTCCTTCCTAAATTGATCACGAAAATCGGCCCACCGAAAAGCCGAATTATTTGGGTTAGTTGATGCACTAGTTGTAACTAAATGTTGGACTATAGAACAAAATATCCACCCTTCTGATAGTCTGCCATGCAATTAAACTAGTTACCAATTTCAATGTTGCAGTGCTAATTGATACTGCTATTGTGGCAGAATTTACTTTTATTGTACTTTGACACATCTAGAAATTATGTCCATTTTGATTCTACACTAATATAACCGAATAAGGGTAATTTTAACTTTATACACGTTTATTCGAACAATCATTCAATAGTATTGTTAACATTATCTAGTCATTGGGGTGTCCAAGGTCTTTATACTCACTAGATTACTTAATATCATATTCTTCATAACCATGTACCAGTTTATGTATTTCACCGCATGTTTTATCGTACCCCTGTGTCCCTCAAAAATAGTGTATCAAGAAATTATTTTGATTTCTCTTCCATTCTTGTCCGAATCAACCACTTCCATGCTATTTAACTTAAGGGTTATATTTTATTTTGGCCAGGGTTCGAAATTCCCTCAGGTTTGCAGAGATGATAGAGAGTATTCAAAATTAAGGGATAGATGGAAACCATGACGACTACTATTTATCCCCATCTCAAAGTAACAAGAAGAAGACAGATTCACGACCTATTTACATGTCTTTCAAATCAGGAGACGTTCATGAAGGCTCGGAACTAGTCATCTTAAATTGTAACGAGAAAAATGTACAATGAAAAAATCGCTGAAATTGTTTATGTAATAACGGCAAATAGTAAATAACTTAGTGTTATTTACCATAGATAATTAAACTATTAACGTTACATATCTACAACCAATTATTCAGTCAAAAATAAAGATCGGTACATCACTTGAAATGGGCGAGATAAGTCAGAACGCTAGTCCAATGAAACAAGGTTCTAGTACCCTAGGCTCAGTGAGCAGCACTATTATGGTACTAAAATAGTGTATACGTACAGGTGTAACATTATGAACTTCGTTTACTTGAGATGGATATAAAAAAGTATATTTTCATCATACAAAACAAAACACTAATTGCTTCTATTCTTTTTTAATCTTTAAACAGTGTATTAAAACAATATTTACTCTATTCCTTGAATAATTTTGATTTCGCAATACATCTATTTTAATGAAAAACAAATAAAATTCAGTTGCTTAATGAAATGTCATTTTATTCATTTTGACTATGATAAGTGCTTCTTGTATAAAAAAGAGTTTAACACATTTGAAAGCGGAATCATCAACGTCATATTCAATAAGTTATTTCATAAACTTGTTGTAACATTAAAAAGGTATAGTAATACACGTAAGAGTCGTAAAGCAGTTACTTTTATTTTGGATTTTTTAAAACAAACATTAACTCATCGAAGTCAGTCGTTTTCAAACACGGTAAGATAAAAATTGCAGTGATCTAAACTTTGATATTTCTTGAGTTTTTCTGTACAATATACTCGTAAGAGAGAAATAACCGAGAAGTTAGTACTTATACTAGTATATGTGCACAAATCTACTGTATACATATATCATATAATATTCTCCCACTAATCCGTTTGTACATTGGTCATCTGACGTTCAGCATTGGCGACATTTTTCGCTCCTGTTAAGTTTGTGGCATGATCTGGTATGTTGGGTTGAGATTTCATTTCTAGTTTTTTGGTCATTCCATCATGCAACAAACTTTCAAATCTCGCATTGTCAGCATACATGTTGGAGATTGAAGCCAAGAACCTGCGTGAAGTAAGAATGGTTTTGTTGTAAATAATTATTCTCAGCTAGACTCGTTATTTCATATTGAATGTGATTCAGATTATTTAAAGGGACTAAACGCCGGACAAAGGATTTAGTTTTCGACATTGACCACATTTTTCACTTATAAAAATAAAAGTATTACATGATAAGGTAATCAGACATTCTAACTAGTCCGAACTCTATCTTGCTTAACAAAATATATGCATACAGGATAAAAATTGAAACATAAAATGTATATCGTAAACCAAACATAAAATGTGTGATCTTTATGAACAAATCTCCTTAATACTGGCGGGTATTTAGGCGAGAACTGACTCACGCAATAACCATATTAACGCACATTGGAAATCAGAATAAGTAGTAATATACTAGATTTTACCTGTCCATTTGATCAGGGAATTCACCAACTTTTTCCTCTAAAGTTCTAGGTTTTCTATTTTCATCTGTAGGACTAATTGTTGTGCTAGTTTTCCCGATTCCAGTCCAAACTCGAAATCTGAAGTTTAAAAAAATCACCATAATATTCGACTGTCGGTACAAAATAAAACCTGGTGCTCATTAAAAAGCGTTTTCATATTCTCGACGCTTGTTTAAAAAGTGTTTAATTTTTTTAACGTGTACAGTAGTTGTTTTCTTAATAACCATGTGAGAAAATGTCTCACTCAACCGAATTTGAATCTACGTCGTATGCATGTTTTATGATATTCCTCACTTAACTCTTAACACAACAGCAAACTTCATCTTTGCCTGTAATAGTTTAAGAGACAGAGACTCCAAAACGTAGTATTTCAAATTCGAAATCAAATTCAACATACAAGAATGTATGTATCAACTTAAAGAATTTGCGGAAGTAATTTTAAAACACATGTTTCGAGGACCGTTACGCTTATTGCCAACATTTTTATTGCATACTGGCGGACAGTTTAACCCAATTAGTGTTCGTGGATTCAGTACAAGTATTAATATTGTTCTTAACTTCCCAGCTAATAATTTCTTCACACAAATCAGTCTTATTGATCAACGATGGAGGACGAATCACCCTAGATATAATGTCTCCAAATAAATCAATCACCACAGACAGCATGCCCCTTGCCAAGTCTCATATTCTAATATATCATCTTGATCAAGTATGTCAATAAACAATTCTTCAAGAAAATGTCATCTGAAGGTTTGTTATAGGCAGAACAACGTCGATATATTTGAAATAGTTTGATCACGAACCTTGACATCATAAAATCAACAATTTCATAGTCATTCTGTTGCTTGCTATTATCATTTCTGACGGCAGAGAAAGTGTCATTAAGAATGGACAACAACATGTTCACCACAATGAAGGTGATGGTGACCACAAACAGGAAGATAAACAGCTGTGTCAACCATTGGTTTACTTCAAGCATGTTGTAGATATCAAACTTGCCCATCATCATAACGATACCTGTCAAAGTACAATGTCATGTTAAATGTTGATCATAAAAAACAACAACAACAAAATAACAACAGAGTTGGGCCTATCTGATCAGTAAGCACACTTCATAGGCATACTCAATTTGAAATAATTTGAAAACACCTGCACTAATTACTAAGTTATCGGTCTTACTAAATAAATATTTCAATATCTATATATCAATAAATTTATTTTTGTAGACAATGGACGGCAGATATAACGAAATATTGAACATCTGCATTAATTACAAATTAAGTCGTAGTTCTTAAAGAGAATGAGACAGAGGTAACTGTATGCCCGCAGGGTCGTGCGTTTTACCTTCAAACTTTCTTGACAGAAATAATGTCAAATTCAAAATTTTCTCATTTTGATCGTTTTAACAAACTCACCAGCTTCACATGAGCCAACAAATGACTTGAACATATCCAGATGCGACATGTATATCAGGTAGAATACTTGAATGAAAGCCAAGAAAACCACATTGAAGATGATACTGAAATGAATCAGTTCCTTGCTGGAGTTTTTCAGGGTATCAGAAAGCATGGAGATTTTCCTATTGAATCGTAACAGCTTCAAGAACTTCAACGTTGCAAAGAAGACGAGGAATCCAATAATGTAGTTAAACAATTCGCTCCAGTATCCAACGTATTGAAACTTCATGTAGCCATTGCCTGAGGTTTCATTAAAGTAGTCCGTTAATTCGTTGATGCACAGAAGGCGATAGAAATAAATCACAATTGCCGTTACAGACATTGCGCACGTCCCAAGATCAATAAGGTTCCAAAACTGTAGGAAATACTTCGTCTTTTGCTTAACAAGAGACTTAATCAGTATTACGACAAAATAAACAGTGAAACCAAGGTAAACGATCTCACAAGCGATCTGGAATAACAATCCCGAGCTTGTGTAATGGAGGAGAACACATGGTTCAAATCTGAACGAGGTGAATACTCCGCCGCTTGGTCGGAATTCAGCAATCAGTGAAGAAATGGCGAACAGGTTAACTGAAGGATTGTACACTGTAAACTCAAGAAATACCGCACGAGTGTATTTATCTATCCAATTCTCCCCTTGAAGTTGCTTTAACTCGCTAGTCATTTCAAAATAGTCTTTGTTAAGCTTCAACACGTAGCCGCCGCCTCCATATAACGCGCTCTTGCCCCAGTGCGGATAACCGTTTAGTTCAGAAGCTGTCTTGAAATGGTATTCCTCCCTGTAAAAAATCGTACCTCATTTTAAACATAATTTGATATAAAATAGACAACATAGCAGTATTGAAAATACTATTTGTATTTAGTATTTTATAACGGTGTGAGTGTAATTGTCTGACGCTCTTGGACCTTCCAGTACCAATATGTCCGTACTTTGAAATTCTCCAAGTATGCGTATATCAGAGATTTGACACAAATGACCCTTAATATCCATAATAATGCAGTACTTATCGCACAGTTTGTTATTCGTTAATGACGTCAAACAATACAGTGTTATGACTTTTAAACTTAATGTAAAACCATGAGCCTATCATCGGTTTCTAAACCGTGACCATTCGATCAACAAACCGGCATACTACTCAACTTACGAGGCGTGCTCAACGCAACCGAGCATCTGTTTTCATAATTTAGTTTATGTTTGCAATGGAAGAAAACAGTAGCATTATGATATATCTCGATTGAAGCTCATTACGACAAACACAATTTGAAGATTTATTGTCGACATATGAAAAGTAAGCGGTGTAAATGAATCAATCAGTAAGCCTTTATACTACTTGCAATGCTTCCCTGGTCTAATTTAACCAATTGCTCTCAATCAGTCAATCAATCCAATGTCATAAATGAGTTAAACATCTTGTTGTTTTATTCCTCAACTTATAAGTATACTTAGAATGAACTACGAGTCATATACGTGTGATGTAAAATAAGTACCTAGAATTACTACTGTTGATATCCAAAGGAGACCAGCCGATGCCGAAATTTCTGTTTTCTTCATTTTTTGTATTGTACAATCCATTACATTCTTTGATAATCCCGTACATGGATTGTGGCACTATGCACGTATCTGTGATATAAAAAATCAAGTAAACTACCCGAATGCTCACGATAATTATTTGTTGTATGTGGTTTCCTTTTCATGCCTTATGCCAATCATTATGCATTTTCCTCATTGTTCGAAAGTATCAAACTTTTAGAATCATACATAAATAAAGCCTCTAAGTATTTACGTAGTACTGGTAATGAAATACTAGAAATTTGATTTTTGAAACGACAAGCTTACAATACTGTCAGATACTCGTAGTGTATGATCTCAAATGATAAAACAATAACAAACAAGAGCTCCGCGGTCGGAGACATATGCCCTTGACACAGAGTTATCGCTCAAACGATTTTCACACTCCATGATACAGTGACCTTGACCTTTGACCTAGTGACCCCAATTCTAAAAGGGGTCATTTACTGTCCAAGGCCAATGCACCTGCAAAGTACCAGGCCCGTCAGTCAATCCGTTGACGAGTTATCGATGGGAAACGTTTTTCACACTCCATGTCACAGTGGCCCTGACCTTTGACATAGTGACCCCAATTTCCATAGGGGTCACCTAGTGTCCAAGGCCGATGTACCTGCAAAATATCAGGTCCATCAGTCAATCCGTTGACGAGTTATCGATCGGAAACGATTTTCACACTCAATGTCACAGTGACCTTGACCTTTGACCTAGTGACCCCAATTTCAATAGGGGTCATCTACTGTCCAGGGTCAATGTACCTGCGAAGTATCAGCCCATCGATCAATCCGTTGACGAGTAACCCATCGGAAACTAACTGGTCTACCGACAGACAGACAGACAGACCGACAGGCTAGCAAAACAATATACCCCCTCTTCTTCGAAGGGGGGCATACTAAATCATAATAGTGTCAAGTCCTGAATGCAAACTATTTTACTTGAAGTTCTGTTCGTTCATAAATGTAAATCTTTGTGATTTATCAGTTAACGATTTTTTAATCTAATTTATTTTCATCCTTAATTCAGATGACGTCTCCACTATGTGATATCAGATTTACTGCAAAAAGTACGATTTATCTGTGTACACAGCAATTAAACGTACCTGGTGTGGTCCTGACTTGACGTAGGACGGCATATCCCATAAGTCTTGACTGCTTATCGTTTATGTACCCTCTCATATAAAAAGGCGGGAAATTATTATAGTACGGCCCAGCTCGGAGACCCCTCAGCATGCCACTTTTAGCCCATTTCCAGAAGTCTTCAGTGTTCTGAACCTAAATACACAAAGTAGTGTTTGTATTCAATTTGTACACATGCATCTATTATGTATCTTTTTTGTTTCAGTTCGTTGATTTCCAAGCACGTTTTAAACAAAACATATTAACAGTACTATTTCGAATGATTATTTCTAAAATTGAATAAAGAGAATGATAAGCCACAAATGCAAGATTTTAATATGAACGACAACCTGTGAATAAATGCAATCATCAGATCAATGGTCACTGAACATAGAATTTACATTGATCGAAATAAAAAAACATTCATGTTTACAAAGAACTGTGATCTAGGCATGAATGCCTCATTCCTCAGGCCTACATACCTGCTGTTTTATGAAACTGTAAGTTTACCTATTATGATAAGCCATCCTGATCAGACAACTTAATAAACTCACCTTTGTAAATGCTTTGTTCGTATCGTTCGTCGTTATAAACACTTTCTCCATGTTATGCTTATAGTTGTACGAATCAGTGCTAACGCTTTTGTAACTTATTACCATAAGTATCCATAAGAAGAATGCATAGAATAATATTTCTCTGATCACTGCCCACATCTTTATCTCCTTTAATCTTTGTTCTCTGGCTGACTCTAGGGCCTTCTGATCTGGTGGTTTGGGAACATATAGTGCTTTCTTAGGTGCCACAATTCCAAACTCTGAAAGTAACAGAAAAATTGCACAAACATTGAATAATAAGAAAAAAATACCAGGACACGTCACGTGCAGAAGCTTTCACTGCACAATTTAGACTACAAGTTTACCCATAAAGCAACTATCATATAAAAGTCACAACGAACACGAAACAATGAGTACAGCAATATCTTATAACGCATCCACCAACATACAATCAAACCTGTGTAAGCAGGTACTTCAGACAAAAAGCCACCTGCAGGTAAACAAAGGCCAATCTTTAAAAAAACCTTTAGTGATTATTTAAAACAAAATGACCCGAATAAAGGAAACATATCAATTAAGTCTTTCCCAAGGGTGGCATTTGTTCACAGTCTTGACTGTATCATCTTTCTTGTTTTCGGGGAGGCTTCCATTACTAGTTTTCCTCTATGTTCTAGCTTGAAATAAGACATAATCAATAGTTAGACTGTTTCTAATTTGCCACATCCATTAGGTGGTCTTCAAGTCCAGGTTTCACTTCATGTAACAAAACACGGTCTTTGTAGCACAGACCTTAGTTTGGAGAGGGGAGTATATAATTCGAACCGACTTTGTATTCTAAATGTGAAGCAATGTATAGCGAGAATACACCCATTATGTTCTACCTTAAACAACACTTCGTCTGCAGTAAACACACATTGATAATACACCTGGAGGAAGCTTTCTGCCATTGTCTTGTGATGCAGGTAAGTTTGTTTTGTGTCGTGAGGCGTAAGTCTTGACTTTATTACTAATTAAATCTTGAAACTGTTTTGTCATCATTATTTCTAACTCATTTGTCTGTAAACATTAAATACAGCAAGTGCGGTACCCCAATTATTTCAATGTACAATCTTTTTTCGTTTTGTTGACAATTGTTTGCCGTGGCAGTTTTACTGTTATAATTTTTTTCTTTCTACTTCGTGTGCAGTATATAATACATAACGATTCACTTTTGTGCAGCTATGTAGTGAAGCGCCTTCTACATGTATATCCAAATCAATCAGCTTACTTACCATCTTCTTCAGGATGTAGGAATTCTTCATCATTATTAAGTCTTTTTGGTGTATCCTCATCAGCACTTTCTTCATCTTCGTCTTCGCTTGGACTTTTTATAAGCACAGAGAATATGATGGCAAGCAGGAAAACCTAAAATAGCAAGCAATGGCAAAACACTATTTTATAATTATTTCAACTTAGAAAGTGGCGGAATGTTTTTTTTTTATTTTGGTGAAGACAAGAGCAATATGTAAAATTAACAAAGTGTTTTATCTCCAGAGATACACCATGAAAGCCTAATGACATATTTACAATAATTATTGAGGCTTAGTGTTATTTATAAATGTAAGAATATTATACAACCAATTTCAAATTTAGTTACAACAATAGCTTGGTTGACGCTACTGACTCTGTAATGATGTAATGGCTGTGTAGCATTACATTACTGATACACATTATCCAGTCAAGCCTGTGTAATTGGCAACCTTCTAATAAAGGCCACATTGGTTATTTAGAACAAAATGACCCCTGAATAAAGGCCACCAGACCTGTCAATGAAGACCATTTTATTTTGTCAATCCCGTGAGAGGCCTTTGTTCACAGGTTTGTATATCTATGATAATTGTGTATTTATGAGTATTATTTATGAATTGAAATAATCAAATATTCTAGTAATACTACTAGTAAACGCTATTGAAATTCACAGATAGCCCGTTACTTATAAATACACCAATTTAAGAAAACCCTATGTGGTTTAGGAATGTACTTACCTTAATTGGTTGAGTAAGGAACACCGACGTGAGGAATGAAACTAGCATTGAGGTGATCCACTTCTTACACTTGATGTCTTGGAACATGATACCATAAAAGGTAACAAAAGCGGCAGACACAAGGACAGTGATCCAGAGGATAACCCAAGCAACAATAGTGAACCACCACGGTAAAGCACACTTCTTTTTCTCCTTTTTGTTAGATACTGAATCATTTGGCTGAATAGCAGACGTTGGTCTCGATTCTTCTGATGTTGAACGCTTTGCATCCATCAAGACTGAAGATCCAGGGCGTTCTTCTTCCAGGGAGCTCTTTAAACGGGGATTAACATCACTTACAGATGTTGTGTAGGGATCTGATTGTGTCTTTAATGCTACCTCAAATCTGGAAGGTCGAAGCTTTCGTGGTCGAGATTTACGGAATAGTGTGATGAGTAGAAAGTTAACTGGGAAGATGATGATATTGCATATGACTCCGATGAAAATCTGGAAAATTACAAATTCTGATGTATAGTTGCTCTTGGGTGACTCCTTTTTGGGGGGGGGGGGGGGGGCGTAAACATGTTTCCATGACGAGAGATAGTTGTTTAAACACAATACATACTAGGGAGACAGTGTCATCGAACATTGTACAGAGGAAGATATTTTCTAAGAGCTATTCGAAAGTCGAGTAGTATTGTACAACAAACTAACAAGATATTTAGACATTATTCATATCAAAATCACATGTATACTTTAAAGACTGTTTAACTAATGCAATTTAAAAGTTGTGCTATAAAATAGTGTAGCCTAATTCAATAATCATTTCTAAAATAAATTAACAACAAAGAAAAGGTTGGAAATCAAACTTCATATCATAAGCACTGTTGTTTGACAGCTATAAAAACTTATGAAAAAGAAACATGACTTACTTGTTCGGACGTTAGCGCAAATGGACCAAATTGGAATGCGTTGGCATCTGAGGTTTCCGTTCCATAAAACATGGCGTTTGCGAGCATAGAAGTGAACAAAAGACAGAGGCAACACGACACCCTCTGACAGCGTGTAAATCGACTTTGTGGTGGACGAGCTATCACAGAGAACCACAGATGTCCATCACTTAGGTTTTTAGTTGCTCTTGCAGTGAACAAGTGGGAGAATTCTGTCATTTCCTGTTTGCCAGCAATAGGTATTACACGATCGACCTTGTAAAATCAAGGTGAACACGTTAGGATATATACATCACGATTTATTAGGTTGAATACGATACTTATAAGACTGATTAATACCGTAGAATCATGGGAACATTGAAATGTTAGTATGAATGTGAAGAATTATAATGACAAGAGTGAACAGCAAAACTATTACTAGTGCATCATATGAAAAAAACAGTGACATGTTAACTTAAACACAAGTTAATTAAAAACATGCATATTCCTACCTGACCATCATCTTCTTCCACTGCAAACCACCGATGAGCAATAAATATGTACTTTTTGTCCGTCTGTACGTCTCTTATAACGACGTGGTTTAAATACCACGAAGCACTTTGTCCTTTCCCAGAGTTGTCATGCCACAGACGAAGGTACAGCAGGTCACCCAAAGAGCTAAAGAAGTTAGAAGCAGTTACCTTAGTTAATATCTTATCATCACACAGGATTAGTTATCACTAGGTAGTATACTGAATGATCGTGGTAGAATAATGATTGAATGATATCAATTATTGTTATATTAAGCAGGAAAAAAGAGGACAAAGCGCTATTGACGAGGAAATCTTGGAACAATGGTAATTCATCATTATGATATTCCACTTTATGACATTACCCCTGATTATTGCACATCAACTTGGCATAATTGTGACTCATATTATTTTTTGCCTTTGTAATGTTAATTGCTTGCTTTGCCAATAATTTACAAATTTCCACAAGACTCCTGGGAGATTTTCGATAAAGTATTGATTGAAGACAATTGTACACTCTCCCTTCATTGCTTATTTTAGTGCCACATATATAATTTTTGTTCGGTGAATTGTTACCATAGAAAGGTAGAAGTATACATGTATGCATACATGTAAGTCTCATCTTAATGAATAATGAAAGGAGATTGTATTCGTACTCACTGTGGTACGGACATCAAGAATCCATCTGTACTGCCACGTGTGAATATTTTTCTTTTCTTATCATCAAATGTACGTACTTCTGTCTCTTCCTCATCTCCCGATAGTATAAAATGAACCTGATTTACAGTAACAAAGCAGATAAATAAATAAATCGATAAATAAATTAATCAATAGATAGATGAATATATAAAACACATTTTGATAAGTACCAATATTTGTGCTCATTCAATATTCAGTTCAAATAACAAAAATATACCAAGTGCATACGTACAGTAAACATAACCGTAAACATATTGAACTTATTGCAATTAAAAAAGGGAGACCTTACATCGCTAATAAATTATTTTGTTACTTAAACATTAGTAAGACATTAAAATGCTAACACAAAAGAGTTAACAAAAAGAAACATATCCATTATTTCAATATACAATATGATATCACTGCCTTTATCAATAAAATATACATATCACAAGATAACATGTATGCATTTATGAAAGTCATGTCAAACAACATTATAGATAATGTATTCAAGAGTTCTATGGTATAACAATCTTTCTTGGACTTATAACAGTGGGATCAAATGCAGTAAAACAATGATAAAGTGATCAGAATGATTATTGCATAATACCTAGACCAAAGAAATAAACAGGGACGTGTTGGTGAAATGCCTTACGGTATCTGATTATTCATCATAAATTAACATGTTTTTACAAAGACAACTAAGATATGTCGCTTTAAGATTGAAAGTTACGAAAGCAGAGTTGTTATATACCTTGGATTCAGTGCCAGCACCCCGTCTTAACCCAGTGTTCACATGAATCTCATAATAATACTTGTCACGTGGGTCGTTGCACAGTAGAGGCGCTAGTCCGAGCTGAGTAAAAGAAATATGTTTCTTACTTAACACATTATGACCCAATATTGTAGAATGAACCTTTAGTTAATAGTGTGATTATAATAATAAGAAGATAACTTCGTGTATTAACTTTATTTATAATTCAAGATCATCAAAGACGAAAATTGAAATTCAATACAGGATACATGCACATTTTATTTTAACATCTGATATATTATTTCATGTACAATTAAGTTACGGATAAATCACATTTTGTCTTTTTACACAAACACTTTCTTTTTTAGACGTTTAATAATTATAACTCACGAGAACAAAATACATAAATGTATACCAGAACTACCTTAACCACTTCAGTATAATGGCAGACTAAATCAATTACAACTTATTTCCAAAAACAGATTTCTTCTACACTTATAGTTTAATGAGACAAGTTCAAGGCTCTCGATGTGTCAATATCAAGATCTATTACTTCTGTTCCCAAGTTGGGTTTAATGAAGAAGTGATCGTGTACTTACCTTCTCTATGTCCTGTTTATCTTTTCTTCTCGCCCATACCATAGCTATGATATAAAATATCAAAATCATGATCTGTGTGACGTACAGTGTGGGGTTCTTCAGGAAGTCAGCATTAGAAAACACGAATCCCCAATCAATGGTATTAGGGGCCACAGCCCAACCACCAGCAAATGTTGTGAAGTGATTCGTCTCACATACTAACTGATCTTCTGTTGTAAGGGGATGAGGCTAAATCAATGAAAAAAAAACAATTTAAAATAATGACAGCCATAGATCAAGGTTTAGTTGCATTTCGTTGGTAGGGTTTAGTCTCAAGATAACATGCGATAATGATTAAGAGTGCTCCATAAAAACTTATTCTTATTTTCAGCCTTAGGTAGAATTTGGAATAAAACCTGGTTTGTTTCTGACCAGTAGGCAATGTTCACTTGATCAGGAGACCACCCTATGACATTATGATCTACATCTCCAAAATGTTTCTTTGTTACCTTAAGTCCATCCGTTTTATACTCGCTCTCTCCATCTTCTGTGTACTGACAAGATACTTCATTAGGAAAGAATTTATAGTTGAGATCAAACTCGTTGTTGTTTTTCCATTTCTCCGGAATCTCCGATGGAAGATCATCAACTGTTTTGTACCAATTCAGTTCTTGAAGGGTTAGTTGACGAACACCAACAATATACAATCCAGTATTTGTACCAACAATATCAGAGTCAACAAAACATGTATATGGATCTGGTGTTTCGTCATCTCCATAGAATCCTATAGGTGAAAAAATACAGTATTACTTCACTAATACAGGCCCTCTTGACAACGGCCATCTTTCTACAACGAACTTAGCGGTTCTAAATAAACAAATATGTTTAATTCTAAACATCATTAAACAAATATCCTTAATCAGCAATTCTTATTCATTATTTCCAGTATTATTTTACTGTAGAACAGGAAAAATGTACTAACAATATATACATGTAACTAACTACACACTTTCTATTTGGTCGAAATAAAAACATCATCACTTTGCATGACTCATTTCCAGCTTTTAAACATGAATTATCTTCTACGGATGTTGACTTTTAATACTAATATTAGACATTGTGAATTTGTGATCGATTAATTTCGTAAGATGTCGTATATGATCTTTTAGAAAGATATTGAGGTAGCTTCAAATTAAGATTTTTCAGGTATTGGTCAATATTCTGTTCTATGGTGGCTGATTTCTGCCATTTCATATCTTCGTGCCTTCGACCTAAAAAGCACGAACACACGATAAACTGCTCACTTATCACGGTGTCTTCGCCTACTAGAGCGATTTCAATCGCGTTTTTTAAAGAAATGACCTTTATTGATTGGTGGCCTTGGTGGCATTTATTGATTGGTGGCCTTTATTGATTGGTGGCCTTGGTGGCCTTTATTGATTGGTGGCCTTTATTGATTGGTGGCCTTGGTGGCCTTTATTGATTGGTGGCCTTTATTGATTGGTGGCCTTGGTGGCCTTTATTGATTGGTGGCCTTGGTGGCCTTTTATTGATTGGTGGCCTTGGTGGCCTTTACTGATTGGTGGCCTTTTATTGATTGGTGGCCTTTATTCGGAGGTGGCCTATAACACAGATGTGACTGTAGTTCTTTACCTTTGTGTGCGGTGTCGCTTGGAATCATACACACAGTTTGTACCTGTTTAACGCCATTTTCGATTGTTGGTGGATCCATATAATTAACTAAAACAAGGAGTTGTTTCACGTACGATAACTGCGTGGGTCTGGAAATAACAGAAATAAAATAAATATCTTACTGACGTTATTTTCGTGAATAAAATTATAAATTCACTTATCAAAATAAATTCTACACTACAAAACAAAAGCAACACAAAACTAGGAATAAGGTGTATTATTGGCAGTAAATAACAGTTAGATAATAAAGATGTAATCAATCTAAATGGGAAATATTTTGTATTTTATTACCTGCATTTAAAATGAAAGAAAAGTTGTTAATAATAGTAGGCAATTCTATATCAAATTCAGAACGAATCTATGTATAGTTGTAGAAATAATACAATCAATATTTACTAACTTAAAGGTCAGTCGTATCGCCGAATGATTATTTGTCACATTGACAGCATGCTTGAAGAAATACTCATTGGCGCCGACAATTCTCGGATCGGCATTGTCTACTGTAGATTCGTTAAACCTGGGTTTATTCGGATCCTGGGAAATCACAATTTTTACCGGCGTCGTCAAGTTCTGGATTGGTTTTGCGGTGCCGTTCAGCTGGCTTACTTTGAGAGTCAATTCTCGAGAATATGCGATAGATTCCTTTTCACTAGGGGCGCCAAGAGAAGCTGATGTTTTCATCTAATAATGTAAATAAAAGTCATCGAGTGATCATGTAATTACTTGAAAGCAAGAAAATTATTTTTTCATATACCTTATGTATATTGATACATATATCTACATGTACTTCACTGTAACAGAGAGTAAGGTTAGTAAGAATCAGAGCGCCTTGTCTTGAATTTATCATCACATGGTTTAATTTATCTAGAAATAAATATGCGAATATTTCTCATAATATTTTCAAGTAAATTATGAAGAATTCGCTAACGATGAATATAAACAAGATATGTTTTTGATACACAATGGCCCCTCCTGGTGACCTTGAATTTGACCTACTGACCTTATATTGCACAGGCCCTGTAGAAGTTGTTTTGATTATACAGGCAAGACACAGACAGACAGACAGGCAGGCCAAAAACAACATACCCCCGATCTATGATACTGAGGATATAAAAATCTTGTCCAAATAAAGTTTATTCCCTGTTGAGAGTAGTTCCCGTATTATGAAAAAACATGAATAAGCGAAAAGAATTAAATATCGTATTTGATTGTAATATATATTGTTAAGAATACCACAAGGACAACTTCCTCATCCGGATCATCAAATACATCACTTGGTAGCTTCATTTTACATCCACCCGTATCGATTTCTTCGTCCAACATCTGCGAAGCTTTGTTCTTATAAAGTTGAATCGCCACGTTATCTGATGACATATCTATCGGTTGATCAGATGATGGTGATTTGTCAGTAACTAGTTGAAATAAGGCATCTTGCATTGACGTACATGCAGATAGAGATTGAAGCGTCTGCAGAATAATAAAAGTCGACAAATCATACAAGAGATGGAGATATAAGCTTACAAAGTTGTTCCATAAAAATATATTTCCGAATAACAATAACAAAAACACATTACACTCTTATAAATTTTACCGAATAATCAATTAATAGTCAGTTGCGCACTTAATATTTCTTTATTTTATTACTTGTATGTCATTACACTATTTCACTATATTTCTTTTTCAATATCTGCTAAATAATGAGCCCTCCTCAATAAACATGTACTGTGATCAATTTTGTCTGTCTTTATAACCACTGATTACTGTAGTTAACTAATGTTTATCACGTATACAAATATGGATTTCTAAATCAAGTATTTTGCTAAAATGAATTCATCAAATACACGTACATTTATCTTAACACACTTACAAATATGTCCTGATCAACTGCATTCAGAATTTTCATCCCGTCACGTAAAGCGCCTCTGTCCGTTTCAAAACTTCCAACATCTGGACAAATGATAACAATATTAGTTTATTAAGTAAATTACTGAACAAATGTAGAACAAAACAAGAGGTCTTTATCACCTCGATCATCAAATGCTAACATTGAAAATTTGATACTAAACAGTTTCAAGGACCGCTAGAATACCGAATTCCTGAGCGACATTCTTTCATTAGTGTTCAAGTCTGTCTTTACCACCATGACCTGGCTTCTAAATAGTTGTTTATCTATGGTTTTCATAATTTCATAATTTAAAAAAAAATCATCACCTACATTTTGTATTCAATGGACCATAACATAAGATGCAGGTTGATTTTCAATGGCTAATATCAATTCCCAACTAATTCAATTCAAATGTAACCAAAACTTGCCACAACGCTCTCTATTATACAATCAAAGTGTCAAACAACGAATCCGTTTGTCGATTAAGACAATAGTAACTTCAAAAGTAGAGACCAAGCACATGCCTCAAAGATAAATTAATTGATAATTAGAATTAAACTTCACGTAACATACTTACGTCAAACAAACATTTACCTTGTAGTGTACTGTCCATGTTTGTATCAAAATTAGCAACGGATTCTGCTTGTGTTTCCAGATCGCTGAAAGCTGGAAATTCTTTAGCAAGATTGGCTGACTGAAATTTAACGAGGGGAAAAATCGAATAATTATACTTGAAACTATTCTTTGGTGCATTGAACAATATTTTTTGTACAAATATGTTATTTTATATTACATGAGGTTTGAGACTCAGTCAAACTGAGTCAGTGTACATAAGTAAATGGTGTTCACATTGGGAGTTAGAATCGAAGTACAGTCTATAAATCTGTCAAATATAAGACCACCATTGGTAGAGAAGAAATGTGGCGAACCAATTTTTTTTTTTTATAAATTTTTATAACAAAATGATATATATTATATGAATATAATTTATTTTTATGAAGAATACATAAATATCATAACCGGTGCAAACAAAGGTAGATGTGAATTTATATGGCACACATGCACGGCCATTTAACGACATGAAAATAAATTCAAATTACTTTATATCTATTAAATGTCTGTTTTACCTTCAAAATATTTGCGCAAGTTGCTAAAGAATTCTCAGCAATGTTTTTTGCATCCTCGAAAGGCAATGAATCTTTCAATTTGACGGCATTTTCAATTCCTCGGAGAAGTAATTCAGTAGCATCATTCTGAAAATAATAAAAATCTTCCTTATAATTTATATTACATTATATTGTCAATAGTCACCACTAGGGATACTAGGTCTACGTATCTAGGGTCCATGCATTCAAACACAGGGAATGGAAAGTGTTTTCAAACACGATTTGTTAGGAAATTACGAAAAGTCCTTGGTGTACGCCATGATAACGACAAGGCGACAATTATAGCATTCTCTCGGTGAACTTGAACATCAGGTAAACCAGTAAAGGCTCACTTACTTGTCCTGCACGATTCAAGTTGACCACCGAGGCACTGAGTGAAGCCAGAACTTCAGCTTGTCTTATTGTTTCATCCGCTGATTCTACAGTACAAATCTTAAGTGTTGTCATCATCTGATCAACCACATTAATAGCTGCGTCTCGCATTTCTTCAAACTTTTCTGTAGCCTCAGGGTCGTCAACAGTCTGAAATAATATGACTTGAAATATATCTGCAGAAGTTAAAAAAAAGCATGTTATATGGTTATTCCAGTAATTGAGGTGATATGTAGACAGGTTAAAACGAATTTATTTTAGTGATTGAGTCTTAAAATGAACAAAATAATATTGGACGAGGAAACTGATTATATATCCTAATGATCACAAGTAGTAACAAGATTCCATATTTAAATCTATTTGCTCAACGGAATTTTATACGTATTTATAAGCATGAATAATAATATTCAATGGATGTAACTCTACCTGCGTAAATGCAGATGTTCTTGAAGAATTAACTGGCGCATTTAATGGTGTGCTTGCGTATGATAAAACACTTCCCATGCCTGCCATTGCTGCAGTAATAAATGGAATGTTTGATACTTCATCAATATGATGGTAGAAAGTAAAGAAAAACATATTAATATAGATATGAGACGGACAAAACAGAGGAAGACATCTTGCAGTCTACTTGATTTTAGAAACATGCCGTTATTCAACGAACGACTTATTTTATATGCATGATACAAGATGATAATCGTAAAACCAAAACCTATTACACAAGTATTTATCTAACTATAAAAATATCACAATCATGTCTAATAGATATGGTTGGGCAAATTAGATGAGAAATGGGCTGTGTTATATAAATAAGATGATGGTACAACATAAAAACATCGGGCAACAAATAAAATTAAGAATAAAAAGAGGATACTTACCACCACTTTCAAAGTCGTCGTTAATTTCTTGAAGTACGGCAGCTGTTACCGCACCTAAACTAGCAGTATCATCTAAGTTGGCAACAGCTTCCATTAGGTCAAACTCATCGCCTTCTCGGTTTTGTGAATTAATTAACGAATTCATATAAGCGTATGATGATACTGGCTTAACCTGAAAATATCCAATAAATTTCCTACATAAATATAGGATCGTTCAAGTTGTCGCTTACAACCGAGTGCTTCGTCAGTATTTACAACCCGCGAAATTTCTATAAATTGATTTTTGTTCGTTTGTATTTATCGAGTTTTACGCCCCTTTTCAACAGTCAGAGTCATATGAGGAGGACAGTTCACCTAAGCATCGATCCCACTAGACTCCAATCCTCCGTAAGCAACTGTCTACTTTCTCACATAAAGAGCCATGGTCGGTAGCGGGGCCAAACCTGATGAACTGACTTCAACTAATTTATACATCAGATAACCCAAGTTCCCTTGCTCTTGGTCATTTGTATTGGTTCAGCTTAAAGTTCAGATACGGTATCTCGTTTGAAGGTTCTTTTAACATTGCAGACTATACATTAGTGCGCTTGTTTAATTACCTGGACGTCATGTAGATCATATTCAGCAAAGGATCCCAGATCATCTCGAACAGCGACTTTACAGCGGAGAATATTATTATCATCTGGTGATCCTGCGGGTAATGTTCGTCCAGACCAAAACTTTTGATTTCCACCCGCAATGACTGACCATTTTTTACCAGAGGCTAGACCTGTAGTTGTAGAGACGTTTAAATATACATACATGTACTCGTATGTATAGTAAAATAATTAAATTATCATTTCGCAGATTTATATTGTACATGTAGTTGCCAATTCTAAACATAGTAATGTTCAGAACTGTTTAAACCTTAAACAAATAATTCAGTTCACATTGGCGTCACATTATATTTGGAGGCTATGGACTGTCATTACGATATGCAAAACGTAATCAAATATTAATAAGTTTATGTGGTCTTATTTTTTTGCATTATTTAAATCATAATGAAAATTATATAATGATGCTAAAAATGAAGTAGCCACTTTCTACTGTTGTAATAAGAATTGCTTGAAAATATATTGGAGCTTGGTGCTTTTAGTTTACTTACATGATATTGAATAGTCAACGATAGAATCATCATCATCGACAAAATCTCTACAACTGATCTGAAACCGCGTCGTTGCTGCGGTGCCGCTAGTTGGGGATATCGTACAGTCTCCGTCCTTTGGTGGGGTATTACGGTGTAGTTTAAAGGCTACCATACCCGAAGTCATGGTCTGAGTGACCATGTTATAACATTCTGCTGTTAGATGTACTTTGAATGTGTTTACCTCTTCGTAATGAGAGAACACTTCTTTATGAATGGTGAGTTCTTGTGTGGTGTCACCTACGTAATTTCATAATGGAAAAATATATATAGTTACTACATACATGTATTACTAAAACGAATGAACTTAATGGACAGATAACTATTATTATTTAAGATCCTGGTAGTATTCTCGAGGAAAACTTGTTACTTCTAGTCTTAAAACGAATTCTGAATGGTCTATAGATTTAACACTCAGTCTAGTATTTTCCTATCAATGTTACTGAAAGAGAATGCAAAACTTATCATACAAAGCAAATGTTATTTCTGATTAGGCGTTAGAATCAATTTTGTTAAACGTTAATGTGGAAAGGTAGTTATCATGCTATAATGGGCTCTGAAATTTCAAAACTCACCTTCTATATATTGTCCCATATACTGTAGATATCTCCAACAATCGTATGTTTCACAATATTGATAATCGTAAGCATAAACTTTCCAGGCGTACGTGTATGTACAGGCTAGGTCTGGGATCAGCACTTGTCCAAGCAGACCGAGCTTGGCTTTAGGATTGAACCGTTGACCTGTGGCACCAGGGACACACAGATATGGTATCTTAAAACTAAACATCATGGAAGGTTAAGCAACAAAATTGCGCAAACGTTGTAGGCATTATTTTAAATAATCAAGCAATTTAATTTACTTCCACAACCAGTCAGACCAGAGAAGATGTATTATACAAATTAAAAAGTTGCCAAATAAAAAGGTAAGGTATTTCCTGGGTAAGACTGGTATGCAAATATTGTATGCAAATACGGCAACAGTTCAAATGGAAGATCTTGATGAATTTCTACATACAGTTAGTACTAGTAATATATTACGTGTTTTGCCACCATTTAACAATTATTCTGGGCTTTAATTTCAAATGAATCCTAAATCTATAAATTAATCATGGTTTGCTTTTCGTTTAAGTAAAATGATTTTTCGTTCTTCATTAGAATTCATGTTTAAGTCATCAACGTACGTTATAGCGACTTCCGGTGGTGTGTCAGGCTGTACATTAATGTAGGCCTCAAATTCTGACTGTCTGTCTCCTTTGCGTCTGAAAATAATAGTGATCAATTTAACCAACATAATCACGTGATTAATATAAAACCATAATAAAGTCACTGATTCTTTCTCCCAAGTTTTATGATATCTATCCCAGAAAAGACTTTCGATAATTCTAGAAAGAAACAATTCTTACGGCCGAACCAGTTGTATTTTACCCAAAACTTTACACAAAGTCCAAGTTTTTAAGTGTTTTTTTCTGGTTGAAATCTTATAAATATTTCCTGATACAGTGTAAACTTCACAACTGTAAGACAATTATGCGCAGTAGAAAATCATAGTTCCAAGACCCTACACATGTTAATACAGATGTCACTGAAAAGATTGCAAATCATAGACACGTACCCTTTAATAAGAAATTCGTACTGGTGGTATGGTTTAAAGTTCGTGGTACTGAATTGTGCACATCCAGTAAAGGGTGTTATCCACCCCGGACCGGTACCAAAACACCCTCCTGAAATAAATAATAACTGTAACAATATACTAGTATACAGGACAGTGGCAGAAATTCTTAAAACTGTTTTGTTGTCATGACAACAAAATGAATGAAAGCACAATCCTTCGTATGGCGTTTAAGTAATAATACAATGTACCATTCAATGGTGACATCGGCACGTCCATATAAGGGACTACCGTAAACATTGACTGTTTAAAAAATAAACGAGATTCTAACCACGAGACTGTATTACGCAATGTACATGATAGTGTTATGAAATAGATTCAGATTGAATCTTACAAAATTTACTAATCAGACGATTGTTTCTAACACAGTTAAAGTATTTGCAGTAGCACACAATTCAGAAACTACTTCAATGTTTTGGTCATCTTATTCTAAAGACCATTTCGGATGATTTCTGAATTTCCAACATCCTTTAACATGTTGTAACTGAACAACATTTTCATTCAAACAAATCGTATACTTAACAGAGATGATTGTCCGTAATTGAATTGTCACCGGACAAATAAAAAACAACAAATAACCTGTATCATTAGATATGACTGTTTGATAAGCGTCCCATATGGAGACTGTAACATTTCCTGGAGGAAAAACTTCGCCATTTGTTACATCACGACAACAAAGTTCAAACCCGTCAAATCTCTGAAAAATATCATTTATATCGTTTATAAACACGTACACAGTTAATAAAACATGGTAAATTCGTCCACCACTATGTCATCAAGTCCGAGCTCATAATACTCGTGTTTTACTATACATGTAGTTTGGAATTGTAAGAAAACCTCATTTACTTGAACATATTTCTTTATATATTTATTCTAAGTGTAAAAAACGAATCTTGAGTAGACAAAACGAATAGTGAACTAAGATTATCAGAAACAACTAATGTAAGTAGATTTTCATAAAGAGTAAAACTGTTTTGTAAAAAGGAGACTGTAATGCAAAGTCGGATATCATGAAGAAATGAAAGGAAACTATCTGCAGCTTTAGCAGAGAAACAAGGAAATAAACACTGGTTTAACAAATCCGATACTTACGTCATATTCTCCCATAGCAACGTTCACGTCAGGGTCATACGAGTATAAATATGGACACATTGAAAACATTTCATTCGGTCCAACACTTTTTGTTGACATGGCATTGTTGCTGATTTGTAACACGAGGTCAGATTCGACTATCTCCAAAAACGTGTCTACATAACTGAAGAATCTCTCACCGGAAGGACTGGCTGTTGACATTGTTACCTGCAAATGTTACAAAATTAGATATACTGGTAAGCAAGTATTGTAATGCAACCTTACTTCAAACAGATATACCAGAAAGGGTTTCTTTTGTCCCTTTCCCTGATCCGTGTCACGTTTATTAATAATTAATGTTTCCAAAATCTGCAATCTAAACTTGCTTACTACTTGTTTGCATTATTCAGATTACCTTAAATATTCTCTCACACATACACGCGCGCACCCCAGCAAGCACGTACGCACGCACGCGCACACACACACACACGATATTCCTATTCAGTCTTACCGTATATCTTAATTTGTAGAGTCCATATGGTAGAACATGGGGGTCAAGTGATAGCTCTGAGTTTATGCTAGATGGTACCAGAGCAGGATTGATGTAAACTTCCCAAAGCAGTCTGTTCATTAGTTTGTCCCATTTGTATATCGTCCATTTCTTTGTGTTCCTCAGAGTGTCGGGACAAGCAATATCTGTCCTGCCAACAATTTTGCAGCGTTTACTCCGCTTGCATTGCATAGGATACATGAAGTTCTTTGCAATATTATCAATGTCTACGTTTGGTGCCGAGCAGTCGATATCTGACACAGCAAACTCATACGTGATATTTTCAAAGGACAGATCATTCCATGAGATTAGATCCAATTTATATGTTCCCTTTTTCTTGTACTGATAATCCAAAATAAAGGATTTGGATACATCAACCGAAGGGTCGTATTGTGTTGGCATACCCGGGAAATGTTCCGTAGTCATATCGGTGTCGTTGCATACAGCGGGATCTCCATACAAAACAACCTGGGAAATGTCTCCGAAATCCACAGCGATACACATTCCTGTACCATAGTGACCCATTGTGACGTTAATACGTTTAGTGTCGTAAGCGTTAGTCACACCTAAGTCTTTCAAGGTTATACCGTCACTCGGGCTGATCATTTCTATGATGGTCGTGACCGATGGGCCACTGAATAGTGGGTTCATTGCCGTAAGGGTTAGGTTGTAGGACCCAGGCTGAAAAAATATAAATTACGGTTATCCAGATAAAAAATCCTTTGTAAAGTGTTTGCTAGAACCACAAGAAGGCCATTTTCCGTAGGATAAACAAACTGTGAAAAATAAGTTAGAAAATTACTTATTGTAAGAAAACAACATTATGAAAGTAAGTTACTTTTCAAAAATATGATACTACATGTATATGAAAATATCTAAAAATGTCTGTAGTTCTTGTTTTAAGTCATTCAGACAAACAAACTTTTTAATGTACCTCATCGATCATCCATGTTACTATATCTTTGTCGGTGCTGTTGCAAGAATATATTCTATTATTCCCAGAGGCAATAATGTCCCAGTAAACAAATGTACCTGGAAATGAGCACACTCGTTAATAGAATCAGCTGAGATATCACTGGTAACACGAAAACGGCCTCCTACCGTTGTAGCTCATTGGGCAGTAAACAGGACTGTAACACTCAAATTCATTTCTTTCCAATCTCTGACAGTACTTTATATAAAAAAATGTTCTAACATTTCAGTGTACAACTATATGTTTTATTCCCACGACTTATTGCTTTTACGCAACTTTTACGCCACTTAACTGGTAATAATTCATATCAATAAAAAAAAACTCGATATTTAGACAATATCGAAATTAAGACCAACATAAATATGTTTGAATAGTGTGATGGTCACTTTAACAAGTAAATGTATTATGTACATTTTGTATATGGAGACCGGTATATATTGTGAGTGGTCTCTGAATAAGACTTTATTGTATCTAACAAGGTTGTCCAATATATAAGACAAACAATGCATTTATAAAAAATTACCAATTTCTGGCATTCCAGCACGTGAAAGATGTGTGTAAATTTTGAGTTTCTCGTCAGTTCTGTAACGATCAGATGTACCTCCATATCCAGCCTCATCATCACTTCCGACTGGTAACAATGGTTCCCGCAGAACTTCAAAACTCGCGTAAGTGAAGTTCTTATAACAACCGGACTGAAACCAGCATTATATCGGAAATATACAAAAAAAACGGCAAAGATTTTCAGAAATTTCGACAAAATATTCAATTGTCAGATAATTTGTCATTTCATCTTGTGTGTAATATAGAGACCTAATACTTATACAATCCATACTAGAATATTATACTTATATTAATCATTCATCATAAATTTAATTGTTCAAATATTTGACTTAGTTCAGGATACCATATAGACTGTTAATATAACTAATTGGAAGCTTTGTGCATTGTTGTGAATTCTGTCATCTTGACCAAACTAAAGAAAACTTATTCTTCAAGTTAACATTCTTTTGTTGGACAGTGTAGTTTGTTCTATTATATAACGCGAACTGACATAAAATAATTTTGTTGTTAATGCAGCTATACAAAATTGGACAGGTTAAACTAAGCTCTTACCGGAACTTTCCGTATGACCTCACCAGCATCGTTCCAAATCCGGAAAACAGTCGTATAATGTCCATGATTAGCATAGGTATGAGTAAGGGTCATGGCAACTTGAAAATCATACACTTCTGTTGTGTTGTCTCCGTAGGATATCTCGATAGAAGCGTTGTCGGGTAATGGAGTTCCAAGGTAATTAAATAGCAGAGATAGGATACCTAAAATATAAATGAAATATACACTTTCTACAAGCTCATAGTGGTATTACGTAAAATACAGCCAAGCAGATGAAGAATGGCTACCAAAGGGAGAAAAGAAAGACTTTTATGGTTAACCTGAGTGTGAAGATATGCCATCAAAGGGAGATAATTCATACAGTCAAACCATTGAAGACAGGCTACCAAATAGGGGAGGAGACGAACAGCCTCTTAAAATGGAGAGACTTACAATTCTGCATTGCTTCAAAGTCGATAGGAGCATTCGTGTAGACATCAAAAGCATCGGTTGCTGAATTGAGGACTTGGAACACGTGAGTACACGTGACGTCATCAAGCTTGCTCTGAGCACGTATGGACATGGAATAATTTCCAGGAGTACTATAAGTGCAGTTTTCTGTATCTTTCCCGAAAGGACTGTTGTCTGAAATATCAGAAAAAAAAATTCGCACGTGACTGAGTTGAAAAGCTCGAATACGATCTTTCATTGACTTTCTATGGTCGTGAATTCAGCACTACGAATTTAGCAGGTCTTACAAGAACAAACATTCGGTCGATATGTAACCGAACATTTCGATTCGCTTCTGATCAATAGTTAATAAAAGGTTGTACGCAAATCGTGTTAGATCGAGGTAATGTATTCTAATTGACAAAAAAAAAAACACACACAAAAAAACATGAAAATAAAATACATGCATATGCAAGACAATCACGTGAAGTTGGAATTTGGAACAGTTTTGGATTTAAATCACAGACCGCGATCAACGAACATCATTCCATCTTCACGCATTGCAGCAAATATGGAACCTGTCTACAAAAATATGTTAAGTCATGTCTGCACCATTAACTTACTACTTACACATTCGTTTACGTGTAGGTAATGTTCCTGTAATTGTCGTATCGCAATCAAAAGTTAGATCTAATACTCCTGCAGGTGGCGCTCTCGCGGCCTGGAATACTAATGGTAGTGGAACACCTGAAGTACATGGAGAAGTTTTCTGCTATAAATGGTGTAACTGTGTACATAGTCAGAAAATTGTTCATGCCTTAGGTATACAACCTTAAATAAACGAAAACGTTATGTTGGTCAACATGTGTACAACTGTATCGGGTAGGTCTGACGTTATAGCATGTGGCTATATTAAAAGACAAGTCACATGTTTAAAACAAGGACGATGCCAAACACCGGTCATAATTTGATTGAAGTGGCAAATTCAGCGATGGTAAGATTGGCACTTAATTATGTTAGATTACCTGACTGGCGTACATAATGATATTTCTCCCACATCAGTACAATACCAACACATGTATGTTTTTCAAGTTGTGAATCAATGTTGAAAACATGCTTGGTCTCATTTAAGTCCTTATCGGCCCGTTTCATTTAATCAAATGAAAATACCAAAGAAGTTAGACTTTTAAGATAAAAAATTAGTGAAATTACCTGGTATTCCACCGGCTGGTTCCACGAAGCATTTCATGTTTTTGATAGGCGCAACCACGTAAACAGGAAACGTTCCGTTGACACTTGAAATGAGGTTGAACAGCTCATAAGATACCGTCAAATCACCTTTGATGTAATAAAACATACAAGTAATTTGAATTATGCATTATTGTGCTTCAAAATTAAAACAAAACAAAAAGTTTTACAAATCAAATAAAGGGGAGCCTTTTTAACTTTGTTCGAACCATGGGTAAAGTCAGGACTAGATTAGTTTCAATATAAAAAGTTGGTAGTTTTACGCAAGGTAAAGTAGAAATAAAAATTTTGGACCGACATATCTGTCAGGATTAAGGAAATGTCAGCATTTAAGGGTCCATAAAGGGGAACATAAAAAGGCAAGACATAATTATCGTATTATATTTGTTTGATACGCTTGGGAAAGAGTACAACTATACTAAGGCTTTTTATTGAGTGTATAAAAAATTATATATATATAAATGAATATATATATCTTTAAATGAAAAAGAAATGATCTCGTAAAATCAATGCGGATTGAATTAGTAAACAAAATGTACATGTTATGAAAACATTATCTTAATAAAGCAAAGGATTCACTGTGTTGTTATTACCGTCTTTATCTGTGTAATTCCTTGTTATTGTGTCTGAAAGATCCATGTCTGAATAAACATTCGTCGTACCATCTCCCCAGTCAATCCTCATGTTAACCTGGTTTGGGACTGGTCCCGAGGTCAATGTAAATATAAAGTCGAGTACCGCTGGAGGATCGAACGCTACCGTATCATCGACAGCTGCTAGTAACAAAGCATCCACAGGTACCATTACCATAACAAAAAAATCTTTAGTATAGCTATTATACGAATTGTTCACTGTCACTTTGAATGGGTGAAAATCTGTCTGTGTAAATGTGTGGTTAGCAGGGAATGAAAATACACCTGTATCAAACTCTTCAGTGACGTTTGCCTTCTCAATCCAAAATGTGCCATCACCCCAGTCGATGTAAATTTCAGCACTGGTTCCGTTGGTGATATTCACAGAACATTCAACGCCAGTATTTAATGGTATCACCGCGTAAGGGTAGTCGGGAATCAGAATTTCGTCTGTGAATTCGCATGATATAATTGGGTTAGTAATTGGAATTTCTATAACAAAAATTTGATCTGGGTCAGATGACACATAATTTATGTCGTTTTTTATTAGATAAGACACTTCAATAATACCAAGTTCGTTTTCAAGCAGAGGTCCGGATGTTGCTATCCGCTTAGATTGGTCAATATTAAGCACCACTGGATTGCCGCCGTATGTAAATTCAACTTGAAGATGGGAGCCAGAAGTCCAATTTAACACAATGTGGAATTCCTTCTGGGCAATAGCACCTGCCGGAGTCAATGCAACGCCATAAATTCGTTCAATAGCCATTGTACTACATTTAGCAATGTCTTTGCTGATATTGTTCCAACATTCTACCTCAATATTAACATTACCTGCGATTTCAAATATATAATCAAACGTTTTACTGTCCTTATCCGTTCTGATTATCGTAATGACGTCATTATTTTCGAACTGGAATGAATACTGGCACGTGTAATGAGTCCCAGACGACATATCAGTTGTAATGTTTATCGGAATACCAACTTCAATAATGGACGACGATGTATTTAGTTGAAGATCACGTATGAATTCTTGTACACAGATTATCGTTTGATTGAACCGAAAACTGACTTGGTTGGTTACGTTTATCGTCACATTGAATTCTCCAACGGTTGGATATTTGTACAAGGCTGTCGTTGCATTAAAATCGTCAACGTATCCATTTCCGAAATCCCAACGAGCAACCACTGGCTCTCCTGTAGAATAAAAATTTGAATCGACTTTAAAAAACCAATTTCAACATACCATCAGGTATTACACACAGTGCATGTCTAAAAATATAACGAAACTTTCATGAACCTTCTTCTAATCTATTATGGGGTACTGTGACTGTCTAATTTTACACCTATTTTGAAATAACTTGTCCAATTATAGATGAATAAGCACAAATGTATTTTCAGTATTCACTCGAATTTACTTGACAGCAGAAGTTTTATATATTTAACACAAGTATTTTTGTTGTTGTTGTTTTTTAGGCAATGGGCTACTGGGCGAAACCCTCCCCCCGGAGGCATTTTTGTAGACACCATTTTTTTGAAAGCTCAATGCCTGCTGATCATTTTTCCAATGTCTACAATCTGGGCGTTGGGGCGTTTGTGAACTACAGCATGCTAATTACCGTTACCGAAAAATACGTTTGACAATAATTTTATTTTGTTAGAAGTCTTATTCTAGATATTTTCAATAATCCATCAATTTGAACAATTCCTTTGACCATAATAAGTTAGCAACGGCTTTACTTGTCGATCAAATGCATGTTTTTTTCCTTTATTGCACTATATATGTTCTGTAATTTACGTTACCTTGCGTTACCCTAAAATGACAAGGAAATGACAGTTGTATATGTTAAATTAACACAAAAGCAGTCGTAAACAATGTTTCCTTTTCATATTAGGCAAATACTACCACATGTTCATGCTTTTCTTTCATTGAAAGCTCGTTTATGTCTTCATTTTACATAAAACACGTTACATATAAAAGTATACGTGTTACATGGAAATCATTTATATTACTGTGATCACATGCTATGATCAAATAGGTATACAGTAATAGGTAATCATGATGCATTCATTAATACCCATAACTGAAAACATTTCTAGTTACAAATGTTGTAAAATTTGACTGGGATAATAGTAGTTTACGTTACATAACGTTACCTTTATCACGATAAGTACTTATCACGCTTTACAATGCATAAAACATTGATTTGATATACAAAATGTTTATACAAAAACTGTACTTGATTACTGGCAATACGTACATGTAAATTAACATTCCAATTTTTTTAATTCATCACTGATTGTGTTTTACGTTACATGGTTTTATTTGTGTTACGTTTGAAATTATTCATAAACGAGTAACAACATTTCTATGAAACTGTTATAAAATTATCATCGAATGTATTCTTAGAATATGTATCTATGAAACAATCAAATTTACAATGTCAGCGACAGTGCAATAAACATTGTGCCATTGACACACATAAACACGTGTGTGTCATTTACGTTACCATTTGTTAAATGATTATTTATATATATATATATATACTTAAGTGCAATATTGTATGTTATGTCAGATTTCATTAGCTGTACATATTGTCATCAAGGTATTTTTGTTGTTCTGATGGCAAACGTTCACGAATTTCACAAATCCTCATCACTTTTCTGTTTCATAGACAGCATCGAGCATACTAATGAGCTCAATGCCGTTTTTATCATCAGTGTCTTCTGCGTCGCTAGCCTTTGGCACAATATTATCCTTGTACTAGTTGTATTCCCGCTTATAGTCAGGACTTAATTTCCAATTTCATCCACTTTTAGAAGATCAAGATTGCCCTCTTTGCATGGGTCCAAATATACACCTTATAACTATCCGTATCACACTATTGAATATACGAGACGGGATCTACAGGGAGTGAGTAAGCTCATGTCCATACCACTAAAAGCGTTCAGAACACAACCATGGCTTTGATACTTGTCATACCTCAGTTAATTGATGTCGTATTTTAATGACCAAACAACACACATACAACTGTCTCAATGGCACTGTAAAGTTCATCCGAACAAACATGCTTGGTAAATTGGCTAATATTGTCATGTAATCTTCATTTATAGGAGCAAAGCTCCTATAGCTATACATTACTATTTCTAATTACAATTACGTGACACATATGCATCCGCTTTGAAAAATAGTATAAGTATACATTGCAGACTTTGCAGTTTTGATAAAAGTTGGAGATATATGCAGTATTCTGTTTGTTTCCTCCGTTTCATCATTAACTGTTGAGGTAACGAGATTCACTACATATTGAAAATAGTTTCATTCAGTAAAGTAGAGCTGGAACACTATATTGTCTCTGAGATTAGTGAGATTGCGTATTGACACATGATAGCTTTTCCTTGGTTATTTTGATTAATTGGTCAAATGATGTACATCTGTACAGACTATACATACTTGACATTCAAATTTTAATTCAAAATGATGATAACACAGGCCTTTAAATGATTTAACGATGGTTTTGGCTAACACATTTAAACTTTGCTCCAGACTGTAATCTCAGTGCTTTGAATCTCTGTTAGTGTGACTGTGACGCCATCACTATAAGACTGCTCAAAGATTAGCTTTATTGACTGTGTCTTATTGTCGTCATTAGATATGAAGCCCATCCGATTTCATCGAGTTATTGCTTTTTTTTACCCGAGAGCATGAACGTTGGAGCTGCCAAATGTCATCGGCACTCATCTGATTTAATAGACTGTTTGTTGTAAGTGTCTGATATAAAGTCTACACGAGACGTTTTAGGCAACTGATAAGAAATCGCCTCAGCTTCTTGCTAGAATGTGTCCGGAACTGCTATAAGACTCTGCAGTTACCCAATTAGGCGTTACCATTAACAACATAGGATGCGCCTTCTGTAAAATGGCTAGTTGTTGTTTCTATTGGTGTTTCAATATAAAGCACTCGACCTAGAAGAAATGACCAGGTAAGCTTCAGGTCTATGTCATGTTGAACTGACAGGAGCATAAGCAGGCCAAATGCGTTACGTTCTGCTCGCATCTGAGTTATTATATTATGCTGAAATACTCTGTGTGAAAGTTTGTGTTTCTTCAAATCTTGGCCGGTGTAATTGACCCTTCGATAAGGGCTTGTGCTCCTATATGGCATGGTTTTAGTGTTTCCCAGACGTCACTTTGTCAAGAGAACCGCTGGCACAATTCTGGAATTTATCATAAGTTCCGCGAGACCACTGTCGTTCATTACTTTACCTAGATGTATCGAAGATTGAGCATACGTGTGTGAAATACACCCGTTCTCATTATGACATTAGTGAATTTATTCCGGAAACTCCCAAACCAATGAATATGATTTCATGGCCACTGCTAGGTCACAGGTTACAATTGCATAATCATTGAAAAAAGAAACATATCTATAAATTACTATGAAATTGATAGACTAAATTAAATATTTATTTGATTAATGAAATTATCTATTTATTGACAATTGATTGCTTTGCTTTGATTGAAATGAAAATTTTATAATGAAATGTTTTTTTTTTAATTTATGCCTAAATGCCACTTTAGATTTTATAATGTCTGATGCAAAAAATATCAAGGTTTAGTTACACATGCACTTATGTTCATAGTTATATTTTGGTAACGCATGCGGTTAATAATATACACGTATTTTCTGCATTGTTGTGACCTTTTTTTCACCTTGTCGACATATAATACAATAGAGTACCATTTACTCATTAGACAGTGTTCTGCTCGAGCCAGAAACAGTAAGTATATGATGATAATCGAACATTTTAGAGTATATGTGACCTTATTTCAGTGATATAATATTGGTAACGTAAATTATACCACATTTGATGATGAGTTTAACATTTCTACACTCTTGTTTACATTCTCTGTGCTTATAATCATAATTACAAAGCCTTTAACACAAATTATTTTGATCTCATTGCGGTATTGTGTTAACTTTAAAATTTCAATTATGGTAACGCCCCAAAATGGCGGTAACGGAGTAAAGCCCAAACATCCAGATGGTAGACACTGGGATTTGGTAGGTCTTTCCATACACTTTCAGAAAAACATACTGTAGAAAAATGCCTCCGGGGGGGGGGGAGGGGGGGTATTGGTGCCCCATAGTCTATTTGGAGAGGGGTTCTAATGATCGCAAGATAAACAAGTTTTGGCGAATGCGCAACTCTAATTCCATAAACTATTTACCAAGATAATTATTGCGTTGCGCCACAGCGCAACGCATGTTTGGGGTCATGTAACTGAAAGTCACCGGTGAGGTAGTAGTGAACAGTGTTGGTGGTAGTGAATAGATTTGTGTAACAAAGTGATACAATGTAGACGTGAAATTGTTGAATTATAGACACGTAATGCCATTTCGTGTTATGAATTTAATGCTATTGCTAAACTTCATGTACTGTCTTTACATTTAAGGATTTCAAACTCTAATGTAGAATCATTTATAAGACTTCTGTCTTTTCCGGTTGACGTCATTGATTGCCAGTGGGTAAGATGCTCGTCATTGACTTGCAGTGGTAAGATGCTCGCTTATGAAATAAGAGGTCCTGGGTTCAATCCCCAGTCGGAGCCTATTACTTTTTTAGTATTTTTATCTTGATGGAACATTTTTTCTCAATTAATTAGCTAAGATATCAAAGTGGAAGCATGCTTGTGTTAAAAAAAATGAGTAAACATACAAGCTAGTTTAAAGCAATTTAGAAAACCTGATCATGTATCACATTCAAACTGTTATAGCCGAAATCTATCTGGTGAAAGTGTTTTATATTTTCACATCTTGTTTATATATCTTTGAAGATATTTTTGATCTAAGTCTTATTGAATGCCCCAACACAGGGGCACTGGTTATAGTTGTTTGAACAAATGTGCAATTTTTGCTTCTGTGAAAACGGGAGTCAGTTTTATGCACATGCGTTTTTTTTAGATGAAAAAAATTGTTAAAAGCAATGTTCATTTGTTGCTATAGGTCATTTTGTTAAATGAATGGGTCCAAAATATAAACCAACACAAAAAACAATTCTACAAAAACTTATTTCATGTGCATTTTTTTCTAAATAATGCCCTGTTTTTTCAAATTTGGGCAAAAATGATAAGAGGGGGTGTGCCACTTCAAATATATAAAACAATATAATGGGACGGTGAAATTTGCTAAAATTTATAATAAATGTCTTACAGTTTCTAAAAAGGAATAAAAGTAATGAAAGCTGTTACAGACCGAAATCCTTAATAGCAGCACTTCAGTCTTAATTTCGTTTTAAAAATATTTCTTTCGTACATGCCCTTGTTCGCTCTGTTATATCATCGACCAAATTAGTCAGCTTATCTACGCGTTATGAAGTAAAATTGATTTTTTTCTAGGTATGTGTCTCCATCAATGTTATTTAAACTTTCCTAAACCCCTCACAAATATTGATATGTTACGATGATATAATATGCAGGCCTATTAAAATTGCTGATGTGTACACTTCAATGTAAACAAAAGGAACGATAAATAGATAACACGTACAGAGGACAAAGTTATTTTCAGTAAATTCGGCTATACTGCTGGTGGGATTCGGATGAAAATTTACAGGAATGATCTTTACTAAGGGAAGTTGCACATATATCTAAGGTTTTACTGTTGAGTGATTTTTAATGAAGGTGTGGCCCTTTAATTTTGTATACATAAAGTCAACACACAGCCTTCATCTTTAGAACTGCTGAGGAAATTTCAGTGAAAATTCACAGGAATGTTTGTCACAAAGCTTAGCTATGCAGTGTTATTCTTGTAACTATTAATATGATATACTTACATTCCGAGAGTATATACAATGCGACACAGTATGTTTAAATTTACAAAAGTACTAAATGAAACGAAAAAATGTAAACTTAATATTAACAGCTATTCTTTTCTTACTTTTGATTTCTGACAATTATTTTTACTTAATTAACAAAATTCTCACATTTACAAATTAAGCTAGATAATAACTGTACTGAATTGGTAAATTGATGATTTTGTTCTGTTCTGTTACATTTTATGTTATTTTCAATGTTTGTAAAATGTTGCTTATAGTTCACGCATGTAAGTGTATGTTTATGTTTATTTGACCATGGGCTGTAATGCTTAAGTCTTAATAAAGTATATGTTCTGTTCTGTTTATGTATGCCCAAAGTGTCTGTGTGGTATATTATGATAGTTCAGTGTCAGTTCATTTCTGCACAGTAACAGTTGGTATACTTGATTAATAGGATTAATATAATTATTATGAAAAAATATATTATTGAGTTCAGATTCATTTTACTTAAAATGCCTGTTATTTTTACCCCATTGGCCACGTTAACCATACATTGATGGCCAGTTTTTCCCTTCCTGGCCACTTTTTCTCTTTTTCATCAAATATTATTAAATTATACAGTCTTGGCAATTTTGACCCTCCTGGCCACCTTTTCCCCTACACCTCTGAATCCTGAAATAAAACTAACCATTATATCATTTTGTTACATTCATTGTCACTTAATTTGCCCCCTCTGAGCGACTCAGAAATATGAAGGTAAAGACGTAAGTATTGACTCAGAAATATGAAGATAAAGATTTAACTCAGAAATGTGAACAGTATATTAAAACTAAAAACAATGAACACAAAGACGTAAGTAATAACTAAGAAATATGAACACACTGAAATATAAACGCACAGACATGAGTATTAGCTCAGAAATATGAACATACATTTTGTACAGACGTTACTTTGAACTCAGAAATATGAATGCTATTTTATAATGACTTTCATTGATAATACATGTTTATGCATATTGTGTAGTGTTTGTTTATGTATTATCTTATAATACAGATTTCATTATGTTGCCTTTGACTGTTGTAAAATACTACGTGCTATTTTTACGACACCGCTTGAAAATAAAACGACATGTTATTCTCACGACACCGCTTGTAAATAAAACGACGTGTTATTCTAACGACACCGTTTGCAAATAAAACGACGTGTTATTCTGACGACACCGTTTGTAAATAAAACGACGTGTTATTCTCACGACACCGTTTGTAAATAAAACGAAGTGGTATTATTACGACACCGCTTGTAAATAAAACGACGTGTTATTTTCACGACACCGTTTGCAAATAAAACTACGTGTTATTCTTACACACCGTTTGCAAATAAAACGACGTGTTTTTCTCACGACACCGTTTGCAAATAAAACGACGTGTTATTCTTACGACACCGCTTGTAAATATAACGACGTGTTATTCTCACGACACCGTTTGTAAATAAAACGACGTGTTACTCTCACGACACCGTTTGCAAATAAAAAGACGTGTTATTCTCACGACACCGCTTGTAAATAAAACGACATGTCATTCTCACGACACCGCTTGCAAATAAAACGACGTGTTATTCTCACGACACCGTTTGTAAATAAAACGAAGTGTTATTATTACGACACCGCTTGTAAATAAAACGACGTATTATTTTCACGACACCGTTTGCAAATAAAACTACGTGTTATTCTTACACACCGTTTGTAAATAAAACGACGTGTTACTCTCACGACACCGTTTGCAAATAAAAAGACGTGTTATTCTCACGACACCGCTTGTAAATAAAACGACATGTTATTCTCACGACACCGCTTGCAAATAAAACGACGTGTTATTCTTACGACACCGTTTGCAAATAAAACGACGTGTTATTATCACGACAAATATAACTTACTGACATTTCATTCGTCAAAGCCTTTTGGGAATGCATTAGCTTAAACTTTAAGGTTTTTAGGTCTGAGAGTTCGAACCCCGAGTTCATATTCTCTGTTACCATTTAATTGAAGACTGCGACCCAAGCCGCTGATTTATTCAACTGATGTGGTTACTACTTATATTTAATCCAGTAACACCTGCGCGAAACAATACATGGCTCAACCGTTAAAAACTTAAAATCAGTCGCCTAGAATTTTGAGTATTTTATAAACGTATGACACCATCAGAATATTTAAGGCAACCAAAGACATTTATAATATAATTGGTAAAATGTCATAATAATTTAGAACAAGTGAATATTACAATAGAATAAAGCGGCATTATACGCCTCATCTGTAAAATATCAGGTATAGTAAGTGATAGTCTTACTGACAACAGACAGAATAATATTAGGCGGAAAGTTCACCTAAGCAACGTTTCTGGGAAGAACCAGTACTAAACTCCCATTCGGTGTAAGCAACTGCCTACTTTCACACATAAAGAGACATGGTCGGTAGCGGGGCTCGAACCTACGACCCTCTATCAGTGCGAGGTTACAGTGATTTGAAGTCTGCGACTTTAACCACTCGACCACGGAGGCGGGTCTAAGAAGTTAGACTGATTGATGTGACCTACCTGTAAGAGGCTGGAGTAGAAAGGCAACTTCTTGTTGAACTTCTACGCATACTGGACCAGCAAATACTGTAGCATTCACTCCCATGACGACACTCACGTGTTCGATTAATTCTGTATCGTTAGCAAAGCCGTTCAAATCTTTGATAGTGGCCTAAAAGAGATTATGAAGCATTCTATTTTCAACATTATTAATATTTGTAGCATTGTACGATTTAGATGCTGTGTTACATTTACATGTACAGCTACGGAACTGTACACTTAATTACAAAGATTACGTCAAATATGTAAGATGTGTATCACTAGGGCTCCTTTCCTCGAAACGTATCTCGAAACCAGCTGACTGATGCACTGCTTCAGTAGAAACATTGTATTAGTAGACATGGAAGTAAGAGGTGTGTTTCAGATCTTCAGTTTTTTATTACTGTACTCTCTGATCAAGCAATTTATTTACTTACTTACATAGAAAACATCAAAAAATGAAACACTGGAAAGTTAAAGTGTTTATCATTTTCTTAGAAAATAATGGATTAATTAAACACGTATTCTTCACATTAATAAAACCTTCTTTCAATCAGTTTGTTTTGCTGAATAATCAAAAAACAATTACAGGCGACAGTATCATTGACAGTTCACCTAAGCATCGTTTCTGGGAAGAACAAGTACAAGACTCCCATCATGCGTAAACAGTGCCAATTTTTCTCATATAAAGAGACATGGTCGGGAGTTGGGCTCCTACCTACCCACGGCCCTCTATCAGTGAGAGATTAAAGTGATATGAAGTCAGCGATCTAAACAGCCATACTAATAGCTAAGTACATGTATTATCTTCAAGCCTTACTTTCAGATAAAGTGTCATGTTGTTATCTAGAATTATATTATCTATGAATCTGTTGTTAACAATAAACTAGAAGACTTATTTAAATGGCAATAATATTTGTGACAAAAAAAAAACATTCGCTTACTTTGATCGTAACATTTCCTTCGTCAGTGAATCTAAGTCCAATGAGCGCTTCCGACTTTTTCGCATAAACAGCTCTTATCATATGTTGATTGGCTACAATGTGACAATCAGATGCCAGGAATGAAGTAACATCAGAAACCGTTTTACAATGATAATCATAATCTTCCGCTGAAGTGTTGGTGGACGCAATGACAGCGAAGTTCGGAGATATCTCGTGTGCAATAATGTCGCCAGTCTTCACTCTTATATTGATCGGCACAAACCAGTGGCCAACTCTGTCAACGTTGATGGTCACAGAATCAACTTTACTGAAACATAAGTTACCGTCGAAATTAAGCTTTCTAAGAACAAATTAGGTCAATAAATGATAAATGTAACATGATATACATGCGCAGTAGGTAGGTTATCTTAGAATGCAGAATGCAACTGCTTCCTTTTACCCGAATAGAACTATCTACAAATGTATCTATTCCATGTTGTAAAAAGTTAACATACACCGGAAGTCACGTGATCACGTCCTAAGCGACCTGACCGCAAGTCCTATCTATACTCGAAATATTATAAGATAATTTACATTAATGTAAAAAGTTTTCAAAGTCAATATACGAAATACCCTAGTCTGTATTTAGTTATTGTAATCACGTCATAAATCAATTATGTCAGCGAAGAAGTTGAATAATGCCAGTATAAAAAGTAAAAAAACACCTTTTATACGCAACTTAAACAAGGGAAACTTAACCCGAGTATATTATACTCACGAAATTTAAAAACTGTGCATTTGGAATAGCTATCTAAATTATAGGAAAAACAGACAATATATAAATTGATGGTGTAATCAAGGTTAATTAATCATCAATAACTAATGACAGTCATGATGATATTTCCATGCGTTTTAGACAAGGTTCAGAACACAATGTCATGTCACGCAATCAATAACGGGTGTGTCCTACATTTCCATCAATGCAAGAATGGTATCTTGTCGCATTGGTCTCACTAACGTCGCAAAAAAACTGTTGGGAGAAAGGTAATTTCATGTCCTGACAAAACTATCTGCCAACTGATAAAACATCAATGGCTACATCGGTAGACGTATCGAACGACACCCCAGCTCATCTATTAGCGATGTTTTTCTGTTGAGACTACTGGCCTTTCGAAGACTTAAATCTTGTTGTCTTGTAGGTATGCTGCGACAACGCGAGCTATTTGTGGACTAGAGTTGTCATGTTGTAGAACAAAATGCGGTGAGTATGTCGCTAAACATGTTGCATTTAACGTGTACATGAGCATACTGACCAATTTATGCAAAAATGGAAAAAAAACATCTTTTGACACGTAAAAATTCTCAGGAAAAGGGTAGTCAAACATTCTACACACTTTATTCAGTCGTACAAGTCGATTTATTTGAGCTAAATGGAAACATGTCAGTGAATTTCTACTATGCACAGTTCTTTTGATATCGTAAGTATACAAGGCAATTTCAATGCCAGAGGAAGAAAACACTTCTGAGATTCGGGCGCAAAACTATGATAAACATGTTTTGAAAACAACAAAAACTATCAAATTACAGAAATTAGTTGTGATAACAAAGACAGAATATGAACAAAAAAACAACAGTCGTTAAGTTTTGATTCAATTTACAAATGAAAGATCAATCCGTTCCAAAGAAAATTACTTACCTAAAGCTGTTTGCTGATAGTGCAGTTGGTCGAATGACTGGATTGTTACAACAATTCTGTTTAACAGAACAGAACCGTGTACAAGAATAACCACACAGACCCGTTTGGCATGTATTTGTCTCATAACAATATTCTTCACCAGGTGAACACGTTGGTCTGTAAACCTATAAACATAAATTATACTGACATTGTTTTTATTACATTAAACTATTTAGTACAATCCCTGTCAAATAGTCAGTTATTCATACGCCATGAGTTATTCGCGAAGTATGCGAGAATAGTTCAAGAAAAAAACATATTTGCATGAATTTTATTTTTATGAATTTGAATACCGATACGTAAATTATAAGATACGACAAATGAATTTTCGTACCAAAATTTGAAACAAGAAGAATATAATCTTATCATAGATATAATCTCAGAATCATGCTGAAACAAAGACGAAATGAAATGTAGACAACCGACACGAAAATAAGACATCTAAATACAATGAAATGATCTTTATACAAATGTAACCTACGTCTAGTGTTGATTTACTGTATCATTTTTTGTGTTCAACTTTATTCAGTTTAAAAGAATGATAGCTAGGATGCTTTATAACATAATAGTATACTCTCCAATTAATACACTGTAAACATTTAAAATAAAGAAAACAAACGAAGTTAATACAAGATGTAAAATTGTCGTTTTTTTCAGTACAAACTCATTCAGTATTGGAAAGAATCTGTTATCGAGCTGGATAAAACAATATGTACATGTATATTACAAATGATTCTGTCCAAATTCTTGGGAAAAGAACCGATTAATTCCTAACTCTTATCCAAAAACATAATATTTCCCTGACTTTTAAATATTCCATTATTCAGATTCAATTCTAATGTTATATGATAAGGATGGTGTCATTTGAAATATCAAACATTTAGATTAAATAAAAAGTGATTATAATGTACATAATAATACACCGATACATGGAGTTTGCTAAGTTTAAAGTACAGTAAAATGTTACTTAGCGACCAATTTGATATTAAAACTATCTCATTGTACTGATCACCAACTTTTAGTTAAGTTTCTGGTATTGTCTAAATATTTCAACTTAATAATTTGACAACTGTGACACGAATGACACTTTTTTTTCTTTTTTAGCAAAAATAGATATCGATGCATCAATGTAGTTTAACAGCAAAAGGTAATCACAGTGAATGTCTTTGGTACCAAATATAGATGTCTACATTATATTCGTATTTCCATGACAATGAAATAAAGAAATACGAGGGGGGCGGGATTCTTCATTGTATCTGATTATTCATTAGTTCACGAAATCATAGTAAACGTGTTTTGGTGTATTATGTTCACGCAGCTAATTGTATCAATATTTAAACATAAAACTGATGACCATAAAAACATTCACTGGTACATAGATGATACATTTCAGACACTTTTCGCAAAGGCTTCATGTTACCTGTAGTTGTATGGTGTCCATACTGACTGCGTTAAATTCGAATCCTAGGATTGTACCGTCATATTGTGCCGAGTTGTATGGATGAAGAACGAGATTAGGATAGGTATTTGACACGTACTTATTTATCGGATACACTAAATTTTCTTGCACATAGTTTCCCATTGTAAATTCTTCGGCATCTACAAAAGAAGATACAATGTAATTTACATGTACACAGGAGGACCGTCGTTACCCAATCGGAGCTCCTTAGCGTTCTTTTAAAGGAAATGCTTCGGACACAATAGGCAGGCAACCATATTGGTATTGTTGCTCACGTGCATTTTATCAATCGCAAACGTAAAAACATTTGAAAATCTGTCATTCTAAGAATGATTCTTGAAAATGAGTGCCTAGTGTTGAAAAACAGGAAACCACAGAATAAAATTCTGTAACCCTACAATTATGAACGAGGCATATTTCACAGTAATGGGAATACCCGAGTAATTACGAATAAGCCTGGTCTAAACATTTGTTCGGACTTCTTTACAAAAATCCATTTTCATTTAAATGCAAGCTAAAGCAGGTAAGATATTTAATAGGAAACTTCATCCTTTTGAAAGTTATAATAACGGACAGTAACATGAGGGTGTATCAGAGATTTTTAAATGCTCAGATAGATCATGTACATGACATTGTACACTATTAGTAATGCACTAGACACATAGCCTGGCGATGTTTGAATTTAGAGATGACTTCAAATTCATAAAATTATTAACAAAATCGTTAATGAATTTCACTAAACGTTAGAGGTAATTTTGTGCAAGTTTGCTGCATAAGTATATTATATTGATGTGTCATACGTACCCGCAATCGAGAAGACGCTGTTCACTGCTATACCTGAGTCACCATCATTATAATCGAGGGTCATGACCATGTCTGTACCTTGCTCAACAATAAGTGTGCAATGTTCGTCCTGAAAGGCTACCATGGGAGACGGACATTCAAAAAGAACATTCTGTATAGGTCGTTGTACTTTTACGGATGTGGCGGTTTCATAGTCCTGGTTTACAGAAATATACAACAACATTTCTATTGACAGAAGTAATAGGCTTTGATAACATTTTAGAAATAAATACGATCCATTATTTCAAGCTGAAAAAGCTACTTAAGGATGGATGGATAAGCCGAGGATGAGAATAGTAAAACATTGATGAATTGAACAGGGCGTCTTAAAGTAAATTACATGTATCAAGTAGAATGAAGTTCTCTAGGGAGGACTCAACTGCGGTACAGTTGGAAACCTTTCATTCTACGTGCGATAAATGGCGCCAAAACTAGTTCAATTAAAGAAAACTTTCTGAACATGCTAGATGAATTTGTTGAAATACAAAACTTGCTTGAATGTTTTAGAACCCAACAATGAAAATCTAGTGCGATAAATTCAAACGTCAATATTACCGTAAGTGTTCGTGCTGGGTTGGTGACATAACCTCGAATGTCGTACTGTCCAGATTGATGGTACGTTTTGGACAGGATGTCATCAGTACTGTTCGTGTAGTCAGTTACCCCAGCTTTGTCTCCATAATCCATCCTTATGAAGTACTCGGATGAAGCCGGATCAAAGATGCTCGTTAATTGGATTTTGTCGCCCGTGTTTACCAGGTGAGAGGGAACATCTAATATCATTGTTAATGGAACTGGAGATTCAAATACTTCCACGTGAGTCATAGATCCACAGGTGTGAGTGTAGTCACCAGAGCAGGGTGTGTCACATTCTCCAGGTTCCGAGGGTAGTGCTGGAGGTGGTGTTTTCGAGCAGAAACACATTCGTCCTAAGATAAACAACTTGTGCATAAGATTATTGCCACAACAATAAGTATTATGTGTAAAATTGCTGTTTCTTATCAACAAACAACAATATTAGAAAATTAAAGCTCTCATTGGATACAGTATAGAGAATACATGGTTGATGCCGAGATGGAGAAGGTTTATCCGGTGAGGCTTAGAAAGCTTTCGTGCCGAACCGGATAAACTTTCTCCATCCCAGCACCAACCATGTATTCGATTTATCCTGTTGCTACAATAAAATTATCTGTTTCTACACGAAAATAAGTCTCAAAACTCTATTTATTTGGATTTAAAAACGCACGCATTGCCTCTCTTTAACAGCGTCGTAACCGTTCAGCAAATGACGTGACAATTAAATAGTCCCATACAATCGTCACGCTATTTGGAATAAAAAATCTTAGAATACGTTGAGATTTAAACACCCACTTTGTTTATACATCATTGTACCATTTTGTAACATAAAAAGCACACTTTGTTGTATAACGAGCGGACTACGGCGCGTAGGAATACAAAGTGACGAAATAAAGCAGACCACGTGATCTAGTGACAGGATAAAGCCAGGTTTATCCAGTCACTGCTTTATTAGGTCTAAAAACAATGTAGAAACAGGATAAAAACAAATAATTATGCAAAATCAGACATATGGATATTGCAAATCAATTTTACATGGTCTATTTCCAAATAATAAGCATTGTTCACACTTTTGTTTTCTACTTATCAATTTTACTTATCAATTTTGTTAGCACCATTGCTTCTTTCGCATTTCAGAACAAAATTTGAAAACCGAAACTTTCTAACATTATAATACAATGTTCAACATAATATACGAAGCTTTTAAACAACAATGTAATAAAAAATAATCGTCTGTAACAGACGTTTATTAAATGTACATGGACATTTATTATACCAATTTAGTATATGGGGACACTTTTGATTAAATATGTTTAGAATATTTCGTCAACCACTCCCGATCTAAGTGATTCGGGTGGAGAAGTTGACCATAACTTGCGGAGATCAGGGTTAGTACTGGTGCTTACATGGTATACATGTATTTGACATTTATCAATTCAAATTTATTTTATCTACCTGCTCGCACTGCTGCATATTCATACTGCATACTACTACAAGCCGTAGAACATGTCTGTGGGGTCACGTCATCTGGGGTAACGACTCCGGGATTTATGTAGAAATGCCTCCTCGGAACTTCCTTAAAACATCCCACAGTACCTGTGAGTTAATCCAGACATGATTATAATTATATAATACAAATGTACATAAACAGTAAATTGTATAAATAAAAGTCACCAAACTGGAAAGAAGAAATCATGACAATTTGTATGCTTAGTTGAACTTTATTTTAATATTCTTATAGAACAATACATGTTTGTAAGACAGTCATATGCCTGCTATTTGCAAGTGGTTACATTATTTGTCATCAACTGATTATTAATTCAATGGTTCGAAAACACGTAAATCTGTTGGTGACAATTATATTAACACTTCAGCTAACCGTAGATTATGCTTTCTTTTGTATTTACAGTAAATTCAGAACTGGTGTTTAATTAGAGAAAAAACATAAGGAAAACAAAAACAAAAGATATATGTACATCTAAAATATCAACGTATACATGGATAATGAAACAAGACGCTGTATTTAATATACGTACTCTTATGCACCACGTGGCTTGTTTGACGAAACAGGAACATTTACATAAGGCAATCATTATATACCCAGCATTATTAGACACTTTGGCATTTTTAAAGGGAAGGATACACAAAGCTCGTAAAATTTATATACTATTCTCCTTAATCAACTTTTGATAATCTGTCAAATGAAAAAGTCATATGTACTACTTTCAGACAATACATAGTATATCAGTATTTCCTTGGAAGTACTTATAGAAAAATTATGTCCATTTTCTTTGTAAGCTGTACTCGCATGACCGGAATACTAGATATTAAATGGGCCTGTCGCTGGGTAAAGTAAAATTTAGTAAAGGTGACATTGTCTAAAAGTTAGGTAAATTTCCGCTAAAAGATACAAAAATAATAGTCATTTTGACGTAACCTTTAGTTCCGCGATACTAAAATAAATATTTGTACTACAGTAATCGATAGAACACATCGTCGTCAAAATCAAACGTAACTATTCATAAGCAGCTTTGTCAGCTTGATTGATTATTTTTCAACAGAAGTTTTACCTAAGCGGATACAAAATCGCTCGAAGTATTTAACCGGATTGTTTACGGAGTCTTTTAACGTTCCATATAGCATTATTTCCGTTACTAATGGGAATTTAATCATACCGTTTGAAAACAAGCGTACGATATGTGTGGGGTCCAGTATCTAGCACTTTCGATCCGATCAGCAATATTTGTGCAACACTTAACGCCAATCACCGTATTTGGACCAAGAACAATACCAGTTGTATCTCAGAATCATTATTTGGCCCCGATTGCTTTCGTGAAATAAATGGTCAACTTTACATACGATTCAATAGTATCAAGAGATTGTTTATTTTTGTGTTGGGACGAACTCTCGACATTACAAAGGCGTATGTAAAGCTACTTAATGACAGACAATTACGCCATGAAAACAAGAGCACGAGCCAATATTTGACAAATGACCGTATTGGACTATTTGATCTACGAAATATTCAAAACTAAGGTCATAATAGTGGATATAATTAAAAGTAACTTTACGTCTACAATTCCAAGTGATATCGGCAGTCAGAATGGAATATAAATCCTCAGTACATCGTATGAGTGGTAACAAATAAATGGTATTATTTTTAAAAATCCCATTTAAAACTCGTTGTATCAAAGTTTGGGGGACGCCGAAAGATTGTTCGATATAAACTTAGATAAATAAATTAAATAAAAGTAATTGTCAAACGAAGGTTACATTTTAGAGCTAAAGTCGGTGAGTCGTAATAATCATATGTACGGGATAGGAACGGCACTTATACTTACGATATCACTTAGGAAAAATTCAGTGTCAATAAAGTAGCCTCACAGTTTTAGTTAGTTTTTAACTTTTTATACATTGAACAAATACATTACATCCGTTTTTTAATGCCTGTGTTATTAACGAATTGTTAACATCAGTTTTATAATCGCGAGCATGGTCTCTGAACATGTTTACATAGCTTTCAATAATTAAATACCGATTACCGAGTGTAAGTGTTAGTTGAAGAGAGACTGCGTGCAAACATTACTTTGTTAGTCGAACATAAATGGTCATTTATAGTTGAAAATATATGTTTGAGACAGAAAATCTACTAAGAAATAAAAGAAAATAGAGAACAACGTTAACGGTATCGACATACGAGTATTTTCTAACATGTGAAAAGGACAAATTTAGGGCTTAGCCTTTATTTCGATATAAACGAGATTTCAATATAATGGTTCAGACTACCATTGTACAGTAAAACCTTTCTAGAGCGGCCCTCTGTAGAGCAACAACCTCTCTATTACAACACCTTCAAAATTTCCCCTAAGCTGACATTTATTATAAATTTAACCTCTGAAGAGCAACAACCTCTAAACAGCGATCAATATTTGCAGCTCCCACAGGGTGTTGCTCTACAGAGGTTGTACATGTACCAGGTATAAACCTGTGCAAAAAGAATCCGATATATCCTAAGCATGAAACTTGAAACTCGAAAAGTACCTTTTGTGTTACTGACACAAATTGCAATAATTTGTTTACTATTAAGTTGAACTAAATATATTTTCAAAATATCGGTATTTGAGAATCATATCGCGATATCATATAGTCTTTGAAGCATACCGCGATATTTGTTATGTCTGATTTATTGCTGATCCCTTTGATTCCGTGATTGAGAGAACAATATACATTCCAGTTATCTTTATAATCATACAACATAACACACGTTTTGTCATCCTGCCCGTGGTGTATGGTAAACATATCAAAATTAAATACGATTACATAACTTCACACGCGTGTGTGGTCATCTCTTTAACTTATATCTATAGCCATCTCAAAGCTTGGAAAATATTATAAAAATCTATTTCATATACATCATAAAAGTAAAGGCAAACAATGTACAAACAACTGACACTCAAATCTATGAGAGATTTAAAATAGAATCAGAGTGTATCTTACAAGAGAAAAAGCAATTAAAGACTTAATCTCAGACTTATTTGTGTCACTGTCCAGAATTTTGATAAGTCACATCAACCGCCAGGTTTATTTAATGACTTCCGTGCTTTCGATGATGACTCCAGACGTACACCTGGGGTAGCACCAACAGTCTCCCATAATTATGCTATCTCGGCATAGCTTCCTCACATATACAATATGTCTAGTTCCGGATGGGAGTCCAGCTCATTGCGGTAACGAGGTACTGACTACTTGACAGAGAACATAACCATTTGACCACTGAAGCCTCCACAGACTCATTAGAAGTAAAAGATTATCATATTCTACAACATGCATATTTGTGTATATTCATACATATGGTCAAAGAAAGAAATTAAAGAATCTCATGTATTGTTGTTTGTTCCTTGTAGGAATACTTGTAAGAATATGACAACTACAGTGCAACCTCTCCATAGCAACACCCTTTGTGAGTAGCAGAAGTGTGATGTTGTTGAGAGGTTGTTACTCTACAGCGTTTAAATTAAAGGGACATACCCTACAACTTGGTGCACTTAGAATTAAGGCAAAATGATAATAAATTAGAAGCTTATAAAGAAAAAAGCCGACGAAAAAAGTTTCAGCCAAAAATTCATCCAATTAAAAATAAAATCATAAAAAATATGTATTTGTGACACATACATTTAGTCATGGAAATTTTTGGGTGGAAGCGATTTATTATTCATAGCTATGTTTTTTTTGCGGCTAGTACCTAAACTAGTCATTTTATAACCCATGTTCTTCCTGCAATTATCCTTTATATATTGTTTTACATATACATCTAGCACATTTTTACACCTTCACAGATTGTTTGTCAGTTGTAGGGTATGCCCCTTTAATAGTTAAATCGTGCTGTGGGAAAAATCATGTTGCTGAAGGGAGAGTATTACTTAACAGAAGGCCGCTCTGGAGAGGTTGTACTGTACTTAGGTCTACGATTACATGTATCCAATATGAGTGAGAAATACTTATATACAATTAAGGTTATATGTAGTTATATATCATTAGAAATAAAGATTCTTAATACAGTAAAACATGGTTACAGTGAAATACTAGATTAATAGAAGCAATCATTTTTTTTCAGAAAAAAGTCCTTATTTATTTCATTTTTATGAAAGTATGGGTATAATGAAATGATTATTCGGGACCCTATGAATTCACTATCACCGTGCTTTACAGTATTTCTTCATAGATTACATCTTAACTAAGATAAAACTTTCTTATAATCAAAATCATGTCATCACTATTTCAGGAATTTATGTTAAAAGCTTGCATTTTTTAAAATTATTTATCTAAAAAGATAAAAAAAATCATCTTCATAAACTATGGGTGACATGGTTTTAAGATTGAACAGGTTTATTTCAGTAAAGATATATGAAGCTTCACTCTGAGAGACAATTCAGAAGTTGATTATCACACTACAATCGTAAATGATTCTTACCATAATCTGTGTGACACGTATATACGAAACAAGGTCAATAAATTGAAGCACTACAGCAAAATAATGTTATCCAACGGTTAGCATTACTACACATACATAGACATTTATTTCTTTGATTTCTTAACTAAAGAATTTTGGCAAAACCAATAAATCGTGTTTCAGGTAAAGATCGCCGAAATACGAGTCGAACTGTGCAGTATAAACAGTTTTGTCGGAAACATATCTTGTTTCGAAGAATAAAGGAAAACACGTTTAGCGGAAATTACATCAAATTAAGAAAGCATTAAAAATTGAACTGTACTCGAAGACGAGTTCTAAGAGATACTTCAAAGTTACTACAGTAATATCAAGTTATAATAAACATATAAATGCAACATAAAACTTCCAAAATCTGTTCCATTCTATTCAGTTATGTTATACTTAAACGAACCATGTTGAAAGATACTTTTATCTTATATGTCTTTGTTATTTCACTAAGCGGTTGCCTTTGTAAAATTTAATCTTTAATAAGCATAACAAATACTCACGACTGGCATTGACTGTAAGAGGGATAATCGCAAACGTCTGTAAAAAAAACGATTATAAAGAATGTATTATATCTTTAATCATAAACATGTACTATAATATTATCTTATTAATACTGCAAAAGAAGAAAACTCAGATTTGAATCGCACCTACATCATTCTGTTACGGAAACATTGAGGGGACAATAACACTCAATAATAATGATTGAATACTTGGACGTCATTTTAAAGGGGCATGCCCTGGAACTGAAGCGTCTCAAATAACAATCAAATTGGTATCATTTTAATGCCTAAATCAATTAATGAAAGCCCTGTAAAATATTTACAAAACATCCCGCTAGTTTACTCAAAATACACATTTCAAGATTTACAAAACCTGCCGATTTTGGCCTCAGAAATTATTCGTCATTTTCACAACTCGACCCTTTCGGTATCTGTCAAAACCGAAAATATCACGGAAAAAATGTCAACAAACTGAAATGGTAAGTATTTCTCATGTTATGTTCACTTGAAAGGCAGCGCACATGCTCAGTTAAACTCTCAGACGTATCGGAAATATCGTTGTCGTTAATAAAAGGCTGTAAGCCTTTTATTCAAACCGACATACAAATACCGACGTGCGCGTGATAGGGTCATTTTTGAGCGGACATTCTTCTTTGACTTTTCGGTAATAATTGGTTTTACAAATGACAAACGCATTTTTGGTGTACGAAAAAAAAGACACAGCAGTTCCTGGGCATGCCCTTTAATCAAAGTATACCCTTTTTAGGGCATTGAAAATATTGGTTACTGTCCCCTCAGCGCTTACGTCATCTGTACAAATTGTATGGTTACATAACAAACTTAATTTAAGTATTCTAAAGATAAACACCTTTCTGATTCGAAATCAGCCTTATCCGGATTTTCCTCGCGTTCGGAACAAGCCCAGATTTTAGAAGTTCGGGACAATCCCCGACTTTAGAAGTTCGGGACAAGTCCTGATTTTAGAAGTTCGTAACAAGCCCGGAATTTAGGAGTTCGGGACAAGCCCGATTTGTGGACGTTCCATTATCATCCTACTATGTATTGTATTTTCATTTATATGCGTATCATTTAAATTAAACATTGCTATATAATACAGTTATATTGAGAAAAAATATGATATTATTACATTATAATTATGGTAAAGTTAAAAATATTCCATCTATAGACCCATCAAAAAATAGTTTAATGTAAACACAGTCGCATATTCAAAAAAGAAGAAAAATGTAACATTAAGATCGAATTACATTGTAAACAAAACATGCGCTGGTTTTATTAATTGTTTTAATTAAAGAAACTACATCATGGGAAGGAATTTACATTAACATTTCTTGTTTTATAATCCAGAACTTCTATTGTATTGTTTATATTGATACATGTTTGCAATTATTATCATATAAATATGTTTAAACTAAAATAGAAGAAATGAAGTAAACTGTTCGGAAAATAGGTTTTCTTAATATCAAAATGGTCGCCACGTTTCATGTTCAGTACTTTATTAACGTAATATAACAATATTAAGCAATAAGCAGCGAAACAAACAAGCAGTTAATGTGATTATACTAGTATAATAAAATAAAGAAAGCTATTGATGCCATGGTAATGTTATCCTGGTATAACGTCACCTATGTTACTATAAATGTTCATTCTACCAAAAGGTGATCTTAAAAATAATAAATTTTATGAGAACCGTAATTTAAATAAAAGAGATTTAAGGAAATAACCCATAGTATTTTAGCATGCACTACTTCGTTAATGATATTCAGTTCAAAATCCTAATAAAATCATTTACTTACCAGAAATAGATGGAATTTGTTGTAAGCAAGTTTTCCTGCCATCACAGACCAGGTATGGTTTCTCTTTGGTTAATTTCCGTTCATTAACGCCGCAAATTGGACATCGTTCATGACGTCGCGACATTCTGACCAATCAGATTGAGTCTTTCATTATGTGATGTCTTGTATCTGAAAATTGACAACAAAGGTTTTGGTTCGGTCGATTGATGAGGAAACTGGTTTATAAATGGTTAGTTTTCATAGAGCAGACTGTATAGCGTTCATTGGATTGTTAATTTATTGTTAATTGTTATACAAATGTATTACCTAAGAGTTTGCAAAACGATTATCCGAAGTGCTTATGTTGACTAACTACGGTACGGTTTGACCTTAAAATATTAATAATCAAATACCGGACGTCTATTAAATAGTCAATATAGAAATATATTGTTTGTCTGGGTTATAGTGTATTTCAAAACAGTTCTAATGCACGTGCACATACCATTTAAGGCATAAATGTGATCATATTACACGTCTAACAGACAGACAAAATGCTCTTTTAAACTAACAGTTCTTATAGAGTGAAGTAAAGTAATATAATAACCTAAGTATATTATAATCTTTATGAATATATTAATAAGGTAGGTTGTGCATTGTGTTTTACCGTCGTTGTTATGGCAATTCTTATTTAAGAAAAAATATTGTTTTTCTATATGCGATGGAAAACGTAGTACAGTGAAATTGGTTGGTAACGGACCTATGATTGTAAAATCATAATTAATTTTTTATAACACACCACCATTTAACCCAAAATTGCAATGCCCATGTGTATATTTTTGCACAAAATGAGACCAACAATAAGTTCCTAGCCCAGTCAGTTCCTGAGAATTCGAACAAGAAACGCTTGAAATTTACCCGATTTCGTTAAATGCGACCACACCAAAATGGCCTAATTTCTCATACCAATGCAAGATTTTTAGTCTATCATGGGTCGTATTGACCAATACGTACAATTAAATACATTTATAGAGATCTATAAACTATTTCAGAAGACGCAAATATTCGGGAAGTCATGATTTCTATTAATTAACTATTTAATATTAGAGGAGGTTAGAAGAGAAAACGACAGTCAATACAAAAGAGTTGTCGGCAATACTAGTAAGAAAGTCATCCTCGGCAATACGGGATTTCATGCGTTTCCATTGGTTAAAAAATCGACAAGATATGGAATTATGAAAATACGGCTTTTCATTGGTTGTTGAAACCCGCCACAATACGAACGAATGCATAAGAAGAAGAAACCGAGGATTAAGAGGTCCAAGAAAACAGTACTGAACCTCCAACCAGAAAGAGAAGGGGTGAAAGCTAAAGAGAATGTCACTCCTTGCTAAAGTAATACAGCCCCAAATTTGTCCCCCGAGGATTCCAAATCTAAAAAGTCTTCTTAGCAGTCCAAAGAGTATGGGCAGCATTCATCGTCTCCCCCTTCGTAACAGACAACCCGAATCCTGAGATATTAAAGGTAATTACTTTTGGAATGGATACGCCAAAAGGGGTAACTGACCTTGTTACTACACGGTTAAATTACGGCTAGTGTCCAATGGTTAGTGTGCTGGACTTGGCAGTCCCGGTCGTGGCAGGTCATACCTCCTTCTTTGAAAATAGGATAAAAATAAAAGAGTTTCCTTCATAAGTGGACAGTGGCCGGTTACTTGAGGAAGGGTAGGTTAGTACTGGTTGGGACAGTCCAGGAAAACGGGTCAGGTGAACCAGCCATAATTTATAACTGAAATATTGTTAATAAAACGGCGCTTAAATTCAGTGAAACAAATAAAATGATTGAGTTATATCTTGATAATGTAGTTAGTAGCATGTTCTCAAATCACATTAAGCCTAATTTATTTTGCGTTTAATGGGAGAGAAATATGATAATACAATGATAATTTGTATTACCTCCCTTTGATCAAAATATACATTATAATCTACAATATACGTTATAAAATGTTTCATAGTGTTTGCATGTTTTTTATTGTACTAGGCAGTATCATATCAGTATCTCCACCGTAGAAATCCATCTTACCAAGGAAAATTCTAAATAAAACACTGTAAATCGGTAATTTTCTTAACAACCAGTATTAAATTTATTATCTTTATTAATACAATAAAAACTTTGATAGAACGACTGACCTCGTTACCATCATTGTCAACTGAAATAAAGAGAAGACAATATAACTGGTCCGAAACTTTGTATGTTTGTTATAACGAGGTGGTTCTTATATTTAATATGTTGTTTAATTAGAATTCACTTACAAATTAATAATAATCGTTAATATCTGAGACCTTGAGTTGTAAACCGTTTGTAATCATTTAGGTATTAGACATCCCAATGTCTAACAAGGCTTGTCGCAGGATGTGACGTATTTTTCCGAAGCATAAACTGGTCAAATGATACTATAAGGACGGCAAATTATCATTTTATAAGAAACTGGGGTTCTCATTATAGGCAATAAACAAAGGTTGGAGGTAGTTGTTGATTGTAATATTTTTTAGTAGGAAGTGATCTAGGACGGACGGTGCGACGACAACTATATTCCACAACGTCGGGGGATTTAAAATATTGCCGACAGATTCAGAAAACCTTTACGATTTAACAGATTTTTTTTGGTCGTGAGTTCGTAACAGATTTACCGTGAGATCTTTTTTTAGAAAAGCAATGATCAACTTTGAGTTAATGTTCCTGTAAATATGTATTGAAGTCTATGGGAGAAGCTTATATATCCAAAGATTAAGGAAATCCCCATTTCAACAAAAAACTCGTAGTAAAATGATACAGAAACACAGTTACTATTACTGTATCAAACTGATTTAAAAAAAAAAAGAAAAACGAAAGTCAACGTACAAGATCACGAAAAAAACTTTTTTTCCACAACGACAACTTCAAAATGTTTCTGTCCTTAAACAAATTAAAGATTGTATGTGGTAACTATCGAAAAAATAACGATAATTGGGCAATATTAACATAATTTGTAACTTTGTGTAGATAATAAGAAATGCTACACTAATAATTATTGATATGTTATCTTAATTTTCAACCTAGCGGAGATGACATCGATTTTAATCACGGTAATACTATTACTTATTCTTTGAATGGTTTGGACGAAATGGACACTAAAAAGTGCTTGCTACATTTTGGTTGACATATTTAGAAGAAATGCAATGATCAATTGACACATACATCAATACAGCGGAACCTTCCTCTACATGAAACATTAGCATTATACCTTTTGATTGTTCTTAAGAAAACTCTGGCCTTTGTCCCAAATACCACGTGCTGATAAATAATTTAAATGGCCGTCTATAAATATCGGTATATATTACATATACGTCTCCTTATTGGTAGATAAAAAAAGCGAAAACTATGCTTTAGAAGTGTTCCAGACAGTTTTCCAATTTCGCATGTTGCAGAAAATCTACTTTTAGTACCAAAGTGTCTGGCAATGATATAGTATAAGCAATACTTCTTAACGTATAAGTGTTGCTTAGATGTCAGGATGCTCCTTATATTGTCAACTTTACTACAGATATAGTACGTGGAAAAGATTTAGAATGACGTAATATTGGCCGAATGAATGTCAGTGTTTCTAGATCTGTGTAATCACTAACTTAAAGTTAATTTATATTCTGGTCTAAATTATAATCGAACTAAACACCACGTACTGAAATATATTTGGACACTGAATACTTTATATAAAACGATTATAGTGAACTAGGATACAACCAGGAATCAGAACCAGTAAATAAACATACCCTGGTTATTAGGAATTCACCGTATCTAACCGTATTGTACTGTATTTCCAGGCTTGGTAATACATAGAGCAGAGAAATACAATGCAAATCAAAATGATTTCTTCTGCAGTTACATTTAGTTTTAGGATAACCGTTCTGACCTGCAGGATTTATGATCGGTACAAAATAAAATTCACACCGTATTTGAACTACAGTCAAACCTGGGATGATGACCTCCTATTGAAATAGGTCATTTTTAGTAACAGTCACTTAAAATTGTAGAACATATTCTTTAACTATATATTATAACTATAAATGACCTTTATATAATTGTAAATGCTTGGTGCTCGTCATATATTCTTTCATCTCCTGTCATATGGTTTTTCGTGTATACTTTCATATGTTCTTGTTCTTCCATATTATTCTTTCGTCTTTGGTCATAATTATATTCTACCATCTTTGGTCACAATATGTTCAATCTTCTCTGGTCATATATTCTATCTTCTTTCGTCATATGCTCTTTAATGTCTAATGCCTATTGTTCAGACGATAACTCAAACTATAAATAAAAGAGCATTCATTCAGTAACTATGGTGATTGGACTGTGCTGATTATAGTGTCATAAATTATCTTTGTATTCTAATAGACAGTGAAGCGACAAATCAAGCCGCCCATCAGTCAAATATGAGACATTTGCGTGTCACGTGCCTTAAAGTCATTGACGTCAATACATTTACCAAAATATCATGATACTGTTGGGTCTAAATTGCTATGTTTGTTTCTATGGACATTTGTTCGTGCTATTGATCATAACTCTGTCAGAAAATCGTTTTAGAGTATCTTAGAAATATATTCGATCATATCAACCACAAAAAGTCGAACACTAATGACAAAGGTTGAATGTTTGTAGGTTAATATTTGTTTTAGTGTGAACTCTTGACTAAAACATACATACATGTCATTCAAGCGATTGTACATCTATGAAAAGTTGACAAAAATAAGGTGTCCAGCGAAATAAGGCCTAGTGACGTAACAAAGTTATCGCAACAAACACGTTTTCTGTCATTCGCACTAGGTAAACACCATGTAAGTGTTTTATTTATTGTTTTCTGTCAAGACCACATAATTGTTGCAACTCCTTGCATAAAGAGCCACCTCCGGTTCAGACGTATTGTCACTGAAGGCCCTCTACTATTTAACTTTTCTTGTCCAAACCGTTCGACTGTTGTGAAAATGAGTATTATATTTACAATTCACACCTTCGTATAACTAACATAACAAAAACGCTTTTGAACTTAAAAAAACTTTATTTTATATGAATTATGAACTATGGACATAAGATCATGTTTATTTGTCTAAATATTTCATGGCGCACAGCTGGTTTAAAAAAAACTATTGTGCATACTTTAAACAACAAGTTTTCAAGTATTGAAGCACTTCCAATCAAGAGAATTCCTAGTTTTACTTACATGTGGACAAATCAGTTAGGTTTATTCTATATATTCATTGTATACATCAACAAAAATGCCTTCAGTGTACAGATATAGCCATTTTATACACGTTATTTCAAAGGATATTCAAGGCACTGCAGTATGGATGGAAGGATACTTACATATATGCAGTCAGTATCATACAACATAATCAAATGAAGTAATGATCTATGAAAAAAATATCTTCAATGTTGAGTCAAATTTCTTAAACATCAGAAAAATGGAAAGTGTTATTTCTAAGGGTGAAGTATAATTTAAGAGAGACTTATAACATAATAACTTATACATACATTTACTCAGATCATGTATCAACACAACGACAAGCAATGTCAAAACATTGTAAATCGTATAAAAGACAGAGCAGATAGATATTTGAGACAATGATAACATCTACGCAGCAATGGAACTTAAACGATGTTTATCCAGATCAAGTATTATACAACAGTCAAAGACAACATAATGAAACTGTATTGTAAGATAATACATAAAACAAACACAGCACTATACTTGTATGCATAAACATGTATTATCGATGCGTTGTCATCTGTAAAATAACATTCATAAACATGCCTTTCTTGGAAGAGAATTTACTGTAGGTATTTGGCATTAAAATAAGTCCATGTTATGTAACAAGTCCCATCTTCAAGGTGAATAGCATCTTGCTCTTGTTCCGTCTAGCAACATGGTCCAACCGCACTCCAAACACACCTTTATAAAAAGCATTCCTGTCTCGAGTTTCAAATTTATGGAAGCAACAACTAATGAATCTTCAAGTATGCAGAACATCGCAATTCGTCTCACTGCCAGCAGGTACATTTTTTCGTCTTTAACTTGTATCGTCATTCAAACCTGAAATGTTTATACTTGATGCAATAACAAGTCCAAATCGCCTTGTAACGATAATGTGATTAACTCTGCTTGTAGCAATAACATTATTTTATAATAATTCTAAATGAAGTAAAGCCAAACACTAAGCATATTTACATGAATCAAAACATGCGGACAACCGAAGTGTGTGCCAAATTGCTTTTAAGCGTGGTTTGAATGGGTTAAATAAGTAGTTAGTCAATTCCTAAAATGTTCTTGTAAAAATAACGCTCATTTTAATAACACTGTCAAACGGTTTGGACAAGAAAGGTAAAAAAGTAGAGGGCCTACGGTGACAAAACTCTGATCCGGAGGTTGCTCTTTATGCAAGGAGTATGCAACAGTTACGTAGTTTTAACAGAAAACGAAAAGTAAAAAACTTACGTGATGTTTACCTAGTTCGAATGACAGAAAACGCGCTTGTTACGATAACTTTGTGATGTCACCAGGTCACGTGGATTCCCCACATTGTGCAAATGTCCGTGACGAAAGTATTTTAACAAGTTCTCTATAAACACTGCGCATGCGTACGTACAAGTTAAGTGCTAATAACCGCAACATGCGTTCGAAAATAAGAATCTGCGATACCCTTATTATGAAAATCGTCTTTAATTCTATAGTGTTGCCTTTGAAGTTAAAGTTAACAACTTAATACTATTAGAATTGCAGTAAGTTGTATTTCAACTCATTATGAGTACAATAGTTTTATTTACTGTATTTATTACAGACATTAGAATCACGAAGAAGTATATTGAAATGAGTGTATTGTTGCAATTACTGAATGTTGTCGTAGTCGCATGTGTAATATGATATACACACCGTCGTCTTTGTTATGTGAATCAATATCACGAAACAATTATATAATCTTATATAACAAAAGTATACATTTATAGAGAAGGCGGATGGTGGGAAATGTAGAACGTGGGCGTTTCAATGTAGAACGTGGGCGTTTCATATCGATAGTTCGTATCAGCATACCATGTTTTATATTAGTAATGTGTAGCCACAGCCATGGTTCAGTGGTTTGAACGCTGGACTTGTAATTCGACGATTCAGATTCTATTTCCGGTTGCGGCAGGTCATATCCTTCCATGAAAGTTTGACAACAATGTCCATTTTCCTCACCTTGAGCTAAGAGTAGTTGTCGGTTCCTTGTCTTTTAGAAGGGGAAGTTATTAGTGGTTAGAATATCGTCCAACAAAAATTCGTGTGAGGTAAATAGTCTACCGTATATATGACTGAAAAAGTTGTTGTAGAACGGCGTTAAACCAAAATAAATATAAGTAACGTTACATTACATACAATGCAGTACATTGAATTGTTATTACAATCTTCATTAAGTACATTTCTGTTATTAAGAATTGACATACTGTATAAATTCGTGTAAACTAATTAGATCTATCAATGACATATCATAAATTGTATGTATCTGAAAAGGAGCAATCAAACTATTATTTCTAGGCTATTAGAAGAAAGTATTTCTAGAAGTCTGTAAGCTGATGCCTACATGTCAGAGAGTATTAGTATAATCAGTTTACTAACGTCATTATTTCAGGAGTATTGCCTATATTATGTCTTTGTGATGAATAATCCCATCATATTGAATAATAATTGACAGTCTACCAGAATTTCACTTGCATATGAGACACGAAACAGATGTCCCAGAGCGACAGGCATTAGTAGAATCTATGTTCTGCAATATACTCTTATTTTGTTTATCATTTATATAACAGAATTAACCTTATACACCGCTCTCGCCAGGGACCTAATTTTTATTCTGAACAGTTCCGTTACATACTAGAAGTATGCCTAAAATTGCATGACCATGAAAGCATATGTCTTGCTTCGTATAATTAATATTTAGCAGTCACATTCATGCATAAACTTTGGCGACTTGAACGTTACAGGTCAATGTCCGGTTTCATGAAGTCGCAATGAAGTTCAACGTTAAGACCAAACCACAAAGTCACCATTGATACTCATTAAGCATTCAATTAGTGCAAACTTTGTTATCAGCGAGTCGTAGAACTCATACATACATATAGTTATGCAAAGACATTTACTACCATATATGCGCTTATTTTTGTCAAACCATTACTGTATTTTCATTTATTTTCGATGGACTCAATTTTCGAGTTTTTTTTTTTATTAAAATGGCAATTTGGGGGACATAAATTCGTGGATTTTGATTTTTGAAGAAAAATGCCTTTTCTCTACATTTAAATTAGTGGGAATTTGATTTCGTGGATGAGCCGACCCACGAAATCCACGAAATTAAATCCCCAACGAAAATTAATGATTCCACAGTATTTAAATAGAGAATGACCTATAATTGTATATTACGACAGATAATGAATGCAGTACGCGTGCAGCTCACATAAAACGAAAGGGATTCAATACTGCGCAGATACCGGAGAGACTTCATCGGTCATATCTCAATCGTATCATGAATGTGAAAAGAAACACACAAATAATCTTGCTATCTAAAGAGAGACAGGGCGTTATCCTTAGCTAAAAAAAACAACTGAGAATACGTAAGTATTGGTTGAAAACTGAACAACAAAATCAATGTATTTATCGTAAAAATTGACTTATCATGAACTGTTGTCAGATTGTAGGAGTGGTCCTCGAAAAAGTAATGCCTCGGTCAACATTATTTTTCTCGCGCTGACAATTTTTAATATCGCCCTCTCAGAAATGTGTTATCTGTTTTATTATACCGAAGATTTCATAGAAATATAAAAAGAAAAATCTGTAGTAGAACCGGCGAGATGATCTGTGAATATGTGACTTAGGCTTAATGCTTATAGATAGCCTACAAAGTGACCACATATTATTATGCAGCTATATATTGGTTCTATTTGTATAAACAAATTTTCTTCTGTAGCCAAATGTACCATTTTTTTCGTGTAAGTATGTGTTTGTGTTCGATGTCTCTTGTTATCAACTTATTAATTAAAAACATGTAATGTTGTACAGCAGTTTAGCCTAATCTATATTGTTCCTTTATACAATGTATATATCATTATTAATACAACTGTTCTCCACAAACATATCTCAACTTCTCCACACGAGTCACCAGAATTAATGAATTAAGAGACAAAGTAATTAAGACTTGATATCTTCACCCAAATCGCCATGGAGACCATGAGTCATTTACAGGGCTCAGGAACCATATTGAGCAATGCGGGCGGTTGTTCCATTAGGTTGGAAATTACAAAATGTAGCAATGTCTTTCTTAATAAAAGGCACTTCTTGTTGCGATAAATCATTCTCTATAATCCGATTACAGTTAACTTTCTATTAATCGCATTTCGCATTATTACCAATTATTAAGATAATTTTGAATTGATGGACGAGTAGTAAGCTGTGTTGGCAATTCGTGTTAACTGTGTAAGTTAATTTCGACAACCAAGTGTCTCTTAGAAACTGAAATTGATTGGACGCATTTCTGTTCAATTATTTTGACAAAACAAATATCTCTAATATGAAATCAAATTATACCGCGTACAAATGGATTTGCTCGCAGAAATTTACAACTAGCATTATGATTATAATTGTAATTTATTATTTTATCCAATAATGGATCTCTCGGTGGTTGCGCATACAGGATACAATACTGTAACATACAGTCATAAGTCTCGCAGACATTTCTAAGCTAACATGTCCATAGAATTCACAAAGTTTGATCAACCTTATCATTATAAAAGGTACATTATCATCTTTACTCTTCCATTTTCGAATATAGAACACTAGATTTTGCAAATTTTCATTTGTGATTGGAAGTTATTTAACTAAATCGCTTCAGTTTATCCAAGTTTGTTTGACAGGGTATATAGTTTAGATGAAACAGATGACTCTTACAACGCAGAACGCTTACATATTTGCTGTTATATGTACGCAGATAATGCCTAATTAATGAACAGAATAAACCAACTTAATGCAAAAAGGACGAAACCAGACTTGGGGGCATAACAGTATTTAAACTCAGTAAATATAGAATATTTTTTTACGCCTACATTAATATTTAAACTGTTTAGATCGCTAAATGGCCGTCGTGTATGCGCATGCGTATTATGTTATGGGATTCCATCAATTCGGGAAGCCGGAGATAAAAAAAGCATTCATTGAAAACTTTGCCATCATCCCTACAATTTATAATATCATACTTCTCTTTCTCCCCGTGTTCTCCTCGTCAACATACATAATATACTAAACACTTTATATGGATAGCCTGTATATAAAACTATGCCATTCCCTAGCGTCTCTTTATTGGGAATTGCCCGTCCATTAAAATGATGAGGAATGAGGACAAGACGCCGTTTGGGAATTAAGTATCCCAAATCTAAATAACTTGTTTCTAGTAGATTAAGGAATAGATACATTGCTCCCTTTCTACGTCCAGATTTTGTTTAGGTTTGTCAACTCCATGTGCAAAGTCTTTTCATTTACTGCACCATGATCTTGGATGCCTTTTTCGTAAATATAACCGTATAATATGACACGTTTTATTAATATAGTTAGATCAAGTAGACGTCATAGTTGGCAAAGATTCATACCTGATAGCGAAATAAAGAAAATAAAAAAACGTGATTTAATCTGATGAAAGTTTCAGTATTAATAAGTATACAAAAGTACCCGTTTTCTACACCAGCGGACCCTAGCCCGAGTTGGTCGAGTTATATATTTTGAAACCGGATTCGAATATAGTGTTTGAATCAGTTGGCCAATATGTTCCCTTGTCAAAGTATTCAGTCATAATAGTTTATGTAACATTAGGTACACCATGGCTCATTAATTTCGGAACCACAGACTGAAGGTCGTCAGTTGTAATTTCAGACAATGCGTGCTATTGTACTATTGTATTGTACTGGCAATTAAGTTTCGTGTCATGTGTACGGTGTCGTTCGGTCATTTCAAGATGGCAGCTGCTTGCTGTTGGCATATGCTAAGTATGAAGTAACATGAGTACATCCAACATAAATAAATAATTCTTTAAGAGAACAAATAACACTCTGAACAAAACATAAAATGGGCACAAATAAACAAACAACGACATAATTCTGTAGAAGAGAGTACAATGATCGTTTGTCTGGAACGATAAATATTTCTCTGTGACAACATTACAATAACATTAGTGCTATACGGAAGTGGTACAATAATGCCAAGACAATTTGTCGACCAAATAAATCCATAGACGCAGTACAACAAACTCCAGTAAATCAACAAAGCTCACTGCCAAATTTGTTCTGTGTCAATACATCATTTACATGGGATGCCATGATATAATGCGATGTCTTTCATATCCTCTTAAATCGACTAGAAACCACATGTAAAGTTTATTCTGAGGAATCTGTAAAATGTGTTTTATTAAAATTCAGACGTATATCAATTCATATATTACAATGGATTTATAATGAGCTGAACTATATTTGTATTCATGAAACATGACAAAAATTAACTCTTATTACATTTTCATGTAAGGGTTTTCTTTTTTATCAGCTTATATATATATACCTCTTCAAAATACACCATGCCATGTGGGCCAATCATTTTTTGGCGTAACAGAAGACATTAACGACTGTTCGCATGAACCTGGTTGTAAGACGTTCATAATAGAAATGCTACGGAATACAAGACAAAATATAAAACGTATAACAATGCATATTGCAATGACAGTGTTTTCTTTTGCACTCTTTTAAAAGCCAATTCACATTATTGGCTGAACTTTGAACATTGGACTTTCAAAGGAAACCTTTATTCTTATTTTTTGTGAAACATCAAAACATTTGGAACAATATAAAAAATAAATACAAAAAGTAATACTTTAGAATTCATTAATTAAATTTTACCTATCGCTCATGACTAATTTCTGTGCTGAATATTGATATAGTTTATTATAAGAAAAACATATTATGCCTATGATACCACATGAATATAAGGCATATAACTGACTCTGAATGTTGGTGCCTCCTTAATTTCCAGTGACGGAACCAATTCCAGACCGTTTTCTAAAACAAATATTGTTTCAGTTTTTGTCCAAACGAATTAAGATTTAAGTATCATATTAAATTTTAATACCTTAAAATGAACTACAATTATATAATTATATATAATGTATATGACTTTCGATAAGTTTTATTCGCCCACCTTCTTCTTTTCATATTATTCAATACGAGTAACGATGTTCCAACTAACCTCTTAATTACTTCACATTCATTTCAGTACAAACCAGCTAGAAAAGGCGACAATAAATAAGACAATATAACAAACCCTGGAGCTTTAAGACTAAGTTACCTCCATTAATTTCATGAAGATGGAAAAAAACATGACTACGAGGTTCTAAAAATGTCGCGACAGAAAATGAGAACAAATCGAAATAAACTGACAGAACTGTTAACCTTGCCATGTTTCTGTATAATCCAATATACAGCAATTACAATGATGACAAATCGACGGGCACTCATTTAATGCCAAGTATCTTAGTACAAACACGGTTTGATTCCTGTGTCTTTTTACCGTATCCTTACGTACGGAAAATGTCCTTAAAACGTAGCGGTCTAAACTATGTAGTGATCGCAGGGTGAGATTTTACTTTTTGTCTATATCAATTAAACAACATGGACAATTCTATAATGGATATAACCTGGCCAATATAATTCACCAGACCTTATTTTGTTTGTACTAGACTGCACTTCCTTTTCCAAACTTTTCAATAAATCATGCGCTTTACTTATAGAATAACGATGTAATGTTACATATCTTCTCAAATCGACCTCCTAAATAATTCTATTTTCAGATCGACTAGGCAGACATATGAAGCCATAAAATGTCACCTACGCAAAGACAGATCAGGACTTGTTTCTATTACATAGTAATTTAGATAAAACCCTAATAGAAATATTCTAAATCAAAGACAACGAGATTTGTCTATAAATATCTTACTATTGTCTTATTTCGACTCTAAAAAATGATTTTAAATATGCCCACCGTTCAGAGGCTAAATACCACACAAATGCCTAATTTAAAGTCAACCGCTGTTAGTCTTAGCACAGGACTGACATTAGTAAATATCTTTCTGAAGATATAGATGGGCACAGAAACATACATTGAAACATTAGAACACCACACAATGAAAACAAAGAAAAACAGTTTGATAGACCAATATACATTCACCAAGGTAACTTGAAAACGAATACATATATTTCTTGCATTTGGGTTTAACAACTTTACTAGTGCTAACTAACCTGCCCAATAGGAACCGGCTACTTCTCCACCCACATGTGGAGGAAAATCTACAATGTTGTCAATAGTGATGGGCCGACAATCGCCGACAATCGAACAATCGTCGGTGTAAAATTTCAGAGCGACATCGCCGACGTCACTTCGGCCAGTCGATTAATAATCGTTCTTTTCGTGTTTTAGTATACTTTTCTCTTTTTACTGATATTTGGGTTAATTTCTCCAATTCTTAGCAAGGGAAACTACTCTAACTCGCTTTGTACCCTGCTTTCTGGATTTATGCTAAGATTCTCGTCTGGTTACGGGAACCAGCATTCAGCATGGCTGCCAAGTCAGATGCAGACGAAGAACTTTGAATCATTTACAATAATCTCCGTGCAAAGGCGCTACAAAGAGTGTCTGGGTTCATACAGTGACTCTTTTTTACATACAGTCCATGCATTCGTGGGGAACCGACAAAAGACTTACTTAGTTAAACAAAGGTACGAAAGACTTACTTAGTTAAACAAAGGTATGAAAGGGTATGTCCTGTCGTGACCGAAAATTGAACCCGTATCACCGGGAAACGAATCCAACGCACTTTTCACCAAACCTAGGCCGCGGCCTTCCAAATGATTAATAGCATTAATTATCTACACGATATAAAATATTGTCTTAAAAAATGATCATGCACTCTGTTCATTTGGACTATAATGACATTAGAAATTTACTTGATTGTTTAAGATTATAACTGATGAGATGATTGTAATTGTAATTGTAAATAATCAGACATAAATATAGATATGTCACATCGTATATAATATAATTCAGTATAATATATACTCCTATTGTCAGGACATGCTCATAGACATTAAAACGCTGTAAGGCCATAAAACTTTTGTTTTCCACATGTATTCGGATACTAAATGAATTGAAGAGAGTAAAACGCTTTTATAGCACAAATATTATGAAAAAGTGCGAAAAAAGTGTCTGCTGTTGTTGAGGTGCAGTAGAATTTCATGTCAATAAAATATTCATGTGCTCAGTGCAATGTAAAACTTAAGTTAACTTAATTGTGAAGAGGATGAGCAAAGCTTGACGTTTTTTGTTGGTTCCACGCGTGTTTTCATTTATACTGCTAAACGAAACTGCACGTTTCCGAACAGTAAAAAATAAAACATCGTAATAATTGGTGTTTCCACTAAACAAACTAAATACATTTGCCTAGCAAGGTAATTACATCCGACAAGCTTGTATTTTACTGACAAAGAAGTCTTTTTTTCCAATGCTAAGTAGTAAGAGGTAACATCTTTTCATGTTTTCTTGGACTGTTTTTTGCATTTGTGTAGCCACTAAATTAACTATCGCCAATGGACAGAACACGCGTATCAAAACTTTACAATATAGCCTGACAACTAGCAAATAAATAAACAAAAAATAAGCATACTTTGACGTTATTTGGTTAAATATAGAACCGTAAACATGTCAATTTTCAGACTTAGCCGTTGATCTATTTCTTTCTGTTTCACGACTTTTATGCAATCCACGAAAAAGATTTTCTGTGATTCGACAGTTACACCATATATCAACTGAACAATTTGTACGTTTTCGGAGAATTGCAGATTTACAGACCTAAATGTCAACGACGAAATTCGCCTTTATGCTTAATGTCTAAAAATAGTTACGCAACTTTCGGTTTCTCTGTTCATGCAAACGATGGCATTCAGGTGTTGAAAATGATTAATGTTTTACTTTTTTGTGCTTTGATTATACCATATTTACATTCTCAGTAAGCAGTAATCTTACATCATGGCTATTATTTTCCACGCGCTTTCTGGCTTGTTCTACTTTTGAAGCATTTTAGTAATTAATTAGTTGCTTGAAGATATATTTCCAATATCATTATATTTACTGTAACAGATTTGTTCTTTCCAACTCTAAATTCAGAAACATCAAAGCCTAGCTTGAGAGCATGTGTCTTTTTTTAAAGATAAAACTTTCTATTTGAAGTAACAATTGTAAGAATTGAAAGCCATTAATGATCAGGAGTTCTGGGAAGTCTCGCTGTCTTATCAAAATAATTGTTATCAGCTTGGTATAGTTAACAAACATACACACAAGTCAGTCAATCAGCATCCCAGGCAACTTTTACATTCATTCTCCACTTGTCAGAGACCAAACAGCAAGCATGTCGTATTTGATATGTCCTTACAGTTTACCTTTATTTATCCTACTAAGGTTAAATCCTGTTAAATAATTACTTTTTTCTATATACTAATAAGTATTCAAATTTAATATATAACAATTTAACCATTGAGTAAGTGTTTTTCACTTTCGTTATATCGATTTTTCAAACTATGTTCGATCCTGGTACGTCTGTAACAGAGACATTTGTTTAGAGCATAAATACAATGAGGTACATTTCTAGTAAGTTTTTGACAAGTGTCTTTATGTTGTGGCATGGTAAATCATATAATGCGTCACATGTTTTCTTAATGTATGAGTAGGCCTATATTATATGATGCAATTACGTGAGTCGTGTGAATGATGTAATATGTGAGAAAACCTAATAGCAATTTATGAATAAGCTGACTACATAAATGGTAATAGTGCGATATCATTAAGCAGGATTTGATTTTGAAATTAATATCAAGTTTGTAAAATACAATCTTCCTAGTCCCAGCTTGAGATGAAAAATGAGTATCTTATAATTCGTTATAACATACGGCTTATGGAGCACCGTTTGTTTCTGATCTCATATGGCGTTACTAAGTATTAAGTCAAGCCCTCTTCAAGCAGAAACTACAAATAACACATCTCAACAAACCTAATTAATATTTTTCTCACATAAAAAGTTAAGTGACACATAATTCCTGATCATGCAAATGAATACCGTCGCCTTTGACCTGCCTGTGGGCAGACGACTCTGATTTAATTTTCCTTACTTACTCCACTGAACAGCATCATTATGACAATCTAGTATTTGCAGTATACTAGTGACATGTAACTTATAATGAATGTTTTTTTTTATTTCCCTCATCATTCTGTGTTTCTGTTTTATGTTTATGTATAAAATTTATTTTATGAATAGCATAAGTGACCGAGAAGCCTTATTAGGTTTTCGGAAAATATTTACGTATGTATGTAACTTTGTATATTTCTTTATTATGCCTGTCACTATAATAACTTAAACTATATATATATGTGGGTTAAGGTACAGTCTGCAACATTATACTATTAATTATGCTAATACATGTAGAACGAAGTTAAAAGAATTCACACAACATCAAAGAAATACATAGCACATTCCATACATTTCTTCTAAATCTACATAAAAGCCCCTAGTACACAAACAATACAGTATCGTGGCTTCCACCCCCCCCCCCCCCACCCCGATGCCACAATAACTTAAAAAATAAAACATGTCAAATTCTTAATCAATGTTTCAATGACATGTTTGGTAAAATTGTACGATTTGAAGTCAGTTCTACTGTCGATATTACAACGTCAAGCACGTTTCAAAACTCATTATGACTTCCAAAAAAAGAAGTCATTTGATGCAGAGATTAATTTGATTTTAATTGACACTAATTGTTTTTTGATGACTTTGTGCGACATTTAAAGACTTCTATGAATTAAACAAGAAACCTTATACTGAAATTACATAAAAGTTAAATTGTAACAAAAATCATGTTTATTGATAAAAAAATAGGACTTTCACGTGTGAACTGTTTCAAACGTATTAACCTGTCTTACAATACACAAATGAATTATACCGTTTTTTATCAGCTTACCAGACATGTGACTGGGGGGACCTGCAAGGACAAACATATTCGTCCAAGTACTAAAGGAAATAAAAATGCTCTCACTAAATCCTTCCATATAAATCACTCATAGCAGAGGCGGTGGACGAATTGGACTTTAGACACGATGCCTTCAACCAACTAGTCTCACAGGACATGTACCACGTCAAACTTAAACTTGCGAACCAAAAGCCCGTCTACCTACCTTTTCCTTATTGAGTGAGTATGAAAGGGTGTTTGATAATATTTATGATGAATGTAATATTTTCAGTCCAATTGAAATGGGGAAAAGTGCTGGCCCATGTCACAATATATATTCTTTCTTGAATAACATGCAATAATTTGATAATATTTATGGTGAATGTAATGGGGGAAAAGTCCTTGCCCATATCACAATTCATTCTTGAATAACATGCAATAATTTGATAATATTTATGGTGAATGTAATGGGGGAAAAGTCCTTGCCCATATCACAATTCATTCTTGAATAACATGCAATAATTTGATAATATTTATGGTGAATGTAATGGGGGAAAAGTACTTGCCCATATCACAATTCATTCTTGAATAACATGCAATAATTTGATAATATTTATGGTGAATGTAATGGGGGAAAAGTACTTGCCCATATCACAATTCATTCTTGAATAACATGCAATAATTTGATAATATTTATGGTGAATGTAATGGGGGAAAAGTACTTGCCCATATCACAATTCATTCTTGAATAACATGCAATAATTTGATAATATTTATGGTGAATGTAATGGGGGAAAAGTCCTTGCCCATATCACAATTCATTCTTGAATAACATGCAATAATTTGATAATATTTATGGTGAATGTAATGGGGGAAAAGTACTTGCCCATATCACAATTCATTCTTGAATAACATGCAATAATTTGATAATATTTATGGTGAATGTAATGGGGGAAAAGTCCTTGCCCATATCACAATTCATTCTTGAATAACATGCAATAATTTGATAATATTTATGGTGAATGTAATGGGAGAAAAGTACTTGCCCATATCACAATTCATTCTTGAATAACATGCAATAATTTGATAATATTTATGGTGAATGTAATGGGGGAAAAGTACTTGCCCATATCACAATTTTTTCTTGAATAACATGCAATAATTTGATAATATTTATGGTGAATGTAATGGGGGAAAAGTACTTGCCCATATCACAATTTTTTCTTGAATAACATGCAATAATTTGATAATATTTATGGTGAATGTAATGGGGGAAAAGTACTTGCCCATATCACAATTCATTCTTGAATAACATGCAATAATTTGATAATATTTATGGTGAATGTAATGGGGGAAAAGTACTTGCCCATATCACAATTCATTCTTGAATAACATGCAATAATTTGATAATATTTATGGTGAATGTAATGGGGGAAAAGTACTTGCCCATATCACAATTTTTTCTTGAATAACATGCAATAATTTGATAATATTTATGGTGAATGTAATGGGGGGAAAGTCCTTACCCATATCACAATTCATTCTTGAATAACATGCAATAATTCTCTCGAAATGCTAACCGTGTACATGATCCTAGTACATGTATCTAATTTACTGTAAATTTAACGCTTAAAATAATCACTAGAACATTAATTCAAACCTAATGTAATTAAAAGACCAATCTCGTGTACAGTTGTGTACATTTTGTATTCTCAAATCATTTAAATCTTAGTATGCTTTAAAATACCACATCAACTTTGACAATTTACGGTAAATGTTCGTTTTCTACATCTAAGTTAGACGTTTCGAAATGAATTAAGCCCATACGAAGATTGTTTCTCTCTTTCGATAATTAATTTGTCTATCTCTGATGTATTTATAGTCATTGAAGTTTAAATATTATTACACTAGTAAAATCCCTAGCGAGTTTAAGCCGAATTCAACGGTAAATGACATTGAAGTAATACTAGTGCATTAATGTCGCTGTCTGATTTCGAATCTTACAGTTTGTCCTAATTTCTCGTCCAATGAAATGTCTGCATTTCATTTGAAATTTGAAAAATATATCGCATAAAATGTGCATAGAACCTGAAATGGAGAAAATACGTCACTTACTTTTCTGTATGTACAGAAATTAAGACAAACCGTAAATCAGTTATCGTTCATATTTTGAATTTTATGCGATATATCACAAGCGATGCGAACTTGAACGATAACTAATACTTAAAACTTCCCATTTTCATCAGTTATCAATGTATGTTTTATCTCTATCTTTTATCCCCTCCATTATCATGTTTTTAAGAACAGAACAGAACCTATTCATTCAGTAACTTGTACACAAACTTATTGGTACATGGTTACATAACATACAATATAATAAACATATTAAAGGTCACAAACTAAATAAAGTTCACAAACAAGAGACTTTTTATAAATACTATGAAATTCGATGCGATTTTATCTTACGCCCTACTCAATTGGAAATATGTCAACGATAGCTAATTTAGTAACTTATTACCCATACAAAATATATAATGTAGGAGAGGAGAATAAACTCTCCTATATATGTAGAATAGTGAGTGTATCTTACGAAAAATGTTACATATCGTCGCTCTATTTCCAGAGGGGCGTATCACAAATTTTGGCAAAATTGAGTGTTTGGTATCGTTGGATTCGTCTTTTCGAGCTCTACATGATGGTATGGTCTATGCCCGTGTGGAACTGCTTTAAAAAGCGTAATTATCAGTTCCAATAAGGCGTATAACTTTAAATGCGTTTGTGACAAATTCCAGAAGGGCGTAAAACTTTAACCAATCAAATTCAGCGATTCATAAAAACATGGCGTCGCTACTTGCCGAGATTTTATTTTCTTAGTTTATGTTTTCATTTTTACAACATTATAAAGTATGGATATGTAAGTATAAGTGTGTAATTAAATCTCTTTTTATATATTTATCCAGTGTAAATACTTTGTATACATGTATATGATGGTTCTGTCTAATACAAGGTACAATGTTTAGGACATCTACTCTATATTTATTCGGATATGTTACATTTCGGATATATTAGTTTTAAAACCTTTCTTTCGACAAAACTCACTCAAAACTATCTACTATCATTAGCATGTAATTACAGCTAATGTACGTATCAATAATCACGGAGGGTAACATTACACTGATGAACAGAATTCAGGGTTTTTTCTCGGTATTTTGGGAATATGACCCATACCCTTGGAATTGGAAATGTTCGCGGTGTTTTAATCAAAATTGGGAAAAAATTATTCTACTTATTCTCTCATTGAACAGTAGCAGAATAAGGTATTTACTACCAATAATGATGTTAATGAAATTTTTGTCTGTGAATTGGGAAAAAAAGATACTATTTTCCATTGGGAATATGATCGAATTTCGGCTATAAAATCGCCCCAAAAAATTCCCTGGAATTACATAATAAACGGCATGTTTTAAGAAAATGTTGGACCTTTTTTATTGTGTCAGCCAAGTGCTGGTGCGAAAGAGCATAATATGAACTGAAGGCAGCATAGATAATTGTTCAAAACTGGTATTGGTGTCTCAACAGCGGAGCAAAGGTCAAATATATCATTTGCTATTTTTTTCGTATATATAGTACATGTACAATGTGTAATTTTCCTTTTTTCTGGACTGTGTTAATAAGATCCTCCAAATGACGTGCTTGTTCATACATTATCTTACATTGAAACACGGGAACTTATTGTCTATATGAACAGAATAAGCAGAAGGTTTTATTAAGTTATCAAGTACACAAATTTAACCGTCCTGTGGACTATTATTGACTTTCAGTATTCACTACATTAGTCAAAATGAAATTTAGAAACAATATTATCTCACTCCAAGGTACAACCACCTTTGTTGCCAGACAGAAACAGGGTTTTTACTATAAGTAAATTGGGGGTCTTTAATTTGGCTCGATATAAGTGATGCGCCTACAGTATTTCTACTTGTATTTCTTGTCTGGAGTGCCAGACCTAACAAGTATAATTGCATCAGGTCAATGGTCTGACTCGTGCGTATCACAAAACAGAAACTTATGACTTTCAGAAGTCCATTCTTGGACTTAAATTTAGTCGAATACCATTCACAAGAGTAAAGTGTTTGATATATACGACTTCACAAACGTTCCTTGTAGAGTAAAACTGTCGTTTGCCGACAAGTCTTAAACAGGTATCTTTTAGTAGCAGGGGTACGAGAAAGCCTTGTAGGCTCTTACCGGTTCCAATAATACTGACCTATGTGCCTATATTTTTTACTGAGAAAAAAGATACAATACCAGCATGCTAAAACACCTGCCTGGTGGTGTCCAACACTTCTACAGAACAATGAAACTATTTTTTGTAACTTTGTTGCTTTATTGTTTTGAGGCGAGTGTCTAAAACATCAGTGATTATTACGAATATACATGTATAGATGACGAAAAATAGTCTGGGACAATATTTGCTTACGGTGTAATCATTATGGTGTTATAAACATTCTTAGTTTATTACCGAATCTAGTGGTTTGGGGTCCTACGCTCTGACCCTATACTACTGCTCCTTATGATTTTACATTAGAGAATACCAAAGGGACACAAAACAAAACGAAACATGGTTAAACACATGATGTCCTTGACTGTAGATAATTCAATGTCACAGACAATTATGATATAATATAATAAATGCATGTATAGGGCTATTTTCATTCCAGGTAACTTTCATGTTTCAGACATGTTTGATAGACCGATGAGATCAATATATTTAACATAATCTACCCCAGTTAAATACTGATTGTGAACCATTCCTACAAAAAAGCTGAGAAGTTATACTGCAATAAGCAGTATACTAACATGATATTGGACCTTCATCAAAGGATACGAAACAACATGACTTTAATTGACTTATAATGTAATACAAGGTTAGTCTTTAATTACAAATTCAACCCAATATCCAACATGGTTTTATGTTAGGAGTGTGACTCAGAAACAAAATTGAAATTACATAATTCATCATTAGATGAAAGTTGAATGTCTTGATATTACATGTATTTAAAAAACAACTAGAAAATATACACCGTATTGACACGGTTGTCGCATGAAAGCTTACTTAAAAACGTCGGGAAAACGTGACAAATGCCAATGGAATGTATGGCACAGCATATAGAAGCATGATTTATTATTGCTTAGATCGTTATTTTATAGTTCATATCCATTAGTAAAAAGTTTCATTTGCGAAATCACTTCGTTAAAATAATCCCATAGTGTTCGTAAACATTGTATCAAAGTTGTTTACATGACATCAGTTTTGACAAGAACGATTAATTCAAGCCATACAATATCATATCATTTTAATATTTCATAAATTGAAAATGGAAGATTTTAAATGGAACGAACTCTGGACTAAATGTCCTATGATCAATTTTGATTGACATTCGATTACATGGTGTATAGGATCAGAATCAAACCAGTCCGTTCATTCAATAAATTACTTTATATTCTGTTCAAATATCTGTAAACTGATCTAATGTGTCTCTCCCTCATCGACTTCACTGAATTAACCTCGTCATTACGTCTGTTTTTATTTTGCAGGATGTTCAGGAATATGAAGCAATTTCGTGCATTGTCACAAAACGCAATTCTTTTGTACGTATCAATACATTGTAAAAACAAAAGGTTGATGATATCATAGATACAGTACAACCTCTCTACAGCGACCCTCTCTTGAGCAATAACCTCCCTTCAACAACAGCATGCATGATTGTTTCCCACTGCATCATATAACTATTTATTTAAACTCTCTATACCAAAAACCACTCAACAACAACATAGTTTTACTTCTCCCAAAGGGCGTTGCTTTGTAGAGGATGCAGTGTATTTCTGACAATAATTTCGAAATTCTGGTAAGGTAACTTCTCAGCGGTAATCTTTTTCTTTTGCAAAATCCGAACTTTTTAGACAAGTGCTGATGTTTAGTCTTAGAAGAATTCCGAATAATTTGCTGAATGGCTAAATTTTCATTTAAAAACCTATACATGTAAGACAAAATGTATATCATTTTGACTATAAATGCCTTTAGTTTATGACGATTAAAACAACAAACTACATGTAGAATATAAAATTGCTTGTTTGAAATTATCCTTTGTGGGGTGTAAGGGGGCGTTTTAACAGGCAAGATTCCCAAAGTTTCATAGCACACCAAGAAAATATTTATTTTTCTATATTCTGATCCAAAGCAAATGTGACACTTTCACTTTTTCTGAAACGAGTAAGGTTTCTGTTCAAAATACAGATTAAAGCCCCATATTTTATCTGGAATGATATCTTACCAGTGAAACTGACTTTTACCTGCAATAAAAACATTCAGAAATTGTCTTTTTTAATAAGGAAGTACATATAGAAATGTAGCACAGTATTCTTCTCAATGATATCGTAAAATAAGAAAAAAACATCTGACAATATTTTAACGAGATGCGGCTAAAGAAAGGCATTATGTAAATATTGTTTTAAGGCAAATACGAAATATAATTCTAAGTGACGTAATGACTATCGAATAAAATCGTATTATCGTTGCTGACAGCTTGATGTCAGCGACTATCCATGTTAGTGGTGTTAAATCGACGTTGTTACAAGTAGGTAGACCGCCCCATTATTAGAGCAACTGTCTTCTTTCCACTACTTTTGGACATTGTGTGTATTTAAACAAGGATGGTCACTGTTATTTGAGAACATTTTTGTGAAATTTTCCCTTGTACAGGGAAGTTCATTTCATCAGTCTGGAAGTATTTTGGGTTTCAGATTTTAATGACTATATATTGTATGACAAACAAGTAACAACTAAATAAGTTTGTCAAATAAGGAAATACATTTGCTTTCGATTATTTTCCTATTGTGAATCAAAACACCCTTTCCGATTCGATTTGATAATCAATTCTCTTTCAAGTCCGATTTTACAACACTAATAATTCTTATATTTTACTATCATTTTATCTATTGATCTTTATTACTAAAAACAAAAAGCTAATGTACCTTTAATGCACCAAGTATAGTTTTTTACACTTACTACATCTTTCTGCATTGTTTAGTAGATGTGTCCTTTCCAATAGTGTCACAGTCATAAACAAGAATTTATCAGATACAACATGACAAAAGATAAAATCTTAACACAAAGAAGAAGTGAAGACGAAGTTAAATAAATTTCATAAGTTTAATAAGAGTATTCGAAGTATCGTTTTATTTATCTTGATATTAAAGTGAAACCTTTAAATAAAAAAATATGAAGATATTCTCAGAAATTATTCACTGGACAACAATTCATTATTTCTAAGTTGTCAACATATTGTTTACAAGAACCTGTGGATGGATTATTCTCTATACTGAATACAAGTTTTTGAGCCATCAGATATAATTTACATAAAATACAATATGATTCAAGTCTTGGAGACGTTAATGGTAAGGTATTTTAACAACAGTGCTATTAATATTATTGATTTTCCTGCACTCTGTACTATATATTTGATCATGGATCAATACATCTATACAAATAGTTATATCTCTTATTCAATGAGATAAAAACATAATTTTATGTTTCTTTAAACAAAAACGAGAATGTATATCTAGCTTATGTGTACATGTATACATCTTAACTCAACTTTCCTATAATGAAGAATACAAAAATGATAAAGGTTGACATACAAATTTAAAACTGGTCATAGTGAGTCTATACATTAATAAATTCAGAAAGACTCACAGTCTTTTACAGTCAATTTTACAAAATTCTGTATCCAAAGTCATTAGAAATAATTCATACAGTAACAATGTTGCTTTACCTATGTATGTCATCTATATTCTGAATTATCTCGTATGTTTAGAAAAAGTACTATCACACCCTATATGGATCTTTTCGAATATAGCTCCCCAAGGTTACTCTATTTGGTGAATGACACTGTTTAAATTGGGGAGCTGTATACGGAAGAAAGGATGTGAAAAGACGAATACTGATCGCATACACTTTGATAAAAATGATATAAAAATATCAACGAAAATCAGCGACTCGGCTGAGAGTCATTAGGCCAAATGGTTCAGGAATCATCTATTCGTGAATGTCAATAATTCTAAGGTTTGAAAGTACTTACGCAATTTTCTTAACATAAATCAAGGACGGACAACAGACAGACAGACAGACAGACAGACAGACAGACAGACGTTCTAACAAGTCTTTGTGAGGTTATCTCTTTGATCCTTTTTGTTAATATTAATTAACCCACGATAAACTTAATATACCCAGAATACAATTTTAAACCCCATAATGACTTAATAAACTGAAACAACGTCTAAATCGGACATTATTTGGGCACGTACATGAAAGACAGACAGAAAGAAAGACGGACGGACAATACCATTACTATATATGATTGCATGGTAAATGCATATCTCGTTGTCACGTGTTTGTAGAAGCAACGAATTTATCATCATTAAACAATTAATGACATTATCTTGCATTAGATAATCGCGGATCTCTACCCGAGGAAAAGTAACAACTACTCCGAATACAGCTTCTTGTTGAGTACGGGAGCTATATTCGGCGAATAGAACTCCCCAGGGTGCGGTGTACGAAAACGTTTGCAAATATAGCTCCACGGGGAACTTTGTTCGAAAGGATCCCAATAGGGTGTGACAAAGCACAACGAAATGCACACTCAGCATGTTTGAAATATCATGTGTAAAACGTTCAATATTTCTATACGTTATACTTAATTATACAGTAAAACATCGACATCAACGCCTTTGATATTATCACTTTAGCAGAAAATGCTCGAATAACATCAAAAAAAAAAATATTAAAAAACAATATTGACCCGATAATTATGTATTAAATATATAACTTATGGAAAACTGATTGGAAATAAAATTGCGCGCGTTATAATGGGAAGGTCCTGATTGGTTGTGCAAATGAGGTGTAACAGTATCGTGAAATGTTCCACGGTTCTTAGAATTATCTCATTTCAAAATCATTTATGTGTAATCTATAGCGCCTGGAATTGTACAAACATTTATCATATATGACATAAGAACACAGAATCCAATATAACATTACGATAAATATGTTTCTAAACCAAATAGAGGAACAGGCAATGTAATGAGATCATTATATTAATGAATTGTACTGGTAATATGTCATGACATAATCAATGTATCTTATTGTTCTAACCAAACATGTCAAATAGAGATACTCGCTTAGTTTATCACGAGGAGGATATGATACAATATATGGTGTATCGTTTGTGCCTTCAGTTTCAACGTGATACGATACACAAGTGAATGTCTTAAAGTAGTATCTTTGCACTAGAAGTTGTAAAATTGTATAAAACAGCAAGATCGAAATGATAAGCATTATATTTCACTCGTAGTTATTTCATGCTCAATCGACATCTACGTAAATTGCGTGATACACTTCTGAATGTGACTGTATACATTGCACTGATGACATAATATGAATTTCTAAGAATTATATCAAAGAGTTCCAGTTCAATATTGTCACACTGTTCTGTTATCTGTTAAGTTTTTGGATGTCAATAATCGATTGGGTAATTCCGCTATTACATGATGTATAAAATAAAATTTTACAGTTCTAAAGCTGGAGTAGCTCGCTCCATTAGAATACAATCCAGTTTCCTTATCATTGATAAGCTTTGTAAATAGCACGTACAGCCTGTAAGAAAAACCTGATTTCACCTTGTGATACAGAATTTTAATGTCTACCTTTACCATAGGTATTTGACATTTTGTCGTTTCTCAAAGGCTCATAACGGTGTGATTTATGTACAAATATGTCTGACATAATGTTTATCAGTATAATAAAGTCAGCCAATTTGAGCATTTGGAAATTACAATTTAATCATATGCTTAGTAATAAGGTTTATATCATAAAATAATGGTTCTGCAGAGGTAGAGATATAGTCAATAAATTTACAAATAGCGTTTAGTTTATGCCGATTAAGACAGCAGTCTAGATTATAAATTCCAATATTATAATTGAAACCAAATGAGTATAATTAAACAGACATTATTCAAAATCAAAATGATATTAAAAATTGTATAGCAATAATCTATCAATTTCTTTTTTAGCAACAGAGGCTTTGTTTTCTGTGAAAATAACAAAATTTCTTACTTTATGTATATTTAATTATGATTGTTTACTGATAGGGTACTTGGGATACACAGCGGTACGAATATGCCAAGACACACTATGTACCGCGGTACGAATAGGCAAATACACATTACGTACCGCGGTACAAATAGGCTAAGGTACACTACGTAACACGATAAAGTAGGCCAGGACACACTACTTACGTACTATGGTACAATAGGCAAAGGTACACTATGTACCGCGGTACAATTAGGCAAAGACACACTACGCATCGCCGTAAACAACGGCAACGGCAACAATTTTCAATCAGGATTCACGAATGTTTGAAGATTAATAAGATTTGTTAACAACAAATCGTTTAGAATAATTATGAAATCAAACTTTTTGGAACGGCTTACTTTTGCCACACAACGGTGGTTCATCATATTTTGTCAAATTAATAAATAAATGCTTTTGAAAAATATAAAAAGGGATCAATATGTCCATTGTTTTTGTTATATTATTTCAGATCTTCTTTTATAAACAAATCCTTGTTTGAATCTAAACTCTGTGGCAAAAAAATGATACTGAGATACCAATAACATTGCATGTATCTTGTTTGTGCCTCATAATTTACTTACTTTAAATGTATTCAAATGAAATTTCCTGGCTAAATCTTTAGAACCAATGTTTTGTAGCTTACAGCATGTCACTTCTAAGCATTTTTAGATGGTTACATATCATTCTTGATATTGGATGAATATAAATCCTCAAAACTTATCATTTCTATTGAATTATTCACGTTGCTGTAAACGTATGTTATGGTATAAGGCTAAAAACCATGGCTTATCAAAACCGTCATTCTATTTACAGTTAAGCAAGTAAACAATGTCATATTTAATTAGACTTATACATAATGTCAAACATAAGTTTAGAATTCATATATGATATCATTTCTTTTCATGAATACAAAAATTCTTGACGTCGATACATACATTCGCATAAACTTATCAGAAACCAGCTGGCTTATTAACTTAGTGTTTTATTTGATAATAAAAATACATGTATTCCTGTCACCGGTTTATAAAAGATTGTCCTGCAACAGAGACGTGTCATTATTCATACCTAGCCGTGGAAGCAGATGAAAGGGGGCTATCCTAATACGAAACGAGGACCATCGCATGCTTCATCAAAAAATAGTTCCAAATAAAATCCGATAAGATACACCGTAAGAAATACCCCCCGATACTCCTACATATATTCGTATGAAGCACTGTCTGACATACATTAACTTCCTCTATCATTTGTACATTCTCGTAACTGGAAACAAATTATCCCCATTCCCTTTGTCCCTCCAGATCTAGAATCACTACAATGTGTTTGACTTATACTTCTTATCGAGTAAAAGCTTCATTATGGTATTTCAATTCTAATGACAAGCAGGGATTGTTCAGTGTTAGTGTCAAGTTTAAATGTAGTGACGTCAATATCTAGTTTATAAATGGTAGGAATATGTTTTTTCTGTTAAAAGCGAGCGAACAATAGCATAAGAAAATCATGACAATCCCATACAGACACGTCTATGTCAAGAAAAAAAGATGAATTTATTAGCATGGATGCTGATTAAAAGGATTAGAAGAAAGTAACGAGATATAATTATAAATAGAAACTAGAAAATAACAACATAATTACTGTGGAATCATTAATTTTCGTTGGGGATTTAATTTCGTGGATTTCGTGGGTCGGCTCATCAACGAAATCAAATCCACACGAATTTAAATGCAGAGATAAAGCATTTCGTTTCAAAATCAAAATCCACGAATTTATGTCCCCACGAAACAGCCATTTTAGTAAAAACCACGAAAATTGAGCCCAACGAAAATAAATGAAAATACAGTAGTTGAATAAAACACGAAGCTGTCAGAATTATTTACGTATTGTTTCATTATGTATTATAATTATTATAAACTTTAATTTGTCAAATATTCTGTATTAATCTAGATAAACGATCTCCAGCTACAGAATGCAGTTAAATGACTATGTTTCTATCGAAAAGGTCGCTTCATAAATCATAGTTCTAAACCTTATTTGGCGATGGTCGTAGCGTAAGTCATTCTTTGTATTGTGTATTCTTTTTCATATTTGGAGACAATATATCTGTTAGACATGTAGACTGCGACGTATAGTCTTTATCATGAATACGAAACTAATCAATTAGTCAGTCAGGTCGTATAATTACATGCATTCATGTTATAGCCTGTGTAAGACTTATGTACTGTGGACTCATTAATTTTCGTTGGGGATTTAATTTCGTGGATTTCGTGGGTCGGCTCATCCACGAAATCAAATCCCCACGAATTTAAATGCAGAGATAAGGCATTTCTTGTCAAAAATCAAAATCCACGAATTTATGTCCCCACGAAATAGCCATTTTAGTAAAAACCACGGAAATTGAGCCCGACGAAAATAAATGAAAATACAGTATTCCATTTGAGCAAAACATTACAGATGAACAAACTAAGTCAAATCTTAGTAAACAAATTTACATCTTCAACATTTAAATGACTTTAAACAACTCTGTCAATGTGTTTATCATCGCAAGTATCAAATCAAAGAGCTGCAAGGACTGTTGCTGCCTGACTTTACAGGATTGAAAGTTCTTTGTGACGTTTATTGTTAAACATTCCTTTCGAAAATCCGTTCAATGGTTAAATGGACCAGGTAGAAAAAATACTACTTACGAATGCACAAAGTGATAAGTACTTGTATATTTAATTTTGATTGAGACGCATAAAAATGACGTGGATGTAAATTTAATCCTATAATTTAATGTATTTCTACATTTCAATATCATAATCAACACTACAGCAAAATGAGCTGTTTGTGTAATATATTTGTATAAGTAGGTTCAGGCCACGTGGTGTTATGAGTCTTATACCTGACAGGATTGATATTAAAGGGAGGCAAATATTAAATTTGAGGGCTCAGCGCAACACTGTCGTAACTTGTTCTTATTTCAATATGAGTTACGACACTGTTGCGTTGAACCCTCGAATTGCTGTAAAACGGAGAAACATTGTTGGAAACCAGCCCTGTATTGTCTGGCTCCTTTAAAGCAAACCAACAAAAAAAAGAATGACGGGAACTTTACACATTACATTCATTCGTTGATTTGGTGCAGACCACATGATGCCATAACAAAGGCAGCAATAAGATGGGAACACTAAAAAAGTAAGAGGAAGTTGCACAATATAACTATAGGATGAACCATGGAAAATGGGATACCATTGGACTGAGAAAAAAAATCTCAAAACATAATTGTAGTTCATTTGTCATTGCCCCCTATGTGAAACTAGTCATAATAACGGTTAAGTACATAAGAAAGTATAAAAAACTTAAACTTAAAGAAAGCTTGGACGGCAAATATTTTTTTGGCAGAGTAACGTACCCATGTTTAACTAAATTAAATACGACACTTAACCATTATGAATACAAGGACATGTACGGTCCCTGTTTGTTTTCAGCAAACTAACTATTGCTATTTTATTCGATACCACCTGAGTGAAAAATAATAAATACCTATAGTACATGCATAGTGCATACGGACAACTCACAATAAATATTCATTGAAAAAGATTCGCCTACAAATCAAGCGCGTCGGAAACTCTTAAATATACAAACTGTAGCCAAGTAAATATAATAAGAATGTCTCAAAACCTTGTCAAGTAGTCTGTTATCTCTATAGCATGACTATTTCTTGATCAAGTCAAATAAGGTAAAAAGTAAATTAATTAATGTTATACCAAACCTTATTAAATAATTTTATGATTCTGTAATTGAGGCACGAGAAATTGAAAACAATCTAAAGGTTTACATCTATTTGATAGAAGTCGTATGGACATGACCTGACAATTCACTTCATGACTGCCTTGTGAATCTTGATAAAAATAATACTTGCTGTCTGAGAAATTCAACTTTTGGTTGGTGTTGTTGTCAAGTTGATATCTTTTCACAATGAAGCAGTCCATATAATGTATTAGGCTAACAAACATCCATTGCAACTAAACTCTAAGACATGCGGGAGTGGTAACAAACAAGGCTGTCATACGCCGAAAGGTTTATTAATAGATAGTTCAAAAGATAAATTGATGGTAACTGACCTGATGGGGATAGAGAAAAGGACCAAAATTGAACGACATTGAAATATGTCAAATAAACAGCAAACATTCATCTGGTGACCATGACAACGGTTTAATGGAATTTATTCGAAGTTTCTTATGATATCTAAAGTCTGTGCCAAATTGTATCCAACACCAGATTACATAGGAAGGTATTTGGACAGATCATTTGGGGCAGAAATTATTAAGAGACCCTTCATACTAAGAGACAAAGGCAACTTACACCAAGTACTAGTAATGGTTAAAATACGCATTTCAGTTACTAGTGTGTATGACATCCAGTTACTTACGGTCCCATTTACTCATCAGTCACAGGATGATCCTTCCGGCTTAACAAGAATGTCATAAATAGACCTTATCATGTAAATCATGTAAGATTTAAAGGTCAAGGGATCTTAGTTTGTTTTTCAGAGACGTAAATTCTGGGCACTATGCATATATCTATACTGTTATACCAGGTTTCTTCTGATCAATCAACGAAACTAATTCTAATACGTAAGTCATTACATTATGACGCAGATGGCATTTTCTCTATTTCAATATTAAATCAAATATTATTCATATTAAACAAAAAGGCTTCGCCCAAACAACTAAATGTTCTGTAACTTCACGTATTTTAACATTTCCTATGTGGATTGATGATATGTCATTAAAACAATTACAAATGTACAAACAATATAGTATTTGTTTTAGTACCTTTATATAAAATCAAAATCGACTCCAGACGAACTATTTACAGTCTTAGACATTTTCATGGAACTTGATAACTTTATTTGTGATTATCGAAGCGCAAAACATGAAGAAAAACAAAACACTTGGCTTCTTTAACAAAATCTATGACTGCACATGTTAACTTTATAAACGTAAAGTAAAACACTTATGGTTCCATTAACTTGACATACCCTATTTGTCTGTATCAATGATGATAATACTATATTTATTTATAGAAGGTGAACATACTAAGTAAATAATACAAAACATTTCACTTAGTTTCAATGTGGCCTTCTGGAAACATGCCTGCATGGAGATATTAGATACTATATGTCCTTTACCTTGAATTGTAAGATATTGGTGAGGCATCAGCTGTGTGTATATATTTCTAGGTCAGCTTACGGTAATTACGTTTTCGTATTTTCAGATCATTAGAACGCGAATTGCGATTAGTGAATCGCAGACGGCAGATTAGAACGCAGCTTATACTAGTAAATCGCCAATTGAGGACACCAGAACGTAGTTCGCAATGCGCGAACCGCGAACTGCGCTTCAACTTTATGCAAGCTATTTTAATTCATGTATGCAATGCCGAGTACGTGTGAAAAATTATATCTATCCAGCTTTATTTATGTTTTGATCATTGTTTTCCGTTTTAGATTTGAAATGTTTTTATAACTTTCAAGTAGTGAAAACATTACAGGAAATTACCTGAACCAAGCCCTCTCTAATAGATAATTTACACATTTCATTTTCTCATTTCAAGCCAACAAGCAACATCTTCTGTTTCTTCATATCACAGATAACTGCATACATTCCTATTGGAATATATTGGAGAGGCTTTATTCTTCAGTAATAAGAATTAATCGCCCTTACTTATCTGATATTACAGATAATAAAACAAGCATTCCATAGTGATTAATTGACGAAACCCAACAGAATACGTTATGTAAAGCAATATGCTGAGATGTAAATATTTAGACAAGATGCAATAAGATATCAACAGTTCACTTCAATCAAGTCAGAGGCTTTTTTGAATGTTTGTAAGATAAATATGAGTAAACAAATTTCGTTTAAAATAAACGTATATTAATATTTTCGTTCTTGGAAAAGTATTTAAGGCGTCTGTGTGAATATTTGAACGCTAATTTTGTTCGAATGTATTTTTTTATACAGCCATTTTGTCTGGAATAGGTAAATATTCATGCACGATTTACGGATGTCGGAGACATTTCTTTACTGTATTTCAGCACTGGGGTCAGTTTACATCGTACATTGTATTTGTTTGTTTATATCGGGTTGTACGCCCCTTTTCAAAAGTCAGTGTCATGATTATATGAGGCAGACAGCACTTCACCTGGAAGAACCAGTGCTAGACTCCCATCCTAACGTTCTGCCTACTTTCTCACATAAAGAGACATGGTCGGTAGCGGGACTCGAACCCACGACCCTCAATCAGTGAGAGGTTACAAGTAATTTAAAGTCAGTGAACGTAACCACTCGACCACGGAGGCGGGTCACAAGAAGCGTTAATCAAGGTAAAGCACATCATAGTATCTTACATCTTCAGGCATGTCTAACATGGGAATATTCTTGACTATGGTCTCCAAACCAACATCTCTAGATCTGGGTCCTAGGTTACACAACTTTTAATTAGTCTCCGAACTAGAATCCCCACCCCATTCTGGAAGTTATAGGGTCGAAAAGATTGAGCAGATTAATGTTTTGAATACATATTCAGATCAGTTATGCTATCAGACTTCTGCATCAGTTATGGCAGTATTGCCTGATCAAAATTAACTTAAGACCTTTTACAAGACAAGATATGAGATTTGAGCTCGGTGGTGGATATACAGTTTTATAACCTCAGGACTAGGATGCACTTTTGACCTTACTGTTGAGAACAATGTGTTAGTAGAAGGAAATGATAAACAGTGGCTTACTTCTATAGTCCTCTGTATGTATATGTGTTGAAGAATTTCTTTATATCTGCAAATCTTTTTAGACTTCGTCTGCGATATACTGCACTATCATTTGTTTTTTTCTCAAATTCGTGTTAAATAGCTGCAAAATAACAGAAATATACCGTAAACTTAAAGCTAAGAATACATCAACTTCTTCAATATTTATTTTTCTAACAATGTCTGAAATATTTAAGAGAGAACATTCTTGGCAATTAATGCATTAATCCAACAAGCATATAAATTTATCGGCCGTAATACTTTCAATTTGTCCTATAACAGAGGACCCGGGGCGCAATCTGATTAAAATCATATCCTCAAACCCGCTACGCTATGAGGATCTGAAGACGACCTATAGAAGGTCACCTCAGGTGACCTTTTCCACTAGCCAATTAGCGCCTTACTTTCATAATTCTGAAAGTGATCTGATTCTATTTTTAACCGCAGTAAAAAAACGATATTTGACTTGTAGTTATCACGAACACCTATTCTTACGCAACTAAATGTAATGATAGCGCCCATGTGACATGCGTGTTTATCAAATTTTCTATACTACTATGGCCGAATCGATCAGGATTACTAAAAAAATCAAAAAGTGGTTGCAGACAAATATGTTATACGTAATTTAATGTTTACTAACGTTTAAATAACATCGTCAGGTAGAAAGTTCATTCGGCCAAAGTACCGATGAAACGAGTTGTACGATTGGCTGAATTATAAATAGATATAAATAGTGATCATGGAAATTCCGACTTTTGAAAATAGAAACTGGTATAGGCCGTCATCAGATCTTGCCGTAAGGAAGATCGAATACTTTAGTCAGATTGGTCCGGGCGTTTTCTTCCCGTGCATACTTTATAGCAAGAACAAGAACAACTGTAACAAAACGTTATAGTGGGGACGAATTACAAGAAGCATTGGTTATAGTTTTTTGTATGAAGTTGCTTTTTTTCAGAAAGGATATTGACCGTCTACTTTATTCATTCCTCCATTATGGAGCGTATAACATATTTACAAGTTATAGATAATACACATATTTTGACAATCATGAGTATTTGACAAATGAATACATTCATGTATATAGTTCACAATTCATGTACATGGTATTACCATACCATACATCAATGGAATAAAGTACACCCTAAATACTACCAAATCCACCATAGTCTGATATGATACAACCACATTAAACTTACAAACCATTATCGCATTTTTTTTTCAATATCATTGAAAAAAATACTATTTATAGAACAGCTGTGTTTTCCCGCATTCATATTATGCACACGGTATAAAGTGACGTCACGCGCTCTATATATTTCAAGCTTACAAAAGCAAAATTCACAGCGAAATAAGCGTTTTTAGGAGAAAAAGGGCTTGTTTTGTCGGTAATTATTATCTTGGGATGATATCAGCAATTGTTTGTTTTTGCATATATTTTTTATATTAGCAAAAAGATAATGGGACTTTAAATAGTCATTGTTAGAAAAATGCAGACATTGCCGACGCCTCTTTCTTCATTTTCTGTCCACAATTTATGTACGTGACATGTATAAGATAAATCTGAAGACTTGCCTATGATATTATGCCAGATATCAGTTTGGTAATTAGTTATTTTTGGTCACCTAAAAGCTTCCATTAAACGGAGGAAACAATATTCTTTAGGTTCAATCCATCAAGATGCCAATTTTTATGAGCTTTATGAGAAAGGTAGGTGTAATGGATTGAATTTTACTTGCTTGCTTCATGATTAATCGAACTAAGGACACATTAGAGTGATGGCAGTATACCATAGTGCACTGTTCTGAATCAATTTGTTGGTATTGTTAGAAGTCGGGGAGCAGTCCCATTTAAATAAGTTTTGCATCTGTAGCGAGCTGCTTACAGTAAATCTGAGCAATCGTCAAGACACATTTAGCCAGCAAGCCAATTTAGCCAAGTCCTAGCAATCCAGGGTGTGAAGCATGCTTTTTATTTGACCTAAGAAAATAAATACAAGATACTCTTTCTCATGGGGAATCGAACTGTTGAATGTGGATCAGAATCTAGAAAAATGTGAAAAAATACTAAGTGCTTAACCTCGCACTTAACACTTAACTGAGGTACCTTTAAGTTGGAATTAAATCTATTTTTCCGTTTAAGTAAAACTTCGGTTTGCTATTTTTTTCTGAGAAACTCTTTCTTCAAACGTTATGTTCAGAGGACCATCTTTATATGCCTGCTATTAGTAATACAAGTTAAATGTTTGTACGGCGCAAAATCGCATCCGGCAATTCAATACTAGAATGTGGCCTATGTAGCATTTTTTATCAGGATGTGCGAAGTTTCAGATCAAACGAATTTGTTATTTTGACTTAACTGATCCCGAAACTAAAATGATCATCTACTCCATCAAAAATACAAGCCGTTGATGTTTCATGAATCTCATGAATCTGGTCATATGGTTCTACAGTTCACGAGGTACTCTATATGTAGTCCCTGTTTCCACCCTAAAATTAAAATCAGGGGAAACTATCACCTCGATGTATCAGACGTTACAATATCTGCTGGAATGCATATAAAATATTTAAATAAAGTCTCCAAAAATAATATACTCCGTTGTCTGAGGGTACGTTGTCGTAAAAACCTGGTATAACGGTCCCAAACTGTAAAGTGACTATCTATATCGAACCATGGCATAAAGTGACCGTCTATGTCGAACCAATTAAGTTCCGAAATCGATATTTAATTAACGACAATTGCGTAAACAAGTCAGTGTCCACGCTCGCGATTATAAAATTAGTCTGTGTGAATATGTTTATAACGTTTTGTTTATTTGCGACATGTTGCTAAAATAAATACATCGAAACGTATAAATACCGTGTTCCGTATCTTATAACACGATTAAATGATTATTACAACACACCGATAATAAACACAGCGAATTTCTCTAATAATTTATACATCGAAGTTCATTTAGGATATAAAGAGTTTCGGCTGCATTTATTGACAGATGGGCAGATATCGAGCTCGCTCCATTCTTAGACTATAAACAGCGACTGCGTCATCAAGCTAACACTGGTTGGTGTGAGTAACACGTGACCTCGCTCTATATATTTCTGTTTTGTTTATATCACGTGACCATTGCGGATATTTCGGAATATTTCGGGCACTGTCACTAATCTGCTACGCGCAAGAAGTTGCGATTTTGCATTGCCAATTAAAAATAAGCATCCCAGAGAGTACGGCGGCCGAAGGCCGCCGCCGAAGGCCGCCGTACAATAACAATTATAAACGAATATAGTGTCTAACAATAGAAACAACAATCTAGTCCGCTTTGTGGTGAGCTTGAAAGTAAATCTGAAATGATCACACTTCCAAATGGTCATTTTATCAACAAGGGAGGTAACCGTACAGGAAACAAAAGGCAAGACGATCTATGATTTGTGCAAAACTTTGAGGTTATATCGCACGACCACATAGTTAAATTGTAACAGCATGAGGTCTATGGACCTCGGGTAAGAACGCTGGTTGTGGCATATGTTTTATTTGTTGACATGAAACCATTGCGTCTAAGGTTATGCGACCGACCTCCATAGCTAATGTCCTTGCAGAGAAATTGGTATAGTTATTTGCAGATAACAAGTTTAATGTTAATACATTATCCAAAAACACAGATGGGGTTAGCTGTCTGCAGGAACATAAATGCAATTCAGTATTTATGCTTCAAATATAGTACGTTTTGGAATGATATGGAAGGCCAGGAATCATTACGTCTTACTATGGCAATCCATTTACGCAAGCATGTTGAGTTGACAAGGTTATTGGCGTTATTATATTCCTAAAATTGTAGCAGTGTGATATCATTATAGCAGAATAACTGATATGCCATAAAATGGTTATCAAGCGTAGTGATTCAACTAACGGAAGTTTCAAATCACAGTACTAGGTGCTTCAATCAAATGTCCCTCGTTTTTTTAACCGGAACATTTCAAATCACGGGAATCGCTATCCATTTATTGATTGTCTTTATCAGACACAACGCCCAAAACCTTTTTAGAATTTGATCAAAATCTCAAGTCTTTTATATTTTCGTCACCACTCAGGTAAGGAATACATTATAATTTATAGTAATCACTTAAAATAATTGTTGACTATCAATGCATTTCAACACAAGCACTGTATACAGATAGTGCCTAAAATGTGTTTGTTTCTGGACAAATTATCATTAAAATGTGATAGATAGGTTGGGGCTTATTTGCTCTTGAATGCGTACTGAAAGGTGTTGAAATGGGTGTACAGTTCCTCTGGTCTAATAAAAAAGTCTTGGGTGCGGGAAAAATTTGGGTAGTAAGGGTAACCAGAAATGCCTTTTACGCTTAAATCTTCTCAAATTTTGTATATTGAGATAATCAAATCAGTTTAAAATGTATTTCTGCGTATCATACGTTCGCTTGAATTTATTTTTAATCCAGAGCAATTTATATATAATTTCTGTAATGTTCTCTGCGATCTATTCAGAATATCAATTTAACCAACAAAATGCTTGTACAAGCACTTCATAATCGCAATATGCACAACAATTTAAAATCGTCATATTTTATCCTTCCAGTAAACGTAATTATACATAAGGGAGTATAAAACAGTATCATAATGCTCGTATATATTTGTTTCATCTGATTATAACCTTAAAATGAATGTTTTGTTCAATAGAGTTTTTGTCTGACGTTGTTTAGTATACGAATTTCCCTATCGAACGGAAGTCAACCACTTAAATCCTTACATTGAATGTATTGCTTACGTAACAAAAATAAAGTTCGTTTCGAAATATCAGACTCCATCGTCTTTAAACAGAAAGCTCGTGTTCAGCAAATTGTACAAACTGTCTTCATTGATGCGATCAGAAATTTGCTTGAAAAAATAACGAACAAACTGAAGGTTAGAAATCAATATATCCTAAAATACTGGTTAAAGTTTACAACTTGAAAGGGAAGCAAGAAGTTATATCACTGTAAAGAAGAAAGATGCAAAATTGTCCTCATAACTGGGAAAATGTTGTGCCTTTATAATTAATAAAATTATGATAAGTTGAATAAGTACTTCCTCTATAACTCTATATAGAGCACCTGTCACCGCCATGTCATCGATATCGCAAAAAAAGTCGATTTTCAAGGGGGACAACTTTCCCGATAAGCCAACTGATAAGCCCTGAAAGCTGGCAATGGGTACAGAAAACGGTCTCGTTATGAAGATATTTTCTTAGGAATGAAAATCTATTCTCAGGTGATGGATGGTCTAATGGTAATACGCTGGACTACTGAACGAATGGGCGTGGTTTCGAATCTCGACTCCGCCTTCGGTTTTTTCTGAGACGCCTGTCCGCATCCCGACTATCGAGCCAATAATTGTGTCTATAAAGGCATGCACCGGTGCTTTACATCGGGCACGATAAAGAACCAGGAATAACAGAATACTAACCACAGTAACCAAATCCTTGACCGTGTTTTATTTATAGCCAGTGTGCGGGTCGCCTTGCGATATGAGCATTTCGTAAAAAATAACTTATTAATATCATATAAGAATAGACTCGCATGAAGAAATTACTTGTTTCAAAACAGCTGTTGCCTCATTTAGCCATATATATCATGTGCTCTTTTACTTCCTAATTTGGGAGTTTGAAAACATCTGAAGGGTTAAGAACTTTGAAGGCTGATTTTGGTTGGTGCAAATTAACTCTTGCGCTTTTACTTCCTTATTTGGGAGTTTGAAAACATCTGAAGGGTTAAGAACTTTGAAGGCTGATTTTGGTTGGTGCAAATTAACAGTTGTATACACGAAATCATAGGGTATATAAGTGTTCCCGAATCTGATAAAGTAAAGAACAATGTAATACTAAGCAGTGAATTTGTTTACCAGAGAGTGAGTAGTTCTCACGTAAAATATCAAGCAGAAAAGTAGGCCGAAACATTATGTTATTAATTTCAAGAAATGACGACCTTGGTTTGTATATACCAGAATAATCATGGTACGTTGTCACAAGCACTGGTTAGTTCAAACATCTCGATGTCAATCTGTATTCTGAGTTATCGTTACTTATTATACACACCTATATCAGACAATGTCTGAAAAGATGTGCAAACATATGTGACCGAGTTTTCTGATATTCAAATGCATGCTTTTATTTTTTCTCTTAATGCGCATGCGTTCTCACAAAAATATCCTGATTACGTTCAACTTTTTCGTTCGCATTTAAATGATTAGATTTTGTAAGCTATTTAACAAATATATACTTTCCGCTTGATAAATGTTATGGATTCGTGTAATTTGAGACATCTTTGGTATCCAACGTATTGTACGAAAGTAATTGTTTCACCTAGTATTTAAAATTATTGCAAGAATGGCCATGGCTTTATTTCTTATTTACAAGTCTCTAATAAATACAATGACTTTATCAGAATACAAGTACAAATATATGTGAGGAATAACGAACGACAACTCATGACGGTAATAGTTCTATAGATGAATGGAAGGATTGAACAAGTGTTAAAGACCAAAACTTCTGTTCGAGAGATCACATGCTCGAGACACGACGAGTCAAGCGATTCTTCACGACACATTTATCAAATGAATGCAACTCAAAGTCATAAGTTTCTGTCTCGGATATATGGATTAGGAAGGAATGAAAGTAATTAACTGCAATAATAGATTGATGAGAAGGTTAAACGGGTTTGTATTGTATGTCAGCCACTAATAAACGTCAATAAAACTGCTACAGTTTGTCTTTACAATTTCATGATATTCACGTAAGTAAAATTATTTTCCGTTGTTCATCTGTTAAAACATTCTTTCGACGATGCTTATTTGCTCTAGCAAATTTGACGTATTGTATTGTAGGAGACATGCTGACTTTTAGTCAAAGTAAGATTTCCTAAATTCCGCCCAATGTCTAAATGTACATTTAATAATATACGCATTAACAAATTCAATATTTTCATTAGATTTAGATTGTCTGCACTCAGATTAGAGGTAGACGCTGGTAGATACACCAAATAAGATACATACAACGAACGAACTTGTCAACTATGTTATTATTGCTTATAGAAGATGAATTTCACTTTTTTAGAATGCGCATTCTACTTTGACAATAGATTACCTACATGAAAATATAATTGGCAGTATCCAAGTATAGTTCGATTTATTTTTGTGAAGCATTAAACAGAAATGTCAGAAACGTACAGTATTAGGCTTGGAATGCAATTATATATAATAATGATATTAACCACGTATATTAGCAAACATATAAATAGGTGGAATGCAAATTTGCCTTCTTCTTGAATAAACTATAACACACGACGTCATAAACAAATCGGTTGAAATAAAATATGAGCTATTATTTATTTTCACACAAGTTTATCCATTTAGTTAAAAGCTTGAATCAATCTTTGTCCTACCTGTCAATAAATTATTTGTATTAATTGATATAATGCATTATTCATTATGAACTCAGCCGAGCCTCTTTAATCCGAATGTCAATCACCATGGCACCTATTATACGTTAATTAGGACATATTGGTCAGTACCCATTTATGTATACAAACGTATATTACATATGTTTATCAAAATTCTAATGTCTAAATATTGTTTAACCTAAAACCCGTCAAACTTGGGCGTGTACCCTTGTTCGTATAATTTCCGGATTTGAGAGGTATCTCGGTAAAGAAAGTTTATACTCACAACACTGTTGTATGTGTAAGTTACAAATCTTTCCAGCATGTTACACACTACAGGAACAGCTGGTCCTCGTACATAAATATGTCAACGTATTCACAAAACATAAGACTGCTAGCGTAAATCCACGGGTCTGTTTAGAAGCGATGCAATAACTACATTGTATATTGATGGATAAAAAAGTATGTACGCAGTCAAGCTTTAACTAATTGTGGTCGAACAATTTTAAATATATAGCTGGTGTGTATTCAAACCAGGCACGTGTTGCACGAATATATAAAAACAACTTTACAGACGGTGTTCAGTCAAAGCATTGTATGACCGTAGTAACTTACATATCCTGAAGATCATGCACAAAACTTGTCTGTCTCAGTTTTGAATAAAACAACTTATGTAGACTATGCATCCAAGCTATTAGCCAATGACAATTTAGTATTTCTACTATATGTATACAATATACGGCATCTGGTGTTTTATTTGTTTGTTTGTTTGAGTTTTACGTCCTTTTTCAACAATCACATGAGACATATGAGGCGGACAGTTTACCTAACAATCGTTTCTGGGAAGAACCAGTACTAGACTCCCATGATCCTCTTTAAGCAACTGCCTGCTTTATCACATAAAGAGACATGGTTATGCTGTATAAATCATTTCGAACATTTCGTGAAATCCGTGCAAAGACTGGACGTGGTCAAGGTCAGATAGAAATCTTTAGTGTATAAATTCTGTACTATACTACCTGTATGATGTAGGAGTGTGTTACACTTTATGGTACTTAATTAAATGATAAAGCGAGACTTACATTTGTAAAAAAAAAGGAAAGCGAATTTCATCATGATTTCATTCAACACAAAACTCCCTTAGGGCCCCACAGATTACGGTCGTAACTACCAGCGGCTTATAATACTGGGGAGTTTCAACATGAAATTGATGGTAAAATATTTTCCCAGAAAACTGTCGGACGTCATATTTGACCCCCTCCATCTGACGTTGTTTCTACACGATTCATACTTTATAATTATAAGGAAGTGGCTTGATTTAGTATGATGTCATAATTATACAAGTACAGATAGGTAACATGTGACCAATGACGATGTTTCTAGTATATGTCCAGGATTCTACTCGGTACAAAAAAGACATATCTATATTTTTTTCTTTATTTTTCTCTTTCGTCATGCAGAATGATAATGGCAAAAAATAAAAACATAACAAAACAATTAACTCTACATGAAATTGAAAGCACGTATGCACATATGAATAAAGCGATTGGTACAGTTCAGGGGGCAATCAAATAATATATACATCATAAAACAGTATACATGTATACTCAAAGAAGCAAAGCTTCGAGACCGATCACACGAGACTGATTAATTATAATTTCAATAGTAAAATAAGATACCAATGAAATAGGTTTCTAATAGTAACAATATACATGTAGTCTTACAAATAAATAAAGCAAAATATATGTTGTTGCTGCTTTCAGCAACACAGACTTTGCATTTAAAATGTACTCGTATTTCGTGTTTTATTTGTATTGTGCATGTTTATAATCGTTCAAATGGTTGCGCTTTATTCATCCTATTAAATAACAAATAAAATAGATGATTTTGATTACTGACGATCAAAAAAAAAAATCAAATCCTTAAAAAAACTTAAATAAAATATGTTCATGCCATTAATTTTGGAATGTTTTTTTTTAATTATACCAGGTGGTTTAAACTACCTGATTATACCTTTTCATGACAAAAATACATTTGATTATAGATTCATCTTGACTGTCTAATTACATGATTGTCTCGTGATTACGTTCTCAGCAAAGCATTGAGATTATTACCATACGTTGACAAAAAATTGGTCATAGTATTGAAACGGTCTCATTGCCAAATTGATTTTTTTTTCATTGAATATCTTTCCGCAAATAAGTAGTCGTTGTTACTAACTTACTTTATATTAGGGTTTCCAAAAAACCTTACATGGGAATTCCTAAAAATCGGTTTGGTTAAAGATTTTCAATTCTTATAAAACTTCCCTTTGGCACAAAATAGAAAAGTCGAATAAGAACAATGGACGAATCCATTTTCGATATTTGTGTAGATTAAGGTCAGTTAGCTATACTCTAAGGCAATGGGATAATGCTATAAAACAGTGCATAACACATTTAAAAGACAACAATGCATGGTTACTCTGAATGGTTTCACACGTAAATATAATGCAGAAATGTGCTGTCATTCTAACACAATGGCACACAACAATCACACAAAAGATTATATAACCTTTTTATTGAGCTGAGTATTGGTCCATTTAAATATCATCTATGATTCTTGTATATCAATTTTAGATGATTATAATTCAACAAATCATGAAATGTAAATTTACTTGTATCTCAAACAGGATTTCGAGACAAAAAACTCCAATTAATATATAAAAAAAGAACAAACAAGCCGGGCAACAACAAAGACAGGTTGTTGTCATATCAAAATCAATCACAATAGAAAAACATAGAGAACATAAAAAATTTCATCAAAATAATATACAGCATTGATTTAGAAGACTATTATCAAATCGTGTTTCAATAATTTTCTTTAATTAATTTTAAAGAGCATGAAGATTGTTTACACTGATATAATACATAGTGTATAGAAACATCTGTTTATCGCACATGTTTAAAACAATCGTAAAACATTAATCGATCAATCACTCTCCAGAAAGATATTGCATGGTAGAAAATGCATGTGCACTGTATAAATAATTGTATGTGTCCACCTTTCATCGGTAATTGATACAAGCTAAGGGTAATATAATTTTCGAACGCAAGTATACGAAGGGAAAAGTTTGCAAACATTGGCACAGAATATTTTGATAATTATTAGACATTCAATCATCCTAAAGCATACTTATGAGAAAGCTGATCTTACATAATGTTTAAACATCGATGTTATATCGAGGATGCCGACGGTATAATCGGACTAAAGAGAATTCAGCCTGTCTGATACCGAATTAAATTAACCAGTAACGAGTGGAAATTTCAATATCACCAAGTCACCGTTGAATTTGAATTAATGCAAATTAGATACTATAAGCGATTTTAATCAGCTGTATAAAAGAGACATGGGATATACTAGTGTGCGGGTTTGCACATCTATACTTCGGTATTGAAAACATGTAATCCTATTTGCAGTGCTAATGATACGAAGAATGAGGGGGGCATATTTACGAGAATTTGATATTCACTACTATTCTACTTTCTTAAATTTGTTGATTGACAAATACGAATGCTTGCAAATGCAGGTATTATTACATTGATATATACTCGTGAATTTCTGGTATACTGAAGAAGTCCTTGTATATCTGATCGCGAAATTAAAGTTTCGCAAAACTCTTTATTTCTGCAGTAATTTGTAACATATGATTAATTGTAAAATGCAATTAATATTTCGGAAGCGCGGCTGTTGTTCTTTAAACTATGATCTAAAAACCATTCAATTATTCAAACAACAATTGTCGATAAGAGTAATATACGTTATTTTGGCATTCTATTCATAAAAAGCAATGTATCTAAAAATGTTATTTTATACCATCTAATGGTACTAAAATCTGTTAAAAATGAATAATTTCAGAAATCTACCATAATTTTATAATACTGCCTTAACATGTTTTTCAATGATATTTTTCTTACATTATATCTATGTCTACTAGCTGAGTCTCGTAATATTTTCCTTTTCGTATGTGTGCCAAGATGTTGCGATATATGAATCAGTTTTACACTGAAAGAATTTTGGTAGATAATTAAGAGACCTTCACCAGCACATCAACAAACATTTTTGAAGTTCCGTCAATATCCTCAAACTGTACAGCGAACTTATGTTTAATTTTCATACAAATCTAATCCACCATTATTCAACATTATGGATAACAGATTAAACTCTTAGTGCAGAGGAATTAGACGTTTTGACAACTTATATGAATGTCCAATGTCAGTTTCAAAAACATATATACAATTGTATAACGCAGATTGAAAGGCAAGTAAATTGTCTACAACTCCTTGATCCAATTCTTAACTATTCATAACTAAAGTCAGTCATTCTGAAAGAAGATAAAGTTGCATAGCTGCAATTGTATCACCTCGTGTCACATTCCGATTCAACATGTATCACATCACAAAAATGGAATAGCATTCAAATTGAGTCAAAAAAAGTAAGATGCTCCCCAAAATATATATCACCAATATTCTATCGAACGAGTAACCGTAAGTTTTCGTTTGTATCATTTTGCTGCAAACCACAAAATTAATGTTGGTAAGCCTCATTCCTACCATTCAGATGTCTGGTGTTATTTCCGTTCTCAATCCGAAAATCGTTGAAACACCGGGGAAATCCGTATTTGTTCGATTACTCAATCGGAGCACATCGGTAAATTCCGTCCTAAGTACGATAGATACATACATAAACATATCCTAATATTCCGAATAACATTCAGTATAAGTTACCTCCCGTCACAGTACATCGAATGCCATTATCGACCACAGCCCTTCAGATTACAAGTTTCATCCGACACTTCGTCCGAATCTCCATTAGGTCCCTTCGCTTTAGTAAGTTTTGTAAGCTCGGTTCCTCCATTTTGTGAATACGAGGTCCTTAATTCAGTCACAGGCCTTTTAATGATCACTTGGAACGTTTTTAGGAGAATCTTTCTAAATTTTCTTCCAACAGCGGTGTAAATAAGAAAATTCACTGACGAGTTAAGTACAAATAGCGTGTTACTCACACATGTCCATTTTAACAAAACTTGAGGATCAAGAAACGCGAATTGAGCGACAAGTCCTGGTGTCTGACAAAATATAAACACAATTACAATAAGCACTAATACAATACTCATATTTGTTTCACTGTTCTCATGAATGTTTGTCACACTTCTTCTTTTGCGCATGCGCATTAGTTCCAATATGAGAAGAGTATTTAAGACTCCGAGAAGCAGCAATGGAAGAATATAAATAAGTATCAAATACAGCCAAACACTGTAGACCTTTTCATAAAAAAATGTTTTTCCAAAATCGGTTGTGATTAGTGTGCGGCAAGTGGGAAAATTAGGATCACCGCATGAAGAGGACGATGTTGCAAAGCATCTTGGGATGTTATACACTATTGCAGAGCATGTTATAATTCCTATCATTAGATAAGCATTCTTTTTGTTGCAAATCTTCACGGATTTAAACGGGTGACAAATTGCTATATACCTCTCCACTGATACCGCCACAGTAACCCAGACATTTAACATTTGTAAAGTCATCACGATGAAGTTAGTCGGAGTGTAAATGTACGGATAAATCACGTCGGTAAAACGCCATAATCGTGGGTTGCGTTGCGTTATGGAAATCACAGAAAGACCCAGTATGGCCCCTATTATAATACCTGTGTCTGTAACTACTAAAGTTCGCAAGAAATACACAGTAGTTGATTTCATTTCTCGTCGGAAGAGGACAATAATTGTTAGAATATTCCCTATAAATCCAATGAAGCTAATTATAGGTATGATTATGCCCCAGAAAATAAACATAAGCTGCAAAGCCCTCATATTGCTGTCCTGAATATATTCGTCCCCGTAGGATAAATTCACCTTTAAATCCGGCATCTTGATGCAGTATGGTGGTATCGGTGCTAGTTAATAAAACGTCAGCAAATGGCGACTGTTTGTTTTCAATGAATAGTTGACAGCATCGTCTATTTTCTGAAAATATAAAATTAGCATAATATGTAAAACGTTTCACCAACAAATGCAGTTTAGCATCATCCTAACTCAAACAAAAGCACGTGTGATAAGATATCTCACATTTTGTAACAATTGTGCTGTTCGATGAATGTCTGGACAACGAAGCCTCTGATTCAATGTTTCGGGATTCCATATACATGCAAATAAAAAGGCTTCCTTTAAAGAAAATGTCATAGACTATGTTTTTGGACCGTACAAAGTTACACGTCCCATTAGTACAACATGGTAGCGATTGGTTCTTTATTAAGTAAAAAACTGTTTTCAATACCATTAAAAAAACGCTTAAGCTCATAGTATGACAAACGAATACAAGAAACACGTATTTATACAACACGTTTCGTGTTTTTATTGTATAAGTACCATGACTCTAGACTCTTAAGAGTTTATTACCAAAGGTATAAAAAACAAGACCACCATTGATAGAATTGTCTGCTCGAGATCGAAAACATTAAAATAAGGTTCACAATATATATGTATGTCTTTCTTTACATGTATAATCATGTAAGATTACAATGTATTACGTAACGTCAAGTTTACATGAAGGGACTATCTTTTACTTGTCATTATAAATAACTGTAAGATCAGTATGAAGAATATAAAATCTAAGAGAACATTTATCTGATATAAGATACGGAACCAGAACTTGTTGATAACGTGAACACAAGCACTGAAGATAATGCAAGATTACACGAACACGTTGAATCACAATTGAATGTAGTTTGAAAATAAAATAAAAAAATCGTTTGTAAAAGTAGATCTCGTTAGCTAACTTGGTGACAGTATGCCTTAGGAAAGATTTCATGACTAAGCTAATTTAGAGTTATCTCCCGTTTCAAAAGAATTCAGCTAAGGTGACATCGCAACATAAAACAGAAACTAGTCATTTTATCTATTATACGCATGTCACAATATTCGGACACTTATGGCTATGAAAATGATATTCGAGTAGTTGCATAGTAACAAGAAAAACTTCTTTTATATTAGATAGAACGTCCACATGGCACTATTAACACCGCATATCTACATCTGCTTATTTAAATAATGGTAGATGTTTTGTTTGAAATAACCATAATATCGATATCACCTTGAGAATTAGTATAGAACAAGAATGTCTAGATTTTTGAAGAAAAGCTGAGTCCCTATAAAGATCACGTTACTTACGTTCGAGATGTTCAAGTTATCTTTACTTTTATGAAGGGTAAAAAAATCACGCCCTTGCATTACAATATATTTTTTTCTAACCTGCAACAAAATTGTGATATTTTATGTGTTTTTTTCTGTCTCAGAAATATGAAAAAAGAGATCAGCTGTTTTCTTGACTGCAAAGAAGACATTGACTCTAACGACGGTGAAGTCGTCAAATGACCCTGACGGTTGATGTGTCGTTAAACTCCAGGGAGAACAAAAAGCGTTTGTGAAACATGGATGCCCCTTCTAACCTTAACCTTTGATGTACAGACCATCAAAATCAATAGGGGTCGTCTACATGTGATGAAAAACCTCCCAACCAAATCATAAGAGCTTAGGCCAAATCGTTCTCTAGTTATTGGTCGGACAAGGTTTACGGACGGGCGGACGGACCGACCGACTGGCCGACATGTGCAAAGCAATATACCCACTTTTGTTCGAAAGGGGGCATAGATATTTAGTTGTACTTTCAGAAAAAAGAAAGCGAAGACAGATAAAAAAAACTTTCATTGACCACAATTTTAACTGTATGTGCGATTTGTTGTTTTCAAATATCTAAATGAACTAAACAGTTGTCGAAATCAAACAGTCACAAAACAACATTTCCATATTCGCAAAGACAAATATAAGTAATTATATTACTTGTCTTGTCGACTGGGTAAGTTATCCAGTGTACAGCTCAAAGCAAAGCTCATTATATCGAGTCCAAACAAAAAGAACAGACTCTCTATGTGTCCCAGATGACCTGAGGTGCACTCAGTTTACACCAGTTTACTGACGATGGTAGGCCGTAATATTAGTTTTTACACCTTTCTTTATGCCGCTTATCGGTAAAAATCACGTCATATTTATATATATTTACATATATTTCGACATAATTATGAGACTTTGTATAGACTAACGTTCTGATGATGTCATTTACTGTTATCTCGCGGATTACAAATAAAGTGTAAACATTATTTTGCATTTCATTCTTCTAAAAATTGTTTCCCTTCTTACTAAAGGTTACTAAAATTAATGTGTTATCTGTCGGTTAAAGGCCCAGTCGATTGCTATGGTCACTTCAGAGCCGCTCCAGAGAGGGGAGGTAAGATACAAGAGTATCGGGACACTGAAAAAGGCGTTCCTGAGAAATCCGAAAGGCGGGGCCGAGAATTGTGTCGGTAAAAAGCTATTCATAGCTAATGTTTAACATGTGTATATACTATTCCGACAATAAATAAAGTTTTGAACTTGAACTTAATCGAACCCACGGCCTTATGCTCAGTAGTCCAGCGCGATATCACTCTTCTACCTCCTATATATACAAATTAAGAAACCGTCACTTATAAATATGATTATGTTACATATATCTTCATTAATCAGTGTTTTCATGTAGCCTATGCGATTATTACAATGTGAGAACACGATTCTAGTAAATACCATAATACATGTCGGTATAATTATACTTATACTTAAGTATATCATTGTTTTACGTTGCAATATCACTAAACCTTAATTATCTTGTGTCAGAACATAAGGATACCATGTAATGCTGGCTTCATAAAAGCATTCCTTAATTTCTTTTAATTCGTCGATCTAGCTTTGAAAACAACACAAATGTTATAGCTTTAACACTGATATCTGTACGGAATTGTTGGCGTTGAGACCGCTACTTCATGTTTATATGGTCTGTATACGGCAAACTTTCAGATGTCCTAAGATATATTTCTTTAGAACATCCTGAAGACACCATATAACGATTTCCTGTAGACATTTACATGGGGTTTTAATGTGTAAAGAAGCAACAACGCACGTCACCGACAGTAGGACACGTAAATTACTCCATGAGTTTAATAGAATTTATGTAAGCGAAGAGGCATATTTCAAGACAAGACATTTCATAATTTGTTTTAAATTTAATACAAAGAACTTTAACAGAACGCTGACAGATTCTAGACGTGCAAAATTATTTAAAAACAAATACAGCAATTATTTACAGTACTTTTTACACCGGCGAGACGTAATTGAAAAAGTATCTTATTATAGCGACAATTTAAGATTGAAAATCTAAAACAGGAAAAACAAAGCGCCGGTTGATTATAAAGTGTAAGAAACGTTATATTTATTAGTACACCGGACAGCATTGTTTACCTAAAAACCCCAAATTATGTTGATAGTACTGAAACCGCTAAGGATTCGTACCAGAAAACGGTGCATTGGAAGTGCGCTCTTTTTAAACTGAGTTACAGTATGTGATAAAACTGTCGCAAAGTGGTCGTACTGTACATTGAACATAATATTATAATGATTACGTCGTTCCGTCAACATAATTATCGAAATGGTGTAGTCCTAGATAAATTTACAAGTGTTAGGTCTACATCTACATGTCTGGTATAATGTCATTCAGCATGCAGCAGTCTAGATTGTTTTCTAGACAGTTTTAGTAGGCAGTACACTTTAGGGAATATTGAATAATAAAGCGAAAATAGACCAATCTTATACTGAAATTAGAGTAATGGTTGATATCAAAGACTCCAGACCTAAACGTCGCCGGTGGTCCGATATTTCAACAAAGAATCACATGTCATGCTAAACTCAAAGACAGATGATGATTTTATTTTCGCTGGCATCTTCATAAAAGAATGAAGTACTCTGAAATATTGACTGTCAAAAAGAAGCTCCTAGATATATCTGATATCCAATATGCTTAAAAATGGTTTGATTAATAGTATTGTGTGCAGAATAGTGCTTGAAAAGTAACATTGTCTCATCTGAGTTAACATAACGGTACTATACATATAGGAGAATGCATGCAAATATCAAGTCTTATAGCATCAAGTGAATGTACCACATGTATAACATTGCCGCCAGATGGGTCAAGTGTTGAAATCAACTATCGTAATGAATCTACACTGGCTGAAGCGTTGTACAAACAAAACATTAGATATAACATTAGACACAAACGACCAATCATCGCTTGGTCTGACAGTGTCCGTCAATGGTTCAGTTTAAGTTTGGTCGAGTTAGATTGAAAATGTAGACAAGCATTGATTAACGACCACTAGTGAAAAACGGTCACCTATGAAAAATGGTCAATGGTGAAATACGGTCATCTGTAAAAAATAGTCATTTCTGAAAACGGTCCACCGCGAAATACGGTCACTCCATAATGAACATGTACTATAGTATTGTCATTGTTATAAGAAGCACAACGAACCTACAAAATAAAAGCGCCTGTGTATCCATTTCTCCTCAGATTAAAGACCACTTGAGTAAGGATTAGAATAAAAGGTTAAAAGAAACTGCTAATGGTGGTACTGCTAATAATACTATTCGTCATTACAATCACGTGCTGTCATCACGATACAATGTTTGCGAGTCTGCTTTTTTGCTATGACTGAATTTAGTTGTTGAAAATTTAAAGCAAGTTTCTTTTTTAACAAATAAATACGAATTCAAAGTATTTTCCTAATGGGGCAATTATGTCTTAAAGGATTGCGTTAATCTTTAATAGTGGAATTGTGTGCTTTATTTAGTCATTGACGGCTCATTAATATCTAATTAGAAGACCTAGTTACATCACACGATCTGATCATTTACTGTAAGATGTATTCATACACAAAAAACAACCAATGTAACAGACAACATCACATAAAACAAATGCTTACATTTCGATGTAAAACAATACCTCTCGACTGTATCTTAGACTATTAATCCCAAAATCACAGACGAGAATCTAATGCCAAATAAATACATGTACTCTCCAATAAAATAAATCCATTAATTTACTCGTATGCAAAATAATATATCTGTAATTTTAACTTGATCGACACCACCAGAGTAAAATTAAACGGTATTGAAATGAACTTACTAGCTGTGTACATGAATATAATTAACTAATTAGCCAATCGCTCAAGTTCTGGCCTCAGGCAAACACATTAAGCTCTACTACTTCCTATTTTAAAATAGGCGATCGCAAGTTACGCACCAATATTAACATCGCCTTTGATCGCCACTTTGTATATATAAATATCGAAAATAACCAGTTACGTAGAATACACGATATAACAATACACTCCGTATGGTTTCAATGTACAAGTGGACAGATACACTGCTGAAGATCTCGTCACAAAATTGACACACCGACTACAAGCGTGCAAATAGCGAGTGGTTCGTGATAAGAAATTTAACAAACCACATTTCGTTCGTACATGAATATATGTGTGTAGTCGTTACATTAAATGACAGCTGTTACTGACAAATCTACATTTGCATGTGGTTTTATTTCTATTGATTACAATCCTAATTATGACGTTCTGAAGAAATCCCCACATTACCTATATGAGTTTATGTAATGAGAAATCTATTAAGTGTCAATGCTTCTATTAACTCCGGTAATATACAATAATAAAATACAATTGTATGTCGCAAATTTAACATTCATTATGTAACATTACTTCCATTTATGATTCCACAATTCACAAATTATGAAAGATTTTGTTTTAAGTATCTGATGTGCAATTTTAGATAAATACATAATTATTCAGCAATACTGCTTTAGATTAAACAATACAAAACAAGACATTTATACATAATATACGTATGTGCGTGATTTATTTTCAAGTTATATCTTTAAAGTTATCGATCGATGAAGATATTGTTGAAATATAAATGCAACCATGTACTTCGTGCAAGTGGTAAATATAACAGAAATAATTCGAAACAAACACAATTTTATGCATATTTCATGTAAAAAATCAAAAAAAGAATTTCCATACTTCACCATGATCTGCATTTCTCAAATATAGTTCCATTCAAACTCTCACATTAACTGACACAGAATAAAACATTACGATAAAGTGTCACCGTCTTAGAATCAACTTTGATAAGAATTAACACAACCACGAATTTATAAAGTCGAGACTTTGAACTATATTTTATCAGGAATAAAGTCAACGCCTTTCATCACTCATTTGATATTATAGAGAAAATCAGCGAGTTTAGATATTCGTGTTCATACATAGTATGTATGTACATGTTACAGAATAATGAGTAACGTTCACGTCGTTATCATGTACTTTGTTGTATGTCAAGATATACTCTTATATGTCAATGGCCTATATAATGCAGTAACAAGTTACTATCAATGTACAGTATAGATAAGCTTTAAATGATATGTACACATACATATATCTAAGCTTATACATTCGTTTTACATCACGAGACTAGAAGTCCCAAATCACAATGTATTAACTCTCTATGGCAAACTTATATTTGACCAATCTATAAACATGCATGTACATGACTTAACAAATACCGAGCATAACTAACCAAACTTACATATTTACCAACTTCCATATCAGACAAGTTAGCTTTCAAGAACAATATACAAGTAATTTTTGGTTTCAAACACGTGATTTCCCATACATCGTTATAACAAACTATGGGTCGATTATTATTAACTTCAACAGGCGAGAGAATCTCACGATTTCTGGCTGATTTCTGGCATTTATTGAACAGAGCACTAGCAACATTGAAATGTCAATTCAATGTAGACATATAACATTTCGCTGTAATTAAATTGACATACAATTCTCACATCATAAAAGGGAGAAGAGTATATATTTCATTGAAGATCATATTTTAAGACACACTGAATGTTTTTCTATACAGATATACCTCAATGTCCTTAACAAGGACACATGTTATCTACACATTAAGTCTGGTGATAAGCGTGTCCTCTTAGTACGTAAATTGGTATACACCAACATCTCACATAGCTAGCCCTTTATATTAAGTAACCTTCGTTATTGAGATAGTATAGTTTATCAACATAAGTCAATGGTAAAATGGTTAGCTATGGAAGTAACGGTTCAGTTAATAATTCTAATTTCGAGTGAAAGTGAGGCTGGCAGCATTCTTTCATTATCTAAATTTCTTGTAAACGCTTTTGAGTTAAGGGAATTAATACAAAGTGATATAAATCATCAACCGAAATACAGTAAAACCTCGATTATCCGAACTCGGGTTATCCGAACACCTGGTCAGTGTTATCCGAAATAATTTTTCGGTTCCGATTTCCCCTATATATTTCAATGAAATATAACCTCGGTTATCCTATTTTATATAAATCGTGTCATCCGAAATCATGGATTATCCGAAATGATATTTCGGACCCGTCGATTTCGGATAATCGTGATTTTACTGTATATTCATAATGTATTGTGCTACACAGTGATAACTCAAAAGGATGTATATTGCAGCATATATATATATATATATATATTAATTAATACTACATTACAACACTAGTTGATACCAATTAATGTATTTTAGGTCTGAGGCCTTGTAATGCAATAAATGTTGTTGTTGTTGGTATTGGTATTAGATACGTAGAGAACAACACATATAAAATAAAAGTTACAATTCAACTATTCATTTATAATCGGGTGTTTACTCCTTGAGATGTGAGGATTTTTATTCCTGACGTTATCAATATAGGGGCCGGGGGGGGGGGCATAATTCATACCTACGAAGCGATGGTAACGTTATCTAAAATATTATTTTAATTATTTCTGACTAAGTGCTAATAACCCGGTAGATGGCTGATTTATGTATCATACAGTCACGACCGCAATGGTGATCAATTTATACTGTTAAGATGGTTATATGTTTCATTATTTTATTTTTGATATATCACCAGGTTGATGTGTATCCATATTTGGAATATTCTAAGATATTAAAGTGTGGTCACGATTCTACTTAAAGTAACGTGTCTAATACATGCAAGTATCGTAGATATGTTAGGTCTTTTATATTATATTTATATGTTAATTAAACTTAAGTTCAATGTACTTTGGTAATAAGAACATGGTGACCTTTTCGTTCAGTCATAGAGGACTAAATTAAAACAGTTTGTGTGATGTAGATTTTACGGAATTAAGTGTCAAAAAAATATAATAAACTCGTTGCTCTCTGATTAATAAAAAAATGTTAGAATTCGCTCGAAATAATAATGAATAATCAAATAGAATTAATCTAAAATACTAAAATATACTGGAAGAGTTCTATAGACATGTGGCAAATTAATGTTACATCGTGGTACTCTACGAATTAATTTACGGATTTATTATTTCATAAAAGTGCCAAGTGTGAACCGAACCGGACTTATACATAAATGAGAAAAGCACTGGTGTACTGAAGAACTACTAATCCAAAAAAAAGGAAACCTTCGGGTGTTCTTATCTTATTTTAATATTATTCAAACATATCGGCAGTCGGAAGAGCATAAAACAGAACGTTAAAAATCGCTCGATATGATTTGGTTTATTGCAGGGCGAATTAATTAACGAATATAGAATATTGCACACCATCCAAAGATCCAAATAAAAGGGACTGCATGAAAGGAGCACTGTTACACATACAACAAAAAGAGGACACACACGGTTACGTGCATAACATAACGTGGGCACTATTTCTTCAACTATTTAAACATCAAATAAGGAATGGTTGTTAGGTCAGAAAAGAGTCCTATTTAATTGTTATTTTAACCCTTCTAAGATTGAAGAAATACACGATGACTAAAAGAGTGTGGCCTGAATTGAAGATGTCTGTTCTATGAGATACTTTCTGTATTAAAATGGAGAATGTGGTTACGTCTTCAATATTTAATTAGCATACAATTGAACGACACCGTGTTGTATATGAAACAAGATCGTTCGTTATTTCCCTACCTAACAATCAGCCCGTCTACACCATAGTCTGAAGATAACAACGATAAGTTTAATTGTGGCCTAATAATTCAATTCTAATTATCGGTTCAATTGTCAGTTTTATCTTATTTATTTCCACTTGAAATAAAACATTCATCACCACAGACTTTCAACACTTTTCTTGATATTTTTACACCCTATTATTGAGACAGGACGCTTATCTGATGAGAATAAAATACTATATGTGCTATCTACAAATATTACTGGTATTCTAGATCTTAACAAATTGTGTGCCGCATGGAAGCTTTTTATAAATCAGCTCGAATACTGAGTGTTTGTTTTACATCGCAATAAAACTTAAATGTTGGAAGTCTTGACTACAAGCTAAGGTAAGAAATATGCGTGCAAACTCAATCAAAACTCTAAAAACTCATCTGTAAGGAAGTAAACGATGAATTGCTTGTGTCAGAAAAAAAAACAGCATTATCAACGCAAAAATTAGAACCGTATTGTCTTGATCCAAAGTAGGTATACGAGTGCATTTAATGATAACTGGGAATCGAGGTCGCACTGAAAACAATCTTTTGACGGTACCGCAAGCTCTGAAAATGCCAGTGTGCCCACTCTAGCAGGATTTGAAGTTAAGCTCCTGACAGCAGGAACGTTTGTTAAGTACGAGTTTAACAATTATTGGTATTGTATATCAAACTGTATGGTAGTATCAGTAAATTAATTCCTGTAAACAACATAACCCTCCACATGGTCATTAACTTACGTTACACTCCAAACTTGTTTTGTTTGGTAACCGTTTTTAGAAATCTTTCTTGTCATTGGTCAATAGCCCGACCACAATCATATTCATCCAATCAAATTCTAGAGCTGTCACAGAGGTGACTAATACCCCCCCCCCCCCCCCCTTCTAAGAATGCAACAGTTCAATATACGGCTAAGTTCAAGGGGACATAACTCTGCATTGAGAAAATTTTGTCTTGCACATATACACCTGATGGTGATAACATAGTTCAAGTTTCATTGCAATCGCTTGAAGAATGTGGAAGTAGTTCGCTCAAAAACTTTATGCGACCGACCGACCGACCGCCCCGCCCGATAGAGTGACTCCAATATAATCCCTTCGTTTGCGGGGTATAACTAGATTTTTAAGATCGGTCATCATATTCAGGATAATGTGAAAACACGGACTAAATAAAAAGCAAGGTTCTCGCGGATAACTTGCGAAGGATTCCGAGTGCGATTGTTATGGTTACTTCGCGGTTGTATTAAATCATTTTACAATCAATGACTAGCCGATGATCATGGTGTTTTAAATTGCATAAGAACGAAATTAATGGAAATCTTATATCTCTATCAGAATTTATAATGGAGAATGTCTGATGAGAAGTATTAGTATTATTAATATACCGTTGTTAACACAACAGACATTTTTCTCACTGTCTGGTAGCTTTGTCATGACAGCCAGTCGAGGAGAATGAACCTTACGCTCCAAGAGACACCAAGTATCTATGTACGGTTAATGCAGGTTTATGTGTGTTTCAAAGGTAACGAATCTAATTTTAGACATTGTACGCTTGGAATTCTATCACGAATATTTGAAATAGATATGTGTATTCCCAAAAGATTTGTTCGTGAAGTTCGTGATTTCTAAGAATTTCTGAGTCAATCTTTTCGAGCACACATAATCATGTGACACAAAGAACAACAATAATGTGTAGCTTTGAGGATATACCTATTTCATATTTTTACTGATTAATATTATGACTTTAGAAATTCGGTGGCCGCATAAGCGACAAAAAATATCGAGACATAATAACTAAAGTGATTTCATAATCAGTTTATTGACATACCCAAGTTAAAATGTCTATTTATATAATTTGAATCAAAGGACTATATTTAATTTATCGACATTAGCATGATAAGTTTGACAAGTGCAAAAAGTCCACTAATCCAAACACAAACATGCTGATCTAAGATTTCTGTGTACGACAAAACACGAGTATAGTTTAAATAAAGGTAAATGTTAACATTCTGATATTACTAGTATTACAGTTATTATTGGAATCAACATCTCTGAGTCTATATCATTATCGTTAAAATCAAATGTTCATGTATATTGTACATGTATATCATTATATAATTGGTTGGTTATTTTCAATACATAAGTTGTTATTATTATCATCTGTTTATTGTTTTGTTGTCATGTTTGATCATTCGTAGATAGTACGTATCAATGTTTTATTGTATTTTAATTATAGTACTTTATTTCTATCTTTACTTTAAGTTATCATTATACATTGTAGTTAGTGATTTCAAAGCTATCACTAACAGTATCATGAAGCGAGATAACATCGAACATTAAGTGCAAAAAGAAAAACAAATGCACAACTGTGACACGAGCCTAACATTTAATGCATCGTAACATGTAGATTCTGTCATACCACCAAGATAATGGACCACTAAACGTACAGGCTGTCAATCATGTACACTACAAATGCCCACCATTCACTGTAATTTAAACTAATGATAAACAGCTTAAAACAGCAGACACCCGCTATGAGATAATGTAGAATACTTGAAACTAATCGCCAATAACTATAGAAAATTGGTTCAAAACACTTCCGCTATACAATTAAGCTGGAATACAGGATAACCTCACTAAGTAACCAATGAAGTATCAACATCACCTCTATATAACATGATACATAATGTTCGGAACGATTTTAATGATGTCCCTATACATGTATTTTAACTCGATTATAAAAAGACCAATAGAATGTGGTGACCTTTGCGCTGAGATTTTTCTGTGTCATTTTCTAGACGAATTATACTTATGAGTATTAGTTTATTATAGCTGCTTTCGAGTATATAGGGTAGTGTCTATTACTAGTTTGGCTAACCCGGGCCATTTGATTGGCTAATGGTGATGAGGTGATGACTGAATCTATTAATAGTTGAGAGGTAAGTAAATCATGAAGGCATTGCCTAGATAAGTTGGTGAGTGGCTATTTGAAGTTCAATGTGGTTGTATGATAGTGCTCAGATTTATGGTGAATTCGTTAACATTCAGGGTTGGTTCTGTTTGATTGATGTAGGGTATGATATAACCATGTGCTTGTGAACTATATGCATGAATTTATTCATTAGTCAAATACTCATAATTGTCATTATCATGTGTATTACTCATATCATATAAATATGTTATACTCTCCTTAATGGAGGATTGAATACAATATACAGTCAATATCCTTTATGAAAAAAGCAACTTAATAAAAAAATAAACCTATATGCTTCTTGTAATTCGTCTACCTATAACGTTTTGTAACAGTTGTTCTTGTTAAGTCAATGGACAGTGAAATATTTCAGATTCTATTGATTGTTATTCGATTGTGTTCGAGCTATATATTAATATTGTAGAAGGACCAAATTCTTTTTATGTATTCTCTCTTTAAATAGATACATTGGTTGTTGGTTAGTGTAGTTTTTTTAAATATCAAGATTGTACAATAAAACTACCCATACTCGTTATAATGTAAAACTACACTTCATATCGTAAGTATATGGTACCAGTAAAAACAAGTAATAGATTTGCGCTATAAACGTCAGGGTGGTTTTAAAAGCGAAACATTTTAGATAAAACTTCTTAAATTGTTCTTCAAATGTTTTAGCTTTAGGTACGTAATAAAAAACTATTTGTGTCTGGTTATTTTAAAGCGCGGGTGTTTATTATGATTGCTACATAAACTGGTAAATATTCTGCTAACATCTAGAAAATTCCAAAATATAAAGTAAATTTGCGCGTGGTACAACATGCAATATATTAAGGCTCTGGGATCTGCCCATGCGGTCGTTATATTAAAGTATACTATACTAATAATATTCTATGATAACACTTTGTACTAACTTTATATGTTATACCAATGATTTCCTATATGGTAACACTTTGTACTAACTTTATAATGTTATACCAATGATTTCCTATATGGTAACACTTTGTACTAACTTGATAATGTTATACCAATGATTTCCTATATGGTAACACTTTGTACTAACTGTATATGTTATACCAATGATTTCCTATATGATAACACTTTGTACTAACTTTATATGTTATACCAATGATTTCCTATATGGTAACACTTTGTACTAACTTTATATGTAATTATACCAATGATTTCCTATATGGTAACACTTTGTACTAACTTTATATGTTATACCAATGACTTCCTATATGGTAACACTTTGTATTAACTTTATATGTTATACCAATGATTTCCTATATGGTAACACTTTGTACTAACTTTATATGTTATACCAAGGATTTCCTATATGGTAACACTTTGTATTAACTTTATATGTTATACCAATGATTTCCTATATGGTAACACTTTGTACTAACTTTATATGTTATACCAAGGATTTCCTATATGGTAACCCTTTCTCCTAACTTTATATGTTATACCAATGATTTCCTATATGGTAACACTTTGTACAAACTTTATATGTTATACCAATGATTTCCTATATGGTAACACTTTGTACTAACTTTATATGTTATACCAATGACTTCCTATGATAACACTTTGTACTTACTTTATATGTTATACCAATGATTTCCTATATGATAACACTTTGTACTAACTTTATATGTTATACCAATGATTTCCTATATGGTAACACTTTGTACTAACTTTATAATGTTATACCAATGATTTCCTATGATAACACTTTGTACTAACTTTATATGTTATACCAATGATTTCCTTTATGGTAACACTTTGTACTAACTTTATAATGTTATACCAATGATTTCCTATATGATAACACTTTGTACTAACTTTATATGTTATACCAATGATTTCCTATATGGTAACACTTTGTACTAACTTTATACATGTATGTTATACCAATGATTTCCTATATGATAACACTTTGTACTAACTTTATATGTTATACCAATGATTTCCTATATGGTAACACTTTGAACTAACTTTATAATGTTATACCAATGATTTCCTATATGGTAACACTTTGTACTAACTTTATATGTTATACCAATGATTTCCTATATGGTAACACTTTGTACTAACTTTATAATGTTATACCAATGATTTCCTATATGGTAACACTTTGTACTAACTTGATATGTTATACCAATGATTTCCTATATGGTAACACTTTGTACTAACTTTATATGTTATACCAATGATTTCCTATATGGTAACACTTTGTACTAACTTTATAATGTTATACCAATGATTTCCTATATGGTAACACTTTGTATTAACTTCTTAATTATGTTATACCAATAATATCCTATATGGTAACACTTTGTACTAACTTTATAATGTTATACCAATGATTTCCTATATGGTAACACTTTGTATTAACTTCTTAATTATGTTATACCAATAATATCCTATATGGTAACACGTTGTACTAACTTTATAATGTTATACCAATGCTTTCCTATATGGTAACACTTTGTATTAACTTCTTAATTATGTTATACCAATAATATCCTATATGGTAACACTTTGTACTAACTTTATAATGTTATACCAATGATTTCCTATATGGTAACACTTTGTATTAACTTCTTAATTATGTTATACCAATAATATCCTATATGGTAACACTTTGTACTAACTTTATATGTTATACCAATGCTTTCCTATATCATGGTAACACTTTGTACTAACTTTATATGTTATACCAATGATTTCCTATATGGTAACACTTTGTACTAACTTCTTAATTATGTTATACCAATAACACTAGTATCCTATTATAACACTTTGTACTAACCTTACATACGGTCCAACAACTTTTGTAAGACTAGCATTTGTCTCAAAGGTAACTGACAGCGTAACATATAAACAAGATATTTGATCTGCAACTTTTACAACCTGCTGTTAATAACTTATTAACGCCAGTAAGCGGAGACTTTAATGTTGATATTGTGTGGAATAGCATATGTTATCTGGACGCTTGACAAGGGCCTGAAAGACGGGCGTCCTGTGTTTCATTTCCGCAGAAATTTAGACGCAGAATCGAGGAAATTCGAGGATAATAGTTGACAAGCCGTAGAAGGACGAAGCAATCAAGTGAACGAAATAGTGTTTATCCATCAGACACTAATATCTACTTTAATGACGACAGAGGAATAATGGAGCTGTGAGAATGGGTTTGTCTCTGAAAGTCAGGATTCTTAACCGAAATAATACAGCTAAAATATACCTTTTATGCAAAAGTAATTTGAAGAAAGACAGAAACTCGATGGACAACTGACAATAATGTCTATAAGACAATTGGTTCAGCAATTTTGCGCACTTTATATTGACTACAATGACAACATGTCGACTATAGATGCATAGTGGGATGTTATATCGATGTAGTTGGTGCATGTCGCATACAGATTTAGAAAGATTTCTCATTGAGCCGGGGGATTTACCGTCTATGGTGATGAACTATTTTGTCATTTTAATGATGAATAGTTTAAGTTTGGTCACTCATTTTTATCAACTTGTCACGAACAATAAACAATTCGGAAGTGACATTAGCTATGTGCTCACTAAGCCACCAATTTAATGTTCGGACCGTCTTGCTACACCGACCGTTTATTTTGAATCAGTCATCTTTGTCCCCGTATAATTTCTCTCGATAATGAAATCACTTCTGCACTCAGGCCATGTTACAATCAAGGTGTCTAGACTATGCCGGGAAGTTAAACGTGATTTACTTTATTGGTAGAAAACCAGTCGGAAGTGGTTAATGCTGTAATTCGAACATGGTAGAAGAAGACAATCATTTTACTTTATTCAGTACGTAAATACAGTGATAGTACCTATATCATATAGTCCTACCAAGTGTGTAGTACAGAATTTGAATGATAAAAAAGCAATTTTGAATTATGCACGTGTGTCTGTCTCGAAGTAAACCTATCCGTTTCAAAGAACATTCATTTTCATGTTAGTTTGGGTTCGGAATCATTCTATGGTTGAAATAAGCTAGACATTTATATTGTTTTCATATTGTTATAGCGTTCTACATAATTATCATTGTAATATAATACGTACAGTAATTTAACGATGTCTCATAAGGGGTTCGACGATAAATTGTTATATTATGTTTATATAAAGACAACTATTTCCGACAGACGGATATTTATGATATGTACGTGGAAACATTGCAAGTGACAAAGTTCCAGGAACGTCGTAAAAAGAACATTGTTTATACAATCACCTTGGAGTTCTTGGGAAAACAATAACAAATATGGGAAACAATCGTTCTGAAGATCTATGTTGTAGAATATACGACTATTACCCACAATGATCTAGACAGATATGTATGTAAAAAATATACAGCAGTGTTTCGCGTACCAAGAAAACAGCTGCGGCTATGACTTATTTATTTTCACCGGAATTGCAAATTTAAAATTTATAAAGCAATGTTAGATAAGTTATTATCTGTTTCAGTGGAGACTACCGTGAGTTATTAACCTGGGATATATTTAAAATAGTCTAAGGGACTAATTAGACATTTTGATAAGTTAGGGTAGATGATATAATAGTTTCAGAAAGATTCACGTATTCTGTACGCGCTTAAATGCATATCAAATGTATCATTTTGAACAAATTTAGTAACCAAGGTCTGGAGATGTAGTTTATAATAATGGCTCAATCTTAGATTGATGAAAGTTATAAAACACTAACGAAAACAATTAGCCAAATGACAGGAAAAGATCAGAAAGATATTTGGAAAGAAATAGAAAATAAATGAGGCATTACTGATGATGTGTTGAGATAGACTTGACGAGACAAGACGAGAATCGTGGAAAAAAGTGAGCGGAACACGGAGGTATCGGAGACAGTCATAAAAGAGTTATCGAATTATACACAATGAAATGTAAGATGATACAGGTTCATTTACTTAAATGATACTACAGTATGATTGGCTGCATCATGGATCTCATCACAAAACATTAAAGAAGTAAATACCAAAATAAGAAGACAAACTCTTCTATGTATTCGTGAAACTCTTTATTAAGGTAATATAAAATTAGCATTCAACATGTGATGGCTCGAGACAAATTTATCCCTTACCGAAGTCCTTAATCTGGATATTAACTTCTAAAATGCTTACCGCTGTATGCTTATACACTCATGTTATCAAAATTATTAATATTTTTACAACTTTACAAGATTCTAGATACTCTCGCCAAGATATATCAGAAAAGTTCAACGAAAAGTCGATTTGTTTAGCATTCATGATAAGCCATAGCACGTTACATCCAATTTAATCATAACTTTTCACGAACTAAACTTAATGGACGTCCAGAGAGATGTCTGACCTTTCGCCCGTTTTAATTAACGGATGCTTATCTCTCGTTCAAGGCTGATGAAAAGCGGAACTAGGGAAGCTAAGAGATAGAATAATTGCTGAGTAAATCATTATGAACAGAAAATATTTATCATATTAACACGAATAATTGGACGCTGATTTGAGATTAAGTCAAGATACCTGCCTAGGAATAAACGTAAATATGGTGGATTAAGGGACTGGACTCCAGATATATGATTTTGATGCTTCTTCTAAAATATGCAATGCTGAGTTAAATAATAAAGCAATTTCTAAGTGTATTTGGATGGTGTGCATACATTCACGAAGAAAACAAAATAATTCCTATGTGTTCTTGTTTGAACACGCATTAATGTAGTGTTAATCACTTTGTAACAACTACTGTGCAACCTCTCTAAAGCAACACCCTTTGGGAGTAGCAACATTATGTTGTTGTTGAGAGGTTATTGCTCGAGAGAGAGAGTCGCTCTGGAAAGGCTGCACTGTACATGTATGTCCGAATTTGGCTGTAAGTATAGTCTGTATACATTAAAATCATCAAAAGTAATATTGATTAGTGACACTTAACATGTATGGTGGCTTAAAGTACGGTTTTATATTTTTTATATCGTTCCGGTGTCAAGAACCTTTAACTATTTGCCGTAGAAAATGAAGCAAATGGTTCGTTTTCAGTCAGTGTTCTATAAAACGCCTCCAATCAAAAAGACATACATTCTTGAATTTCTTCTGATATCTTAAGACTATCTTATCATGGTCTGTCAGTTACTGCATGTAAATTTTTCAAGAGCTGATAAAACTATATACTTTATGACCAACCCTCAACTTGAATGTATTTATAAGTTGTATGTGAGTGTTGCCTTACAACAAATGAAAACATCAAGGTAGAAATTAGAAGTGTCTCATTAATTTGAGCGGGAAAGTGTGTGATAGGAAAAGAGTTTCTTGCAAATCAAGATACAAGTAAATTAGTTGTTACTGTATACATTAAATTAACAGAAACTTAATATCGCAAGAATACTTTGAAGAGAGTGTTGCGAAATATAGAAGAAAACATCTGAAGGCGTAATATCGTGTCTTTCTGTTTGTATAAATGATTAAAAAACATTACTACTCAGAATAAAGTATACATTGAGTCAATACCACTTGATTAGAATAGATACATTGTTTGATTAAAGTCACCAAGACAGGCAATATTTCATCAACTATGTTTACAAAGTATTCGAGCCAGACAAAAGGTCGCTAAAAATATCATAAAATTGGCATATTCTTTTCACTAAAAATCTACTTTGTCAGTTTTATTTTATCTAATACAGATATGGCAAAACCCCGTGTAGCATTGACACCATCTTTAAAACCATCGCACTGTTATGCCCAAGTAAGAATCGTTTTTTTATTCACAAATCCTTCGATGTTTACATGCGTTTATAATATAGTTTGATTATCGCAATATTAAGATAAAATTTTGAGTCTTAAAATTGGTCTAAATATTCAGATTTTATCGTACATTGTGTTGTCGTATTCACACCAGAAAGAATGATGATATATCGGAAGGAAATAATATCATTAAAAAGTGAAGCTTTATTAACTATTTAGTATCATTATTCACGACTCATCAAGTTTATTGAATAAATATGCTATTAACTAAATTGTGGTAGTGTCAGTTCAGAGAAATTCTGAACAAATCAATTATCATTGATTTTTCAATTATTCCATAATTCACTGATAATGACCGTGATCTCATTTCGTGATTAATTTATTCACCCTGTTTATTTTATTTATGATATTTAGTGACAATCAATCAAGTTAGTGTCAATAGATTTTATATAAGTCGTTAGTTTTCACTTTAAGGACCAACAACATTTGCTTCACCATTCGAGTATTAACACAAATACACATACCGGTGATAAAAATCTTGCTTCTATTTGCTGAGATACATAAAACAACTATATGATTATATACGTGTGTTCAAAGGTCGCTAAAATAATAATGGCATATTAAAGTGTGTACAAATGTATTGTCCTATCGACAAAAATACATTGTCGTTCTTGTCCGTAATCATACATTAACAAAAATGGTACCATTGGAATGAAGACACGAGGAATCGTTAATTGGTACTTTTTATCAGTGAATGAAAGACGGTAAAAAGTTGGAGAAATCACTGAGACGCAGCCTCAGGAGTATTAAAATGAAACGGGAAGTCCATTCGGGCAATACTTTCAGCATATAGTGAAAATGTCATTTTACTTATTAAAACTAAACATAAACAGTACAGGTGGGGACTGACAAATTATCGTTTTTAAAGGAGGTTCAGACGCCAATTAAAAACCTGATGGAAAATAAGGTAATCTCATTATAGAAGGGATTGTTAAGAGAAGACTTGTTGAATAAGTAATTAAATGTAAAGACCACTTATTCCTAACTTAATTGATTGATCTAAATGACATTTCATCAATTCATTTATAAAAAATGATAAAATGATGGTATAAAACTATCTCAGAATTTGTGAACGATCTGTAAACATTTCATAATTAAGGAGAGTGACATGCACGTTCGACTCGTGCTGATTAAAGATTGAACCATTGCGAGCATTGTCTATTCAATTTATCATTAGATAAACAGTTTAAATATGATTAAATTTACATTACATATTTGATAAGATAGATGCGTAGGAAGAAATCGTCTCTACTTCTTACAGCATGCAATCTTCTCATTCAAAGATCAGTTGTCGATGAGAAATTGTTGCTGATGAGTGATTTGTAAATCAGAACAGAAAAACTTCTCTTAGAGTCCACTCCGATACTTCAACCTCTTCATTGTCAGGTTCACTCATTTTCTGACAAGTATTTCCGGAGATCAATTTTATAATGAGACTATTTTAGACATAGAGAATATTGATCGAGGTGTTCTAGCAGTACTTTACCGGGGACTACGAGAACTGGTTGAAGTAGGGATTGAAAAAGAATTATATAAATCAATTTAAAAGAAAATATATAAATGAAATGATGTTTTTGTAAAGTGTCCAAAACACACCAATAATAATTATGATGATTTGATGTTGATAACAGATTTTTTTCTTCGCCAAAAAAAGGAAAGACCACTCTATCAAAATCTGCTGTAATAGATCCATACAAGTTCTAGATTTGATGAACGATATTGACAGGAGCGTTCTGGATGATTGAAACAAATTACACTTTTAAGTAGTTTAGTAAGATAACTTGTAGATAAAATATCCTTAAGTAAGATAGTGTAGATGGTGTACCGGAATTTGTCTGTCGATATACTGATATCGAATGGGACGGAATGGTATTGCCAACGAAACTGAATACTTCCGTTCCGTTCGTTCCGAGATAAGGCCTGACAATCACACGACGTCATGATTCCAGAAATGGTTTTAATGTATTTTTACCATATTTTTCTCAGATCAAAAAGCCAATATTTAAGTTTATTCAGCATGGATGCACTTTGACCTCCGTCGAGCGGCTCGACTTGTAACTTGCTCTCTCCTTCCGTTACCTAGCTATCATTCCTCTATACGTTCCGTCTTATTCGTGATTCTCATATTTTCCTTCAACTGTTTGTACAAACTTATATATTGTTTGGCAAATCTTAAAACATTTGGTTCGTTTGACTCTAGTTTAATGATTGATGAAATGTTAACTTCACAATCATTCATTTTATTGCCAATCTCCACCGCTAGATTTTTTTCAAAATGCGACAAAAAAGGGGACAATAAAACAATCATGACTATCAGCGTATTGACATAAATAACAAGTCAAAATCGTTCCACAAGGCATATCAAAGTTTCAAAGATAACACTATTCATGTGCAGTTTACAAAAGTGTAAAAACTGTTAAGGTGTGAAATTCAACAAACCGTATTTCTAAAGCAACAAGTCGTTCTACCGACAATGGGAATGTACTAGAAGCGTATACACGTATAATTGCAGTATACAATCTAGTAAACAGTATTCTAACTTGCTTAATTCACACTAATCGACACGAATCCAATGATTGTTATCACTCACTGTTACAATGTCACGATAGCCTAGAAAAATACAGTTCAACATGTTGTATTCTACGAGCCAGATGTCACTGAATATTGATTGACAAAAACGTGTGATATGTTTGTTTACGTAAAGTTCAGATAAGTAGATTGAACAAACAGGTATCATTGATGCAATTTTGCGATATGACAACACTTCTAGACAGGGTAGATAACATCGACAAGAAGGAGACAGGGGAGATAAACTGACAATTGAATTATCGATAAGTAGGCTAATTTGAGACTGGAACATCGTTAAGAAAATGTCAGGAGAGACAACTGGAATTTAAATTATTTATGATATGAGTCAAGGGTAATAATGTGAGATGGAACCACTATTTAGTAGCCGACAGGGGAGATAATTTTAAATTGTACTTATTAAAATTATACTTATCTGTAAAAGTTTGGTGTCATGAAGCATCAGTTCTGATATAAACCAGTCCTGAATCTGACCAATGACAAAGAGAGGCCACGCTTCTTAAGGAAATGTGATAAGGTGCTATAACCTGATGGTTTACATAGATTCTTTTTGACTATATCACTAACTCTTCACAGGAGTCAGTGAATTTTACAGAACACCAGAGAGTCATGTTTCATAGCAACGTGTGTAGGCGGAACATCTCGGACAAGTGTTTGTTGTGTTTCCGTGTTTCCAGATCTTGTTGGAAGGCGGTAGCATGATTAGTTAGTCCCCTGTTCTACAGTCTCGCTGACTTATTTCCTACTAAAACAAGCGTTAAATGCATATTTGTTGACTGCTTTAGGCGCCATTGTAATGTAATAGACTAACAACACGCTATATACACATACCACAGACTCCTATCTATCAAAAACAAGTAGTATCAGAGAATCGTTGCTTATGTAATAATTTAAGCAAATATTGAATACGCTCTTATCACAGCCAAGAGGTCGAATAATGTTAGTTATATCTTAGCACGGCTATTTCTCATTTTCTATGGTTTGTATTGAAGAGATACGTCACGAATTTATAACGCATAACAATGAATGTCATATCCTATGATATAAAAAGACAGAAGGCTATCACTCATCCAAAAAACTTTTCAATACCTCAAAGGTCAGGTCAAGGTCAGACATATATTGCACGTTTTGATATATTCAATTATTATTATCTGAAGAAATGTCATAGAAAGCCGTGCAATACTCTAATACATGCTATAAAATCCTTCTATATCACAATGCATTCAAGTAAAACTTGTCTACACAACAATAATCTTTCAGAAAGTTCTCTAAAATTCTGTTCACATTTTTATTTGTACATTGTAAGTGTCAAGAAATCCATTTACCTTGTTGCTAATGAGTTGCCGAAGTTAAATCATTGTAAATTATTCTAAATCAAAGGTCCGTGAGAAAAGACTAGCCCACGTCGTGTTTACATGAATTTATGATTTTCCATCATTACAAATGATTTATATACTTAATATACTGTAAACAAATATTAATGAGTTCATACAGTCATTGCCTAAGCACGTCAGAGCAATCAATCAACTGTATCGATATGATTTTATCTCACCATTCAAATAGTGTGCCGTGTTTACCTATCATAACATGTAAACATAGACTGATAAACCATCGACAACATCTATTGAAACTTATGGTCAAGTCTGATTAGTACGTAAATGACATTCATTCGATAGTAGTATATACGACATCATTTATTAAAATTCATTGACCGTCTATATATATATATAGAGAGAGAGAGAGGGAAACGTATATATACACAACATCATATGACCATAAATTAATTCCTAACAGATAAGAGTTATTGACTAACTAGGCATGTTCCATAGACATATATCATTGACGTTTTTATACTTAAAATTTTGCTACACCTTGCATATAAAAATGTTATATATTTATTGTTTTGAGGATCTTATTTCAACTGTTTTAGCTAAATTTTAAACTGCACATGTACACCACTAACTTAAGAAGAGTTTTAAGATTAAAAGTTAAAATAAGAAAAGCCTTTGAAAAGGGCGCCGGAACGTCTAATGTTCTCATTTTGCAAACATAGGCAAGATGAGATTTTTCTTTTCAATTCAGGCATATAATGTATTATTTTGTATAGTTCCTCGCCCAAAAAATAAATGTTTACAAAATGAACACGTAGTTATATAACGCTAACAGAGCTAGACGTGCTCGACAATACACCTAAGACTAAATTATCTCCTAGTTTTCAGAAAATTCATTTAGAATAACAATGTTTTGTCGCTATAAACTAGTATACTAATTAAGTATCAGTTAATAATGCATAAATAGTATTAAACGTTTAAACAGCAGTGAAAAATGAACTTTTAATTGACAAAAAATCGACCATGAAATTTCTATCCGTAGCGTCCCTGAATCAATGTCTGAAAAAAACGTGGCCCAAATTAACTTTTATAATAAAATGTTATAAGTTATAACAGATCTACGAGCATAGAGTATCACATTAAAATCAAAGTCAAGTTATTCAAAATGCTTATTCCATACTTAATTAGGATAAAAACATAACACCATTCAATACATACATTCGCGCGAATTTAACCAGTACGATACAGATATGTGTGAACTTTATCATACCTTTCTCAAAATCTAATTCCCGCTATATGCAATATGTATGAACAAGACTTCTAAACGTAGGAACATTTTCCTCTCATCCAGCCAAGCAAAACAAATAAATTCCAATTAAAATCCAGTTAACAGCATACAACAAATTGTAGTAGATAGAACGAATCAGTTTACAAAATGTCTTAATATACCCAGTAACTTGTTTAGATATTTCAAAAGAAAGATCTTCAAATATCTACGTAGATTTAGAAAATTGGAGGTGGTCAAAGCTTCTCCAAAATAAATAACTGTTATCTTTGCCTTATCAGATGAAAAGAAATAACATCGCGGCAAAAAGAATCGCTATAATATACTCTAATATACTATAATTAGAAATAAAGTCGCAAAGTCAAATACATATACGTAGACATACAGCTTTGTATAATATATTTGCAAACAAAACTAGAGCGAAAACTTAATAACAACCTAGTGTTACAATGGAAAGTAGCCAATAAAACGGCACCAAATTATCAAACACTCAATACATCACGTGTCATGCGTTATCAACCGTATCAATCAGATACAGTGAATTGATATCAAGTGTATCAGAATATAACAGTGATCACTTCTTCTTGTATTTATATTTACAGTAGAGCCATTAATGAAAGGAGATGATTGCATTGTATCACCTGTTTATGTGGTCAGTCTTAAGTCGAGAGTTTAATTACTTTGTCAAACATTAATGAAATCTAAGCTGAAGCCGGGTGTCCAGTGTCCACATGACGGACTTCATAAACAAATAACCACTCACTAATGTTTCTTTAAATTGCACATCAATGTATGACTTCTGCTAGATGCGCTAACATTATTTCTCCTTAAATAGTCTCAAGAATTGTTTTAAAAAAAAGCGCGACGTACATCACAGTATGAATAAATATCAAATGTCGATAAGCCTACTTGCTATTTTTCATACTTAATTCTTTGAAATAATCAAGGGAGTTGTTGAAATATATATGAATGGTTCTACAGATGAGGAATTTTATCACGATATCTAGGAGCTAAAACTGTACTAACATTACGGAGCCAAGTTGATAGGCCTGACATAGACTGGGACTTTGAAAAGTAAAACACATACAATGTAGAGCGTTAAATACTGTACATAATCATTCTGCATAAAACTAGAGACGCAGATAGACTTATGTCGATTCTAAATCTTGATTTTAAAATTCTTGAAATAGTTTGAACTCTTCGGCGGAAAATGGCGTAAATAACATAAAACTTCAATATGCAGATGGCAATACACAAATAAATAACAAATAAAAAACAAACCTTGTTGAGGGAAAGCACTTTAGATAAAGTCCTGTCTTGTATCGGATATCACAGAGAATCTAAAACAAATAGAAAATTAAATTAAGAAAATTAAGTCATTAAATGTAGCTAGGGTGATGTCTCAACACGTATAAGAAACATTTGCAGTTCTTAGAAATATTTCCATTGAGGGTGCTACAGATCTACAGATACGGAATCTCATGACCACACGCATATCATTAACTCACAGACATGCTCCAGTGATTATTAACAGAAGGTCATTAACAATAGTTTACTGATTTCCAACCCAACTCTGAGCATGAATGGTACGATCAATATTCATTGAAATTCTAAATATCATTGTCAACGTCATTATCTTCCAGCGAATGTTCATAGGGAAAATCAAAATAGTCATTTCAAGTCCTCTGTGTGTTTATGTTCGTGAGCCACAAATGTATAAGGCCAGTGACATATGACAACGAGGTCCCAAGTCCCATGCATTATTTATGTCCAGCTTCGTATTGTTAGCGTGCATGTGGACTGTAACGAATTGGAGATGACAACGACGTCAATATTCATTCGTTAGTGACTGGTGATTATTCTTCTGCTATGTATTCACTTAAGTTTGAATAAGTAGAAATTCGGCTCATGTAAATAAAATGTATCTACGAAGAATCACGACAAGCGCTCTCTAGTTTGAATGAATTATCATCCATATGTAAGTGAGCCATGCTGTTTTATAGTCTGCGCAGATGTTGCACTCACACGATAATAACATTGTTGGTGCCATTTCGCAAAACAAAATTACTCTCAAAAACGCACAACCAACAGAAAACATATTATTATGAAATACTATACATATACAAAACAACAACAACACTTACATGGCAATACAATATTTGTCAATGAATTCAAAATATTCTATTACTGAGATAATTTAGAATCATTCATGTTTTACGATCTCGTCATTCAAGTAGAAACGCTGTATACTGTATAGTTCATATTTTACCGAAGTTACAATTCTACGTTTTCACGGTTGTCTCCTTTAAAACCCATGATTACTTCGGAGACAATGCCACCAACGAGAGGGACGACATGACGGTTGTTATGGAGCTGGATGTTGAGAGAGTGTGAAAATGGAGGTGATCGTTCATGGAAGTAACACTGTACTACATATTTCAAATATTTGTCTTCTATATGTTTTGCAGTATTTCATTTAATCATACCATCTTGTTCTTACACTTAATAAACGTCAAACTACGCTTATATACAGCTCAAGAAAGAAGTTGTTTTACAAAATGAATGTTGTAATTACTTATGATAGATCATGGCACAAGACGAAAGAAAATACACATAATATCTTACTCAGGATGATAGGTGAACTTAATGTTGTTGAAAGTGTGAGGGTTAATAACAATGATTTAACTTCAACCTGACCGTTGGTATACCAGAAAACCAAACATATCAACTTGGTGATATATGAAATATGAGATAATTCTATAGTTGCTTGTAGAAATAACTTCATTTCTAAACTTTCTATTTACATGTAGCAGTGTGGGGAATCCACGTGACCTAGTGACGTCACTATGTTATCGTTACAAGCGCATTTTCTGTCATTCGAACATTTGCACTTACTTAATGTTTTTACTAGTTCAGTTGAAAGAAAACGCCCTTGTAACGATAACATTGTGACGTCACTAGGTCACGTGGATTCCCCACACTGTGTAGTAAGACCAGATAATTAATCAGTTTTCCTAACCAGCAAAATAATTCATTTCTTATGTATTATAAAGCCACATGTATAAGTTAATCAGCCTGTGAAATATGGTACACTTATATTTCTATTTTAACAGATAATACGCCTTTAACCAAATATAGCCATAATTTATCTTCAAATAGGAAGTTCTGTATCACCAGACAATAGACATAGGTAAAAAAGAGATAAGGACCACGCCGATATTCGCGAAAACTAGTGATATTTAAATTTTATGACGTATGATAAAGAATTAGGAAAGGGGATTGAAAATATGAAAATATTTTATTCAACGACATAACATGTCCTCGCACAAGGAACATAATTTGTAAAATTATCACGCAGAAGGCACTGTTGTAGCGTGACAAAGATTCCTCAACATACATAACTTGACTGGAGAGATACATTTACAAGATACATGTAGTTAAAACCGAAAGTGAAACAGACGCCTGTGAACATAACGTAAGATGAATGATGTGTTGTATCTGTTTTAACTATTTAGCACATCCAATATGTTGATAATGTATCATTTCACCGTAGCACATGTTTCGGTTGTCTGAATTTAACAGATTTGTATCAACATCAGAGATAGAGGCCTCCACTAACTTACTAGATTACGAACTCCTCACACCGGTTACGTCACGCTTTGCTAATGTACTGATCAAGGGAGGTAACCGCTGCGGGGAGTTTGACTAGATTATAGTCGTCAAAGAACTTCGATAAATTATATGAGTCTAATATGTTATGTGCTGAACGATGGGACCGTTATCAAACAAATTGACAGTACCACCTCGAGTTTAAGACCGCACTGGGGACCAAAACCACCAGTCTTAATATAGAGATGGTCTTATAATCGAGGTTACACAAAAAGGACATAATTATACTGAAAGCCTGTTTGCCGATAAGATGGTTGATTTTGTAAGTCCTTTAGTAATAAAAGTGGTCACAGTGAGTTTTTACTGTACGTGAATAATATATACCTGTATCTATTGCAAGTTCCATGATATAGCTATGTAAATCACAAATGACTTGATAAACCAAATTCAGATTGCCTCCAGCTAAATATTTTGTAATGAAGTTGCTTCACTTGAGGATGGCAAATTTCTTAGTAAAATAAATGGAAGCTATTTTTATTTATTTTAAGTAGATTAAACCATGTTTAAATCAAAACTAATGACGTCAACTATAATATACAACATGCATTATTGTAATTAATACAAAAACTTTGAACAGTAAACATCACCCAAGACAAGCGTGGGTTGTAATATTTACGTAATTAACATACGAACAGTTAACTTAAAGCGTCATATTAATTTAGTTCTCTTAAATCATTTTAAGAATGTCAAATACTGCTTTAAGTGCAAACAAAATATTTATTTGACAGAAGTGCATTACTAGAATGTAAATATTACACACAGACATCGATAAATCGGAATTTCGAAACTATAAAAGTCAGAAAAACACGATTACCAGAGATTTAAACAACCATGATATGTATGTTATAACATAATGCTCAACTTCTGAATCACTTCTGTAGCACGTGTACTTCGTGTGAGTATGTTGGCACTAATATCTACATAATATTATGGTGTTATGGCATTTTACGGAATATAATGGCACCGTTAGCGAGTTTTATTCCATATTCATAATGACAATTCAAACCTAGGATCATACCATATGACAATTTTAACACAGACACTACCTAATACTATTTTGGTTTCCTCTTTCTTCACTACGAAACTAAAATCTGGAGATGTTCACAGCCGCTTAGTTTTCGCAAATTGACATTGAATTTATCTCGAAATTTATCATGTCAAAGAGATTTGATAAGGCTTTTAAGGAAAATTTTCAAAATGAACCGCATCTTGAATCTTTGACTCAGAAAAAATTTCAATTACTGCATTGAGGTTGATCATTCGAGTTCTTGAAGTGGTTACAGCGATAAATCGATATTTTTTCATTTAGTTCTTCGTCTCGTATACAGTATAATTACCTAGATTGCGGAAATATCCTCCTTAAGATCCTCAGTCAGACACGTTTTGTAAAGTATAAGCGACATGATATCATGTAACATAATTTAATATTTGTAAAACTCATACAAGTCAAATGTGATGTATACATATGAAATGTACCGGAAATGTATACATTTTGTATATTGAGCCAAATTGAACTAAGGGCAGTATCTTCTTGTATCACAACTGTGTTACCAAAGTTTCCCTAACGGAAAACTAATATTAGTTACACAATGTCAATATTTATGTATTAGATATCTTTATTTGTATACTATAAACAGACATTACCTTCAACTAAACACTGCGACAATTACATGCTTTTTAAATTACCACTTGAATAGTTAAAACAATATAAAAGCTAATTTATCACTCTACACATTGATACACCTGTATTAAAGCAAAAATGCTTTATTTAAAGGTATGCTAAAAAGTTAATGAGTTCAAAAGAAAATACTTGAATATATTATGTTAACATCGTACTGTTCTGTTTGCACTTAACGGTGCAGGAAGAAATTTCTGATTTTGTTGGGGGTTAAATTTTGGTTGCTTTTTGTTGCTTTTGCCAATGACTTGTTTATGTAAATCTGCAGCAATGGGTTTACAAACCGGAAGAAACGTTTCTATTTTTTTCAGGTAAAAGTTCTTGGAGATTTTTTACTTCAGTATTATATTATTCTAATAATTTTTTTAGCATTAACATTTTCTAAAAATAAACGGATCGTCTGACAACTTACAGGAACTTATTTCAGCATGTATATAAAAGGACACCATGAAATAGCGCGAAAAAAGTGCTGAACACGTGTATATAGTGTTATAAAGAACGATTCAAGTAGTTTGTTTAACAAGTTAGCGACATTGAACCAATTAAGAATAATCTTAGACCCAACAATAGTTTACATGCCAAGTGTTGTTGTTCACTAAACGTAATAGTTGTATAAGAAGTGTTCACTATGGAGCTAAAGCTTCAATATAAATTCGTCCGGTCTGGAATACTTGCAAAGTATTGAAAGGCGGAGTCGAGATTCAAACACATGCCCTTCCATTTAGTAGTCTATCCCTTTCCAGTAGACCAATGAGACCATCGATCAAATTCAAGACTATATTGACATCCTCTATATTCCAAGTTGATGAGTCAACCCAAGCATCAAAGCCACGCCTTTCGTCTCAAACGTGGTCGGTGTGTCAAGGTTTTCACGTATTTCTCTTTATTCGCATCAGCAGAAACAGAACATAATAAACTAGCTTTAATATCAGTATAATTAATTTATAACACTGACTTATGTCAGACGAATAATATATATTACATCTCATATATCCGTTTATATATAGTTACCGCATTAATGCAAGACAGTAATAAATATAACGCTGATTTAATTGAAGTAAATAAACTTACGGATAAGGATAATAAAAAAATGTTTGCGTAAATACTGGAGGGCAACAGACGACATTGAAGTGATGACTGTGTCATTTGTTGAAGGTGGTGAATTTATGTAAAACAAGGAATGATATATTAGTTTGGCTTCTTTGTAAGTGTGATATAACAAACCACCAAGTCTTGTGAATTAGTATATTATACCCTCAGAATTAAGGCCACACGTGTGACCAGGGGGGAAACTGGTTTAATTTATCAGGTGGTTTCTGAATCAGATTTAATTATTAGGCAAATATAACAAAATAGTTAAATAATAAGTTGTAGCTGAAATGAAGCGATCTTAGTACAGATCGATATGTTAACTGTATGTGGATTAAACAGAAAATCACAAAGTGAACTGTCAATGATTTAGATAATGTTTCGTATTCATATCAAAGTTTATGGCAACCAGTTTAAAACACATATAAAGTGTTATTACCTAGGTCACTTAAGATCATTTTGTCACAGCTGACAAAATGTAATTTGAATATGTTCAACCAGCATGTTCATTGTGTATCACATCATAGTAGGATGTATCGTGTCACATTATTTACTGTGAATTACGAGACATCGTTTGCAGATAGATGTAATATATATATTATAACACATAATAGCATGATGATCCTGAACTAATCCAAAGAGAAACAAGAGTGCCGGGTCACAAAATACGCCCGTCAAAATTCATGTTTAAAGCGTTATCGGGCATAACTCAGAAGTACCTAATCCGATTGGGCTGCCTATCGAACTTGACCGAGATCGCATGGCCATAAATATTTCCATAAAGTTTGGTTCTGATCCGAATAAAACTGTTTGAATTAGAGAGCGGACACCGTTGTGGACGTCGCCCTAAACCGTGAGTGTTCCCATAATACGACCCGTTTTTCAAACGGGCGTATAAGAATTACACGGTAACTATGTGACAAGGTTAGCAGTGTGACTGGATTCAGTCAGCTGTACGTAAAAACATTAACATCGCACTTATTATGACACGCCTTAATGTGTTGGATCAATTTTCCTTGATTTAACTAAAGCCCTTGACCTTGTAAATCACTCTATTTTGTTAGATAAATTGAATCTTTATCATTTCAATAATACAACAGTTCACTAGATTAGGTCATACTTGACTAATTGTTCACAGAAAGAACATGTATCAAATAATGTGTCTAATGTTCAAACAATCACCACGGCCTTCTATATAAATGATCTATACCACTTCACACTGATAGTTCTTCTGTTGCTTTGTTTGCTGACGATGCAACCATCTTTGGTTATTGCAAACAGTGCTCGATGTCCATGACAATTTACAAACCAAACAGAATTAAATTCTGTAGACAGTTGGTTCCAACTAAATTCAATGTTACCGAATGTAAATAAAACGAAAACAATGTACATCTCTGCATCAGTAAACAATAAAAGTGTATCTAATTATACATAATATTTTATCAACATTAAACTACGTGGTGAATCGTTAGAATATTCCGCAACAGAAATACTGTCAGGTACACATGAACAGCTGATTAGTCATGATGCTGGAAATTTCAAGTTGAACAATCAATAAAAAGGTGTAATTCTTATCTGTATATCTATATCTTTAGACTATTGTTGCACTATATGGGGAAATTGTAATAATAACTGATTGATTGTGTCCTTATATTCCAAAACGTGCAGCTAGAATTCTTCTTGATAAAGATTTAAAGATCTCCGTTGAAGCTTTCAGAGAACTTAAATGGAGTTAGCATTTCAAGAGAGAGTTACTTACAAAAAGGCAATATTAGTTTACAAATCATTGAATAGTATATGTCCTGATTATTTCATCTCAAAATTTAACCTTTCCAAAAAACTAACCATCACCTTAAATCAGAAGAAAATAATGAACTGTCTGTTCCAAAACCAAGATTAGAATTTGTTGAATCACTTGATTACTCTGGATCCATTGTCTGGAACAGTTTACCCAAATATACACGTGACTCAAACACAATTGCTAAGTTTAAAAAGTATTGTATTAAGTGGATGTATTCTGGTGGGACAATTCTTACCTCATGATAATATTAGAATTATACATTAGTATTACATATTGTTATCATGTTAATGTCATATATATCTGTATTATTTCTGTTCCTGAAATCATATTTACTGTGTACATTCTGTATGGATACATGTTATGTCTTGTATTATGCTCTATATCTGCAACTGTTGCAAAGTTTGTAAATTTGTTTTGTGGATCATTCTGAAAATTGTTTTTTATACCAAAATATGTTATCCACTCAAAATACTTTATTATCATTACAAGAGAAATAGCGAATACATTTCAATTTACATATTTAAACCGATTAAACTCGTATTCAATCGAGAAGTTTGTTCAAATAACGAGAAAATAAATACATTAGTTATTATGGATATTGGTAAAAACCAAAATAACTGAATTTCCAGCTATAACACGTGAAGAATTATTAGATGTTTATGTAAAGCTGAACGATATAGTTATAATAAAACATATCACGGTTACAACATTCTGCTCTAGATTTTACTTGAGAAACTACCGAATTAAGGATCAACCCATCCTCTCTAAATTAGTGCTTAAAACCAAGCCAACATTACAGTAAAACCTTACTTAGAGACAAAGATATGTCAGCATCAGACTTATTTCAGTAGTGCTGCTATAATCAAACTTGACTACGAGACCACTCTAACTTATAAAAAGACCGATTCATGATGCCTTCAAACTGGTCTTACTTCTGAGAGTTTACAGTACATGAAGAGAGCAATAGATTAAGGGTTTTAAACTCATCATCATCAGTGAAAGCTTATCAGCTGTAAAGTTTTCATTTCACAAGAAATGACAGTTTTTAGGCAAACATCAAGTTCAGAAGTTATGTGGAACTATGTACAAAGCGATAAAATAATAAACTTGGTGATAAAATCTGTATTACATGATACAAATATTAAGTCCTTGCACGATTCACTGATTCGTTAAAAATTATGTTGTATATTTAGGATAAGATATTTCAATAACTGGTGATTTTCCCCGCAAAGTATTCCGACAAGGAAGCAACAGGTCCCAGATAAATGATAATCGGCCCGGAATTTATATCCGGGTATTCATTAGATAGATCTGATTCTAGATTACATGTAATCATGTCGGGATATGTATTATCACACATTCAGAGATACGCGCATCATGAGATGCAGACTTTGGAACTTGATTTTGTTTCCCGAAAAACGATATAATCAGTTGTTTGTGTTGTTTTTTGCGCACACTTTGAACTGGGTACAGATAATATTGTTACACTCGTATGATAAATATATGTTTATCATTTCAAATTTTGACATCTAGAGTTTGAATATCATGAATAGATTTGACTAATAACAATAAGTCCTACATAGACGTTAATTAAAATACAGATTTGATGGAACGAGTCTGAAATTCAATTTGAAATTAAACTTTTAAACCATTTTCATGCAAATGGACATCGTTTTAATGATTCATGAAGTTCAATAGTTTAAGAACGGTCCATTTTAAAATGTATTTTGTTTTAAACATGTTTATTCTAAACAATTATACAGTGTACATGTTGATAAATATACAATTACATCACTTTTCAGAAAGGATTAGAATGGAAGACAGTATGTCTTATTAAATTTATTATAAAAAGTTATTTGGACCAATTAATGTGTATATAATTATATGATTTATACAAAGCACATAGTTGTAACACCTAACTATGTCAAAAATACATGTTCAAAGCTCGTGCAGTGGCCGGGAATAAGTATACAATGTACTTTATTTGCTAATACGCTATAACAAGCAGTAAAATCACACGGTTCTTTTGATGGTGAATTAATTGTTTCTGTTTTATGTCGAAAAGTGAACGTCATGGTGTGTGTGTCATGCACATTGATGTATATTGTAAAATTATACAACCTTAAATGTCAATCTTGGCCAATTAATAAGCTATTTGTCTGCTATTTGTATGCTAGTTACAATACAATAAATGCAACCTAACAAACTGAAACAATAATTATGCATGCTAATTTCATGCAATTTGCTGTGATATATTAACAAGCTTAAACAGAACAGACTTTGATAATTTAGAATAAAACATTATTGTTTACCACAATTCGTACTATAAGCCTTAAACGCTTTGTGAGTGCGATATAAACTTTAAAAAATCGTGAATAAATTATGAAATGTATCTTTTGTCGCATTCAAGGCAATTGAAATATTTTTTATCTAAGCCAACTCATCTCCGTAGTATCAGATGACCACACATATTTCAATCTTAAAATGAGTATGCGATATTAAAATAAATGTCTATAATGCGTATTGTCTATAATTCAAGTTAAAAATGAATCAATGTTCATGTCACTTTACAAGCAGAACCACAGTATGATGTTTTCAGAGCATCGTAAATCTTTAACTATAAAACGGTTCCATTGACAAACTATCATTGAATGTATTTGCAAGATGCATGCGCTCACCGTAAAGTGGTCATTTTTCTGTTTAAGCCAGTTGGCATGTTTCCCAATGACTAAAATGACGGCGCAACTTTATTATTCTGATGAAAGCGATCTGTTAAATTATGTTCTGTTTAAGATATAATTTGCATTAAAAAAAACATTTCGTATGTTAAGAATACATATTCATTATTTTTGCATAGCACTCTAAATACTGTCAAACAACGTGTCATCATGAAAAACAAGTTAATTACACAGTTTATACAACTAGTATTTGAATGCTAAATTGATAAACTCAATTTTAAACGTTTAGTAAAACATGTCAACTTAATATGAATATAAAACGTTGGCACATAAGATCGAACATGGTCAAGTGAACGTGCTACGGATATAATCAGATCACACTTACCTTCACAAAAGTCGTTTTATCTCAAAAACTTTATATATACCTCTCACTACAATCTGGTTTGTGGCATTTTGAAACTATTATAAATCAATTAATGTCTTCCTTGGTCGATAATATAAGAACATTATCACAGTAACTAAGTATTTTATTGAAATAGGGATAACATCTTAAAAATTAAGTAGAATAATGTTTAATTTGTAATCATTAATTACATTGACGGATCGTAAATTACTGATGGCGAACACATTACAAATCGTTTACCAAATATTGAACGCAATAAAGTTATCATTGAAGTATTGAAAATAGATTTTGCTACAAATAAAACATCTGATATATATCACCCTAAATTTCATAATTTAAAGTAATATGTAAGTCAGTGGGGGATGATTATTCTCAATCATTTTAACTTGTTACAAATATCTCTTTGTTATTTAATTAACATAGTAAACACTTAATAAACAGACTCAAAATGTAAGGTTCTGAAACTGTTAAGAATAAATATTAAAGAGATAAATATTTTCTGTAGTTATTAAAAACATCCACATACCTATAAAAGTAGTATTAAAGACGTACTGAAATTAAAATTCCAAACACTAGCTCCGAATCAGTGTGTGTGTCTAGCTGACTGGTTTATTAGCTCTAACAACGCGCCAGTAATCAAGGCACCACTATTATCTGAATCACGTCTCACTAAAGACGCTTAACAGCGCACCAAACCATCGAAGAAAGTATAGGGACACTCAGCAGAAGCTGATAACTTGTATTAAAATAATCGAGGGTGGTTTCCCGTCCACTGAAAGTTAATTACAGCTTGTCTCCTGACCACAACATATATCAATAAACAGATGTTTAGTTTCTCCCTCAGTAGATACATAAATATAATAAATCCGATAACGGACTATATGAATCTGTACAGAAATCTAAGTAAAAACTGACCTATACTTAGCGATAAGAACTGACGTTTGTTTATATTTGGCTTAAAATAACCCTACATACAAGCGATAAAAACGTAGGTAACCTGTCTATAGACCATGGGCAGGGTATACTTCCATCAAAAACAGACATGGCGCATTAGCTGTAAAATATCCATGTAGGTCATATAGGAAGTAAATTGCTTTTAATTTTCATTTTGTAACCTGCCTAATATAGTGTTGGCTTTAATAAAACCACCACACCTGCTAGACATATCGAAAGAAACTATGAAAACAACGATTTAGTTAAAACAACTACAAAACTGACCTTTCATTCCGAATATATCATGAACATCTTCAATGTTATCATTTATCATCCGAATACAAAATTACAAAAAAAAATTCTTACAACAGAATCAGTATTATTTAGAGAAGACATAAACTAGAACTCATCTTATTATTATGATTACTAACTTACGGGCTTTATTAGTTTATTTCTACTTTATTTTAACCTTTCAATTATACAATCTCACTGTAAAGACCGTCTTTCCATATGTTGTCTCTATATGGCGGGGTTACTGTACTATTAATGTATGACCCATGTAACGTACAAGAACTAAGTATTCGTTAATTAAATTCACCCTAAAGGATCTAAATATTCACTATTTGATGCTCAAAATATGTTTTAATTCGATATTAGAAATGCATGTTCAAAGCCAGTATTAGTTCGTACGTGTGGATAACGGATAACGCCAGACTATGAGAGAGGTGATGTAGATATAGCAATAGGAACGATACGAATCATTGCAACAAGCCTCGGAAATTTCAGAGAAACTTGTATACCAAGTTTACGTTATAAATTTACAAAAAAATAATCTCTAAGAACAAACAAATCAAACATAGTACAGACCGAAAATGTTGCGTTGCAAGGATAAAATCGTTTAAGATAGGTTTCTGTAAATCGATAAAATATGTTACGGAAAAGAACGGGAATATACGAAGTTCGACGATTTACGATTACGCTGTATTCAATAATCATACAATTGAACAGTATCATATGAAATCATACTTTCGCAACATGTAAAATCAATATGATTAAAAGCTAAAATTCAAATGGAGCAAGGACTGTGAAATATGATTATGCTATGCATAATTTGCCTTGAAATGACTAACCGGAAGAATGGTACGGAACGCATTTAACCGAATGGATCACGAAACAGTCGATGACATGTTATACAAGAATGGGTCAGTAGAGAACATGTATTACCTTAACGGATTTCCGATAGCATTGGTCATTTCAGGGAGAATGGGAGAGAAGGTACAGCAGATCTGGATGTTTGATTGCCTACTCTTATTTCGAATAGTTTAGCCTGTTCGATACACGCCTCCTCCGTTTCCTGTGACTTTCTGAACACGGTACATATTCGATAGTTGGTTTAGATTTGTTTATATCGAGTTTTACGCCGATTTTCAACAGTCAGAGTCATATAAGGCGGAAAGTTCACCTAACCATCGGTCATGAAGAACCAGTACTAGACTACCATCCTCCGAAAGCTGCTTTGCAACTGCCTAGTTTCTCACATAAAGAGACAATGTCGGTAGAGGGGCACGAACCCACTACTCTATATCAGTGAGAGGTTACAGTGATTTGAAATCAGCGACATTAACCACTCGACCACGGAGGCAGGTCTCGATAGCTGGGATGGGGACACTGAAAAGGCGGCCCTATAATCGAAGATTACAGTTTTCATGCAATTTCGAAACGAACTATTTGGCATCTTTACTTATATAAGTTTTTTTTTCATAACCAAAGTTAAACTTTGTTATTTCTTGCCCAAAGAAGCCACTTCTTATCACTGGATGATCTGGTCAGGGCATACAAGTATATTTAACACCTCCCCCACCAACCTCTACATACCTACCACCTCGTTCACCTCCCCGCCATCGCATTTGAGAAAAAATGACGATAATTAAATTTATGCACTGACATTTTGCATTTTGCGTTGGCGGGAAGAGTTAACTGCCCGTGTTACAGAACATGATAGAGTGAATGAGCTAAGAACAGGAACAACTATAACAGAACGGAATATTTCAGAAAGTACAAATAAGCAAAGTGTTTCCGATAACAAATGCGACTATTCATGAGCAACCGGGCATATAAAAATTGATCAAGCGATTATGTAAATACGTCGGCTCATTTACGAACAGATGCATAATTGTTAGTCCACAGGGAAGTGAATATCTATTAACCCATCCAGCATCAATATGATTTCAAAACTTGAGTGAATTACAGATAAACACAAACAGTTTCTATGTATCGAACATTATTGATATCTTATAGCTATATAATACTTGTCCTCCCTGGCACGCCTGGATATCGCTGACTGATATTTTATATGAAATTCTAGAAGCCTGCAGTGAGCGCTCATAACTCATCTGTTAACTGGTATTATGGTGTTTATAAACAACGTAGACGTATTTGGCATGAAATCGTTTTAAATCATCTAAGACAATTGCAGTGTTTAGCCAAATGCAAGGTCTCTATAAATTGACAAAAAAATAATAAACCAGCGCCGTTTTCTTTGAAGCTTTCTCTATTTTGGTCACATAAATATGTAAATCATTTGCTGCTTTGGCTCTGATAATTGCAAATTAGAATAAAACATATGAGTATAATTATGTTAAGACTCCATGAGAAAAAGCAGATGATAAATCGAGATTCAGGAAAATGAGGACGGTTTTGTTTTGAATTCTACGTTGAAGTCATAAGTGTTTACGCTGCGTCGTCCGGTGATAACTTAATAAAGGACACCCGTTCCTGGTCTTTGTATAGATTTCGCACACACATCAATTTTATCTTGCTCCAGTTCAGTTACCAAAGGTAACTAATGATACGTCTGTAAATTCTTCTAGTTTTATCTCTTGTTTTTTTTTGTACAACGTGTGTAATTGGTCATACAGATCTGGGCCCCGTTTTATTAACGTACTAACACTTTGAAAACTTTTTTTAAAAAGACTTAAGAGTAAAAGTCTACAAACTTCGCGAAGACCCCTTGTACAAACACATAAAAAATACAACAATGTTGAAAAACAAAATTCGAAATCATTCGATTGATGATCGGATTCAATTTACTGACGGGATACTTCCTTGACGAAAACAAAATGATAAAACCTGAAAAAAATGTAAATTACAACTTATTGGCTTTATTATCCACAATGTTAAAATAAAAACATATTTCGCAAGGATAATTTCATGCACCAATCAAGCACGAAGATCACGCATCACACCTACTTGTGATGCATTCACTCTATAATGGTTTGGAAGATCGCGTGTGTATCAGACATTGTTTGGAACCATTGGAAACATGCAATACTTGGACTGATGCTGTTCTCTTGTTATGGTACTGTAAATTCATTAGGGTTCGTTCCTGGATATTGTTCTGTTGAACGTGTACACATAAAGCTCAACTAAGCATGTCGCGAATAATTGATGAATTTTCACGCGGTCCAACAGACAAATAAAAAAGACGTTTCATACCCTGAACATTAGTTTCTTATTTAACACTGCGTATTAACTGAACTGATCAAATTCAGCTGCAGGCGCTTCTGTCTGTGACAGAATGGACCCAGTCCATCGAAACAGCACAGACTGGTGTCATAGAAAATTGAATAGGCGTCTTACGTTGAGTTGAACTTAGCAATTAGCCGTATATATATAGAACACAAATATTTATACTGCTTCCAAATATTCAGGGTAAGCAGCTACAATGATACAAATAATGGTTTATCTAACAACTATAATTATGCAAAGTACTTGAAAGTGTTCTCTGCGGCACACTTATTTCATATGAGATCACATCCAACATTGGGTTCTAAAGTTGACCGGGTTACTCCCCTCGAATACATTGTATATCAGGATAGTACTCCCGTAATGCACATTTATTTGCGACTGTTACGAATCTAGTGCCAAATATTGCCATCAGCTTCGGGCATCATTATTTGTAATTAACTTACTCAGATAATTTGTATTAGGATACATTACATTTCTGTGCTGTTTTCTGATGTAGCTGAAATGTTGACGTAATGTTTTAATTTGAAAACTAATGATAAATCCAGGATAGTCATCACAGGTTTTCCCATAAAACACGGATCTAATCATTCATTATTTACAAGTAGATCTTAGTAGTTGATAATTACTTTCCAGTGACGTATGCCTTAAATAAACAGGCAAAACATACGATTCGGCAAAAATCCTTAAAATTGGGGAATTTCTTTTTTTTTAAAAATATGCAAGAAGATAATAAGTCAACATAAGCCGACTTTTTTCTTTTCATAATCTCTAAAGGAGTATTCATCATTGTACGTACGCATTATTTGTCAGTGGTTGGGGACATTTTTTGGACACAAAAACAGAACAGCGAATAACATTACGTAGGCGCCATATCGCTTTAATGAAATAGAGACAGAATGTTTGTCATGCCCACATAATTGGCATTGTATATGATGGCGAGGCTTTTGATGTTTGTTAACAAATTGATCTTCATTTCGTAAACGAGGAATATTTGTATATTTTGAATGCCTAGGCGTGTTGTTTGTCTGTTTTTGTGCTCTACGCTATTTGTCAATGGTACTGCAGTTATAAACGACAGGCACTCGATCAGAAAATGCTTTTTGGCCAACAATCCTATCCCGTGGAATCCTTACCATCAACACAATATTGGGATAGGTTATAAGTGATGTGTATTGGTAGTGGTCTTTATTGTTAAATCAAAATAAACTACAAGTATGTACAAACTGATATTTGCAATGAAATAATCAGATATTAGAATCAAGTGAACGCTTTACGAGGATGCTCCTTCATTAAGGTTTTATCGTACAAATATACTTACAATCAACCGACTAACTGAACACATTATTTCATCCTAATTAAAATTCCAGCAGGTGTCAACCTCGGGTCTGGAACACGCGCTTGCTAGGTTAGAAGACACCCCCCCCCCATGCCCTTGATGGCTTATCACGGAAATCCAAGACTTAACAAGCGATACAAGATAAAAACCTCGGTATTAAGAACACCTTCGGGACACACCCTAATATTGAGTAGGTCTCGCTTATACGTTGAAATACGACGGAAAGAATTGAAACTGTACCGTGGTGTAAATTTCAAAGGGGCGGCTGACTGGGTTTTTACTTCAGCTCGGCCTTGCTTGAACTTGTATCAATGGTCAATCAATTTAATATATAGCAACGATGAGAGAAAACGTGTTTGTCAGTCTCATTCATGTCTGCTCCTTTATTGAGTCTAGCATCTTCCAAGAAATCTTGTAAATATCACGTGACTTGTCGCCATATTCAAAATGGATGACAAACTTGATGTCACAAATTTGATTTCGCCTGCGGCTGAATAACTAAATGAATGAAATACGACCATCAGATAGGCATGTGGCAACAATATCAGCATCTGGTTAGTTTCTGGGATTATTTGATGAAAGGTTTCATTGACATAAGCGTCTTAGCAAGCGAATTAACACTGTGCGAAAAATGTTCCAATGTGTGACACACGTCGGGATGAAATTGATTCCTAGGTATTCTAGGCGATCAGCTGGACTAAATGTAGAATGGCGTCTGTATCACACTGTTACCATTATTATTTTCATTTATAAATGTATAATATCCGAATACGAGACACTATATTCTAAGTTACGTATACATGTACATTGATTCAGAAAATGGATTTATAAAAACAGCCTAATAATTTTATCATGTACGGTATTTAAATTTACAAGTCTTAAAATACAGATCTGGATTATAATCGTAAAACACGAACAGCCGAAACCTGTTATTATGTTCATTAATTTAAATCAAAATATTTTCAAAATATAACATGACATTAAAACCGTAATGAAATGAATGCAGTGCAAGAAATCAAAAACAAATTTATTACCGACATCACTAATCAGAGAAGAAACTGGCATCATGTTTCAGGACATCGTAATTGCTTTCTTTCGAGATAATTTAAAAACACCATTTTATTAAATTAAGCTATAGTGTACAGCTATTTTTGAGTAACTAATTGCTCTATCTTAATTACCTAATGACTGGACGATAGAAACGGAAAATCAAATTAAAAAAAATACGAAATCAATTTCAATCAGTTACTACACAGACGTATTTGGCTTCGGAACGGAAAACTACAGCTAGCTAATTTAATCTTCCGAAGCAATTAAGACAAACATCTGCGCACTAAATCAGCATTTTCAAATCACTTTCAATGTGGATGTAACCTTTCTATTTTCTAAGGTCTGACAATTCATCGATAGCGCGCACGAATTACTTTTCAAAAAATCTTTTCAGGCACGAACATTTTACACCGAATTGCCATGAAAGAATATCATTTAGTGCGATGTAATGACCCATTTGCCTTACGTAACAACAATTAACGCACAGTGATACATTTCTGCTTCAGTTAGTGAATTGAGAAAATTATTTTCTTGATCTGCAGGCACGAGAAGGACATATTAGAAAGTTTTATACTGTCCGGGGGTAATAATTTTAACGAAATAAAAATTTAACACACAAAACCAGTATGGAATTACGTCAACATCTTTTTCCATCACACGCAGTACTTATTCTAGTGTTCGGTGTGAATAATTACATATACTTAAACTTTTCATTGCAAGCAGGCTGATTTGTGCAGTGTTATGTTGACTATGGATGATATAAAGGTATTGTTATGTTATATAAGGCTGCTTGAAGGCGAGAAAATATTCAGATATATCTTAAAAAATTTAAATAATAACTGTTTACATCTTCGGCAATCATATAAGTACTTTCAGTACTTTGATTAAGACACCAAATTTAAATAAGAGAATTTTATTGTAAAGAAATCCTCGGAAACATTCAAATCTCATTCTTACATAGTGGCGTTAACTTCCTAACAGATCGTATTTTTGTTTGACTTAATTTGTTGTTGTTTTTGTAAAGGGAGATCACTCAGTAAGTGTTTCATTACATCATGAGACAGTCGGTGCCCTGCACCAAATACCGAGTACCAGTCCAATGGTTTTAGTGCATTCTCAGCCACTGTATAACCTCAGATTGCTATAACTGAGTACACACAAATACAAAGACTGTGAGAAAGAAACTATTTAACTGTTCACATGTAACAAACTATTAATGACTACAATCTGTTACGATAGCCCGCATACTGTCGAATAATCCAGAAATATAGTGCAATTTTCTACCAGATACATAAATTATCGCGAATTTTGTAATTTGACATTCTTGTATAATAATTGTATATACAAATGTTTTGGTTACTAGTCACATGACGTAACACATGTCACATGATGTCGCATTTGACACATGATGTAGCACATGTCGCATGACAAGAACCATCCTATATACAACTTTTATTTTTGTATTGATACTCAACCCCTCATTTTACACTAAAGACCTTGCAGAAATAAAATACACAATTCATAATGGGAATAAATTACTTAGAGCATACACACTCAGAAACTGTAGCAAAAAAACGAATACGTCGATTGAAATAGTTAATTCTGAATATTAATAAATCATACAATAGACTATGGAGTTTCAAAATATGACAATGCTTTAATCGGAGACTGATTAATAACTGTTTTAACACCATCAGCCTTGTACAATAAATAAAGCCTCGAAATATCCGTGGAGCCGCAGAATAGTTTTGTTTTAAGATGGTACCCGTCTCAGTAACAAGATGAAATGCAGCAAATCGGCCAGTCTGAGTTTAAATGGTCGTTATAATGATTAATTATAATTCATGGCATAGTACTGTTTTAATAAAGTTTTACGGTAAATTGTATCTTTGCCTGAGAAACTAGAAACGTGTCCCGAGGACATAAATGCTCCCGCTAAAAGTTAAGTCAAAAAGGGCCATAACTCCTGACAGAAATCAATCTTGACCTGTATTTTATTATTATACACCTTAATGTAAAATATGCAATCATTCCATTAAATATTTAATGAGTTATCGCTCGGAAACCAAAATTTGAACAGACGGACGGAAGGACAGCCAGAGGTAACACTTTATACCCATCCGTCATTTCGAATGGCGGGGCATGAACAACCATATATATTGTGTTGTCACTGAACGGCTAGAAGGATCTTATTATGATAAATCAGATGAATCATATATATTGAGAACTGGATGGTAATTTACACACTAAATGGACAACCATTACCACAAATTTCCTCTTTACAAAGCAATCAACATAATAAGACAGTTTTCCGATTTCGATCGTATTTTTGGTTGCGTTTTTACGACAATGGCCGAGAATGACAAATTGCTTCACTGAGCAACATAACAAAAGTTCGTTCATCATATGAGAATTGACGTTCCTAAACTAAGGAACACATAAAAAGGAGTAGTTGTCATGTATAAAAAACAGGAGAATGGAATAACCGGAAATCATGACAATGAAAACAAGCGTTATAGCACAGAATGTCGCGTTATTATTGGCTAGTTAGTAAAACAGTACAGTATGAGAACTCAACAATAATCATAAACATGGACTGTCAATATTCTACCATTACGGTATTAACCCCATGATGTATGAACTATAAATGTATATATACCAAATGGTGGTTTTAAGTAGGTAGTCTTGGAAGTAAAGTGGTCACTTGGATAAGTTTCACTGTATATGCAAAAAGTATTTTAACGATGTGGTGTAGATCAATGCTAACTTCAAGGGTTCGAAACTAAACGTTGGGTATCATTACAAATGACTGTCGAATGTGATTCTATCTTGGGTACAAATCACAAATTGTTACTTAAGTCGTGTTGTAATATAGCTATAGTTACTTCAGTAAGTTTAAAACAAATATCCTTCTTAACAATTGCGAGTAAACATTTACGTTCAGTTTTAACTCGGATTTTCACCAATTTTTGCAGCTCTACATATACGGCGGTATTTCACTTCACCAGATTTCCTGGACTGTAATCTTACCAATGCTAGCTTACCCTTCCACAAGCGGCCGGACACCTCCACATACAGATAAAATTCGATATTTTGTCAAATTTTGATAGAAGGGCATTACACGTGGCGACCGAGATTTGAACCGAGATCACCAGTGTAAAGGCACAAACCAATGGTATATACTAGTAATCACATAATAACGTTATTGCCGCAGATGTGCTGAGACTCGCTCTATACTTTTTGATAATTGATTTTTAGCTTTCAGACGCATTTTTCAGTCGTTGACAATCTTCAGTACCTACACAGAACAAGTTAAATTATTATCAATGTGTATGCACTAACAGTCTATACCAATTATGAGATAAAAGTTATGCAGACACACATACCTTACAGGGAATTCTTTTTATAATCATAAAAATGATTCATAACTCAGCGACGTATTTAGCATACCGACTCCCTTGTTAATACGCTGTCGGCTGCATCTATAAGCGTAACTAGACGTTTTTCGCTAAACTAGTAGAATTATGGAAAATGACAGTAACGGCAGATGAAAGAAAGCATACTGGTTACACCAGCCGTGCATGTATTATGTACATGTACTCTGGACATACCATATGCTCCGGGGGATCAACGACAAATTAGGACTTAAATAAAATCTCAATATTTTTCAACGCTAAGAAGAAAACTGAAATTTAACTTAGCGACGTTAAACATCAAACAACAACGACCATAGATTATCTGACAAGTATTCAAAGCATTTGTCGTAATAAGGAACGTCTTAACATATACAGTAAATTGTGATTAAAATGGTGGAGGCTATATACTGGTATGTAAAATAAACTAAAATTCAATTTAACTTTTCGAATCCATTGTTTTTATTGCTTATGTACACTATAAATAAATTGTCAAATACTAGTTTACCGCTATCATTATTATATAGTGTGAATAAAGTATATTATAACTTAGAGTTGGTTTTATGTGTAAGCATGTAAGTTAAATCTTTTATAGGAAGATTTTTCTTAATACAGATGCGGACAGAAAAGAAGATATGTTTCCATAGTGAGCATTTTACATAGATCATCATCAGAATACTAGTTATATTTCATATTTATTATTAATTGCATGCAAAATAAACAAATGGCATAGAAAATGTTAAAAATAATGTTCCGACTGTTTTGATACCTAATTATACTATACCATTGCTGTACTCGATATTATCTGTACTTTACTGTTTAATATTTTATAGTCAGTAATTTGACAAAGGAATGAACATAATTGTGTAATATTTTACATGTAAAATGAAAAATTGACAATAGCAAGAATCGGCTTAATGTTGGTTTAGTGTTTCAAAAATCTTTATAAAAATGGAGTTTTTTTTTATAAATTGGACTCACAGAAGATGATTTTGTAACAGTAAAACACCATTAAGATGATTCCAGTCGTTTTGGATTCTAATGAGTCTCGTAACTTTAAATCGGTATTATCAAAAATCGATGGACATTTCTGCCATGTAAAATCAGTCCTATCTTCGAAGGAAAACGCTACAATGCAACACGTAACACAAATGTTTTCACTCATATAAATTTTATGTAGTCTGAACACCAGTAAAAAGTTCACCAAGGTGAAAATGTTAGATTATATTTTCTAATTAATGTATTCGTATTTGTCCTGCAAATATCACGTGCTATTATGACGATGATAGCACGTCGTGGAAATCACCCATAGGCCTATGTTGTTAGAATGGCACGTCATGAAAATTCCTATGTGTCGAAGATCGTAGGAAAAGCAAGTCGTGAGAATTACTATTTGTATCAAGGACTTATATACAGAAAGGATTATAATAGATGTCCGCCATCTTGGAATTTAAAATGTTCGACTGATGCCTTTTTCGATGCTTATACTTAGACTTTGTGGATTATAAATGTATCTCAATATCTTTAAGGAATTTGTTACATCCTTTACCAATTTCCCGTGCCCAATTGCCAGAGTTTTATTAGTATAATCAAATTCGTAAACACCCAAATACAGCTGTCGGACATTGCCGAGTATATAGCAATGCATTGTGCGATCGCCGAACGATATCGTTTGATCTATTTTTAGCAGTTGCGAATCCATGTATGTATATAAGTCCTTGTTTCTATACATGTATATTCTGAGTGCAAGCCAGACGTAATGTGTTATGGTTAACTATCCGACGGTATGTACTGAAACTGAAATCACATTTTTACTCCAAGTTAAAAAATTGTGTCGAGATTACAATATTTTGGTATGAGCTATGAGCCAAACATAAATTTAATACAGAATAATTAATATTTTACAGATGTCATGTCATTTTGTAGGTCAAGGACCACTCAAAATATTGAGATTGATGGTCAAATATCAAACACAAGATGTATTCGATACAGTCGGAAGCTTCACTGTTTTTTGCAACAACCCTTTCTTGTTAATTTTATTCATTTCGATTTCCCAGGTAACTTAAAATGATTAACCAGTTATTGAAATGAAGGTGTCGCCTACGTGGGTTTATAAAATAAGATACATTTTCATTATCAAAGCACGATGGTAGAAGTGGGCGTTAAAAAATTCCAATTTGAATAACACTCCAAGACTAATTCTAAGTACGACCGATTTTTTTGCTGTAAAAAGCACATTCTTTATATAATTCATGGAAAGTTAAAGTACAATCTTTAGAAACATTTTTTTTAATTCTCCAGAATTAGTCTCCTTTAACACTCTCAAGAAACTAGAATTTATTTCAACAAAAACAGTAAAAACATTAACTCCCAACAATAGTTTTTCAAGTGCTTTTTAGAACATCTTAACAAAATTGGAGATAATACCAAAAGAGTTCATTAAATCATTAACTATTTAAACACGCATGACTTTCGTTTCGTTTACAGAAATAATGGGTGATTTGGTGAACCTTCTAGTTTTATCCATGGAGAAAGACCCAATGTGTGTATCCAGGAAGGACCGTCGATGTTCCGTAAGCCAGCAGGAACGATTCCTTACGTGTGATTAGTTTTTTGGTACCCGGATTGGATTCGAACTCGCAGTAGTGAAGAGCCAGTGATTACTTGTAGGATACCGTAACCAATCGAGCAGGAAGGCACCATCCGAGAGACACGCACTATGTGTGCGATATTGTGTATAAATATGTATGAAAGGAATGTTATACTGTTAACGTTGAACATATATTCTTAAACACAGACCAGTCTCACGCGGAATTCCGAAAGTAGCACAGAAGTCAAAATGCAAATACAGTTTACCTGATCACTATGGCTCGAAAGGCAAAACCGCAGTTTTTTAATACAGATGATATTTTATTCAAGTGTATGATTATTTTAATAAAACATTAAACCCTATTTAAGAGTGTTCATGATTCGCATGAAGCTTTATTGACATGTGACCGAATACCCAGGTTTGACTCAATACAGAACAAGTATTCAATGTTTCACATGAGTTGATACAAACTTAGAGATTCGTATCACTGTCTGCGCAAACAACCTAAAATAGACGTCATGAAATGTTACAGTGATGAAAATAACACCTACCACAGTAATACCGGAACTGTTATAATGTTGACTTCCGTTTTATCTTAGATCCTTCAATGTGAGAGCGTTCTGGAAAGAGAAAAACAACATATAACTCTATATAAAGTAAAACACACCGTATGTCAGACTAGACACAAATCAAGTGGAACTTTTATTAGACATTTGGGAGAGTATTTACAAGTTTTACCTGGAAAAATGATTGTCAAATCGATTTCTCGACTCATTAAGCAAAAATCATATAAATTGCTAACAGTGATGGCGAGCACAAAACGATAATCCTAAACCCTCTGTAGAGTTGGGAAAGCATGTATTGATGGTAACTGGAAGTTTTAGAGTGAGCCCATGTATAAAAACTTCATCTCTGATATGAATTCTGAATTATCACCACAATGCACGTACATTATAAGCTCACATGAACATGCTTTATTTAACTTGGACAGCACTATCTTAAGATTTTAATGGGTTCTGCAGAGTTTGATATTAACCTTTATGGGTTTAAGCTAATAAAATGAACCATCGACTCCATCCTTATACCTCAATGTTGTGTAATGTAGTTGTCTAAACTTAAATGAAAATAAATTTTATTTTTATTTTTTAACTGTATAATCATTACAGCTCAACCTCTCCAAAGCAACACCCTTTGAGAGTAGCAATATTGTGTTGTTGTTGAGAAATTGTTGCTCTATTGAGGTTAAATTAATAGTTGAATCATGCAGTGGGAGAAATCAAGCCAAGACAGGGCCGCTCTGGAGGGGCTGTAATGTGGTGTCTTTATCAAAGGATCTTACACACACGGTAAAACATTTCCAATTGTCTGAATAAATTGAGAACAAAAACGAGAGTTATTAGAATAATCTCAAGTTAAATAATATCTGATCTCTCAAATCATAGTCTTGAGATTCTATATAAGGCAAGTGTTTGTAGATGTTTGAAGGGAAAACATTTATAACAACGATGCAATGTCACCAATCCAATCGGCGCATAGTTCATAACGGAAATTTGGAAGACCTTGTAAGCGTTAATTGGTAGACAAGGAAGACAGGATATTTTGTAAACACATACCCGTACATTAAAATACCCCGTATATGTATTATATCTTTTTCTATGGGATATATTATAAAATATCAGCGAAGCATGTCTAAAACAAATCTAAGCTACGTAGTTCAGGTTAAGTTCGTCATTAAGTGAAACAAGACACTTTCTTGGGGTTATGACAAGCGTATAACAATAATAAGTGGTAATCTGATTTTCAAATTACGAAACGAAATATCAAAAGATATAGATTTAAAAGAATCTAACCCGGATGTATACCAAGAAACAACTAGAACTATCACTAAAGGTGATGAATACCCCCAGATGCGGCCTTGACACAGTTATTGTTACATTTTACAGAGGGAAATATAATGCATTTTCATTTTTTAATACCTGCAAATTGTTGCTTAGATATATCCTGACCAGTTTATAAATATTCATTATATAAAAAATAACAAAGGGCCATAACTCATTAAAATTTACATGGACAAAACCTATTGTGGACATGCACAACTTAGCAAACTACTTATCACTTCTAAGAAGTTTCACTGAATTCCTGCATGTAGTTGCTGAGAAATGGTACGGGCAAAATTTACCTAATTGTATAAAATAAAAGGCCATAACTCAGTGAAGATTAATCCAAACAAAACCTGGTTATCGCATGCACAACTTGGCTAACTGTTTATAACTTCTGTGAAGTCTCATTGAATTCCTATGAGTAGTTACTGAGATATTGTATATACACTGTATAAAAAACAACAAAGGGCCATAACTCAGTGAAAATTTAACCAACCAAGACAAGCTTAAAGCATGCACAACTAGGTTAACTACTTATCACTTCTGAGAAGTTTTATAGAATTCCTGGCAGTAGTCAATGAGAAATAGTCCGGACAAAATTTGCCTATTTATACTGTAGAAAAAAACAAAGGGCTATAACTCAGTGAAAATCAATCCAAACGAAAAATGCTTTAAGCATGCACAGCTAGGCTTACTACTGATCACTTCTGTGAAGTTTAATTGAGATCCTGTGAGTAGTTGCTGAGACATTGTCCGGAAAAAATCTGCCTATTGTATATACTGAATAAAAACAACAAAGGGGTATAACTCAGTGAAAATTAATTCGAACGAAAAATGCTTTAAGCTAGCACAACTAGGCTTACTACTGATCACTTCTGTGAAGTTTCATTGAGATCCTGTGAGTAATTGCTGAGAAATTGTCCGGACAAAATTTGCCTATTGTATATACTGAATAAAAACAACAAAGGGGTATAACTCAGTGAAAATTAATCCGAACGAAAAATGTTTCATTGAAATCCTGTAAGTAGTTGCTGAGAAATTCTCCGGACAAATTGTGTCTACAGACGCACGGACCGACCGACCGACCGACCGACCGACCGTCAAGCGTGAATCCAATATAGCCCCCATATATTTCATATCTGGGGGTATAATTAAAAGATTAACACATATTCAATATGAACTGCACGTGTGCCCTAGTGGTCTAAAACAGACAAAACGTCAATTCTACAAAATTGATAAAATAGTTGCTTTATGTCATTTGAAAGATACACACAATATAAGCTTTGAAGTACACACGCCTGTATCGTTACGGAACCTCTTTTAGACTTTATGAGACCTTAAGTTCGCAGCACTCACGTTTGACCGGTCGTTCATAACTCATCATGTGACGTCAATGCGGATGAATGTGTCAGAATAACCTTAACAATAAAGATGAAAAATCACCAAACACGAAACATGAAAACGATTAATTTATTATATCTACGTTTCGCCGCATTGGCTTTTTCAGGATAACAAATAAAAAAAAATACTAAAAAAAAATTATTCAGAATAACCTTAAAATTTCTAATGGAAAATACTGAATAATCATGTGTAAAACAACAACGCATCAGCTTGTCTTGATTCGAATGACTCGTTTTGAATTCAATTCCGTGTGCATGAAGAATATTGCGTGAATGACGATAACAAACTAACCATTACGGAGACCTTACACTCAAAAACAATACAAAATTGGATTGAATTCATATTTAAATAGATAATCATACCACAAACATTGCATTAATGTCGTAGATGTATTCGTTATTTCGTCACATAATTACATAATTCCAGAGATGGCATATTTCCGTAAATGTAGGGGTTCATTAATGCTGAACATGAACTGAATGTTAAATAATAGAAGGTTATGCTCGAATTAACTTAGATTTCCAATCTAAGTATTCAGACAAAAAAAATGCTTCATGATTGAATTCGCTTAATTAGCTTCTAAACTCCAGTCCTAGTTTAGCGTAAGCTGTATTAAACTGGAAACTACAAGAATTTCCTAGCAAATTCCTTCAGGAGAGATAATTATATTCCACTATACGGGTAATACGACCAACTGTGATAATTAAAACTAATTTAAACTAATACACCCATTAATTTTACTCACACAATGCATACAATTAAACGCATATGCACTCAGTTTAGACGATGTAGGCAATAAAATATTCTAGATATGAAAATATTTGAGAATATAAACTCTCCTTAGTTATACATCTGAAACTTCAGAGTTCTATCAGAAACAGGGACAATCAATGTACATAGATAGACTTCGGGAACCAAACACTGATGTCTACATAGAGGAAAACCTATATCGACATAATACATGTTGGAACCAGGCAGAACATAATTATAATATCGTTGTAAGGAAGTGATCTCTAAGTAAGCTTATTTAGTATATTTTCATCACTAAAGTGTTGTTGCAAACACTAAATCCTAATGTCAAATCAGTAATTCCTATGAACACAATGTGCTTATCTGGAGCTTTTTAATCACATCTTAGTAGCGGTCAAGTGTGTTCTACATGTACCCATGTAGATATAACATGATTCGACAAAAAAAGATCGAGGCTCTAAAGATTAAATCTAAAACAAATATGGTATTTTATATAGCTGAGATAAATGAATGGAGATATTAACTTATTGACCATTTCTCCACTGACCTAAACACCGAATGCCGGTAATGTATTAACACGATTGATGTATTTACATTCAAGATATCTATTCAAATATATAAGAACTTCATCAGATTTGTAAACAGAGTTTATATTTGAATTAGCCGCAGAACTCGTATAAGTAATTTTAAACTTCTCTTATTTCAAAGCCAATTTATTTTCTGATGTTTTAAATGCCACTGTTTGTACTCGTTTTTCTTGAGTAATAAACACAAATGCAAACGAACAAAACAAACGGACATGACTGTTCGTCAGCGCTGGACTTGTAATATTCGTCCGAATATTATTCGCGGCAGGTCACACTCTTCGTTTATCAAAATCAAGTCCTTTGTAATCGTTGACTTATATTTGTCGCTGGACTCCATAACAGCTTGGTTAAAAGAATGCCACATAAAGGAAATAGTGCGCAACTAAATGGTATGTTTATATAGAAGTATCTGGAATCTTTCCCCAATTAAGTGTGTCAGATCTAAATACATTTCAAATCATTCTATTGTAACTACATGGAAAGAGTCATGTATCTAAATAAGTGCTTGTCGGTAGATACATGAGATTTTCAAATGCGTAGAATTAAAACCGCGTATTCACTGTCCAATAAAATATCTTGCCGTAAAAGTAGTTCTACTTTTGGTCTTCGTTCGATAGTTCAGAAAAATCTCCACGGACGTATTCATGCATTTGCAACAATCTACCATCGATGTGTGTGTTTTGTGCCTTTCTAACATTTCTTAATATTACAAAGCGAATTCTCATTTAATCGTATTCACCAACTAGTGTTATTTTGATGACGGAATCGCTATTTATAGACTCACTCCCCGCAGTGGCTAGTAGCAAAGCGTAACCGATGTGGGGTGTTTGATTTATCGAAGGTTGAATGTTAAAACTGCGGCTTAAGAATAATAATTCGAGTCGCTAAATACGAACGTAAATTACTGGATACGTGCTTTTAAAATTTACTGTTTAAGAGTTCCTTTTACGCCAGATTATTTAGAATTACATAATTACGTCTGAATTTCATGCAACATCGGGTTAACTATAGGTCATATAGGTCTTACTCTACTGTGTCAGGACCTTTTTGATTTGAGTGACCCTGAATGTGTTCAATGCGACGATGTTCTGTTGTGTTAAAACCAGAAGAATCAATGTTTGTATTTACTGTTACTGAAGTGTTGTTTACTAGTTTTATACAATAAAGAGTTTTTAATGCAATTCAATTGTCCTCAATTAATGTGCTGATCATTAAACTTTCCAATATCAGGCTTTTTCATTTTAAAATTTTAGCAAAGGGACTATAGTAAAGCCCTAGCTTATGTCATTTACCTATATGCATATGACCTGCATTACAATATGAATGAAAAATCGGTCCGTAATTTTAAATGTTAAAATATTTGTATGGGCTCGAACTATGTGGGTACACATTTCTCTCTTTTGTCTCGTATGGTAAAAATCAAGTCCGACAGTACTTTCAGTACTTTGATTTTAACATGGTGTCGATTTTTCTCCGTATGTGTAGAAGAGGTCGACTTTTTGTGTAAGGATAAGTTAGTACGGGTTAGAATACAGTCCATGGAAACTGGTTAAGTGAACTAGCTGCCGTATGTAACTGAAATGTTGTTTAAAACGACGTTAAGCTCATTGAAATCAAACAAAATCTGGAGCTCATTTCGCTCATAGGCATATGATTCACCGGTGATCATCATCGGAGGTTAGTTTATAAACTGTACACAATTATGATCACCTCATTAACTTAAAGTCGTATAAAATACATAATAAAGACAATTCATCACGTTGTTACACTTCAAATAATGTCATCGAAAGCCATCATGATTACTCTATGTACACACTGACTGGTAGACATTTAAGTGCTTCAATAAATATTGACAAATGCTTGAAATAATTCGTAATGTAACATTAAGCAAACATGTACTTTTTTATGTCTATCAATCCGTAGACGATGATTTGATAGAACGAGGAAAGCGTCTGACAATCATTTAAGCACGGTGTATCAGTATTTTAAATCAAAACCGCATGCTTTAAATAATGCTATAAATACAGTTCATATTTATGTCTACATTAGCTACATTTCTTTCATTTGCTTTGCATGTGCACTTGCATACGTTTTTTAGATACATGTATTTGTATTTCTGAATAATAAGAAAGTTAAATCTTATTGATGAATTGTCCTGAATTTCTCCAAAGTGAAGTTTTTCAATCAAATGGCCAGGATTACCCAAACTAGTAATAGACACTACTCTATATACCCACAAAGAACTAGAATAAACTTGTACCCATGACTAAAATTCGTCTAGAAAACATTATACCTATTGAAATGAAACATAGGTATTCACACAAATATTGTAGTAACTGCACAGCTTTAATTATATGATAAAAAGTAATTATCATAAAATGGAAGACATTTCCAGACTTTGACAAATAAAAATGTAGGCTTTAAATCTTGAGTTTAGTCCCTTTAATTCTAAAGCTAACGTTGATATGATATGATAAACACCGTCAGAGCAAGAATCAGCCATCATTCTGAGTCTGTAATTACCAGGCCCCGTGGTTATAAAACTTGAGAACGGTCTCCAAGCTCAAAGCTCAATTTCGTTCTCAAAGTATTATGGTTGAAAAGATAGAACTGATTAATGTTTAAATACATATTCCAATCAATTATACTGTCAGACTAATGTATTAACAATATCATTATTGTTTGATCACGAATGACTTAGAACCATTAAAAGACAAAATATGAGATTTGAGCTCGGAGACCGATCTCAAGTTTTATAACCTCGGGGCCAGTAGTAATACTAAATATTATAAATACTAGAAATATTAGATCTATATATTACCACGGTGGAGGATCTATAACGGGATAATAACAGCATCAAGTCATTAAAACATCCCACCGATCGTCTGATAGCAACATTTATATGTAAATATATGTTCTAGTGTCACACACCGAGGACATGCAGATAATTAATTCAGCTAAGCTATAGACCTCATACTAAATATGATATTCTCCAGGGTTATCTTTTATTCAATATTAGCAGTTGTGTTTATTTCATCATTAGGAAGGGTCTATTAAATTTGGTTTCAATAGCTGAGTAACTTAAAAGTTCTTCAAGTATGGGGATGCTCTTAATTTAAAAATGTGGTATAAACGTAATTCATTGGCTGATCAAAGATTTTGAATTATAGCATTTTCATAAGTTTTAATATGAAATACATTTGTAAATGTCTTAGGTTTTATTTAATAGCATGTCCAAAATTATGATGATTTAGCCCCATCTCCAGTATATCACCGAATTCGTTCGTCCGTCCGTTCTTTCTTTATATTGTTTGTTCGAAGTCAGCTTGCATAAGGAACAGATTGTCTTTCGGAAAGGGATTTCCTATACAATAATATATCCAGGTACTCTATCTATAAACACTTGTTATTATCAATCATGAATACATTATGATATGCATTGATTTTAGCGAATCACGCCAGTAGGTGAAATGTACCTGATAAGCCACAGTGATATCGAATTAGATTGTTTATAAAAGTGACAGTTTGGACGATTAAACACGTTGAAATATTGTTTATAAAAAGTGTAATTACAAACAAAGACAATGTGGGGCTGTAGTTTTATTGTATCTTCTACTGAATTTCGTACAATAAACCATTTCTCAGATATTTGTGACGTGCAACGTGTCTGTCTAACTAATACATCTATATATACATATAGACACTTGATTCGAACAAGTCTATTTCCTCCAACTCTATGAAAACAAATGCATTCACCTGAATAAATTATCAGCGAATGCATTTGCATGCACTCTATATATTTAATGATGAATTTGAAATTAATTTAATGCAGTTATGCAATGGAGAATCAAATTATCTCACGCATCATTAACAATAACAAACGTTATCTAGTAAATCAGTTTTAACCAAATTATTTATTATACGCAAGATATAGATGGGAAACTAGTCACACCAATGGCTTTAGATAGTTTCCTCTTTAAAATAGTTTATGATCCAAACAAATAACATAAAACAAATCTGCATGCGCTTCAAATATTCTGCGAAGTCACTGTATCCAAACTGAGGACCCATTTGACTACATTCTGAAACACTATTTAACCATAATACAACTTTCTAAAGCGCAGACTTTGAATACAAGTACAAATGTATATCGTAAATATAAGCTATCTTTATCGCGGTTTTATTATGCAAAATAGCATCGACCTGGGATAGAGTCAATTGGTTTGTTTATGTAAATAATTCTCGCTGGAACTCATAAACATGCCCTTCATAATATCAGTTTTACGGATAATGCTAAATTGAAGTATAAATATTTGATGAAAAGTTTGCATAACATTACTAGTATAGTCGTGCACCGAAATATTTCATCGCCTTAACACATTTACGATTTTTTTTGTGTAAATTAATTATTAACCTGACAGCAAACGAGCAGTGCGGACATAAAACAATGCATGTATTTATTTATCAGAAATTCCAGGGAGAAAAAACGTTTCTTTTGGTTTCATTATGGTAACAAATTACCCCTAAATAAATGACATTTCTCAAAAAGACAATCAGTTTCATCTATGTTTCAAGCAAGTCTTTTTCAAACATCCATCAAAAAGGAATGATTTTTTTTCGCAAAGAGCATTTCGACTACAGAACCAAATTTCGCAAAGAATAGGCCAAAAATGGTTCCATTGACAAGAATGATTTTCGCTTTCCGAACAGAACAGGGACTTACACAGTATAAATGTCATAAAAACTTCGCTAAGTGGCGATCTTTTCAAATCGGTTTTCAATATTGTCATGGTCTTCTTCTACGCATATTCTAAATATCGAGTTTCAGCTCTGGAAAGTGATTAATCAGCAGTTATAAATGATCCAGAAGCCAAGCCTTCACCTCTGCTGAATCTTTGGGACTCCATTTAATGACACAGAACTGATCATGTAAATCCCATCTGGACAAGGGCATGCCCTCTATTAAATGTCAATGATTCGGACATAAACACGCGAAGTTACTATAATGGCGCCTTTATGGGATTAGCCGTTTGCTTAAGTGATTGATATAATACCAACTTGACTTTTAATGTTTTCACAAACAAATAAAAAATAGAGTTAACATGTCATTTCGACAAAATGTAATTCATAACTTGGATACAATATCTGTACATATAAGTAAGAATTTAAAATAACAGCCGATCAGCTTATATTCTATATACATGTATTCCAATAATTAGTTGTGGAGGGTTTGTGCCATTTGTATCGGTTCACAACAAGACAACGGAACAAGAGTTTGTTCCAGTAATTAAAATAGTTGTAAATGTTCATTACTGTTAATGAAACAGTGTTCATTCAATTCATTATGTTCACGGTAAGGAACGAAAAAATATCAATATACATATATAAAACATGTAATGGAAATTTCATTGTCATTTCTTGAATTTTGAGTAACGGAGTATAAATATTCAACATTATTACTGAAAATAACGAAAATGAAAATGAAAATTACGAAAAATTCCTCATTCAGTGAGGTGAATGTGGACAATGGAAACATCCAAAACATCAAAGTCTTTACAAAAACCTTCGTATCTGCATAATGCGATGGTATTATTATGTTATCTTAAAGTATATATGTTATCTTAAAGTACGTTCTTGTGCAACTCATATCAATATCCCATCTAATGAGAGCATAGACTTTGTTAGATGCATATAAACAAATATCAGATGAACTAAAAGGGAAATAACATCATTAGCAGAATAAAACAATTGCTTAATTAGCTTATCTTATTACTGCCGTAAGATAATGAATTATGTTATCTATATAATTAGAGATATTAACAATAAACCATTAAATTAACAGTCATAGTTGCTGTTTTGTCTTGTACTGTTTGTTACGGAATCCTGTTAGTGCCATGTCGAATGTCGTCCGTCGCCCCACAAACGCGACGCACGACAACGCGATACGACAATGCGACAACGCGATACGACAATGCGACAACGCGATACGACGCTCGACAACGCGATACGACATTGTAATATATCGTGCCAAAATTGGCCACTCAACATCACGACATTTTGACAAATGTCGTATAGCATTTTCGTCCGTCGTATCGCATTGTCGAGCGTCGTATCGCGTTGTCGCATTGTCGTATCGCGTTGTCGCATTGTCGTATCGCGTTGTCGTGCGTCGCGTTTGTGGGTCGACGGACGACATTCGACATGGCACTAACAGGATTCCGTAGTTTGTGGATGTTACATGGTACCATCAGTAAAACCCCAGGCGTACAGCTGACAACAACCACCAATCTTCCCTAAGCTGAATTTGTCCTGCGTCGAGTAAGATATACGCTCACACGGGGGACAGTAATTATTTCTCAGAGACCATGGCCAGTTGACCACACGAGTTACGAACTTACACCGCGAGTAGGACAAATCTTGTCATACATAATAATATCAAAGAACTACATGTATATAAAAGGCAACATAAACCTCGTGACCGCCAATTCGCTTCTCAATACAGTACAAGTTTACAAAGTGACCATGCACTGTATACCAACTCGTTTTATAACCATTTGTCCAGCTAACGACAATGTCTCTTTATGTGAGAAAGCAGGCAGTTGATTACGGAGGATGGGAGTCTAGTACTGGTTCTTCCCAGGAACGATGGTTAGGTACACTGTCCGCATCATATGACTTTGACTGTTGAAAACGGGCGTAAAACTCAAACAAACATTACAACCATGTCCGTTTACTTTTTGGGCAGATGTTCAATATTTCCGCCGTAGTTCAATTTTATCACATGATCACCCCAATATAGAAATATTTTCTTGATCCAGAAATGGTCTTTATATCAAACGTGTACTGTTAAGTGAATATCATATGATGGCTGATTTATGCCATGTTGTATTTTTGCTTTTTCGCCACAACAAAGAGAAAATGCGAAAAAGCGAAAATACGACAAAGTTGAATGTGTCGTATCTTTGCATTGTTGCATTTTCGCATTGTCATGGCAAAAAAAGCGAAAATACGACATGGCATAAATCAGCCACCATAATATCACGCAAAAGTCCTTCAAAAACTCGTTCAATAAACGGTAAGCCAAACTTGTTTTCAGATAGGGTTCATTAGTATCCTTCATTTAGATTACAACATAAAAAGATGAATATGCCGAAATGAAAATATCAGTTAGACCAAATTGTAAGAGTAACTGGTTCATGATATTATTTAATTTCATAATCAAATTTGATTAATTGCTATTATACTGAAATACACAATTTGATACTGGAAGTAATTAATAAAGTTACATTGATTCAATTTTGGCGTATATCGCTTTATTGTTTCATTATATGATCACCATGATTGAACCTGTGTTACTAATTAAATAAATATGCAGGCTTTATCATTCATGCGCATACAAGTTACATCTGCTGTCGCTGATTATTCATTTTATAGAATTAGTCATGTAGCTTAGTCATTAGTGTCACATTTCGAGGATACACTGTACACTTAAGTTTTAATGGGTAACCAATCAGTTCTGTGCTGTCCACAATCGTCACACATGCAGTCACCGAGTTCCTTACTGCAACACGAAGCAAGTTGTAAGACAACTAAACTCGGGTTTGGTGTCTTCAGACAAATGTTAAAGAGAAACGTGTGTCTCGGACCCGAAATATCGTCACATCAGTAGCCATTGGATCCGTTCCCTATCTATAGCTGAGAGGGTCAATTTTTCTACTGTTAATATAATTTTCTTTTCCTAATTACAGTTTTAGAAATTTTGTGTCGGAAGTTAAAGGTGTATATATTAGAATAGATTTGTTCGTACATTTTAGATATATGTAAAAGTGAACAGTTATTTGTAAATCATCAGGGTGTCAATGGTTGTAAAAGAAACGCGTCATCCTATTTGAAAAAAAAATCATAAATTAACGAAACAACTTCACGTAGCACGAATAATGCAGGTAGAATTATATCTCACAATTTTAGCTTTATCAATCATCAAACATGTCTTTATCATTGATTGTAGATTAATAATTTACGTACATAAAGATCCAACACGCTAGAAAAAATATTGGTACATTCAATTCAAATACGTTATGTCAACTGTATTATACATACAGTCTCTACGTGTTACATTTTATTATTCAAAAAGTAGTCCACCACATGTATACATGACTGTAATTATACATATTAACCAAGTCGTTGTATTTGAAAACGTCAAATATGCATTTAAAGTGACTTTAATTGACGTTTTGAAGAAAATAAATGTCAAAGAAGGGTTAAGAGTTTTGTACCGTTAATATAGTTGATATTAATTGTCGCTTTTTGTAAAGGATCCAAAATACAAGTTAAGACATTAGTAGGAACTTAATAAAGAAAATACTTTAAGAGTATAACAATAGCAGGTGGTCGATATTATACACTAGATGTTACACTAGGTGGTGTGTAGAGATTGAATAATATGCTGAAAATTTAAATTATACACCATTTACATAATATTATTATGAACTCGCACGTACAACTTCGTGTTATAAAAAGATACAGACAATCATCTGCTTATTCATTGACTGAGACCATCTGCGGATGGAGACTATATAGACCGGTTGTTTTATTTCAAAAATGAGTTATTGCAGTCAATTTTTTTATTATTATTTTACATAAGTAGTATTTATTTTATAGTTTTATTTACAAGCGGTGTCGTCGTAAGAATAACACGTCGTTTTATTTACAATCGGTGTCGTCGTAAGAATAACACGTCGTTTTATTCACAAGCGGTGTCGTCGTAAAAATAGCACGTCGTTTTATTTACAAGCGGTGTCGTAAGAATAACACGTCGTTATTTTTGCATTACGGTGCCGTAAGAATTAGACGTCGTTTGTATTACAAACGGTGTCGTGAGAGTAGCACGACACAAACTAAAAAACAAGGGCGTATGTGCGACTCTACCAAGAGGATCGCTATACACCAGATCATGAAATGATATAATAACATAATTTTAGCACCTTTTATACCACTGTGCTAATGCTAGTAAACAACTTTTGAATATGTATATTCTATATTAAAGTTATGTCCAATAAATCTATTTTAGTATTTACTGACTGTAATGTATTTTCATGGGCTGGTGTATGGTAAATTATACTTAGTGTCTTTTTATTTGAGTAACAAAATACTGAACGATTTAATAGATATATACAAAAAAAATAAAAACATGCTTTAATTTTCGTCCATATTGTAATATTTGTGCCCCGGGCATTAAAGCAATCTAAACGGTATAACTGTATCACACCTTCATATAACTAACATAACAAAAACGCTTTTGAACTTAACTATTATGTGAATCATTATTTTAAACAATAGGTATTTAATTATTGAAGCACTTGCAATCATGAGAATGTCGATATTTACTTACCTGTGGACGAATCAGTTTGTTTTATTCTATATAGTCATTGTATACATCAACAAAAATGTATTTAGTGTACAGATATACCTATTTTATATACATTACAAGTTAAACGAATTTGAAGGATATTCAAGACATTACAATAATCTGCAATGTTGATGGAAGGATACTAACATTCGTGCAGTCAGTATCATACAACATAATAATTCGAAGTAATAATCAATGAAATAATATCTTCAATGTTGAGTTAAATTTCTGAAACATCAAAAAATGGAAAGTCGCGAAGCAATTACTCATACAATAAGTTGTTTAAAATTATTCTCAAATAAAATTCACTGATTTGTAACTCAGACATTTTACAACACATCAACACATTGTTGTACATATGGTAAAACATTCATTATAATGACCATATTGCAGCTAATAACGGTCTGTCTGAATAGTGTGGTGCTTACTTTATTAAGTTGAAACATATCTAGGAAATATTGAAAATCCTTCAGAAAAAAGGTCCTTCAATTGAATAGTATTTATGTTAAACTTGCCGCAGTGTGAGGTTGTACACCAGAAGTGTGCAATGTCACCCTACACCTGTTTCATTATAAAACTAATTTAATTGTTGATTAATTTGTTATAAAGAAAACATTACATCAGCTCTGCTTATTTCTTGTCTTAAACTTTTCTACAGCTAAAATCATTAGAATGTAAATGAAGAAGTTTAATGAAAGTATTTGTCATAAAATCTAAAATGTGCACGTATATGAAGCATGTTGAATGATAATTATCAGCAAACGGCATGCTTCGGTAAATATCGTATGTGTTTAACTTCGGAGTCGAATCAAAACGATTTTAAAACTTGTAATTTTAAATTTATGTTATATTTATACATGTTCATGCATACATTTGTATTTTTAGACATGAATTCGCACACAAGTTAACAGGCGTATCCGTGATTTTGATTTAATAGATGTGCATGTAGTTACTATTGTTTGCTTACCTGTTAAAAGAATGACGAAGGTTTTATGAGATGTGTATATTTTAACGTTAGACAGAAACATGACTGACAATGTCATACGATTTCTGACCTGAATCTGTTTAAAAACTGTTTTTTTAAGCGGAAATCCTGTCATTGTCTTCTTCTAACTGCCACCGAGTATGATAAGAAACGACTTATTTTATATAACAAAACCAGTAGGATTCAAGAAAATATATTTAAACCCCACTTAGCGACCACTTCACTATTATAACCACCACGATTCAAGTAAATAGGATCGGACCTTTATCAACCACAACAACAATTTCTTCTTCTTAATATCACCAAGACCGTTATTCTTATCAATACATGGTCTTTATATTAGTGTTTTTATCGTCCATTCTTTCAGGATAAAATATTCCAGTTTCATTGTCTTTGGTGAGCGGTGAAGTCGGCTTATATTTGTTATAAAAAAAGCACAACTGCATTACATAAAGAGTCACCAATAAGTAAGTGGCGTAGTTAAAGCTCGAGCATGCATAGTGATAAATGCATCAAAAGTACGATGCTTTTGTTCTGTTGGAAACTATGGTATATGATACACTAAATGAAGTATTAATAGCTTAGAGGTTTAAATGTTAAAACATAATTAACAATATAATGATTGCCTGAATAGCAAACAGTGTTCATAGATTGCTGAGATTATAAGCTCTTATAACTTCGGAGAAACATAAAACCAGTATTATTTCAGGCAAACAAAATTCTGAAACATCGAATAATTACACGTAATTGGGCGCCATTACATAACGTTAAATAGTGTTTAATAGCGGTATTATATGTAAATGATTGCCAGTAAAGGTTTATTATTAATCACAGACAGTTATAGGAATTACAAAATCGCTAGTTGCACCTTATATCTACGTATAACACATTAAATGCCAAAGACATGCGTCTAAACATGTTGATTACTTCGAGTTGGGTCTTATGCCTGACAACCGTGGAATCCCGAATAACAGACAGGCTGGTGGCGCACTTACACGATTTGATAAGCACATCCGTTAATTAAACACATACGTCTATAAGTACATTTGTATTTCAGTATTGTTTTAAATAAAATACCCCGACATTCTTGACAGAATAAGATTATATTGAAAACAGCAGTGTATTTCGATAAACGGTGAGGATTGGAAATATATGACATTCAAATCCATGATGATCCAGAAGTTGAAGGTCAAGTTGTTATATTCATTCAGCTTTTATCATTATCAATATATACCTTTGATACGATTAATTTGTGAGGGATGGTGATTTATATTATAAGTATTCTAAGTGAGAATGTATTCGCTTTAAGCACATGCAAATTATGCGACATGTTAACGAACTCGGAAGTTAAATTTAGAATATTTACTGGTTGCTACACGTGTCACGCAATATTATATATACTGTATTTTGCATTTTGAAACCAAAGATATGTGAGTCAGATTTATAGATATAATGTGTGCATACTCAAAAGTATAACTGACATGAATTGATAAATACATAATTAGGAATACATTAAAATGTATTGAGAACAAAATACATTTAATAAATAATTAAATATAAATAATCCTGAATATTTTTTCCGAATCAGAATATATATATAATTACAATATTTCTACAAATATATGTACCAGTTTTTTGTGATAAAATTAACAGAGCCGATAGTCCTATGTGTCAACAAAACGTTAAGATTAAAGATACGGTGTTACATATAAACTGAATCGTAGAAATTTGTATACAAATATTTTAATATATTACCTTAATTTTCTATATGACCTTTAACATTATCCACGCTAACATCCATTGCCTATAATCATACTCCGGCACTTCTAGTTTTCATTGAACTAAAATCCCACTGTTTATATAGACACATGAATTAATACAGCTATAAAAAGGGCGACACTTTCCCATAAGTATGTATTATATTAACAAAATTCAAACATATGAACTCTCTAAAATATGTCTATTTAAACAGAATCACCACCGTGTTATAAGTTAAAACAGCAACAATGTTCGGATAAGTATATTTGCCTAGGTTTGGTAAAATTATCTCAGTATTAGAATAACCTGTCACACGGAATGATGTATGGTCGCCTTATTTCAAAATATTAAACCAACAAGCGTTTTTAACTCGGACAGTATGCATTAGGCAATGATATAGAACACAATAACAATATATAACTGATCTCTACAGTTAATTAATCTTACACTATTATCATTGTTTCATTACTGACACTTTTTATTGAGACATTCTCGTGAGGGTTGATTCACAGTTGGTTGCTTAAGCATAAACTATTCATTAAAATGTGGGTTACGTATCAAAATCAACTACGCGTCTTAATTTTAACTATTATACAAACACATAACTCTGAAGAATTGGATAAGAAAATAATACGCGAAAATCACATTTTATTCCATTCCGGATTATCATGCTGAAATTCAAACATGGTAAAATTGTTAATGTAAAGTTTATGTAAATGTAATATAATTATCTATTTCATGTGATACTGTATTTAACTGGCTGGTAGTTTTCATACATGATCAGATGGCTCAAGGGCTTGTATTTATCCATCATAAGATTGATGCATATACAGCTTTCAGCAAAATGTCGGCGGATACTCACAACAGCTTTTAAAGTTGAGAAAAACTCTCAAGTCGAGCCAGCCGTTACAAGTTAATGCTATCTTGTTTTTTCTGATTTGTCGCGAGCGACACAAATATTTAATATGCCTTGATAATTAACCCAAAATACCAAATAAATACCTAGCATGTGGTTAATAAAATAAAATTTAGAATTGACCAAATACAGTGGAACTATTTTCAGTCTATTATTATATATCTAAACGCTGATTCGACGTTCCAGGCTAAAATGACCGTTCATTCTCTAAACACTAAAATAACAAGAACACGGATGCCCCCCTAAAGGCCAACTGGATAGTAAGACCTTGACCTTTGACCTCTTGAACTTAAAAGCAATAGGGGTCGTCTATATGTGATGACTAAACTTCAAACCAAGTCTGAGGGATGTAGGCCCAATCGGTCGGACAAGGTTTGGTAACGGACGGACGGCCGACATATGCAAAGCATATCTTCGAAAGAGGACATAATAACAGTCATTTTGAGATTAGCTACCTAAGGCGAAATTCTACTTTGATGATAACTACAATAGGTTGCGAGCCAAATTATCCACACCTAAAATGGAAGTTTTGCCAATTGCATACAACAACATAAGAACGAACACATTTCACTTTAATTAGCAACTTTTGAATTCAGTCATTCAGCTTTACGACCTTCTACTATGCACAATGAAGTGACTACCTTTAGAGCTTTAAAATACTAAATTTGCTCCTCTTGTCGGATATAAAGAACTGAGATGTCATTGTGTTGCATACGAGTCAACCGGGAACCAGTACATTTGATTATTGGCAATCCTGTATTCGGGAAGTTTTTTGTCCGCCTGACCGATTTTTTCTTGTTCTGAACATGTTGTGTGATCAACATACATTAAAGTAACATTATATACTGGAAACAGGAATAAGATCCCGCGAGTACATACCAACAATATGATGATGATATGTGACTGGAATGTTATTCATCATCAATATTTGATAAGTAAGTACTGGTCGCATAATGAATAATTCATCATACATGGAGTCTACATAGTGGCTACTAATATTTTAAGTATAATCAATGTTATTAATGTACATAATTATACTAGTAAAACAAAAAGGAGAGATCCATGACAGTGTTCCAAGTATTGACGTCAAGACAAATACAAAATTCACAGTCACGCAGAATGTAAAGAGTAACAAGTTCAACGAAGCATTGAATCAAACAAATTATTTGTTGTTGTTGTTTTTTTTTCAATTAAATGCGTTATATTGGATGATATGTGAGTGCCATTAAATTGTGTGTACAACAAAAACGCGTTTTCATCTTTGGGGCACATTTCTATTTTTGCACTTTTCTTGCATAGCTTTTATGTTGATTATATATTGTATTATTTTCCATCACGCCAGGTTAGCTTGGGGGAACGACAATTTTGATGGGAAGGTGAAATATTCCAATCATAGTTCATCATTAATGTAGTTGAGGTTAATTACAACACTTGGCTCTAAAACGCTTCCGTAGATTACAGTGAACGCTGCAATTCAATGAGAATCAAAAGATGAATCAAGCTTTCAGAATAAGAATTTTCTTGGCGTTATTATACTTAAGTTCCAGAGAAGCTATAATATCACAATGTAATCCGCGGTAATCCTTGCTTTAAAGGGACATAAAACACATGTCTTTATTTTCAGCAAATTGATTTCAAAAACCCCAGGATGCAGGTTTGATTGTCATTTTGGGAACCGCTTGAAGATATTCGAAAACAAATCTAAAAACTGGGGATTTAGCCTTTGTTTGTAATTGACAATCTAGGAAAAGATTTACATCATATGTTAACAAAGAACACAAAGTCATAGTGAAAATAATAAAGAATTCATGCTATTTATATGGAATAATGATCTAGTACTCAATATTACCTCGCCGCCATGTTGGCTGCTCGAAACACGGAATACAAAAAAATAGGGCAATACAATATTTAATTTTTACTCAATTGAATTTTACTCATTTTCCTTCTTGCCAAAAAAGAAAAAAAATGCTTAAAACCTATGCAGCGATTGCTTTATAGAAATGTCGAACGTAAAACAACATAGCGACTTTAGGAACTATTTAACATATCTATAACTCAATATATTACATATATATAATAACTCAACATATCACAACAGTTTACATATACAATAAATCAATAGTTTACATATCTAGAACTCTTTTAGGCGTCATTATGTGATTTAAGTACACGTTAGCAATTTGCGATAGCATTGTTACTTATACAAAATACAAAAATAAATATTGGTGTAATTCGTTGCTGAATAAAAGATTCCGGCGACACTTGTTAACACTTTAAAAATTATTATACAGTATAATTAATACATTGCTCTGTGTCTAATATATATCGGTCAAGTGAAAAAGATCTACAGGTCCTCAGTAATATTTGGTTACGTAAAAATAACCAGGCTTGTTCATAGCCACCTGGAGATATTTAGAAAATTCTGGGTGGTTGGTAAAATATTTGTTTATATCTGTATTCATTAATCCGTCTGGCACAAGTTTATCAACGTATACAAAAGTCATATATAACTCATAGTTATTTGATTAAGTGGAAATGCATAATTGATGGATATATAATCCATTTAAAACGTTTAAAGGTCAAAGATATTTAGGTCTTTACGCCAAACATTAAAAAAGTGGTTCGTTTCTTATAAAGCATATCTATTCGAACATCAATGAAGGGACGCAATTCTAGTTTGACTTTAGAACAGCATAATTATAAAAATGGTTCTAAAATATCTTCATGGGTATCAGTCATAAGTGATTATTGTGGTGATATCTTAATGATAATCAAAACAATAATGAGACGAATATCAAATTGAGTGACTTTTGCTTTTAGATATTTCCAACGTATTTGAAGACATATAGGCAAACGTTGAAAAAATGGCTGCAGCAGAAATAATAAAATAACATAATTATGTTCATTTTGGTTTATTTTTTTATCTTAAATACTTGCGAATAATAGGATTTTTCAGATTTAGAAAAAAAGAAAAATCTGGTTCATATAAATGAGATCCTTTGATATATCTCACACCGTGATTGTTTCTTAATGAGGAAATTACGTTTAAAGGCAAGCAGAAGGAACGAAAATCTAAACGCTTTAATCCAGTTTTGAATGTTATTGAAGAGTTATCCTCCCTGAATAATGTAAATGAACAGTTATCCTCCCTGAATAATGTAAATGAAGAGTTATGCTCCCTGGATTATTTTGATAAAGAGTTATGTTCCATGAATAATGTCATTTCTCTATTCATTACAATACGTACGGACAACATTAAAGTACTTAAACACGCAGTTGTTAATTTGCTCTAACTTACCTCCGTTTTTTTTTTCTTAAATAAAAGATATGATAAATAAATACCACTCAGACTAAATATTCGGAAGCACTTTCAGAAGAATAATTTTCTTGCTGTTTCTTATTCCAGCAAAGAAGTTCAGACGGAACCTAATAGACCATAATCATAATGGCAAATGATGCGGATTTGTCTTGGACAGATGAAGACAAATATTATGTATTACATTCTAAGCGAAATTCATACTTCATAATACATTCAGAGAGGCTAAAATGACGACTCAAATATTTCCGTAATCAAGTTTAATTGCTCCAGAAGTATTACATGCCTTTTAGGATTTAGTTAGGAGTACTTAAGTAAAAAGGGTTCATTACTTTAAAACCTCGTTGAAATTCACGACCAAATAATGAAACTGATTAAACGTATGCAAGTATATGTTAGCGGATGGTACCTTTTGACAAATAATCCACTTATACCCCGAACTGAGACCCGTAAATCAAACAATTAGTAATAATCATTACCTTGTTAGTTGAATATCTTATCTCAGATAACTGTTTTAATTGGAGGAGAAACTACCTGAAATTAGACAAAATGTATCAATTAATACAACAGTCATATAACCACACACTACTTGAAAACTTACTTATTTCAAAATTTAAGTAAACCTAGAAATTTAAGACCATCATATCATTTTTTAAATAGTTTCAACTTCTTTTCCTGTATCATAGATAGATAAGTTTATTAAAGGGGCATACCCTAAAACTGACAAACATTCTGTGAAAATGTAAAAATGTGTTAGATTTATATGTAAAACAATATATAATGGATAATTGCAAGAAGAACTTGGGTCATAAAATGACTAGTTTAGGTACTAGCCGCAAAAATCATAGCTATGAATAATAAATCACTTCCACCCAAAAATTGTACAGCACATTCCTAAGAGTTTCCGATCTTTTATGGAAACTAATATTTTTTTGTGATTTTATTTTTAATTGGATGAATTTTTGGCTGAAACTTTCTTCGTCGGCTTTTTCCTTTACAAGCTTTTAATTTATCATCATTTTGCCTTGATTCTAGATGCACCAAGTTGTAGGATATGCCCCTTTAATTCCTGTGCATTTACAAATACATGAGGACATTATAATTATAAGTATAAACAGACAGTGTGACATAATTAAAATCAATTGCAAATACAATTCACATAAATGCCAATACATACATTGCTATATTAGTATAAAATAATTAACTATGCATTCAATGCTTAAAATATTTCTTTTATCATATGCTATGATCATGCAAAGTTTAAAAAATCTACGAAATATATTTCATTTTCCCCATATGTCTATGTGAAAAAAACTGGAAACTTTAGCAAACTAATGTCTTTATATTGATCTTAATATCAAGTTATTTTTAAAGGCGTCGACTTTTTAGTAAAGCTTAGAATGAATGAATAAAATAGTTAATGAATTAATTTATGTTAGAACGAACGAACGAACGAACGAACGAATTAATGAACAAACAAACGAACGAACGAACATTGATGACATAAACAAAAATATCTTATGCAAGAACGACTGTAGACCTTGATCAATAAATCTTTAATTCCTGGTATTTTGGTATTAATGGATGGTTAAGCACCATTGGCGATGACTTAGTTTCGTTTCGCACTTGTTTGAATCATGAATTATCTGAGGGTTGAACTTAGATACGGACATCTCTATATCTTACTGTATATTATAATAATTAAGAATATTTGATTAATAATTGAAAAAAAAACACGCAAATAAATAAGTGACATGATTTTCTGTAGTCCGTGCATTTTTCCCTTCGTAATACAAACCTCTAGTCTAACATCATTAACATCATTGTGTATATCAATATTGCTTTAATCGACTTTGAAATCATGTTTTTAAAAGTTTTGCAGAAAAAACGAAATTTAAGCGTTCTACATAAACTCATTTTTTCTTACATTAATCATGATATACAACTACTTTGCCAAAAATAAAGGCGTGTCTGATTAGCATCAAGCACTGGAAGGTTGACTTTTAGACTCACCTCACTTTTTGATTCTCAACAGATTCCACGTGTTTTTTTATTTTGCTAAGATAATTATCTTATCATTATATCAATTCTGCATAAACAACTCAGTTCAAACTTGTGGAATTTTACAGTTAACCAAGTCTATAAGTCTAGTCGCTGATGTTCGGAATATCGAAATGATATCTAGAATACAAGACGCACGTTTTCATTAACATTTATCTCAGAAAAAAATATTTGTCTTTCTCATATAAACCTCTAAATTATTGGTACATAAATATTGTTACATGGAAGGGAACTCAATATCAGAAACTCATTTTAATTTCAATTAAAACTTTATTAAATCGAAAATAGGTTATTTTACTTTTTTAATGACACCAATTAAAGTTTCACAATATGAAAAAAATTCAGAAAAAAATAATTAGATTTTTGTGTTTTATTTCAAACCAGCAATTCGGAAAACATGTTAGATACTGAAAATAGTATTAAACTTAGCAGTACTACTTAAAGTTAACTTATTATAGAATAATATGAATAATCATTATATTAATTATCTGCCAGTTGTTTCAGTTGATTTATCACAGCACTTGAAGGGGGGGGTAACTTTTTTTCAGGTTAAATATGGCGGCTAGTTCTCCTAATACGTTTTTTCTGGACGTTATTATAACTAGTACTGACTTACCCATCCACAAGGAACCGACAATTTATCCACATTTTCGAGGTACACGACAGGTAAAGATAAGTCACGAGCGAAACACTGGAGGGTTCATAAATGTCGTATGTATAAAATACCTCAAACACGGACCACCTCAATATTCAGACCCCCTATTTATTGTGACAACATGTCTATAGTGACTATCTTTCTATAGTGACCACCTATCTATAGTGACCACCCATTTATAGTGACCACCCATTTATAGTGACCATCTATCTATAGCGACCATCCATTTAAAGTGACCACCCATTTATGGTGACCACCCATTTATAGCGGCCACCCATTTATAGCGACCACCAATTTATAATGACCACCCATTTATGGTGACCACCCATTTATAGCGGCCACCCATTTATAGTGACCACCCATTTATAGTGACCACCCATTTGTAATGACCACCTATCTATAGCGACCATCCATTTATAGTGACCACCCATTTATAATGACCACCCATCATTTATAGTGACCACCTATCTATAGCGACCATCCATTTATAGTGACCACCCATTTATAATGACAACCCATCATATATAGTGACCACCCATTTATGGTGACCACCCATTTATAGTGACCACCCATCTATAGTGACCACCCATTTACAGCTTCTCCACATATATAGGAAAATCGACATTGTTTAAAAATGTTCATGTTACATGTTACAACCTTAGGTCGACATGAGGCAGTTTGAGCAACTCGATTTTCCAGGTACACGACAGGTAAAGGTAAGTCAAGAGCGAAACACTGGAGGGCTCATGAATGTCGTATGTATAAGAAAAACTCACACATGGACCACTTCAATATTCAGACAACCTATTTTTAGTGACAACCTAGTCATTGTAACCACCTATTTTTAGTGATAACCTAGTCATTGTAACCACCTATTTTTAGTGATAACCTAGTCATTGTAACCACCTATTTTTAGTGATAACCTAGTCATTGTAACCATCTATTTTTAGTGATAACCTAGTCATTGTAACCATCTATTTTTAGTGATAACCTAGTCATTGTAACCACCTATTTTTAGTGATAACCTAGTCATTGTAACCACCTATTTTTAGTGATAACCTAGTCATTGTAACCATCTATTTTTAGTGACAACCTAGTCATTGTAACCACCTATTTTTAGTGATAACCTAGTCATTGTAACCACCTATTTTTAGTGATAACCTAGTCATTGTAACCACCTATTTTTAGTGATAACCTAGTCATTGTAACCATCTATTTTTAGTGATAACCTAGTCATTGTAACCACCTATTTTTAGTGATAACCTAGTCATTGTAACCATCTATTTTTAGTGATAACCTAGTCATTGTAACCATCTATTTTTAGTGATAACCTAGTCATTGTAACCACCTATTTTTAGTGATAACCTAGTCATTGTAACCACCTATTTTTAGTGATAACCTAGTCATTGTAACCATCTATTTTTAGTGATAACCTAGTCATTGTAACCACCTATTTTTAGTGATAACCTAGTCATTGTAACCATCTATTTTTAGTGATAACCTAGTCATTGTAACCATCTATTTTTAGTGATAACCTAGTCATTGTAACCATCTATTTTTAGTGATAACCTAGTCATTGTAACCACCTATTTTTAGTGATAACCTAGTCATTGTAACCACCTATTTTTAGTGATAACCTAGTCATTGTAACCACCTATTTTTAGTGATAACCTAGTCATTGTAACCATCTATTTTTAGTGATAACCTAGTCATTGTAACCATCTATTTTTAGTGACAACCTAGTCATTGTAACCACCTATTTTTAGTGATAACCTAGTCATTGTAACCATCTATTTTTAGTGATAACCTAGTCATTGTAACCATCTATTTTTAGTGATAACCTAGTCATTGTAACCACCTATTTTTAGTGATAACCTAGTCATTGTAACCACCTATTTTTAGTGATAACCTAGTCATTGTAACCATCTATTTTTAGTGATAACCTAGTCATTGTAACCACCTATTTTTAGTGATAACCTAGTCATTGTAACCACCTATTTTTAGTGATAACCTAGTCATTGTAACCATCTATTTTTAGTGATAACCTAGTCATTGTAACCACCTATTTTTAGTGATAACCTAGTCATTGTAACCACCTATTTTAGTGATAACCTAGTCATTGTAACCATCTATTTTTAGTGATAACCTAGTCATTGTAACCACCTATTTTTAGTGATAACCTAGTCATTGTAACCACCTATTTTTAGTGATAACCTAGTCATTGTAACCACCTATTTTTAGTGATAACCTAGTCATTGTAACCACCTATTTTTAGTGATAACCTAGTCATTGTAACCATCTATTTTTAGTGATAACCTAGTCATTGTAACCATCTATTTTTAGTGATAACCTAGTCATTGTAACCACCTATTTTTAGTGATAACCTAGTCATTGTAACCATCTATTTTTAGTGATAACCTAGTCATTGTAACCACCTATTTTTAGTGACAACCTAGTCATTGTAACCACCTATTTTTAGTGATAACCTAGTCATTGTAACCATCTATTTTTAGTGATAACCTAGTCATTGTAACCATCTATTTTTAGTGACAACCTAGTCATTGTAACCATTTATTTTAAGTGATAACCTAGTCATTGTAACCACCTATTTTTAGTGATAACCTAGTCATTGTAACCATCTATTTTTAGTGATAACCTAGTCATTGTAACCATCTATTTTTAGTGATAACCTAGTCATTGTAACCACCTATTTTTAGTGATAACCTAGTCATTGTAACCACCTATTTTTAGTGATAACCTAGTCATTGTAACCACCTATTTTTAGTGATAACCTAGTCATTGTAACCACCTATTTTTAGTGATAACCTAGTCATTGTAACCACCTATTTTTAGTGATAACCTAGTCATTGTAACCATCTATTTTTAGTGATAACCTAGTCATTGTAACCACCTATTTTTAGTGATAACCTAGTCATTGTAACCACCTATTTTTAGTGATAACCTAGTCATTGTAACCACCTATTTTTAGTGATAACCTAGTCATTGTAACCATCTATTTTTAGTGATAACCTAGTCATTGTAACCACCTATTTTTAGTGATAACCTAGTCATTGTAACCACCTATTTTTAGTGATAACCTATTTTTGGACCAAGTTTCTATTTTCTGTTATATTTTAAATTAATAAAATTAGACCACCTAAATATTGGCGCAAAATGTATTTAGCAAAGTTCCACGGGAGGGTGGTCTCCATTATCAAATGGTTATGTTCCCTATCTAGAAATCACAAGTCCATCATCGCCTTCAGTGTGAGTACCATCCGGGACTAGATGATCTTCACATGTGAGGAAGCTGACCATGCAGCTAGCTTATAGAAGGTTGGTGGTTCAATCAAAGGGTACATAAGAGGTTTTCCTCACTCGTTACAGCTGGAAATGATGATCCTGGTGCTACGTTAATCCCAGATAAAAACAAGTCTAGTACAGACTATGTAATCGAGTTAATAATGTAGACAGTCTAAGTATTAAATTGATAACCAAAAATCATGGTCAACTTGGGAGAATGAAACAGACAGAGTTTTAACGTATACAGACCAGATTGCCACAATTTGTTGTTTGTTACATACTTCCTTATTTGTGTAGATATACAACACCGAGAACAATATTAGTTTTCAAAACTCGATTTTTTCCGACCAAATATTTTCAAATGACAGTACGTAGATGAAACGTTGACTATGTTCGTAAATATAGATCGTATTTTCTCACGCGAGTTCGTCCTTTGGAAGGGAATATATCACACCAAAATATATTGCTCATAAAACGTACACACAGAAATACGTCCCTGAAATAATCTTAAACATGATATATTAGACTTCTTGAGACATTTAATTGTGCCCAAGTAGTATTTTATGTCAAAAATGTTGAATAAATTTCTTCCGTGAGTGCTTAATTTTTGGAAAAATATAGATATCGAATTATACGTATATATAAGCCAAGTCGCGTACTACATATTTGCGTGATGTACGAATTCAACGTAAAATAATAATGTGTTTGCGTTGTTGGAAACTGAACGATAGATCAGACTTCCATAGTTGTCACATCCGTCATTCAATTGTTACATGTTGCAGGTGCAGTCTTTGTTAGTTCAGCTTTCTTCCAGTTCTTTGACTTTTTCTCAGGGGTCTAACTTGAATCAGTGGGTGCCTTCTTCAGCTTAAACAGTAAATGAATATCCCTGGCGTACGCTATGATTTGAGCTGTCAAACTTATATTTTGTAATTTAGACTGTCAAAATCATATTCTGCAATTTAGACTGTTAAACATCTGTTTATGTAATTTGAGCTGTTAAAATCATAGTAAGTATTTTGGGCTGTTAAAATCATATTCTGTAATTTAGACTGTCAAAATCATATTCTTTTTTAAGCTGTTTAAATTCACTTAAAATGTTCTTAAATTGCATTTAGCTAAGCTCTGTATTGTCATCACATATGAAGCAATCAATGATAATCGTTAGTTAAAAGTACATCACGTAACGAAGTCCTTACTTATCTCATATTCGGGTTGATACGGAATGATACATTTTTCATGTTTGTTTTATGGCATAAATCGGCATGAGTCAACTGACTGAAGCTATTCATAAAATGAGATTTCGTAAAAACATAGGAAATCAAGCGTTGAAATGAATAACCAATACTATAATTTGATACTTTATTACATAAGCATGTCCCTAGACATAAATCGAATCCTGTTTTTATGAACGACACAAGTCAAGCTTAACTAATCATAGAATGACGATATTCTTGTTCTTTTCACATGTATTTATAGTATTGAACCATGCGTACAATGGTTTTTGAAATAAAAAAAAACGACCCACATGGTGTGAATAATGCAGAAACTCGCAAGGATTGTCATAATTATATTATTATAATGTGGTGTGAGATAGAAATACAAAATGTAAACCAATAGAATAAATCGTACGATACAAGCTGGAACATGCGTGTAAATGAATTCTACATACAGAGTTAAGAGTTAAGTTAAGACAAAATATTCTTCAACTATGGTTTTCCATCACGAGTAGTAGGTAATGTTTAAAGCAAAACTGTACAGAGTTTGTGATGTATCTGACATGGGTGTTAAAGTGGTCCCTAAGTAGCTCAGAAGTACGCTACAGAAATTCTTCACTTAGTGATAATATGATATCACTATAGTAACGGTTTTATTTTCCAAGGAGGTCTTTATTATGGCTTGCAAAACTAAGAATGATTGTGAGTGCGAGCCCAGGTTTATATTAACGAAACGTATATAAACAAAGTTGGGTAGATAAAAGACTGTTCAGCTAGATCATAATTTCAGTCTAATAAAATATGGTTTGAAAGCAATAAATATTTTAAAAGTTCATGAAACAGACTTGAATGTGGAAAATATTGACAATCGTCTTAAAGGCATAAAACTATGTTATAATATGTTTTTAATAAATGTATTTGAATATACTCAGTGTATGTATGCCACAGAAGATTATTCAAGTGTTACATTAAAAAAAACTTTAAGACAATAAATTGTATAAACTATACGTACATGCAGTTGTATTGTATATCAGTTTATATACAAATGTATTGTCAGAGTTTTTATGGTGGGTATATTGTAATAAAATGTATGTGTCGTAGAAATACAAAAATATCAAACTTATTCAAAGAAATCAGATAAACACAAGCTTCTTACAATTCTCTACTATTACATCATAAACAAGAAAAAGAAAACTTAGTTCTCATTTTCTGAAAACTTGAAGACCGGGGCGGATACAAGACTTGATATACGGTGGGACTAAAATGGTCCGAGATTAGCAAAGGAAACAAGTAATATTTTTTGCGGTATCCTTGGTTGCTATGTACTTTACATTGATGTACCCGGGGCATTGTTCTATTATGCTGTTTTCATAATTTTGATGACGTGTATTTGAGACTTTGTTACTGAATACGATTGATCTATCTACAAGTTAGGTTCAAGTGGTGTACATCATCCATTGGGATTGGAATCTTAGTCTATGTTCCAGGAGAGGATTAGGTGCAATTCTAATTCTAAAGGCCATTCTACTATTGTTATTATTGCTGATTCTTAATCAATGTTTTGATAAAATTTAATGTATTTATATGAATACTTAATTAATAATAATAATTAATATGACATGATTGTTTCACTGTGCTAAGCAAATGTTGTAGGGACAGACCCGAAGCCCAGCCGGGCAAGCTGTGTCGTTAGATCACAATAGTGTTGTGTAAATGTAGACACGTTTGTTTTAATACGAATAGATATCTCACCTGACAACAGGGTCCCATACAAATGCTCTCACGTGTCATTGGTTTACTATCCGACTTCCAAGTCAATTTATGTCCAAAGTTTAAAAACGCATTAACCCATACATCAAGTAATGAATTCAGATTGAAATTAAACAGAGATAACAATCTATAAAATGTATAATAACCACAAATGTAGTTGTAATACAAAATTGTCATTTACGGAGTTTATTGGTTAAAAGGACTCGTTTTGCCGCCAAAAATGCATCTGGGGATTCTGAAGATGTAATAATGTTGCAATAATGTATTTGTTCAAGTGTCAGAGGGGCAATGAATTGGCATCAGATCTGTTATATAATAGTACACTCATAGTTTTGACGAGAGACGAGAGATGGTATATTAAATACTAACTGATACCAGTATTGAGTGGATCACTCTTATGACAAACAGTTCTATTCTCTACCCGTCTACCCACGCCATTTCCTCGTATTATTACAACCCAGGAACTCCTTACAGAAGATACGGGGGACTAAAAATGCCCGTATTAAGAACCAAGTTCAAAAAGGTAAACATTTTAATTTAACTGTGCTTCAGAGAGAACCATTAGTGATATTGGCACTTAAATCACAAAACGTATTAAATGATATAGTATACAACTTTTTCTAAGAATTTAATAAATACCGTATTAACATTTCTCCTCAGTTAACTTTCCAAGTCAGCGAACGGAGGAGTCATTTTTTCCGAGGTAATGATATTTGATTATCTACTAAATAATTTTTTATCTACCTGATAGCAAATATATCAAAACCCTCTCGTTTTTAGACAGTTTTATGTAGAACAATGTGATATATTTATGTAGAATAATGTGATATATTTATGTAGAATAATGTGATATATTTATGTAAAATAATGTGATATATTTATGTAGAATAATGTGATATATTTATGTAGAATTATGTGATATATTTATGTAGAATAATGTGATATATTTATGTAGAATAATGTGATATATTTATGTAGAATAATGTGACATATTTATGTAGAATAATGTGATATATTTATGTAGAATAATGTGATATATTTATGTAGAATAATGTGATATATTTATGTAGAATAATGTGATATATTTATGTAAAATAATGTGATATATTTATGTAAAATAATGTGATATATTTATGTAGAATAATGTGATATATTTATGTAAAATAATGTGATATATTTATGTAAAATAATGTGATATATTTATGTAGAATAATGTGATATATTGGTGATTTATCTTATCTTACTTCTTACTTATTCATATGAACGTCTTTAAGACATGTACAACTAAGTCAACTATAGGGAAGTTTCAAATTTAGTTTACATGTATTGTCGTTTTCTAGTTTAACAATTACATGTATGTAGATGTCTATATATCGTCGATACATAGATATATACATAATACACTACAACCTTTACCGAGCAGCCTTTTGAGCAATAACTTCCCAGCAACAACATTATGATATTTTTCATTGCACGATTAAATCTCTCTAGGGCAACAACCTTTCAACAACAACATAATATTGCTACTTCAAAAGAGTGTTGCTTTGGAGAGGTTGCACTGGTCATGTATGCCATGATTCAAATTATGATAACCACAAAAAAAAATTATGTTTTTGCTGCTAATGCTGTATTCCCACTATCACGATTAGGATCACGATGAAATAGTGGTCTTAGTCGTGGACCAAACGTGTTGGTCCTGTCAGAGCTTATCAGATCTTGACGTCAGTCGAGTTAGTCGCAAATTATTTTTGAACGGTTAAAAAATGTCTACGATTAAACACGATCAATTCAATTGTGATAATCATATCAGATCGTATTGGATGGTCACAAAATTGCGACAGGTCGTATTTCGTCGGACCGGATCGTATCTGAATGTATCAACTCGCATTACCTCGTTTCCAAACCTGTAATTTCAAAAACATTCCATGATCAGATACGACAGACCAATCGTGGAGTGCGAAGCAGATCGCACGACAGTGGAAACGTAGCCAACGAAAACAAGCATCACTTCCTGTCACTCATCAACCAATTCTCGAATATCATAAACGTCTATTACAGAACGTTGTCACTTAGATTACATACGCACGAGAAAAAAGTTCCTTTTAATTAATTTGCATTTTTTGTACACTCTGGCTATGAAGGATGTGTCATTAACCTCAATATACAAGTCATGTACTTAATGGAAAATAACATCCATGGATAACATGGAAACAGCAGAAACATAACTATTTTTTATAAAATTGTGCAGAAAACATCTGATACGACTCTTGTAACTGTAGATAAAACATTCAATCAACGAATAGATATCAATCACATGATTCTTGAAAAGACAATTTTCTCACAAAACGCTGTAATGTGAGATATAAATATATGTTTAATTTGTTTTCAGTAATGCTTTTGTAAATAGAAATGACACAAATCACTGTAATAGATCGGTTCCTCGTCATTATAATTCCAATGTACATGTATGTACAGTACCAGTAATGGTTTCAGTAAAGTTTTCTTTATAATATTCATGGAAAACATAACTGGCTTTAATAATGATAATTTTGGAATTTAAATCTGTACCAGAATTTTGCGTTTACAACAGTACGTAAATTCACATACAGGTCTCAATCAATCATGAGTATCATATACATAAGGAAGTTATAAGAATTTCGTTACGTCACGTGACATAGTAATCGAATAGAAATCGAACAATACGTCTGTATAATCAAATGTAAAAAACTCTTTAAAGATGTCAGAGATTCTTCGACTATTAATAACAAATGTACCTTTAGAAGAATTCGCGCTGTCTTGTTATTTTATTTGATTAATGCATGTAGATATAACTACAATACGTAATGAGCAATCATAGGTATGGGTAAGGATTTTATATGTTTAATGAGAAAAACATACTTAAATAGATCAATAGACGAGTTGTTTAATATATTGTAAAGATCTTATCCTGAAGTCAATAAAAGTCCATCAAGGTTCAACTAAGGTCACTTTGTTATAACATTGCCACCTCCGTACAACAGCCACCATTGATATGGATAAAATGACTGTTGTAAGGAGGTGACTGTTGTTAAGAGAGTGAAAATAGAGTAAAACATCAATTGGGAATGCTAGTATACTGGTTGTAACAGGGAGGTGACTGTTGTGTGGTGGTGACCGTTCACGGAGGTTACAATGTTTATTATTGTAAGTGATAATGATGGTGTAATTAGAAATCTGCTTCATAAGAGTTTATATTACTTAGAAAAATCAGAACTAAACGTTAAGCTCAGCAGCTTTAAATGCTTCCAAAACTCACATTTTCAGCAAAGACTCGAGCATGGAAAGACCACTATAATACTAGTATGTAAAATCCAAGACATTTCAGTGATTGTAACACGGAAGAGTAAAACCAACTCATTTCTGCCATTGCACGCTTATCTAATAAAATACCCTATATAATTCACTGATAACTAAATTTACTATTTATAACATGGAATAAATTCACGTCCTCAAGTTAATCTGATAACGCAGTTATATCTGAGAGAATTGATGATTTGTTATAATTTACACAGTCCATTGAGAGAATTACATCATGAAATCAGGAGCCGGCTACTGATATTTGACATTTTGTTAGCCATGTTCATTTAAATCACGGTTCTGTTTTCTATCCTGCCGCACAAACTACAGTCAAACGTTGGTTGACAGCCTCTTTGAAAATTTGGGTTCCGAAAGTGAACAACGGTCATTCATAAGTTTATATATATTGTTATAGCAAACTAAATAAACTTCTGAATAAATGCTAACTGAGCATAGTTGTCCGCATTTCATCTTTTCTGTTGGTGGCCTTTTTACAGGTCGGGCTGTAATTCAACATTCTAAAACCATAGCGATATATATGTCGAGATGTTTAATTATTAAATTCACTCGGCGAGCTTGTTAACAAACAGTGGAAACAACATTACGATCCCAGAAACAAACAAACAAATACCATCAACAGTTATGTATTCATGATCGCTACATGTGTCCCGTGATTTATAAACCAGAGTCCCGGCGGTCAAGTTGTTATAATATTTTGCTCGAAATTACAGCCCCCCCCCCCCCCCCCCCACACACACACACACTGAGTTCCAATCCCATCCAGGACACTAAAAATCGCATGAGGGAAGCTATCCAGTAGGATGAGTTTAACCAGGTGCACGCCTAGACTAAATGTCTCCCTCTATAGCATCTAAGAACTTCAACCATTTACATTTATCAAGCGGGCCTCAGGAACCATATGTTTACTTAAAAGTACCGACGTAATTTAAAACTACAACGTATAAATAAAAACACCATCAGCACCATGCACCTAAGCTTTAACGGAACACATTATACATTAATTTGAAGCTGAAATAGATTCTCCAATACCTTATAGCAATCTATAAATGTTATCATCATTGTAATCCTCTATTACTGATGTGTTAATTTACGTATCTCCTACATCTCAAGGGTCTTTCCAATATGATCATCCTGTGGAACAACATAAAACCATTCCTCTTGCTTCTAAGCGTGCTGTTTAAATCAGAAACAACTTGACATTTAATTAATCTCCATCATTTTCATCTTCGTCAGTGTTTCTATTATCATCTACAAGATCATCTGCTATTTAACAAATACGTCAACCTTGTCATTCAAAAAGTATCAATAAATGCTTAAATACAGTCAAACATTAATGCGCAAATACAATATGGTGCAATCTCTCTAAAGCAACACCCTTTTGGAGTATCTAAATTATGTGGTTCTTGAGAGGTTGTTGCTCTACAGAGGTTAAATTAGTAGTTAAATCGTGCAGTGGGAAAACTCTGTTGCAATAGGGAGGTTGTTGCTCAAGAGAGGGCCGCTCTGGAGAGGTTGTACTATATACTTATTTCAGTATGTTTAACAAACAATCTTATAAAACAAACTTGATGGTTATTATTGTTACACTACCTTCTGTATGTACAGTACATTATGTTGTGTTTTTACATGGATACAAATCCAAGCACGATTGCTGTAAATTAATAAGTTGTGTATTGTGCGTCATTTATATGTTAAATAAGTGACAATTCCATCAACTACAATGAACTTGAATCTTGTCAAATTAATTTAGTGTACCCGTGTACGATCAAAAAAAGCAGCGTCAATGGCTTGATATAGGATTATGCTGTATATATCAAATGTATCAACAGTTGTGGATATATATGACTACATGTATCTATAAACAAAGGCCACTTGTAAACATCGATCACTTCTCATTGGTGTATTGAACCCAATTTTCCTCTGAATAAAGACGACCTGTGTATACAGAATATATTATGTTTCTTATGTCAGGAACCCGTTCCCTTAGGTACGTCATGTACAGACTTTCGTGCTATATAAAGGACATAGTCAATATCACCATTAATGAGTTTAAGAGTTATCTCTTATATAATCCTAATTAATAGAACATTAAATGACTATAATGCTCATGTATGTGATTACTTACGTGTGTAGAATGTTACTTAGTATGAAACTAGTACACATGTTCATTCTCTATTGACTGACTACGTGATTTACTTTATTTAGTCAAAGATCTTATTCATAGAAAGTAGAATTTGTTTTCATGTTGTATTTAATTACATGTTTTATTTGTTTACATGTTACATTTGTTTACATGTAGAATTTGTTTACATTTTGTATTTGTTTACATGTTGCATTTATTTACATGTTGTTTTTATTTTCATGTTGTGTTTGTTAACATGTTGTATTTATTTACATGTATTTGTTTACATGCTGTATTTGTTTACTTGTATTTATTTACATGATGCATTTGTTTACATGTTGTATTTGTTTACGTGTAGAATTTGTTTACGTGTAGAATTTGTTAACATGTATTTGTTTACATGCTGTATTTGTTTACTTGTATCTATTTACAAGTTGCGTTTGTATACATGTTGTGTTTGTTTACGTGTTGTATTTGTTTACATGTTGTATTTGTTTACGTGTAAAATGTGTTTACATGTTGCATTTGTTTACATATTGAATTTGTTTACATGTTGTGTTTGTTTACGTGTAGAATTTGTTTACATGTATTTGTTTACATGCTGTATTTGTTTACTTGTATCTATTTACATATTGCATTTGTTTACATGTAGAATTTGTTTACATGTTGTGCTTGTTTACATGTTGTGTTTGTTTACATGTAGAATTTGTTTACATGTTGAGCTTGTTTACATGTTGTGTTTGTTTACATGTAGAATTTGTTTACATGTTGTGCTTGTTTACATGTTGTGCTTGTTTACATGTATTTGTTTACATGCTGTATTTGTTTACTTGTATCTATTTACATATTGCATTTGTTTACATGTAGAATTTGTTTACATGTTGAATTTGTTTACATGTTGTGCTTGTTTACATGTTGTATTTGTTTACATGTAGAATTTGTTTTCGTGATGTTTTTATTTACATGATGTATTTGTTTACATGTAGAATTTGTTTACGTGTAGAATTTGTTTACGTGTAGAATTTGTTAACATGTATTTGTTTACATGCTGTATTTGTTTACTTGTATTTATTTACATGTTGCATTTGTTTACATGTATTTGTTTACATATTGAATTTGTTTACATGTTGTGTTTGTTTACATGCTGTATTTATCTACATGTTGTATTTGTTTACGTGTTGTATTTATTTACATGTTGTACGCACAATAAAGACATTTTGTACGATTATCCTTTAAGGTTACTTGCTAATGCAGAAAAGATATGTGCAAATGATATTTCCGCAAGGGTTGAAACGCAGAATTTTTTAAATGAAAATTGTGTCTTGTTATCTCTCGAATAGCTGGATATTTCCCACTCGTACATGTAATTAAGTAGTGGATGATTATAACCAGTAAAATTAAATTTATAGAGACTGACAACGCTGGCAAGAAAATGCGTAACTTTGTTAGAAATAAAATCCAGTTGACACCTGTTAGATCTACATCTTTAAGTTAATTAATAACTCAGACGATTTATTGATAATTCCAACTTTTACCGGAGTAAAATTCACCGTTAAATCATTTGAAATCCAGCCAATTATTTGCCGATGTCAAGATATATACGAACATTTACAACAATGTAAGAAAATCGAGAAGGATTAAATACCAAATATTTGGCCAGAGAACCAACACAGATGTGCAACAAAATGATGAGAGAAAAAAATGCAAACAAGTTTATTTTTGCAACATAGACTCATTATCAATATTTTGTCTGTTGATAATGATGTAACAGCTACAAAGAACATCATTATCAATAACAACAATTTTTCTGAACAAGAACAAACAAACAGTTGAAACATCATCAGAATTGAGACACTAATCGTGGAGCATATGTGAAACAGGTTCGTAGCAAGAAATGTCAGATTGCGGGGGCTAATTCTAGATTTTGTCTGACAACGGGGAAGTGGGAGGAATAGATTTGAGAATCCAGCAGCGTGGAACAATATGAAGAACGTGTCTATATAAACAAGAATGAATGTTAAGGAACGAAAAATGACAATACCTACCTATTTCAGCCCATAAACAAGGTTGCCTGTAACAGACATAGTGTTTGATATCTTCAATCTACATCTTTTGTATTGTGTTCAGAATTTACAAGCTTTGTTACATAACTTTATGTGAATATTTCACAAATGTAATTGTATGCAATTTAAAATCTTTTAGTTTGATAGCTGGCTGTAAAATTTACAGCCCATGATTGTATTTTATTATCTGTAGTACATTATTAGTGACGAGCGTATAGTCCACATTTTATGAGACTTTACAAACCTACAGTCACAAAATAGCATTCATAGTAATTGTTATATAATTACACTTAATTGAATAAAATTTTAATATACTTGATCGTATGATAAGTTGATATCTCCAACATACGAGTTATTATAAACTTTCTATAGTTAGTCATTAAAAATACCGAAGGGTTACACACCTATAAATATATCGGATCTTGAAATAAGGCACGACATGAGTATGAAATTTGAGACCGTTTTTAGACTAAATTATATAATGTGTTTTTATGATTGATTATTCTCCTCTGCATTTTCAGGTTAAAGGAATAAATCGTCAATTGTTCTTTAAACAATTTCACTTAGAGACTTTCATTTCGACCTTGACGCACTTAAAGGGACATGCCCTGGAACTGAAGCGTCTCGAATAGCAATCAAATTGGTCTCATTTTAATGCCTAAATCAATTAATGAAAGCCATGTAAAATATTTACAAAATATCCCGCTAGTTTACTCAAAATACACATTTCATGATTTACCAAAACCTACCGATTTCGACCTCAGAAATTATTCGTCATTTTCACAACTCGACCCTTTCGGTATCTGTCAAAACCGAAAACATCGCGGAAAAAATGTCAACAAACTGAAATGGTAAGTACTGCTCATGTTATGTTCACTTGAAAGGCAGCGCATATGCTCAGTTAAACTCTCAGACGTATCGGGAAAATCGTTGTCGTCAATAAAAGGCTGACAGCCTTTTATTCAAACCGACATAAAAATACCGACGTGCGCCTTATAGGGTCATTTTTGAACGCATATTCTTCTTTGACTTTTCGGTAATAATTGGTTTTACAAGTGACAAACGCATTTTTGGTGTACGAAAAAAAAGACACAGCAGTTCCTGGGCATTCCCCTTTAATGTATTATAAGTATACATGTCACACCCTGACGAGAATTTTAACACAGAATAAGTTAAGCGTTACGAAAAAAAGTCGTATAACAAAACATTAGTCATGCACGGCTGTTTAAATATTCTTTATAAAGCGACTTTCAAATTTTATATTTTATATTTTGGTTTAAAATTTGTTTAAAATTGCCCTACATAGCAAAATAAAATCAGAGTACGGGTTGATTTGAAGTTTTTTATACCAGGGCGTAATGCCGCACCAGAAGCTGCGGTATTTGATGACTTTTTCAACTTAACGGCGAATTAAGACTCAAAGCATGATACAGAGATGAGTAGGATACATTGAGTAGTAAGATACAGTGAGTAGCGTGATACAGAGATGAGTAGGATACATTGAGTAGTAAGATACAGTGAATAGCGTGATACAGAGATGAGTAGGATACATTGAGTAGTAAGATACAGTGAGTAGCGTGATACAGAGATAAGTAGGATACATTGAGTAGTAAGATACAGTGAGTAGCGTGATACAGAGATGAGTAGGATACATTGAGTAGTAAGATACAGTGAGTAGTGTGATACAGAGATGAGTAGGATACATTTAGTAGTAAGAAAAAGTGAGTAGCATGATACAGAGATGAGTAAGATACAGTGAGTAGTAAGAGACAGAGATGAGCATGATACATTGAGTAGTAAGATACAGTGAGTAGCATGATACAGAGATGAGCATGATAAATTGAGTAGTAAGATACAGTGAGTAGCATGATACAGAGATGAGCATGATACATTGAGTAGTAAGATACAGTGAGTAGCATGATACAGAGATGAGTAGGATACATTGAGTAGTAAGATACAGTGAGTAGCGTGATACAGAGATGAGTAGGATACACTGAGTAGTAAGATACAGTGAGTAGCGTGATACAGAGATGAGTAGGTTACACTGAGTAATAAGAAAAGGTGAGCAGCATGATACAGAGATGAGTAGGATACACTGAGTAGTAAGAAAAGGTGAGTAGCATGATACAGTGAGTAGCATGATATAGAGATGAGTAGGATACATTGAGTAGTAAGAAAAGGTGAGCAGCATGATACAGAGATGAGTAGGATACACTGAGTAATAAGAAAAGGTGAGCAGCATGATACAGAGATGAGTAGGATACACTGAGTAATAAGAAAAGGTGAGCAGCATGATACAGAGATGAGTAGGATACACTGAGTATTAAGAAAAGGTGAGTAGCATGATACAGTGAGTAGCATGATATAGAGATGAGTAGCATACAGTGAGTAGTAGCATACAGTGATGAGTAGGACGTAATATCGCGATTTCTTACCTCAGTGTATAATATATAGTAAAATATAGATATAAGAACTTATTATTTTGGTCCACAGTAAATCTCCTACTGTATTTGTTTTTGATTGACCAATCACCAACTTGTCTTAATCTTGTAAATGATAAACATGTTAATGCATATATATTTATACTACTACAACAGTTACCAGTAATCGTGATGATGTTATTCGTCTTAGGAATTATGTTCAGTAACAACCTACTCCAGTGACTAACTTATTGTCCAGACAACCTCATTATAACAAATATATCTACACTTTAACCGGTATTTCGATATTTTTTACATATAAACTTATGACGCGACCATCTCAGTATCAGCCTTTTTATCCCTAAGACGTTCTTATTTTTGACTTTCTAATCCTATCAGTCGATTATTCGCTGTGGAATCTAGCAGATTCTCAGACACGTCCATCATTTATCACTAGACTTCACGACACTCTAATTTGTCTTGAACATCTTTAACAGCTTTCAAATTAAGCAAAAAGTAACTTATTATTTTTAAAAGATTAGGAACTTATTTGTGTGAATGCAATAGCGATTTTTGACGCTCATATAATTTCATATACATAATTCTGTATTTAAATAGTCCTCGTAGTTTGTCTGTTTACAAACTGAAACACATTGAGGTAAACATAAAAGATCTGTTCTTGCATTTAACGTTGAAAATAATCACTTGGACGAACAAATGCCACACTAAGTGTATCTGTTTTATGATGAATGATAAATTCGTACTTCAGAAGAATTGGGCCGTTGTTAATTAGGTTGGCCTATATTCAAAACTTTAATTATAAAGGTTACCTATTTTCACAGCTGGTTGACAACTCGGAGGGTATGGGCACAAAATAGATGTCAAATGTCTCAAATTAAATCAAATAATCGTTTCTTTTACTGTCAGATTAAGGCTCTGTAACCACTGTTCAAGATACTGATTCTTCACTATTTAACATCACTTATAAAATCTCATTACTACATTCCTAGAGTTACGAGATAACAAGATCGGACACCGATAATTCAAAAATATATGTATACACAGTATGTATATATATGTGTAATGAGATCATATATCATCTCCCATCAATGACCACGGAATGAGAGAATGATGTCTTCTACTTCTGAAAACTGTCCGTTGTCAGTAATAAATGTATGTCCTTTGATCTCCAAAAAATGATGTCGGTCAAAGTGGCCTAGTTACGTACATTGTATTTATTGCAGATTTGTTATGAGGTATCAGTTTTTCCCTATCTATACTAATGGACTAAAGACAAGCAGATGAACTATTTACCCTGTGTATCTTGTTACAAGGGCTCAGGTTTACGAACGTATCGTAAATTATGCGTATCATAGCAAATTCACCATGGATTGTAACTTAAATAACGTGCATCGCAGCAAACATTACAGGTATCGCATCGTCAGTTACACGTAATTTATTGACTAAAGAAAACACCAAATTATGCACTAGTGAATTCTGGACAAACATTTTATGAACACCATTATGAGATTTTAAAACGTATGATTTCAGTACAGTGTACATAATTATCTACATGGAATTGTAGAAATTTAGTATAAGAAAATATGATTAGAACTGGTTATAAGCCAATAGATACTGCACATACATGTACACACATTAAGTTAATTAATCTTACATTCCGTATGTCCTGTTTTTTAATTTATTTCTTTTTCGTTTTGGAACTCAACAACGATAATTGTGTTTTTTTTCGAAACTATGCTTGGAAAATATGACATTTCATCCTTCCTGGTATAATTACAATACAACCTCTCCAGGGCGACCCTCTCTTGGTCAGCAACCACCCTTCATCAACAGCATGACTTTTCCAACTGCATGATTTAATTATTAATTTAACCTCTGAAGAGCAACAACCTCTCAACAACAAAATAATTTTGCTACTCACAAAGGGTGGTGGCTTTGGAGAGGTTGCGCTGTACACAATGAACTTCACAAGATGGTAAAAAAAACGTGCCCAGGATACTGTCCTTGTATTCAAAGAACACTAAAATTCCCTACGTTTATTTGTTCCACATTTAAGCTGATTTTTATCGGGAAGAAAAATTTATTACAGTTTGAAATGAAATTTGAGTGAAGATAGAATTTACAGCTGTACCAAGTATGAGGTATGTAAAGTATTAAATAAAATAAGATATACTCTTATATGTGAACACTGTTATGTTAGAAATCAACAAACGTTATAGAAATATGATCTAACAGTAGAGAAACCACATGTGACTTTAACATCGATCGTCATGTATTTTCAAGAAAGAACTCTCCAAATAAAGAAACTACCATGATACTGAAGCCAACAGAAAATGTCAATTGGAAAGGTTTATCGCTAATTATAATTATGCAAAACATTGCATGAAGAAGCCGGTAAAGTCAAGTAAAATATTGCTCGTCACTTTCAGACATTCTGACAGTAATGTTTACTTCTAACAGATAATACGCTCGTAACAAATCAATTGTCTCAAATATAAGTCTGCAAACAGTTTGGTCGGCTATGTAGAACAACAAATCATTTTCAAAATGATCGAGGTACGCGTTTGAAGGTAATATACAATAACGGAACGTAATAACATATATAATATCATATGATCAAAACATTGCGGGACAATCTATATAAAAGGGAAAAGGGATTTACGATTAAACGAGTGTTAAATAAACTACTGTACGACATTTGAATGATAATCTTGTGCTGTCTCTGAACTCCAAAACATCAGTGTGTGATCGTTGTCAGAACAGGTATTTAAATATTTATTTCTCACCATGCTGTATACAAGAATATTACGTTCAGCAAATATACAAACAACATTATATCGATAATATTCGTATTTGTATGATTTCATTTTGAAAAATGAACAAGAGTTGTTTGACAATGTGAAATACCGATCCCCCATAAAGGCCAACTGGATATTAAGACCTTGACCTTTGACCAACATACCTCAAAATCAATAGGGGTTATCTACATGTGATGACCAACCTCCGTACCAAATCTGAAAAGCTTAGGACAAACAGTTCTCTAGTCATTGGTTGGACAAGGTTTGGTTACGGACGGACCGACCGACATGTGCAAAGCAATATATCCCCTTTTTTCTCCGAAAATGCACAAAATCTCGTTCAGTTTATATGGCATGAATGTTTCTTACATACTTGCCATGAGCGACTCAAGAGATATTGGTCCAAAAAGACTTGAGTGCATTCAGTTATTTAAAAAAGATTGTCAAACAACTGCCATACTAGATTGCTCAATTCTAACAATGTTGCAATTCGACGGCCTTCTTCAATAATGTATTTTCTGCATACTGACATTTTTCCTAAGTTAATAGTGGTGCCTTATAGAATATAGTAAAAGATCTTCAATATCTTATATGGTAATGTTTCAAGCATTTTGCAACATATGTAAGTTTGATATGTTGGTGTATAAGTTGGTGATTTTGTTCTGTATATGAGATCTATGTAATGTTTGACCTAAAACGTGACCGAGTCTCATTATCAGAAATGAAAGATATCATTAGATGTATTGCATCATAAAATAAGCTTAAAGCGTAACGTATGTGACACAGATACGCTAAATAGGTAAATAATTAATTAGAATTACTGAGTGACGTTATCCGTACATATTTAGATGTTTACAAACGTACATGCCAATATATCTGTAGTATACATAACATTACGATATTTATCTGAAAACATATACAGGCAAGCACTAATATAACGATCACCTGTGAACAAAGTCCAATCAATGTACAACAGTTAATTAATCTTCGACGCCTTAATCGATACAAAATAATAAACCCTTTAAAGGGCAAAAGCTATACATGTTTAGGGTAAGATATGCCTTCCCCATGGTAACCATCCAAGAAAGATGTTCTGTAATATTCTCGAATGGAGCACTTGTTTACAACGAACCATGGCTTCAAACAATGCTTAATGCTTGGTCTGGCTTATCAGTCAACGTGTTTAAAGAGTGGTCAACGTACGCATCGCGGTCTGTATTCTCAAAGGTTTAATTAACTGTATTGGACAAACTGAGTGAAGTCTCAAATTGATATATTCGTGTATCTATAACATTAATCAACATTGTTTCTTGATAATTACATGCTCGGGTTAACTAGATACTTGAAAAGTCTGTCAAATCATATCAAATACACCTGCTACTCGTTGATACTAGAATCTTCTAAACTACTTTATAACATTATTGGATTAAATTCTAGATTTTATAATAATTCGATATATAGAACTATCATTTTTACCCTGTGGTAATCAAAATAACAATTACAATAAAAGCAACATGAGCGACCCTAGAGGAGTTTATTTATATATGAAACCATAGTAACAATACATGGCGCCTGACGTTTTTACAAGAGTTAAAAGAACCTCGGAGTTGAGCATAAGGTAAGTCGTCTAAATGATTCGGGTTCAAGTATTAGTCAATAAATTATGATATTTTCCAGATTTCAGGAATATGAATAAATCATGATTTATAGTTTTTCTCCGAGCGGTATTTTTATCTGAGATAGAAAATCCTAATTTGCTGGAGATTCATTATATCAATTCCTGTAGAGATAGGCCTGCTTAATATTTGGTTATTTATTTGAAATAAATAATTGAATTTATAACCAGCGGTTACACTGGTGACAAGATGGTTCGCTGTTTTTTCTCCACTATGTGGGGAATCTGTATCTAAAGTCCTGGACTATGGTAATGATCAGTTACTCAGGAGGAGATGTTCATGACAGATTTTCAAATATCGAGACGCCTAATGATGTAACCATTAGGACTTCAGCACTGCTTTCTGTGTTATTTGCTTTTTAACTATTCGTTTTAAACCCAACCCACTGATAAGTGTTGACCTTGCATACTTGTCGACAAAATTATTTTCACAATAACTTAAAATGATTGTACGACTTGGATCATGCTATACACACTGAAATTATATAAGATATTATATACATGCGCTGAATGAAAACGGGACGACTTAAAGTTATAAGTTATTTACAACAAAGTGCTTGCTTGCAACACCAACAAACCTTGCATCTAGACCACTTCAATATTGACAACACCTAGTTATAAATCTGGTTTTCTGTTGTTCCTGTTGTATTTCAGCTTCGTAATATGACAATCTCAATATTAACAATATGAAGACCTTTATAGTCCAAACTTTGGTCTAAAATATCGAGGTTTTACTATATAACAGAATACAAAAAGTAAGTTCATTTGCGATACCGCTTTAGATAATAGATAATTAACATACCATTATAAAAAACGGGAAATAAATCCATTTACATATCGTTCATCAATGTCATGTGAGGGTCACACTGCCTTGAGACAAGAGGTTTCCACACCATCTAAGTTGACATCGAATATCAGATGAAACACAATTATAAAGATTACCGTATAAAATTCGTCACAACCTCGCTGGTTAGTTTTAACACAATTTGTGATATGATATCAATTGAAATAAAGTTCTAATATACGCCAAGTTCGTTGACCAGAATAAAGGATTCACGGTTGTCAAATCATCAATTACTTACACGTTCTCATAAAATGACTCTAACTTCAAAATAAAATATTATGTAGTCAGAAAATCACAACGTTCTCATAACTATATCCAAACGTAAAAATCACAAATTCTTCAAGTTTATTTTTTAGATGTACAAACCAAATATTAGAAGTTCAAATGTTCCCTTAGATAACCTTTTCTGTTAATCCAAACAAATGTATCCAATGTTTAAGTAAATAATTCAAAGTTAAGATAATAGGTCATGTACTGTGTTTCCTTTTATTTGTGAACAATGTCGCCTGTACGACGTTCATAAAATCAGCAGTAAATATCGAGAAAGATCGCATTAAGTGTATCAGCTTTCACTGTAATATATTTTCATTGTACATGTAATATATCTGTTACACTTGATAAACCAATTGAAATAAGTAACTCTCCGGTCGTTTGTTCTACGTATAGAACTAAATTTATAGCGTCACGACTTTCATGGCCGTTGGCAATAAACACAAATACTAAACATAAATGTGATTATTATTTTAACGCTATCTATTATTGTCAGTAAGGCTTTCTCGCATAAATGTTTACACCAAAGCTATCTGTTTAAATTGTAATGAACTATATGAAATGAACTTTTTATGTCCGTAACGTAGAAAATCTGTTACGTAAATATTGAATTTAACATTATATGAAGAGTTAATAACTTTTCCAATTGATCAGATCATAGCGAACAAGAGAAAAAAATGACGCACCATAAAATTAATGAAATTCCGTCAACAAACTATTTATGAGTTCATCAGTAGACAATATGCCCCTACATAACTTTGTTACCAAATCAGAACTTAGCGATATACTTATATAACGCATTCTCTTTGATGTACCTCCAGGCCAATATTTTTAATTCATGTGTCTAAAACTATATTTCAGAGTTGTTGTTGTTCGTTTTTTGTAAATTTGACGAAATGAAAGAACGTTGATCAGAGCGATTTATGGATTGTTTTTATTTGAAAATATATTTAGATAAGTATTCTTTAATTTAAGCGCATATACAGTTAAACATCACGTAAGAACATTTCAATATCAAAGTACAGAAAGTACTAATATAAAATGGACATACATACATTAACATGGCGGGTGTAAATAAACGCACGTAATACTTAGGACCGCATAAAAATTAATGCGCACCAAGCGAGTGACAGCTAAAGAAAGCTTAACCGTATCGTTCAGTTTCCAAAAACGACTAATTCGTAGTAAGAATCAGTTATTTTGAGACCACGTGTTCTATATTTGGTTCTCGGCTTTATGCCGATTTCATATAAAGGTTTCGCCGTTTATTAAATGTTATATATTCAAATCACACGAATAAGGTCGTAGCCAAAAACAGTATCATTTTGTGGCTAAATTAATCCGTAACACATACATACAATAGAAATAAGTTACAAAATGTCTAAAATGCCTCTAAAATCCTCTATGACATCAACATTTACAAAAACAAACCATTCTCCATCATAGAGGAAATAAAAAGTTGGCATTTATTATGATTCTACTTTTATCAAGGTGAAAGATTTTTTTGTGTTTTTCTACTGCACGTATACTACAAACAAAATAACATGTCGAGAAGTTTAGAATTTACAGTCGAGTCACGTGTTGACAAATTCGCTGAAATCCATTCTCCGTCTAGTAATTGAATTCCCTTTTTTAACTATCTTACTTAACATTAAAAACTGATTGATGAAAGCGATATTTCTACGGTCGATTTTCTTTAATTATCTCAATTTGATTTTAGGTCTATTTTAGATCGACTAAATGAGTCTCGACAATAATAAGTTGATATGGAACAGACTCAGAAGAAGAATGGCATTGTCCACAAACTGACGTCGCATCTAACGTTATTTCGCTTGTCGAAGAAATACATATAGGTTTCCAAACAAACAGAATCATTGATCTATTAGTTAAGTCAGAAACTCATTCTATGCCCTGGATGTGGAATTATATTATGGTTTAACACGAACATCTGAAAATTCTTTGCGATTTTTTTAAAAAAAAACTTTCCTATCTTATCAAGTTGCATAAACATATTTACGACAACAAATTGATTACATGTACACTATATTACCCCGTGTTTATACGGGTTTTGTAGTTTATATTGTCTATTATAATTAAGTTTACACAGACAAATGCGTGACTGGAATAGAGTTTCATTGCTCCAGATTCGTGTAACAGTATACATGACCTTATATGTAAAGTTATCTATGCCTTCATTTTGAAGGGACTAAGACGCCAGAGTTATCTCTTTTTTATCATGTTTGAAACTACATTGTTCGAAAACATACTTTCATTAGATATTAATGTGATCAAATAATAATAGATGGATGCCTTCCTCGATAAAGAGAATTTTAATAAAATACCGGATTCAAAATTTAACTATGAAATCAAAAGAGTGTTATCAAAAAATGCAGTTCTTCATTTTTAGAATTACAATTTTATTTATTTAGTCTTTTTGAAAAAGGAAAAATAAATTTCCGCTAACATACCCTCTGTGGAATTTTGTACAGCAATACATCAACTAGAAGTTTGTTTTATGAACATCAAAGAGTGTAAAAAAGTATAAAACGATCAAAGCATCGCCAAAAGCATATTTGGATATATATCTTTAAATGTGAGCTGGTGCTATGTAAGTGCATCAGGAAAATCTATTTTTTTGTGTGTTAATTGTTGTTGCTGTTGATAACGTAGTTGTAGTTACTGTATTTGTTGTTGTTGATAATACTGGTGTTGTTGCCGTCGATGGTAATGATGAAGATGTTGTTGTTGATGACATGATGATGATGATCCAGTTGTAGTTACTGTTGTTGTTGATGGTGAAAGTGATGATGATGTTGTTGATGATGATAGTAATGACAATGTTGTTGATGTTGTTGTTAAATGAAAATGATGATGATGTTATTGATGATGAACATGTTGTCGTTGTTGTTGTTGATGATGATGATAATGATGGTGATGTTGCTGCTGTTGTGTTTTAACCAATACAACAATGAAAAAGATTAAGTTGCATGTAATTTGAATGAACAGCACGAGATTACAGTTGGACGGACGTTCATAACATGGTTCAATTTTAACGTTTTTTTTTCTTCGTTTTATACACTTTGCCCAATGATATTGAAATGTAGTGTGTATAATTCGAACACAGTAAAGGAGAAATAGAAAAATAAAAACAGTCCCAGATATTGGTTCTGTCTACGTCGGAACTAGTTTAATGTCTTAATACAGTCCACAGCAATTTTACAAGCTTCCAACACAATAAACGTCACTTACACTTACATTGTGGTCAAATAAGATTTACGACAGTATACGTTAAAAGTTCATTGAACTATTTTAGTATGTTGTTAATTTCATGACTATCGTAAATAATTATAACTAACAAGTATGCTTATTGCATTATAAGCATAAAACGTTATACAAATGTTTTATATTAAATTTTGTGCGATTTTGTGTTATCTATAGAATCTAAAATGAAGCAATAGGGTTCAAATAGTATTTAAATCGATGCATATGACATAAAAAATTTCTGCCTGATCAAAGGCTTAATGAAATGTGAAGAGATTATATATGATCACTTGCAAGAGGAGATGAAAATGGAGGCAAAACCAGCTTCACTGCTTAATCTTTATCTTTAGTCTAACATAAAATACCATTATCGGCTTTCAAGGTTTACTTTCCACATTAGCTTCCCTTGATTTCGGTTCCTGTTGGTTCCTGTTGTCTCTGTTTGTACAAAACCATTGGTGCACACATACATGGAATGGGGAGATTAAACTCTAAATTGGTTCCCGTACACAGCCTTTGGTGAACTGCAACATGGAACGGGAACCAATTTAGACTGTATTTTTTTATTTTGGATTATATCCCTTAGATAATGACCCTTGTAACTGAAGCAAACTGGAATGGTTTCTGATTACAAGACACGTATTCGGCCCGCAGACATGACCATTTATCTGCCTAACACTAAATGCTTACAAATATGATAATGTAGGAGAGTAATATCATGAAATACTTGACTCTTCGTTACTTAACATTAGTTGATAGACAATGTGTGGAATTACAACCGAACTAAGCATGCTATACGTCCACTTTGAAAATTGGGCTATTTTATTGTTGTCAATGATTACATGTAGTTTGCAAATCCATTTTGTTTATTCTGATTTCTATCGAAAAATCGTTATTATGCAAAAGGATTGAATATAATTATATGACAAGGTTAGATAGCACAATATCTTGGAGCAGATGTATAATTCGCCAACAGGAGAGGAATCGTGATCTAAGATAACATGTCGCATGCATTCAAAACGAGTTTTACGTTTGTTTATTTCACCCACAAAAACACACTAAGATATAAATATCACTTGCTGAACTGTTCTTGACTTAATATTTCTGTTACGGTCAAATTGACATTATAAACGTACTGATGACGATGACAATTCACAGATTATATTACAGTGTAACCTCTCAAGAGCGGCCCTCTCTTGAGCAACAAGCTTCCTTCAACAACTGCATGATTTTTCCAAATGCACGATTTAGCTATTATTTTAACCTCTATAGAACAACAACATCTCAACAACAACATAATTTTGCTTCCTTCACCCAAAAGGTGTTGCTTTATAACAGAACAGAACAGAACATAATTTTATCTTACGTGTACAAATGTACATAGTAATATGATACAGGAAAAATATCATACACATATATACATCAAATCAAAATATATACCTACATGAATTCATATTTAGACAAATAACATGATATGAATCGTACATATAAAACATCAAAGGATAGTACGGTACATTTTTTCGAAATTTAGTTGTGAATAGTTTTAACTATTTTTGAGGATAAACTAAATACTAATTATTAATTGTTGCATGCTTTTTTAAATCTAAAGAGTTCTTAATGAATAATGATATATTTATTAACATTGAAATATTCTGGCAGTTAAGTAGTTCAATAAACTTGTACATATATGGACGAATGTAAAAATAACTCTTGATATATTGTTTTCTTAACGTGTCATAAAAAGTACATTTACATATAACATGATATTCGTCTTCCAGGTCATGGGAATTACATAATTCACACAATCTGACTAAAGTATTCGATCTTCCTTACGGCAAGATCTGATGACGGCCTATACCAGTTTCTATTTTCAAAAGTCGGAATTTCCATGATCACTATTTATATCTATTTATAATTCAGCCAATCGTACAACTCGTTTCATCGGTACTTTGGCCGAATGAACTTTCTACCTGACGATGTTATTTAAACGTTAGTAAACATTAAATTACGTATAACATATTTGTCTGCAACCACTTTTTGATTTTTTTAGTAATCCTGATCGATTCGGCCATAGTAGTATAGAAAAGTTGATAAACACGCATGTCACATGGGCGCTATCATTACATTTAGTTGCGTAAGAATAGGTGTTCGTGATAACTACAAGTCAAATATCGTTTTTTTACTGCGGTTAAAAATAGAATCAGATCACTTTCAGAATTATGAAAGTAAGGCGCTGATTGGCTAGTGGAAAAGGTCACCTGAGGTGACCTTCTATAGGTCGTCTTCAGATCCTCATAGCGTAGCGGGTTTGAGGATATGATTTTAATCAGATTGATAATTCACAATACCTTAAATTACATGGAATACTGTTTGTTGAATAACGACCAGTATGAATTCTTAGTTTAAGTCCAGTTAGCCTTAAACGACAGAAATAAATTCTGTATTTCTTGGGTAAAACGTTCAAATAATTTTCATAACAAAAAATATTTTTACTATGATACAAGTTTGTTAAAATACTGCTACGTTCTAAATCATTAAACCACTCTTGTTTAAAGGTATCAATTAATCTTTCTTTGAAAACAACCGGAAATAACTTTCCATCAATGGTATCATTTTCATTAAACACATACCCAAAACCATAGTTATTCATAAACATCTAACATTGTAAACCCAGTTTTTAAAACCATTGTTACAATCTTTAAGACTTTGTTTGTACATAGCTCTAATAATTTAGAGGGATTGCACTGTTACACGTATTTATAGTGCTTTAGTGCGCTGGACATGTTATACGGCGACCCGGGTTCGAATCTCGGTGGCGAAAGTTCAAACCCTTCAATGAAAACTTGACAAACATATCCTTTTCCTCCATAAGCGTTGAATTAGCTGACTCTTTGTGGAAAGTCCTGATTAGTATGCTGTTCAAGAAAACTGTTTTATTGAGCCGACCGCTGTATATAACCAAAATATAACTGAAAAACGGAGAAAAACTGTGAAATGAACGTGAACGAAGGAAGAAACATCGAGGTTTGAATCCCCACTTGTCAATATTGACCAGAATTACTTTTACAAAGTGAAATGAATGCCAGCTATGAGTTGTTTCACGAATGAACTATGTGCAGCATAAAACATAATTGTCTGGGATATGATAAGACCATACTGCATCTTATTAAGATAAAAGTATATATCATTATGTACAATATTTTACAAATACATACAATATTCTCTTAACACTATTCGGGGTTTTATCTCCATATTAAGTATAATGATTTTATTTTGATCCAGACAGAGCCAATTTATCACAGTCAACTGGATAAAATCAATCAGCATTAACTTTACTTAGATACTGATCGCTTTCTGAGAGCTATTTATTTCTTTATTTATTTTACCGGATTTTACGCCATTTTCAACATTACTTCAGTTATATCATGACGGGCAGTTATCCTAACCAGCTTCCCTGGACGTCATTTAGTCCGAAACCAGTACTTACCACATTCTATATAATTTATATTCGCAAGAATACTGCCAAGCTACCCTACACATTTTAGATGTGAGGGACAATATATTTTCAGTAAAATTTAACACGGACAGTGTTATCTTCGCCCAGGGTTCGAATTCACAGCCTCTTGATCAGTAGAATAAGCTATAACTCTGAGAGCAAAGTCATCAGTAAATTGGCATCGTCATTAAATTTGACAGTTCTGCGTACAAGAAACTGCCTTTACAATTAACCTACCAGTTTAAAAAAACAGGAAGTGTATCAATTTCAATTGCACGTAATTTTTAATGAAAAACAGGCTCGATTTGATAGAACGAGTTATGTTCATAATCAGTTAATTTTAACCCCTACGTACCACACAGAATGTTTTTCCTAAGTTACGAAGAAGAAATATCTACGGCAAAAATATCAACACATTATATAAAGCCATAGAATAATGCAAAGAATCGTTTTCCATTTTTTCAATTTTCAACTTTTGCATGTGTTGAAAATAATGGTCCCGTGAACATTTTACATCAACATTCTTTTAAATATTGAGGAATCTTCTCTCTGACTGTATTTAGACGTTGATTTTCTGCAATTTTACAGACAACGCCAGTATTAAAGAGAAACTATGTTTTATTTCGCACAATTCGAATCATTTTAGAGAAATACAGATAATTTGGTCGTAAATGTCTTCGAAAAATCCTGAACGTTCAGTACACGTCTCAAATAAGATACATACATTAGTCACTTAAACTCGTACATTTACTAAGTCAGTTAAAGACTTTCAGCATAACGTGTGTAATTCAGAATGGTACGATGTGTTGCTGTAGTTTATATATCAGTAAGTTTTATGAAACATCTAACGTGCATAGACAGCCTTAAGAGCACTTCTAGTTCTAACCTTAGACAACTTTTATAAATGATGCTAAATAAAGTACAGCCTTCGAGATATTTAACTTCAATTATAAAACTGCACGATTTGAATCAGCTGAAATATGTTTGTCAGAAACAGATGTCTATATATGTAGACAGTTCAAAATAAAAAGGTTTTTATCAATGGTTTATTAGTCATTGATTATTGTTAAATTTAAAGAAAAACGTGGGTTTTTATTTCTCAGTCGTTCAATTCAAACTTGCTAAAATTGTGTTATGACTATATGAGAGTTAATTTCATTGATTCATTTCTTGGTTTAATTACCACCGCTATTGCAGACGCTTGTCATAAAATCAAACTAATATTTATTTAGAGTAATCATGTCTTTATTGAGTTCAATTTCTGCTAAAATTACGTGACGATTTCCTTTTTTTAATTAATGAGTATGGTAGAATTAATCGCCATGTCTGGTGTCGTCTAATTAAAGAGTTAGTTATCAAGCCTTCACGTCACTAGAATTCTACATATAATTCGTGGTCCAGACACGAGAGGTTTTATATTAAAGAGAGATTTTTTACAATAAAGGTTTTTGTTTAACTACACTTTTTTACGTTTTTGCTGAAAATGTTAATATTGTTAAAAATATATTACCCCAATCATTGTTATTTGCTTGATAGTGAACTTATTAATAAATAGGACAACTTTTGGAATAAAGTAAGAGTTGTTGCTGTTGTTAAAAGATAAACATTTCTGAATATATAGCAGCGTGACCTATATTTTTATTCATTCAGTTATAGTGTCAATATGTTTTAGTTTTTTATAATGAGTTTCATTAAAATGCATTTTCTTTTTGTTTTCTTTGATATTTGAAAAATGGCTACTCCCACAGACTCTGTACATTTAGGATATAAAACTTAAACAAAAGTTCAGAACCAACTGCTGTGTTCTTATTTCGGAGAGATTTCGTATAAGGGGATTCATGCAGACTGGGATATAACTATTGCATTTGATTTGACACAGTTGTTTAAAGTATTGAAATAAGATAGGGTTCAGCGTTTTATTCATGGATTATCTACCAGACTGGACCCATTCCTCCAACCACCACAACTCTCATACCACGAGATACTGCATAAGTTATTAACGATACAAAACAGTTAAAACGACCAGATAAATAGTGTCAGATAACAAATGCAACGTCAATTGCTGTTAAAAAATAAATCGGCGAAGTTTTTATTCTTCAAGAATAGATTACGGAAATACATGTTCTTTAATGATATCAACAGGTTAAAAAATTGTTTCATTCATTCGTCAGAGAAAGTGTTTTTACCGATGAAACTACGTTGTACAGGGTGTCTGGACAGAAAGGTGCATACTGCTTATTTGTATAAAAAGTGCAAACTCTAAAGATAAATATATTATGACACAAAAATAACTTACGCCTTCGATCTTATTATCTTTGTGTCATGATATATATCATACATTCATCTGTGATTTCAAGGAAGATTAAACATGAACGAAAGTGTTACCTTTCTGTCCGGACACCCTGTATTTGGTCAGTTCATCTCAAGTAGTCGTCAGTCTTCGAAAAAATGTTCTTTTTACGAGTCAGTGTTAGAGTGAACGAATAGTACAAAAATAAGGGAATGAGGACTGATAATAATGTTTGTGATGATGCGTTTTGTTTTCCTTTATTCTGTTTAGAACTAAAATCAGTGCCGGAAGTAACTTCAAGTAATATTTCAGAGTACTGATCAAACATATCATTGATACTTCGCAATAATACAACCAATCAATTTACGTCTATTGTAAAAACGACACAACTCTAATGATTTCCCAAGTCACGTCAAACATGTAACAAACATAAACTATTACGACACATTAAATAGGAGTTTGATAGGGGCCCTTTACAGATAAACATTTGTGATAACTAGAGTTCAATCAAAATAAAAATGGTTAATCGCTTTAAAATGAAAAAGGGGCGGATTCTGTTAAATTAGAATAATGCATTTTAGTTACAAAAATCGACCCTCACAAAGTCCTTCTGTCTCTCTTCGTCACTCTTTCATTTATTCAGTAACATATTTCCTCATTCACTATCTCCCTTAACCATTCACTCATGCACTCCCTCTGTCACTCACAAATCTCCTCACTGACTCTCTCCGCCACTCACATCATCACTCCTTCATTATCTTATTTCCTCACTCACTTACTCCCTATGCCGGACATTTATTCACTCCATATGTCACTAACTCATTCACTAATTAACTCTCTCTCTCTCTCTCTTACTACCTCTATCACTCAGCCAGTCACTCACATTCTCAATTTCTCATTCACTCATTGACTCACTCTGACACTCACTCAGTCACTTTATCTGGCACTCACCATGTAAATCATTTACTCAGTCACTGACTCCTTCTGTCACTTACTCAGTCAATTACTCACTCACTCACTCTCTCTGTCACTTACTCAGTCAATTACTCACTCACTCACTCTCTCTGTCACTCACTCAGGCAATTACTCGCTCACTCACTACCTCTGTCACTCACAAATTCACTCACTCACACACACCCCTATTTCCATACCACCGCTTTCATTTTCTTCTATGACATTCAAACACAAATCGAAGGCATGTATGACCCCTTTTCAGGCCCTTCCAGATAAAACAAATATTTCATCAAACGTATCAGACTTACCGCTCGGGTTAGCAATAATCCAATCTCCAATAAAATGCGTGATGCCAAACAATGTAATCCACAGGCTACAGTAACATGCATCTGAACTGGACTAAGTCAATTCAACTTCAGGTATTTGTCACGGTTTGGTTTACAAGGAAACGAATGATATCTCAAATCATTGTCGCAGCCAATATATTCTCTGAGAGATCCCGTGAGTTGTAAATCTTCCGATCAAATAGAAGAATTGTTGTCGATGCTTTAGCCAACCAGCTGAATATGTAATACTATAGAGAGCTTTGATGTAGCATCGAAAACCACTAAACTCTGAAATAAATACAATAAAGTCTTTCAACATAATGACGGATTACTTTGACTAACTTTGTATAAAAAACTTGCTTTTAGATTGCATACGGTTAAAACGAAGACCGCGACTCAACTACGATTTTTTCTTGAATTTTTGAAACGTGGAATAAAACGAATAAAACACCTGTTCAACAGTCTCAGGATTGCGAATCGTCTGGAAATAGAATAAAAAAACGCAGCATTCCAAATAAACACTAACCCTTCTTTATACACTGACAAGTAAAGTAAGCAAATGTATTCAATGCCATAGCATAGACTAACTAGGACATACGTATAATCCTACTTATATAATAATTTATTATAGCAGATATATCTTATTACCATCGACTCACCCCGCAACGCATTTCTAGTGCGTTTATACATTCGCCTTTAAAAGTAGTTCCATTTAAAAACCATGTATTTATTTTTTTGTCGTTGCCAAAATGAAACAACTTAGACACAATATGATGATTATTTTACGAGATTATTTTTCAATTTACAGATTTTTTTCTGAAGACTTTTAAGCGCCAGATTTTCTCAAAATCCTCGCACATTTAATGTAGTACATACGTCACGTTTTAAAACGATTTAATTGACTATTTGAACATTCACTTTTTAGAGAGACAGTCTCGTCTTGATCATTCAAGGGACTTTCCAAGTATTTCAGAAATTTAGAATTAATCTCAATTTCTTTGAATGATCATCACTTATTCCTTAAAACATGTTTGTAGAAGTCAAATTTAAACAAACAAGCACTATCTAAAGCCTGAGGTCGTAGCACGACTGAAATCAATTTCATTGAATTGAAACGAATTAAGAAAATACTTGAAATGCTTCTAAGATTATTAGAGCACAAATTGAGACAAGTTGTCGAATGCAAATAATAATGACACTTTGGTATGCGAGTATTTTCCACGGGCATTGCAATTTTACAAAATAAATGCCCGCTTCCTATAAAGAGATAAAAGCTGATCTAGGGCAATCAGAAGTAACAAGAATAACAAAAGAATTTTTTTTAAAAATATGCACCAAATCACCAGTCAACCAGTACAATGTCCGTGAAGACCACCTGTGACAGATTAAGTTGTCTTTATTAGTGGAGCTTTATTTTTATTTATAATAAACAACACAATTAATACTTGTACTAAATATTGAAATAACTGCCTTTGCAACGAAGTAGCTGTTATTCATAAGTGGTATAATACAGGCGTCGCTAATAGCACGCACATCTATTGAATACTGATTTCCTTAACATGGAAAGATAACTTCAGCAAAATTAAATCTGGGTTTCAGTTGGTGGACGGACTTCACTTTAAATCTTCCGTTCTTAGATTACAGCTTGTGGTGCAGGTAATAACATTACCTCAGCCAATACGTGAATACACAGGTATAAATATGGTCCAGAATGTCAGCACCGACCTAATGTCAGCCCAATAAGCGATTTTTATAATGCAAAATAAGCCTGTGTCCTTTTTACTGTACAAATACAGTTGTATTCATGAAACGTTATTCTAACACGACCAATGACAATGACAATCAATATAAACAGGATATTCGCTCATACATTTTTCTACGATAAAACACGATTGGTTAGTTCTGGTAGTTTTCGGGTAAAACGCGTTAACGCTTTCGCTGCCAATGAGACGGGCATACCCGTCTTCACAAATCTCCGTATACATGCACATATATTTTGCCAACGTGACGTGTACCCATTTGGCATTTCTTAAAATTCTCTGACAATATATGATACAATGTAAGCAATATGTGCCTAGCAGCGAAAGGGTTAATGCAAACAATTTTGTGCTTGAACTCGAACACATTATGTATCCATGTTATTTCGGTTGACAAAGTCACAGCCAAATTTTTACCCATAACTTATCGACTGATAGCATATGGGACATAATTATTATGCCTTATTTCGGAAGAAGAGTCAAGCGAGTGCAGGAGTATGGAAATAGTGACAAGTCAATTATTCGATGACTGAAACGATATTATTCAATAAACGCAGCTAAGCTCATCTGAAAACACTACACGATAATTATTAACTTTTGCATTGATCATTAAATCATAAGACATATTTTTGTCGGAAAGCTAGTCTTGCTGTCGAGGTTTTTACCGAATGTAATCAAATTTCTTTAAGAAGAACTGAATAAATAAGAACTAAGTTCTATCCTATTTTCATTATATAACATCCTCTGGATTGATTTTTTCCAGGAAAATAGCATTCAACAATTACCTGCTCTCTTAAGAAAACTTTCTTGGCAATAGTTCTTTGAACAATTTGTATGGAAAATTGTAAAGTTCTGAAATTTAACATCTATTTTGAGCCTCATTATTCCAGATACGGGCGTCCAGCGAGTTAGCCATATCAGTATTCCTGGATTCTGTACCAGTACGTACCTTGTTCTCTACAAGTGACTGCCAACTTCTCCTCACGAATGGACAACAGTTTATTGGGGGATAAATGGTCAAGGATGATGTGAACTCAGCCAAGTATTCATAGAGAACATGTTCCGTACCAGGGTTCGAACATATGAACCCTAGATCCATATGACATAACACTCTACCTATTTAGATATGTGACATTAACAAAACATGCAACACTCTACTTCTAACACACAAAGGTAAATATATATATTATTGAAACTACCTTTGAGAAAAATATACTAATGTTACGCCGTATAGAGCTTACATCATATATAGAGCTTACATGTAAGCTCTGTACGTTGTCAAGCGACGTATAGAGCTTACATCATATATAGAGCTTACATGTAAGCTCTATACGTTGTCAAGCGACGTATAGAGCTTACTGTCAGATCTATGCGTTAATGACAACGTATAGAGCTTACGTAAGCGCTATACGTCAATCATATACATACTACTTTTTATGGTAAATTGGCTGAGATGTATAGAGCTTACATGCTGAATCACCAAAATTAAAGGCCGATGTTTAGATTTCATTTCTTACACTTTTATATTTTTTATTTTCACAAATAAATGTAAAAATGCAAAATCTTACGCAATTACCAACGAACCGTCGCAGAATGATTATTACATTATCCGATTCTCGAAAAAAATTGCCGAGCTCATGATACAGCGCTTATAACTGCTAAATGTTTGTCTACGATTTTCATGCGATATTCACCACACATTACAGAATGGTTACTGTCAATCTACCAATTTGTCAGAGTTGTTGCCCTAAATCATTATAATGCATAATACCAGTTGAGTTGTTGACCGCAATAAAAATATGAAACTGAGTGCAAATTCGTGTATAGAGCTTACGGTAAGCACTATACGGCGCAAGCTCTATACGGCGTCATTGTTAAAACTATACGATGTTGGCTCTATACGGCGTCATTGTTAAAGTCTATACGGCGCAAGCTCTATACGGCGTCATTGTTAAAGTCTATACGGCGCAAGCTCTATACGGCGTCATTGTTAAAGTCTATACGGCGCAAGCTCTATACGGCGTCATTGTTAAAGTCTATACGGTGTTGGCTCTATACGGCGTCATTGTTAAAGTCTATACGGTGTTGGCTCTATACGGCGTCATTGTTAAAGTCTATACGGTGTTGGCTCTATACGGCGTCATTGTTAAAGTCTATACGGTGTTGGCTCTATACGGCGTCATTGTTAAAGTCTATACGGTGTTGGCTCTATACGGCGTCATTGTTAAAGTCTATACGGCGCAAGCTCTATACGGCGTCATTGTTAAAGTCTATACGGCGCAAGCTCTATACGGCGTCATTGTTAAAGTCTATACGGCGCAAGCTCTATACGGCGTCATTGTTAAAGTCTATACGGCGCAAGCTCTATACGGCGTCATTGTTAAAATCTATACGGTGTTGGCTCTATACGGCGTCATTGTTAAAGTCTATACGGTGTTGGCTCTATACGGCGTCATTGTTAAAGTCTATACGGCGCAAGCTCTATACGGCGTCATTGTTAAAGTCTATACGGCGCAAGCTCTATACGGCGTAATTGTTAAAGTCTATACGGCGCAAGCTCTATACGGCGTCATTGTTAAAGTCTATACGGCGCAAGCTCTATACGGCGTCATTGTTAAAGTCTATACGGTGTTGGCTCTATACGGCGCTATAGCCCATCAAATTTATGATCGATACTTGCACAACTATATCAATACAGAATTTTGCACAATTACATATTACTGTTAAAACTTGAATGTATACACAATTGGCATGGTAACGTGGATCATAAATCACTTGGATATAAGATGATACTTATCAGCTGTCACCGGTCGCGTCTTTCATTCTATTGTTGCGAAATATAATAGAAGGTTCAAATAGTTCGAAAATCTTAGATCCGAGGTTATGAGATTTGAGATCGGTCTCAAGAGTAAATTCTCAATTTTGTACTATGATGGTAACCTTTTAAGTAGTATATTAATTGATTATAACTTAAATACATTTACGCAGTATCCTTGATATAAATATATACATGTATGTAATGTTCGGTTTAATGTGCACATTTGATTGAAATTTGAGCACAAAGCTTGCAGATCGATCTCACACATTAAGCCACGTGACCTTAAACACAAAAAGCTAAATTTAACATGGAACATATAGTCATTAGATGTCTTATTAGTTTAGTTCAATGTAATATTTTCTAAGGACATCATTTTTATCTGGATAATAATGAAGAAGATTCTTCATGTTAGATTTACCTTGACGTAATAATCACCGAGAAAAATACTAGCAGCACTTGAATTTTTAGGCTGTCTTTCTCTTTTAACAATGCAGGTCTGTACTCAGAGGATTCAGAACGTGTTTTTTACCATGAATTATTCAAACTCAATTTCGCTATCTAATTGACATAGGTACTAACATTATACATAACATCGAAATAAGATTAACTTTTAATTGGTTTGCGCCTGACTGTCGTTGTTACATTGTTAATTGAAAATAGTCCATTTTCCGAATAAGGTAACATTTAAAAAGAATTGAAAATCTCGCAATACGTGTCAGATATCAAAGCAATAGATAAATTTAACACATGCACGATATGCGCATCAAAAATTGGTAGGTTTCATAAATATGAACCTATGTGAGAAAATTCACAGATATCGAAGGTAAAGGGGGGGGGGGGGGGTACATTACCATTATTAGGGAGTGTGAATTATTTATAGATCTTGAATTACTGCCGTTCATGGTATAGGTTGTCTTTTTATGTTCGTATTATGAAATCCGACGTTAACGAAATTAAATCCGTGACATTATAACCAAAATCCTTCCCGTTCATAAGAACATTGAATATATTTCTTAAGTCAGCATAATTTGTGTTGTCTGCTGTTCCATTATTTCATGTATTATGCAAGTCTGTTTAAATATTTTGTAAATGTACTCCTAGAAAGGGAGCGGCGAATACTGTAGACAGGGAACATGATATGTCTGGATTATTCCAAAGGAGCAATCACCTAATTGTTTTGGATTTTGTCTTGGTTGATATTTCCTGGGCATTAATTGAACTCATATAATTGTCTTTATTGTCTTTATTGCTGATGGTGCTGTAATAGCTACCAATACGAGAATACCACAGCGATAGATCGCTAATTATCGTGGCAAATCAGGGAAGAAACACCTTTTTCAATGAAATTAACCAATACAAGCGTACGCTTGGATTTAATTGCTGCTCTGTCTCGATCACTAAATTTTTTTTTCTTCAATTTGAACCAAAGTAATTGCTACAGTCGTTAGAGATTTGGAAACAAATAAAGCTTTCTCGGGCTTTTTACACGTCTGGACATGTACACGGTCCAGAATAACAACAGGGGACTATTGTAACACAATGCTCATAACAGTAATTGCGTGTTATCAAATTTAGACAAGAGCTGTCCGAAGACTGCAGCGCGCTCGACTTTTATGTCTTCACAGTATAATAAAATGTTTGGTAAAGGAGAAAGATCTAAGTGGAAAAGGGGCATAACTCTAAAAACACTCTTATCAGAGTTATGCTGCTTGTCTTACAGATGCACCTTGTCCCCATAAGAAAGTATTCAAAGTTTGAGTTGAATATCTTTGAAAGTATTCAAGATATTGTACAACTGTACCTATTTTAACAAAAATCTAAGTTAAAAAGAAGCATAACTCTGAAAATACTGTTGAAAGAGTTATTCTGCTTGTCCCACAGGTGTGCCTTGTCCCCATAACAAAGTACTCAATGAATTAAATATCTTTGAATGTTTTCAAAACAATCTACTTAATAATCAATTTAAACCAAATTCTAAGTTAAAAAGTGGCATTATTCTAAAAATACTGCTTACACAGTTATGCCCTTTGTCTTACATATGCATCATGTCACTATAAGCAAGTATTCCCAATTTCACATGAATATCTTTGAAGATGTGCAATATAATGGACTTAATAAAAAACTTAAACCAACGTTTATAATTTAAAAAGGAGCATAACTCTAAAATACTGTTATCAGAGTAATGCTGCTTGTCATATACAGATGCGCCTTGTCACCATAAAGAAGTATTCAAAGCTTGAGTTGAATATCTTTGATAATGTTCAAGTTATTGTACTTCATCAAAAACTTTAACCAACGCCGACGCCAGGGCGAGTACTGTATAGCTCTCATTTTTCTTCGAAAAGTCGAGTTAAAAATAAACTCTACACAAGCTATTTGCATAGTTCCACTCTTTAAATTTCATGCTGACCATACTCGTCTTTGACACACCAAGAGTCAAGGTCATTTTGCGACTTTCCAGCTTCAACAGTTGATGACAAGCCCTGGCTATATGATATATCACCTTGATAGAACCTTCCGTAAACTAGCTGAACACCTTTCTCATAAGTGATATTTGGATTGGATGGGGTTCGAACCCTCGCCAGTGAGGATCTAATGTTTACAAGTCAGAGGTCATAACCACTCGACAAGGAAGGCCTCGTAAAAAATGTTCATTTCAAGTTACAATGAATAACTGATATTGACAAACACCAGGGTGTCCATTCTATGAAATTATTTACATGAAAACTACATCAAAGAAAAAATGCTAGCATGCAGTTCATGTAAATGACCAATTACAATGAAGAAGATTATATACATTTGTATTAACAGTACAGATAACCACATGTTTGATATAAGAGTTTTCTTTCTTTAGATCTTTCACTTGATTATTTCTGTACATTAGCTCTCTTACTCATATACAACATAATACATTTTGTATTTCTATCAAGACTGAGGCAGCTAATTATAACGTATTCTATTAGCCAAGTATAAATCCTTCTTTTTGTTGTCCGGGTATTTTCAGGAATTACAGTACAATCTCTGTAGAGCAACACCCTGTGGGAGCTGCAAATATTGGCTGTTATTATAGAGAGGTTGTTGCTCTACAGAGGACCGTTCTGGAGAGGTTGTACTGTAACTAAATGTTTGAAACATGAGTTTCATTCAATATACTAGTAGAAGCCGCTGAGTGTTTTTGGACTTCGCGAGCAACCGAACAACGAAACCTGTAAGGATTTTAGATATTGCGAATATATGGATGTATCGTTAAAATAACAGTACATTGTTTAATAATTACAGTGTTTTCATGAAATATAAATAATGTCATCATGTCAAGTCGCAATATCATATTTTGTCATGCAGTATCTGTTAAATGTCGTATTTCTGCTAAGTTGTACCGTTCGGTGTAAATTTTTATATTATGCTAGATTTATGCTTACGTATACCTCAGACGGCTTATATACTGCATTTTTATATAAGTATTTATATTAATATTCGAATTTAATTCCTGACAGAAACAAAAATGAATTTATTTGGATTAGAAGCATGGAACTTTATAACATAATAAATGACACTTTTATGCAAATTATTGCTATGGTACTTCATACGCTAATTGAATTTACGTCCGTTTCTCCAAACATTTCCTCTCAAATCCATTAGATTTGATTTCCCATCCGTGGCAATTATTTTATTTTCTCATACTTGTCAAGCAAACAATATAACATCCTATGACTGCCGGAGACAGTTGGCTATACAATGTTAAACCATCTAGTGTATTATCATCCCCCTATATTGAAGATTTTCCTATCTGCTGACCATCAAACTTGATTATCATCATTCTTTATAATAAATATGTATTAATCCTACGGCTATTTAAGGGATATTTTAATTAAGAGAAGATACTCGAATCGCGGTTATGTAGCGGTCAATGAACGGTTTACCCCAAACACATCATCGTTTGACTATTTTAGATCAATTTTTTTATATTTATATTATAAGGATAACCGAGTCTAGAAATAAGGGGCTGTTTAGTTTTTTACGACTGTTTTTGTATCACTCACTCCAGAGCCATCTGATTTGTCTTGAATGCACATAATATTTGAATTTGATTTATGCCATTGAATTGTAAAATTGGAACTAATTTCGTAGGCGGATGGTTAAATATCTTACGTCAACAAATGTTGGCTTCAGCATATTGTTTATGATTTTAATCACATCTCACGAAAAGGATGGGATAGACGTCTATGTACTCCCAAGAAAATTACTCGTCTATTTAAGATAAATAAGAGATACATAAAATCTGCTTTTATATAATAGTCATCTGTGCTCAAAGACCATCGGTGTAAAATGGACACACCTACACATCTATAGATTTATAATACACAAAACAAACTCTGATTAAATGCTGAAAAGGTGTTTTTAAAAAGCAAGTTTCCCTCTTTCCTTTTAAAAGTACGTACATACTAATAGTGGCCAGTAATAACTGATTAAATTTCAATATTGGTATGATCTATGAACACGTTAACAAAAACTTCAGCCTTAAATAAGACACGTTTTAAATTAGATAACAATGCCTTTTTATTTCTCTGAAAAACTAACATTTTCGCCAAATTATACACATGTAGTATTTTTGTAACAGAAGTTTTTTTAAAGTAATTGTGAAAATATGTATATTACATATACATATTACGAGAAAATAATTCCATGTATACATTTGTATTAAATAGTGTTCCTTCTATACATCCTATTGAAATCATTCTAATTTAATTCTGAACAATAATGAAAAAAACATCTTTCTTTGAATCTGTTTGAGGTCCTCAACAACCTAAGAATAAGTGCAGTCAAGCTGTTTCCAGTACATGACATCATGTTGTAAATTTGAATAATTTTAATTAAAATGCATATTTTAGTTGATTCATTTTCATTAATAATGGAGCGTGTAAGATTTTAAAAATCGAGATTTCATTAGCGATGTATAATCAACAGGTGTCTATTATATTTGGATTACAGCAAATTTATGTTTAAATAAAGATGTTAATTACAAACTTCATGTTACCCGTCCCCTGTTGAAAATAACACATCCAGCATAATATCGTGTTATGAGCATAAAACATCCAATGCGTGCGAAGTCGGTAAAGAAACGTTTGGAGCCCACAGGGGGACATTGTAAGCCAGTGAGGTCTAGGGAATGAAATGTAGTAAAAAGACATGGTGGTCTATGTAAGGCATTGTGGTATAACCGACATGGTGCTCTATGCAAGGGATTGTGATATAAGAGACATAGTAGTCTAGGAAATGAATTGTGATATATAAGATGCACTGTGTCCAAAGGAAGGAATTGCGGTACAAGAGACAGTGACGTCACTGTAGCAGGAAAACGTGGTGGTCTAATATTGTGGCATGTAGCATACATGGTGGTACATTGTGGTAAAGGGAGTCGTAACTCACGTGTGGCAGGTATTGGAGGCCTGATTCCAGAGTATTTGGTTCGAAATCCTCCTTTAATTAGATCGGATTGTGTATTCATAATGACTTTATACGTCACTTTATACGTCACGAGTATTAATTGCAAGATTATGGGATTGGAAACAATTCTCAAACAATATTTTTTTTCTAGACTAAGTGTTAAAATTTTCCAGTGACAATATTCTATTCGTAGACTTGGTCAGAAAATGGCAAGGTACGGATCAATGAATTTTGACTAAACAGTTTTAGAGAAAAAAGCGACATATCAGCATTAACATAAATATAATACCATGATAGTTAATTTCTATCGAATTCAGTTCTGTTACGTTTTACATCGGCGGGCTCGATTTAGACTTTTTGCTTCAGAGTCAATTCATTTAGTTTAATTAACATGTGACGTTTTCAAGTAAGAACGTTTTCTGACATATTTTGTTATGTTTGATTGTGTCTTTTTTCAAAAAAAATAACAATTTGACGCCGATATCGCGACAAAAAAATAAAATCTAAACATTGACAAAACGACATTCTACGGATGGCAAACACATTCCAGTAATCCCCCAACGTTCATTAATTACACCATTCTGTGCACTTAGCAAGATACAAATATTTGTAGTCGAATTAAAGAAGATAATGCTGTTGTCGTAAAAGTTAATGCGCGTGTGTGACGTGTCTTGCGCTTCTACATGGCGTGATGTTGTCTGTACGTGCTTAGGTAATAAACGAGTTCCGAAATATCTGATCAACAACGATTAAGTATGTTCAACATTACATTATCGTCTGTATCTTTCTAAACTCCCGCAATAAACAGTCATAGTCACAAATATCAAGATTTAAATGAAACAAATTCAAAGTTCACCTAATTTGATGACTCGTTTCCTGTTATGAGTTTTATGCAACAAGTGTGTTAATGTACTGAGGCACGTAAAATACTTTTTTCACTTTTGTCTTTCAAGCGAATACATGAATAGCACGAGTTAAAAAACATTCAAGTTTAAAAGTCAGTGGGAAAATATTAACAGTTCAATATAGCATGCGATTCAGTGTTGCTTTTCAATTATGATGAATTTTTGTTTTATGGAGAATTTTAAAAGGAAAGCTCAGATTTTAAGAAGGCGTCTTTTATAAAAAAAAAAACACGTAATCCAAAAACAAAATGTGCAAGAGCCTTCCCTGGATGGTCGTTTCAGAAATTCCATATTGTATTCCAGGACTTGGATTTACGATTATAATCCGACCATAAACTTAAAATTAAGATTGTCTTAATTACTTGCCGTCTCATGAAAACAAAGAAAAGATGGAAGATGATGATTTCTACACAATTATTACTGATAATGATTTCCAGTTGGCATGATTAAAACAATTCCCTAAGTACAGATTTTATTCGCCTTCAAATTGGCCATCTTTGAGTTGGGCCTCAGTGGTCGAGTGGTCCTGATAAGTGATCAATAGCCGGTAACCACTGATAGTTCAAAGCTTCAAGGGGCATAACTCAGAAGTGCCTGGGCCGATGGTGCTGGTTATCGAACTTGATCGAGATCTCATGGCCATAAAGATTTCCATCAAGTTTGGTGAGGGTCCGAATAAAACTGTTTGAATTAGAGAGCGGACATCGTTGTGGACGCCGCCCACCCACCCACCCGTCATTGGTGTTCCCATAATACGACCCGTTTTTTTCAAACGGGCGTTTAAAAAGCTATCCAGCTAGCATAAGGATGACCTGTGATTCTACGCAGGTGTACGTCTGGGATCTGTCTCTACTGTTAAGCTATGACAGTCGCTTAATGACCCGGTTATTAGTTAAACCCAAGTGTTGAGTTCTGAATTCTGCTTGTGAAGCCAGGTCCGTACTTTAATCAGTATCAGAATTAAAGAAACAAGCACTATCCGATGAGCTCCATTTTCTATAAACAAATGAACAGTAATAGAAGCGTTTTAATAGGAGTTATGACACTTGTCATTAGATGCATTATATGATTTAATGATTCACTTTTTTTCTAAACCACATTCTAAACAACGATATAAAGTAGCTGAATATTTGTTAAAATCAAAAAGAAGTTCATCGCGTGAATAAAAACTGTTCAGCGGGTACAATCACATTTGGCAATGAAAGTCTTACCCACCGTATACAGACTATCCTTAAAACTCTCATTAATTTAATACCCTTATGTCAAACAAAATCTCTTAAAATTCACTAAAATGGCAATTCTGGTGTATTATAAGGACATTGCTTTTTGATATAACTGGAGAAATCTAATTGATAGCGTAGTGTATTCAAACGATGTCTAGAGATATGACTTGGTTCATGTTATGGATAAAATTGTAAAATCCTGATTTGACAGAAACGGATTATTGTGAGACTCCCGCGAATTATTTTCTGTTTTGATAGCAAATAGCGCATGCAATAAATTATTCTCTCTGTCTAAATGTATTTTGACAAGATGACTGCGATTTAAGGGTGATATATGCTCAACTAGTAATATCAGTTATTAGTTGTCTGAAATATGTAGGATAATAAGACTTTATAATTATGATCCAACAGACAGTGATGATGATATTGATTATGATGATGATGACAAAGCTTTTGATGACGTTGGTAGTGATGATGTTGAAAATGGTAGTGATGATGATGACGATGGTGGTGGTAGTGATGATTGTAGTAGTGATGATGTTAATAATGGTGGTGATGATGATTGTGGTGGTAGTGATGATTGTAGTATTGATGATGTTGATGTTGATAATGGTGGTATTGGTGTTGATAATGATGATGATGATGTTGATGATGTTGATAATGATGATGTTGATGTTGATAATGATGGTGATGATGATGCTGACTGAGGGTGGGGTGGTAGTGATGCTTGTTATATTGATGTTGATAATGATGATGTTGATAATGATGATGATGATTGAGGGTGGGGTGGTAGTGATGATTGTTATATTGATGTTGATAATGGTGGTGTTGATGATGATGATGATGATGATGATGATGAGGGTGGGGGTGGTAGCGATTATTATGATAATGATGATGCGCTTGTCGCCAAACATAATTAGATAGTTAAAGTGATAAAAAGCCATCATCAAATAAAGCAGATCTATAATGATATAATAAACACGAAGGTTACTGACACATATACCAATTGAACAACTTTCCTAGCCCAGAAATATTCCAGAGTGAACAAAAAAATTATGTCTAGAAAACTTCCATCATTGATAATTAACACTCTCTTATCAAAATGCACCTGCCACAAAAATGTCTGTATCCTCTATCCACTGAAGAAGCACCAAAGCTGCAAGTCTGCTAATTTGACGAGCAAACGTGATTATAACAAGTGACTAAAGAAGACACATTAGGAGGTTTGAAGTAACTTAATGGTGTTTTTGTATTTCTAGATTTAGATTCGACAGTCAATAAAATGTGCTTATTTGTTCAATGACATTTATATAAGGTTTGTCACAGAAAGAATAAACAAATAGTGATCTTATAAAAACAGTACATATGATACCATACACCCTAGGCGACAGAATGTTTATTATTTAAATGACACATAAAAAAGGACAAGTTAAGGTCGGATACTCCAAAATTGTTGCGTCAAAAAGTTCAACGATCGTGCCTTAAAATTTATTTTGTTTATAAACACGTATACATATTTTACATACATTCAATATATTTGACTGATAAAATTGTATCTAAGTACAACTTTATTGTTCGTATATTAATATCTTATTATATTAATATTTCAAACTTGCTAGTAGTCGCTGGTTGATTTTTTATTTGATATGATAATCGTGCAAAACCGGAGGTTTGTCGATAAACGGTTATGATTGGATATGAGATTTGAGGATAGTATGTAACAAGAGGATCCTAGAGTCAGCCGCTGAGACCCAATGCTGACAATGGTAGAAAACGGAAATCTTAGACTCTCAATGTACCACCGAATTATTTTTTAAATGGTATAACATACAAGTACACATATGATAAGTATTGTGTTACAAAACCTGATACCTCAAGTGTCAAGATTATTAATCATTCTATACTTATTTATTTCAAACATATTTTTAATATCTTTATTCGACAGAGTATGATAGGCGTAAAAAACGTCTGTCCCTTAAATAAAGAGTGTTATTTTAGACATTCAACAAAAACTCTGAACTTCGAATAAGTTTTGGACTTATGATCTGTTTATCCGAAAGAGGTCGACCTTAGTGATATAAAAAGGATCTGTCAGCATTTTTCAGTCAAAGGAAAAAAAATACCTTTTTACACAAACAAATGATTAAGAAATTGTAAGACTATGTAATGCGGCTTTCATTGGTTGTGTGGAAGGTTTTGTAACCAGGACTTAGAATGATAGGATGGGATTTATCACTCAGAAACTTGCTAATTATCAGTCGGAAATTGATTCTTTGAAAATCCGATTAAGTTCCCGTGGCCGCGTGTAACGTTAAATTGGTGTTTAATAAGTGAGAAATGCAACCCGCTGTCGAATCAATTAGGGATTTCTCCTTCTAATCTATTAAGCTAAAATAATATTACTTTTAAAAGAAGGAAAACTGTATCAATACGAAAAACTTATGCTAGGAAGATAAAATGTGGAAATTATCTGTACTTTTAAACATGCTTTATACTTTGTAACTATCTAAACAAAAATGATAAATATATGAAGAAATTAATCTGATATTAGTTCCATTGAACTTACATCTAGGAGTAAAATGTTTCATAGTAAGCGGTAGTTTGCCATCGCTTTATATACAAACATAAGCTAAGGTTAATCGTGCATAATGCCAATCGGTTAAACTTCACTAACCCGAAACCCGGACCATTCTAATCCAGACCTATCTCATCAGAACCACTCTTATCCCGTTATCCGGACCTCTTCCACTCCCCCAGGATCATTCTAATCACCGGACCTCTTCCACTCCCCCAGGATCATTCTAATCACCGGACCTCTTTCACTCCCCCAGGATCATTCTAATCACCGAGCATCTTTCACTCCCCAGGATCATTCTAATCACCGGACCTCTTTCACTCCCCAGGATCATTCTAATCACCGGACCTCTTCCACTCTCCAGGATCATTCTAATCACCGGACCTCTTCCACTCCCCAGGATCATTCTAATCACCGGACCTCTTTCACTCCCATGGATCATTCTAATCACCGGACCTCTTTCACTCTCCAGGATCATTCTAATCACCGGACCTCTTCCACTCTCCAGGATCATTCTAATCACCGGACCTCTTTCACTCCCCCAGGATCATTCTAATCACCGGACCTCTTTCACTCCCCCAGGATCATTCTAATCACCGGACCTCTTTCACTCCCCCAGGATCATTCTAATCACCGGACCTCTTTCACTCCCCCAGGATCATTCTAATCACCGAGCATCTTTCACTCCCCAGGATCATTCTAATCACCGGACCTCTTCCACTCTCCAGGATCATTCTAATCACCGGACCTCTTTCACTCCCCCAGGATCATTCTAATCACCGGACCTCTTTCACTCCCCCAGGATCATTCAAATCACCGGACCTCTTTCACTCCCCCAGGATCATTCTAATCACCGGACCCCTTTAACTCCCCCAGGATCATTCTAATCACCGGACCTCTTCCACTCCACAGGATCATTCTAATCACCGGACCTCTTCCACTCCCCCAGGATCATTCTAATCACCGGACCTCTTTCACTCCACAGGATCATTCTAATCACCGGACCTCTTTCACTCCCCCAGGATCATTCTAATCACCGGACCTCTTCCACTCCACAGGATCATTCTAATCACCGGACCTCTTTCACTCCCCCAGGATCATTCTAATCACCGGACCTCTTTCACTCCCCCAGGATCATTCTAATCACCGGACCTCTTTCACTCCACAGGATCATTCTAATCACCGGACCTCTTCCACTCCCCAGGATCATTCTAATCACCGGACCTCTTTCACTCCACAGGATCATTCTAATCACCGGACCTCTTCCACTCCCCCAGGATCATTCTAATCACCGGACCTCTTTCACTCCACAGGATCATTCTAATCACCGGACCTCTTCCACTCTCCAGGATCATTCTAATCACCGAGCATCTTTCACTCCCCCAGGATCATTCTAATCACCGGACCTCTTTCACTCCCCAGGATCATTCTAATCACCGAGCATCTTTCACTCTCCAGGATCATTCTAATCACCGAGCATCTTTCACTCCCCCAGGATCATTCTAATCACCGAGCATCTTTCACTCTCCAGGATCATTCTAATCACCGAGCATCTTTCACTCCCCCAGGATCATTCTAATCACCGGACCTCTTTCACTCTCCAGGATCATTCTAATCACCGAGCATCTTTCCCTCTCCAGGATCATTCTAATCACCGAGCATCTTTCACTCCCCAGGATCATTCTAATCACCGAGCATCTTTCACTCTCCAGGATCATTCTAATCACCGAGCATCTTTCACTCCCCCAGGATCATTCTAATCACCGAGCATCTTTCACTCTCCAGGATCATTCTAATCACCGAGCATCTTTCACTCCCCCAGGATCATTCTAATCACCGAGCATCTTTCACTCCCCAGGATCATTCTAATCACCGGACCTCTTTCACTCCCCAGGATCATTCTAATCACCGGACCTCTTTCACTCCCACAGGATCATTCTAATCACCGGACCTCTTTCACTCCCACAGGATCATTCTAATCACCGGACCTCTTTCACTCCCACAGGATCATTCTAATCACCGGACCTCTTTCACTCCCCAGGATCATTCTAATCACCGGACCTCTTTCACTCCCCAGGATCATTCTAATCACCGGACCTCTTTCACTCCCACAGGATCATTCTAATCACCGGACCTCTTTCACTCCCCCAGGATCATTCTAATCACCGGACCTCTTCCACTCCCCCAGGATCATTCTAATCACCGGACCTCTTCCACTCCCCCAGGATCATTCTAATCACCGGACCTCTTCCACTCCCCCAGGATCATTCTAATCACCGGACCTCTTCCACTCCCCCAGGATCATTCTAATCACCGGACCTCTTCCACTCCCCCAGGATCATTCTACTCACCGGACCTCTTCCACTCCCCCAGGATCATTCTAATCACCGGACCTCTTCCACTCCCCCAGGATCATTCTAATCACCGGACCTCTTCCACTCCCCCAGGATCATTCTAATCACCGGACCTCTTTCACTCCCCCAGGATCATTCTAATCACCGGACCTCTTTCACTCCCCCAGGATCATTCTAATCACCGGACCTCTTTCACTCCCCCAGGATCATTCTAATCACCGGACCTCTTTCACTCCCCAGGATCATTCTAATCACCGGACCTCTTTCACTCCCCAGGATCATTCTAATCACCGGACCTCTTTCACACCCCAGGATCATTCTAATCACCGGACCTCTTTCACTCCCCCAGGATCATTCTAATCACCGGACCTCTTCCACTCCCCCAGGATCATTCTAATCACCGGACCTCTTCCACTCCCCCAGGATCATTCTAATCACCGGTCCTCTTCCACTCTCCAGGATCATTCTAATCACCGGACCTCTTTCACTCTCCAGGATCATTCTAATCACCGGACCTCTTCCACTCCCCAGGATCATTCTAATCACCGGACCTCTTTCACTCCCCCAGGATCATTCTAATCACCGGACCTCTTCCACTCCCCAGGATCATTCTAATCACCGGACCTCTTTCACTCTCCAGGATCATTCTAATCACCGGACCTCTTCCACTCTCCAGGATCATTCTAATCACCGGACCTCTTTCACTCCCCCAGGATCATTCTAATCACCGGACCTCTTCCACTCCCCCAGGATCATTCTAATCACCGGACCTCTTTCACTCCCCAGGATCATTCTAATCACCGGACCTCTTCCACTCTCCAGGATCATTCTAATCACCGGACCTCTTTCACTCCCCCAGGATCATTCTAATCACCGGACCTCTTTCACTCCCCCAGGATCATTCTAATCACCGGACCTCTTTCACTCCCCAGGATCATTCTAATCACCGGACCTCTTTCACTCCCCCAGGATCATTCTAATCACCGGACCTCTTTCACTCCCCCAGGATCATTCTAATCACCGGACCTCTTTCACTCCCCCAGGATCATTCTAATCACCGGACCTCTTTCACTCCCCCAGGATCATTCTAATCACCGGACCTCTTTCACTCCCCAGGATCATTCTAATCACCGGACCTCTTTCACTCCCCCAGGATCATTCTAATCACCGGACCTCTTTCACTCCCCAGGATCATTCTAATCACCGGACCTCTTTCACTCCCCCAGGGTCATTCTAATCACCGGACCTCTTTCACTCCCCCAGGATCATTCTAATCACCGGACCTCTTCCACTCCCCAGGATCATTCTAATCACCGGACCTCTTTCACTCCCCCAGGATCATTCTAATCACCGGACCTCTTTCACTCCCCCAGGATCATTCTAATCACCGGACCTCTTTCACTCCCCCAGGATCATTCTAATCACCGAGCATCTCTCACTCACCAGGATCTTATTAATCTTGACCTCTCTTAACAAATCCTCTTTCCTAAAGACACATCACCAGACCTCTCTCATCCGGATCTCTCTTACCGGACCTCTCTCATCCGGACCTCTCTTACCGGGCCTATCTAAACCGGACTTTTATAACCTGGAAATCACGCAAACCCGACGCATTTCTAGATATCGCCATTATCGTTCAGACACACGTTTGTCCATAAATAGAAAGAAAACTTCAAATCCGGAAAGCCTTCCTATGTACGGGATGGAAAGATTCCACTGAATTTTACTTCTTTTTGTTGCTTAGATTTGACTGTACCCCATCTCCGATAACCGTTTAACTTTTTTTAAGTTGAAATTACATCAAGGAACACTGCTCACTTCTATCCTTCATCATTTCATTACGTCACGACAATATTGTGATACAATTAAATTATTTGGAACGTCACACACAAGAAATATAGAAAATTCTGAAATTTTAATTTTATTCTAATATGCTCGTATATATTCTATGCATTCTATGTTTTTGTTATGTCATTTGTATACATATTACACGTCTATTAAATGAATGCTACTACATGTTATACATACAAATACAGTTTACGAAATCATTAAGGTTTTGTATACTACAAGAAAGTAAACGATTTAATTAAAACAGCACCTTTGTATGTCAACTATTTGCGGAGACAAGCATTATCAAAGAGATGCTATATCGCTTAAAGATGCTATTCGCTTCGCAATTACGTTTAATTAAAGCTGCACATATGTAATACAACTAGCAACTAGAATGTGCATGTTTTAACGACTTAAACTACAAAACTGATAAGATATAAAATCCGGTCTTAATGCAGAAAAAAGGCGTTTGACAGATACGTTTCTAGACCGTATACCGGGGTTTACTCAATCAGTAAAGAAAAAAGAATGCTGTCAGGAAATACAGTCTAGTTTAATTATATTAAATGCATAAAAAGTCTGTTATACGGATTTCGAACAGTGGCTGATCTATTGTAACGGAATTAAAGAATAATTTTAAATTGCGAGGGTTGTTCGGGAAGTTCCGGAATCTTCTTATAATTGATTAAATAACTATTTATGATGTGTTGCGCTTTTCACAAAATAAACGTCAATAAGTTCCTAATTTGTAAACGTTTTTTTTTTAAAAGTAGATCGCTTGAATACGTAAATAGGTAAAGGCAAATTTAGTAAACACGAAAAAAGGCCAGTTAAACCTGACTCAACGCCCCCACCCACCCTTCTAATGCAAGGATGTCATAATGAACAACCCCTACTTATAGCCTATATTTACTGACGGAATATAGAAAACATACGTATGAATAAAGACTAAATGGACGAAATAATCTACATTCTTTAATCAGCTTTGTGGTCGTCGTACGTATGTACATCAAATGTCTAACTTTCTAGGAAAAGAAGTGTCCGCTTAAAAAAAAGGTTAGATCATGAAACGACTCATAGACTAATATAGGAAGGTGAACAGAGAACTCTTCATGACAAAGGTACAAAGTTCTTATACTGAAACATACATTAATTAACATTACGAAACTTAACAACATACAATAAAAATGTAGAGTATGAAAAAAGCGATAATTCAATGTTTACTGTTTCGCATTCCCGTCATCATAAATTTTCTGATTGTCAATAAATGATCTATATCTAATACTAGTATACAATAAATCACGTTAAATCAATTATTGGCACCTGAATTATTCCATAATATTCATGTTTCACTGCATAGAGAAGAGATCAATACTTCACTGCTACCGATTATTCAATATAACAGAGTTCTAAATAACCGTGTTTTACTGTATTGTAAATATCACCGTGAATGAATTTGAATCAAATTGTGACAATATTGTTTTGGCATAAACTTCAACTAGAAGGGTATTCCGTGTGAATTCGTCTGTAGATATTTATTGTAACACAAACTAAGTTGACATTTATCGACCTGTTTTACTGAGAGTACATCTGTTGTTTTAATTCTGTTTTTTGTTTCTTTTTAAGCAGACCTTATCAACATTACTGTCAAGTATTTGGCACAAGGAGAAATATCATTCTTTTATTTAACATTGATTTACAATTATCAGTTGTTTAACGACCCATTCGAGAGCTATAGTCATTTCAGAGCCGCCCCTAGAGAGGGGGACATGAAATACAGGAGGACCGGGCATTTATATCCCTACTCTTTCGAATAGTTTTTCCTAGTTCTTTGTTGTGCTTGGTGTAAAGCACGGATCCACGCCTCACCCGTTTCCTGTGACTTTCTTAACCCAGTACTTCCCTCGCTCGGTAGTTGGGATGGTGACACTAAAAAAGCGTCCCTGAAATATTGAAAGACGTAGTCGAGATTCGAACCCACGATATTTCGTTTAGTTGTCCAGCGCGGTACCACTAGACCACCGATCACATCTTGAACATTGCTCAAATGAAGCCGGAATCTTTGCCTCTGACTGTACACGGCCTTTAGCCACGTGGTACATTGTATTGACAATGATTGATACCACAAGGTCGCGAAAAATGGCGGCGCCTACGAGTTCGAAGGTAAGTCGTATTTTTCGTCGAAAGTGGTATCAAAACAATGTCACGTGATTATATACCTTGACTGTAAATACATATATACTAGTAGGGTTGATGCGTTATTGTCACACCACCGGAAGTTTATTAACTATGTTTCTGTTTGCAATCCGAACTGCTTATGCAAATTGATACAAACACTTTTAGTTATGTATGACACCTCTGTTGACTCGGTCCATCTCAATGAACAATAAGAATTAACTTATTCCTATACAATGACTTGACAAACCTCACATGCGGGATCTTAAATATGCAGTGCTGAGCCGTGCTGTGTTGTGTAATTGGCTTTTCATTCCTTTAAGTAAGATTCTGAGCCATGCAATGCGTCCAGCTAAGGAGATTTTTACCAACAAACAACGCAATATCCTGGCCGACGATGCTATCATCCACAATAAACACATTACAGTCATGATTCATTTGCTAACAAATGTTTTCTACGGTAAACAGCTTGAAGCGATCGGTAAGCGTGTTTGCCACTGTTGGTTATCAAGATTGGCAAAGTACGAGCATGAAAAATCATGACACATAGCAAAAACATTGAACATACAGTATAACCTCTCCAGATCGGTCCTCTCTTGAGCAACAACTTCCCTGCAATAACTGCAGTTTTTTTCCTTTATCTAACTTTCTTTTTTGTCAGTTGGCAAACAAGAAAATCAAAGCAAAATAATACATATTATGATATACAGTTGTTCCAGCTATTAGCAGGTGAAGCGCCTCACGATTTGCAAATTGCAAAGTGTTAATTATGATGCTTATAAGATGCAAACAATGTTATATTTTATCGCCTGGTGTGTGAGTTTGATATATCTGTAAGACAACAGGTGTCAAATAGCGCAGCTGGATGATCAATGTATCTATTTACACTTCTTATATGAGTGCATTGTACTGTGGTTTAATTATTGCAGTGTTTTTATCCTTCATTTAATTGATGCAATTTTGGGTTTTCTAATTAAAGAACAAATAACTTATGATTGTTTGCTAATTAATTTACCACCCGGGAACGGAATTGAATATGAAACCCAGTACGGTTTTCTGACAAAAAAAAAACAGTCGCCTTTAGAGAAATTAACACAACGCCACGCATGAAAACTTGCATGAAAAGACATTACGCTTAAACATCATACACGCAACATCTACCAATACACGATCGTCTTAGAATATTTTACCTAACAAACCAGTCCTTTAACAACACACCATGTTGTTCTTTATCAAGTATCAGCACCTCTAACACCACCATGAGCTGCTGTAGAAACAACTTTTTAATCATTTTATAACCTTGTGGCTTAAACTTGGACGCGCAATTATCTGTCATTACCATTTTATTTTATTGCTGACAGATCACAGTCAAAAACACGGTCGTCTAATGTAAGAAGTTAAAAACGCGATATTCTTACTTTGGACAAGACGTAGTAACCGTTCAGGAAGTTTATCAACGATTTATTCAGTTAACCAAGTTTTTACCAGACATCCGAGTAAACTGACAGACATTTTCATGTTTGACAGCAAGATATAATCCTCGACAAATTTTGAAAGCGCTTGTCAGGATTCTATAAGATAAGTCAAACCTTTCTCGTTGAGAATAGGAATAAAAACATCTCATATCGTACAAAGGTTGAGGTAATCTACCCGAATCACTCACTGTCTGTATATACAGTCAGAATCCATTTGTGATAAAAGTCAGTTCGTGAAAAAATGTGTTTATTCAGAGAAATGTGACACCCTGTGCTATAAAACCTTTCTGTTTTCTGATCAAATTGGTACTTAGTAAAATAATAAATGTTGTTCTCTAATCGGATTTAGTCATCAAGTTAAGATATAAATAACTATTATATTATATACGTGTGTTATCTTTAGACATACATTCACTGGAAACGTCAAACGTCTTTGTTTTAATATAGCTTTAACCTAAGGCAGATATCCCAGATAATGGAAATTGAGTTTAAGTCAAAATTTCGTTTTAATGTAAATGTCAAAGTAAATTAAATGGATTCTGGTTATAAAAGTAATCTGACTAACATATTTATATGTATGTCATGAAGAAATTTGACAGCAACCGAATGTTACCGAGGTAATACGAAACGATGCAAAATATGCCGAAACAAAATCAGAAGGTCCCGGAAATTTAGAAATTCAGCATTTATATAAGTTCAAATGGAGAAGACCATAAAGATACCACTGTAAACATGATTCAATACAATGAAATAGTCAGACTAAAATGTGTTAATTACAACTATTCAAAAATAAACATACTTTGGTGAAAACCGACACTTATATAGCTCCGTTAAGTTGAAGGCAGTACCCATTAAGGAATATGTATCTTTCTGCTTGGCTTGGCAATCAGATAAAAAAGATAAAGACTTTACGTAAAAGGAACCCATGCATAAATGTTTAAATGTCTCAATGAAAAAAAATAGGTCAAAACGACATTACCAAAAATGAGTTCTTTGCCAGAGTATTACCACAGTAATGTGACTAATGTCTTGTCGAGAATAAATAATTTCAAACAAAATGATACTGAGATTCAGCATGTTAGTTCACCAGACAAAAATATTTGTAGTCAGTCATGAATTTTAATGAATATAAAGATACAGAAACATAGCATTCTCCTTAGGATATAATGACTGGTGCTAATCTTGATTATTTTAGAGCATGCCCATAGCTCGCAATCCCTCTCTTGGACCCGCACACAGCATCCATTTAAGTCTGAGAGTTCTCATAAGGTAAAATAATAGCATACTCAGATGTATCAATGGTTTATACGTAAGGTAATAGAGACAATATGTGTTTTATTTTGTACAATAAATGCAAATTGATCGCTAATAAGGTATATTTTCATTACATATTAAGATGATTCATTGTATAATAATGATTTAAATAATCAGCAAATATCATAATACACGTGTGTTTAAACCCTGCTTTCATTTATCATTACTTTCTTTGGCCTTATATAGCTCCATAACATTTATAATGTTTTTCAAATTATCTTCACATTAGTCTTAACAGCCTACTGACATATCTGTTTAATCAAATGTTACAAGTTCAAGTTTCAAGTTTCAAAGATATTTATTGACGAAAACATTCTAACATGTTCATTGTCAACACAATGATACATATATAAGTAAATACACATAATGTTACACGAAAATGTCATTATTACAAAAATAGTATAGTCCAATTTTTTTTTTCTATGATAATTACAGTTATACTTATTTTATTAAATACATTTTTTTCAATGCAAGAGTTATTGCTCTTGTTGATAAATATTATTTTCTGTAAATATTGCATGGTGACCTATATTTTTCTTTATCAAATTAGATTGATAATGTGCCATAGCGTCTTTTTACCTTTAGTTTTCATAGATTGAGTGTTTTTTTCTTTAGTCTTTGAAAAATGGGCTACTTCCATAGACATCAATGCATATTTAAAGGGCAAATAACTCAAGGGAGTGTCATTGTTTTTGAAAACCCTTAAAAATCATGGAAACCTATAAAAATGATAAATATTATCAAAATCTGTCCGCTCCCTTTTGAGATAATAATTTTGGGCATTAGGCTGGGAAGACCTTATAACTAGGTACCTCCTAACTCATGTAATTATATTCTGTGATTAGTAATTCGTGAGTTCGAAACCCTTCAATAATCTTAACAGATTCGTGACCAGAGCGTGAAGAAGGATTCACCGAGTCCTTTTAATTTAAGATAATTAAAGCGATGTATGCAAAGTGGAATCATCACAGGTCTTGTGTAATTTCTCCAAGCATAAAATGGCATGCAAATAAATAATTGATGACATATAAACAAGGAGAACATTCGTCTGGTTGTATCGTATACTACAGAAGAATGTTGTCTATGGTGAAATTCCTAGTGGAACCTATCGATGTCAGCTGAGGTTTTCTTAATGAATAAAGGAGCTATAAAACTGTCAATTCATGACTTCTGGAGTTCTACAAATCAATATATTTATTTGAAATATGTTCATACAGAATCATACATATATATTCCGGTCTTTAATGAGTATTTATCTAGTTGAAGAATTAACCCGGGCGGAATATAAGATTAGATTATGAAAAGTTGAATTAAAAGTCAGAAAATCAAATCCTAATAATAAGCACCGCCAGTCGTATGTACCTTTAATATAGTAGTGATAAACCATGCTAGTTTCGATGACGAAAAGATAAACACAAGTTTACATAAAAAAGATGCTGATATATTTATATTAGCATAGTTTTTTATGCTTTATTGCCGCCCAATATTCACTTAAGTTTTCTATTCTTGTAATTCTCTGTATCACGATGTTCAAATTTTATGAAGAAATAGAATCAATCAGAATTGATTATTAACAATATCAATGACAATATTCTTGTTTCAATTAGTAGTGTTTTTCTATTTCCTCAATGGTTACTTGCGGCAAAATATCTAATCATATTTAATTGAGACCATTCACTGACTTAACCCAATGAATTATGTCCCTTGGAAGAACGATGGCTCACTCATACCCTACCTGGAGAACATTTAGAGCGTAGAAGATTTCAGATTAAGTCAAAAGATAAACTTGGTTGTCTCGACTTGTTTACCATGACATTATATGCAGGGTGTCCACCTCAATGACATAGACTAATAGTGTAATTGTCACGCTGTTTGAGCAAAGTAAATTATTAATATATAATGTAATATCAATCGTGTCAACCGTGAACATTATTTGCGCTTCAACAATTTGGCCATTAATATGATGAATGCTATTTCAACTTTATTGAAGCACTTAGTTTAAACGATTGTAAGTACCTATTTAACTAGTCTTATTATATAATAGGCTTGCCTATATTGATCAGTTCGTTTACTGGTAAAACTGCGGTGATTGATGAAGAATAATTGGCGACAGGGGCGACAATTTCCTGTGAATTTGTTATAATAAAATGATCGCCATCCCGAGCTACCGAACATTTAATTAACTACCCTATCGGTGGGAATGTATCAGGAATGATAACTTCGAGTAAATAATAAGTAACATTTATCAGCGTTAGATAAGTTATGTATTCATAAACTGGTTCCCGTTGACGCTGTCTGTACAAAGCCTTTTGGTGCACTGCAACATGGAACGGGAACCAGTTTAACGTTTATTACAATCATGTATGCGACAGTGAAGCAAGAACGACAACTCCGGATAGATGTCATCAGGAAACGGATGTGATCGTTAAATCCGGATGTGAATATGTCGCGCTTTATCTACTGTAGGATATGTAAAACAGGGATATCCAAATGAACGATGTAGATATTTGAACATCTTGGAATATTTAAAAGCACTTGAACTATTTAGAAAGACAGGATGCATAAATATAATGATGATTTATATCGTACAAATATCAAACCGTTCATGTATTATTAGTCTGGATTAATGAAATCAATCATTTATTTAAATCAGACATTTAAGTAACACAAAAGATGACTGTCTGCAGCTGACAACAATGTCAATGACTTAAAATGTACTGACGATGTAAGTACATTATATTCACACTGTCGTACGTCTTCGATTCCTCAAAGACGTTCCATCTTCGGGGAATTCATGATTATTTGCTTGCATATGTTAGAACTTGGTAATAAAATTTAGACTACTGCACACCAAATAACTGAAAATACCGTCCATGACCAGTTTAAAGGGGCATGCCCAGGAACTGCTGTGTCTTTTTTTCGTACACCAAAAATGCGTTTGTCGCTTGTAAAACCAATTATTACCGAAAAGTAAAAGAAGAATGTGCGTTTTTTTAGTAAACTAGCAGGATATTTTGTAAATATTTTACAGGGCTTTCATTCATTGATTTAGCCATTAAAATGATACCAAATTGATCGCTATTCGAGACGCTTCAGTTCCAGGGCATGCCTTTTTAATGCAGAATATTGATTATGTACAGATCCTAATTATGAGACAGTTAAACTTTGTCATTAAGACCACCTTCTGGACAAAACGGAATCGGTCTTTATATTGAAATGATCTCGATTATCAAATATATCAAAAGGATTCTAACATGAGTGTAATTTATAATGAGGTTGTATCAATACTAAAGATGTTGCTAAGTGGCATTCTAATGTAGACCTATATATTCAGTGCGTACTTGTTTTGACGACAATTCAACGAGTAATTAAACTGGTCTTAAATGATTCATGCTGTACTATTCCTTTCGTTTATCATATCTGCAGTCATGTTGCCAAAACGAAACACGACGGCCCCAGGAAATCTTGAATTAAAAGAATATCTGTCTGAGTCATATGAGCCGATTTTCCCGGTCATGTTCATTATACTCACGATGTTTTCTTTCTCCGGGCAAATACGTACATATACGTATGAATGTTGTGACGCAGACCAATCACAAATAGACATGACCTAAGTATGTTGCCGTACTCAAAGTGACTAGTCTCCCCCATAGCTCTATTAAATGTTTCCCGATCTTAAGCTAAAATCATTAGCAACATATTGGAACAATAATATAGCCTGGTTCCGATATTGTTTGCGGATGTTATAGTGATACAACGAGCAACATCGGTAACCAGGCTTTCAGTTCGGTCTAATACTATGACAAATGTAACCCACTTTGTCAAAATGTCACATCAATGAGATAAATCTTTGCGATCTTGTCTTGTATATTTGACATAAAAAGATCAAAAGTTGTAATATCACGACATTATAGAGTACGAGTCACTCGGTGAGATCTTTTTTTTCAAATTACCTTAATTTTTGTATACATTACGAGATACATATCATGGCTATTTAAGAGACAGATAAGTATGTACATAATTTCAGATTATGAAGTATGAACCATTATACATTTTCATGCTATATGCATGGCTGGTCACTTAAGGCGGGTTCTTACAACACAAAGAGGATCATGACATCATTCAATGTGTTGAAATATCATTTTGGAAAAAAAACACACACAAGAAATAGCATTTTCAGTTTACTAATGAATTGCATGTATAGTCCTAAACCGGTTTGTTTGAATGTTAGTAATCCATATACTAGTATCTTACGTCAAACACAATACATACGGAAAGCATAAAAGGTATCAGTTGTTATATGAACACATGCTGAACATTTCTGTAACTTGACCGGTTTTATCTGCAAAGTAGTCTCCCTTGAAAACGTCTTATCGATCACTCCGATAACGTTTATCGACAAACTGATTTACTATAGATTCATATAGGAGCTGTATGATTCAACACTAATAACTTGTTTATAACATGAAATGAGAAAATTTTATAACCTCGTGAAGTAATATTCATTCTTTGCACTTTATTTCAATATAATTTTTATTAATGTGGTACGTGAACTTATTGCTTCCATTTTCGTTTGAAGTTGGTGACTACCATTTGTTCATAAATCTATATAAAAACTGTCAAAATACTCTTAAACCTCGTTTTTGACAGGCTATAAAGTTGTTGTTGTTGTTTTTTGTCAAGAAAAAATCCATTAGGAAATCATTCAGTTGCACAAAGACTCCTGTGTAATCAAATTAATGTTTAACCACCAGGCAATCAACAACGAGCACTTTTTAATTACACATTTATTTGTAAGAAAATAAAGCAAATAAACATCTGAAAATGGTCAACTGAACATAAAGATTATATTTTGGTGCAGCATAATTTGCAGGTTTCACAGTTACATCAAGCAGTCGCCGCATGATCGTTTTTAAAAAAAATCAAAATTAAAGTTTGTTCTTAGTTGTTAACGCAACTAATAAACTTTGTCCAAATCCTGCATAAAAATTCTTCCCGAAGTCTAAAATCATGAGTGTATCTTGTTAACGGCCTATACGACAGCAAGGATCATCATTCAGAACCGACTAAGATATAAATACTCGGTTCTCCTGGTATCATCTCCCCCCCCCCCCCCCCCCCCCCTCTCTCTCTCTCTCTCTCTCTCTCTCTCTCTCTCTCTCTCTGGGTGGCTCTGAAATGATCATAGCAGGACCGATTGTACCATCAAACAGCTACAGGTGAAATAAAGAACACGGGATCGTTAAATGCATTTACATTGATCCAAACTTTTCTATGTAATAACGAAAGCTTAGAACAAGTTTGACATCGATCATGGTACAAAATCGGAGATACCAGAATGTATAATTGACACTCAGATATGTTGATACTTGGTTTAATATGTAACTAAATACAACAATGAAGTAAATATTTTTCGACTTTGAATAGCTCCCAAGTTTCTATCATTCTATGTTAAAAACAGACACGTGACTTTCCTTTGGAAATTCATTTTTGTGCAGTTTAGGATGTTGATGATACCATCGGAGAGAATGACTGCCTCAATACTTGTCAGAGAAGTCGCGGACAACACGCCAAATGGCTGATCAAATATAGGCTTACAGTAAAACCTTGATTATCCGAACTCGGATTATCCGAAAACCTGATCAATCCAAATTGAAATTTCGGTCCCGATTTCACCCTAAAATTATATTTCATTGTAAAATAACCTCGAATATCCGTAATATTATTTCGGTCCCGTTGATTTCGAGGTTTTACTGTTTTTCTATTTTATATCGTGAGAACAAAACTTAACATTTCAAACGCATGTATTGACGATTTTACATAGCGTGCACACTGATACTACATGTACGTGATAAACTGTCTTCCTGACTCGATGTAAACGGCGAAAATAAATTACACAATAAGAAAACGAAATACGTTTTTGCATCACAGATTGTCCTAAAGCTGATAAGAGAAACGTCAATGTAACTCTGAGTATTTGATTTATGTTACTTTAATATTCACATAGCCGAGTATCCCAGCTTAAACAATCAGTTTAAATTATACATAGCGATATACACATTAAGTTCCATAGGGGCTTGTTTTAACAGATATTCCGGAGTGATTGGAAACTTGAATGGTACTAAAATGCTTTTCTTGTTTTGAAAATCGATCTGTTTAAAGCACAAATCGCATCTAACATATTCCTTATTCCCAGAGATGCGTAAAACGTGCAATGAACGTGTTCGTTTTTGTTGCGAATTATTCCAAAACTATGTCTTAACATATGTTTATGTGTTTTGATTGCAAATGTTATGAACAATTCAAACCGGGGAACTTTAGAAACTTAATGACATAATAAATAAAACTGATTGAAAAACAACAACAAATCACGGCAACATAAATAAATATAATGGATGAGATTCAAGTCGCCAAAAAAGACGGAAATAAACATCACTATGTCTATTTTCTATATTGAGAAACAACATTGTACGACTCATGTCTTGGAGATTTCACGATCGCTCAACGTAAGATCGCTAATTTAATTTCCTGCATATTCAAAATATTCATATATTTTGTCGAGCGGATCGAAAATATTGTCAAAATCATTTAAGCGTAGAATCTTGGTTAATTTTCGTCGTAATAAATCAAATAGTATTTCTCTGAAGGGATAAGCTGATTGTCGTCAATAGAAAGTAATTAACACCTGGGCTTCTTTTGAAGTTGCTTAATTATTCGTAAAATTATATGGTACATGTCTAAGATTTAATAGGAAATAAGATATCACTTCTGAATATGGTATTCTTCACTGAGCCAATGTACGGAGTCCAATAAACGACACCGCAGCGTAAGCAGAACTCAGGCTAAATTATTACTGTATCATGACAGTGACGGCATGACTTTGATGGTTCTGGGAGAGCACCATACATTTTAATTATTGTTAAGATTCAGTTATATACCGACAGACACTTAACTTTAATAGTGTCCCAGGATGCTGTACCAGTACTAAGTTTGTTCTCCACAAGTTACCATCAACTACTTCATGTGAGTCACTCAAATCTATGGTGGAGGAGAGGACTCATAACTTCAGATATAAGTTCTTCAACAAAATTATCACAGACAACATCAGTAGCGCTAATTCGTACTTACAAACATGGGGTAGAAATGGCGTTATCCTGGTCAGCCAAGAGGGAGGTTTGAAAGAACCCAGATTTAAACGGTTATAAACAATATAATAACATATGGGTTGTCGTTCAGGGGAAACCCATACTCCCCTTAAGTCAACATAAAAAGACGTTGAGTATAATTTGATATACATGTATATACACAGTAGGTTTCAATAGTATGTCTAACTTTAGCCCATGCAGAATCTCCTGTGATTCGAATATTTACGTGTGAGAAAGTGCATTACGATGTATTTAGAAAAGTAAGTCTCTATTAATCGGGCTCAAATAGTGACATTATGATTAATTAACCACGGAGAATTTCGAATTTAAAAACTCATAATTCTTGATCAAAGATTAAAAGACACATATTGGAGTTCAAGCACTGTTATGCTATGATAATTATAGTATATAAGTATTATGTGCTACTTTGTATGATTTCCTTTCGTCACCCTAGTACGCAAGTAGGATATATATGTTAGCTGTACCGTTTCTCGTCTTGCCGTACTGTCTAGGTTTGAGCAACATTATCATGACCCTAACATGATTCCGTATCTATGTTTATCAACTGTTAAACGGTCCATTCCTCAGCTACAGTCATTTCAGGGCCGCAAGAGAGAGAAGAGAGAGAGGGGGGAGAGCGTACAAGACATGTCCCTATTCTTTTCGAATAGTTTTTTCTTGGTTCTTTATGTAAAGCTCCTATTTCCCTGTGATTACACAGACACAGTACTGGGCTCATGAGTTGGGAAGGGGACACTGAATGAAGAGTCCCTGAAATAACGGAAGGCGGAGTCGAGATTCGAACTCACGACCAGCGCATTACCACTGAATCATCTATACATCCATTCTCCGTATTTGCGATAACATGTCTATTTTTACTGAATGCATCCATATTCAGGAACAGTTGTATGAAACGTGTGACTCAATTGATTGGCTGTGCTTCGCTGGGCTCTAAATTATTCAAGGAGCAAAGAGCTATTTTAAGATGATAGTTAACTGAGACTAATGTTGCAGTAATTTTTATAAGCCTCAAAGTAGCAGCTAAGTGCACACACATAAAATGTCATTATCTTTAGAAGAACTCATAATGTCAACACATCAGATAACCATTAATTTTAATATACAAGTAGAACTATGTATGTAATAAATGCATTTTGATGTTCATTCCAATGATGCGATGCGTGAATACAGGCTTTGTGACTTCATAAAAAATACGCAAAAAGTAAAACTTTAACATTCAGACCAATTTATTGAAACAAATAAACTTAGGTGTTATTATTGAGGTGGTCTTATTGAAACAAGCGATCGACACAATACTGGGATCTCTACAGTACGTGTTACGATTTACCCTCTGAACGATCCATTCCTTAAAGTAAACACCATCCAAATAAAAATAGATTCGCTGTTGTTCAGCTGTTACAACTTTAACAAACACAACAAAGTATGATTTGCTCCGATAAATACAGTTCGTGGTATCCCAGACGCATGTTGTCTTTTTTACCATGCATGAAGTAAAACCGCGGCGAACACCGTCACGAGCTCCTGCGTGTTATTTAAACCTAAGTTAATGACTAGTTGGATTTTGTCCTGCACACACACAACCCAGCAATAAATTATGTAACTAGGCAACCAGTTTATATAAAAAATACACGTAAATAAAACACGAAACTAGAAGTGCTTTAATATAAAACATTGATAAAATCGCCAGACGACTGTCTTACGTCTGACAATCTTAGAAACCAAGCAATTTATGATTTATATACGCTGTCGGTGTGCTTAGGTAAAAATATACTCAAGCGGAAGTAAGACCCAATGAAATGACTTTGTGTATGTCCAAATCGACAAACCAAACATTCCAGAATTATAATCCCATTTCTCATATAAAAAGAAGATAAAATCGAGGTGTGGAAATCTGATCGTAGGACAAGAGGTTGTAAAACTAAAATTTAAACTGAAATAAGAATAAAAACTTGAAAATTCAAATCTAACCATTCAGATGTTTGTGTTGGACCTCTAGAATCGTTACATGTCTAACTAGTTATACAACAATATATAACATCAACAGTGCTCTGCTAGTGGACATTGAAGAATAGTGAAGTATAGCATACTTTCTGTACATAGATATACAAATTTTCCCGTCGATTAAGAATTTTAATGTTGAAATTTCGCAAGCAGAATGTAAGACATCAACCATAAAGTGTGGAGTAAGTGATTAAATGCACAGTCATTTAAAGTTGACATTTTATGTTAACAATTTGACTACACATTCTATGAAATCGAGAGATCCTATATAAAACTAAAAACTGGGAAAGGAAACAATTTTAAAATGCACTGTTTATAAAATCACTGAAACGTATATAATGTATTTTAATCAGATAAAACATAAAAGTTAACTGCATATAACTATTACATTGCACAACACAAAAGGCTGAATATCGTTTAAATTAAGTGTTTAGAAATTACTCTTCCGGAACAATTCAATTCAACATTACTAAGAATTTTAATGTGATAACACAATATGTGTACCATGATATGATGTACGTTTTAGATCATTTTATTACAACAGTAACATTTTCGTTCACAACGAGATCTTATGTAACATCACAATCTATCATATTTGCTGCTTCAAGTATACTATATACAAACAATCGTGTGTGGCTTTTACATGTCTTAATAAGATTCTATGAATTTCCTCCAATAAATAAAACATACAAATACTCACAGTGCAATATCTTTAACTTGAAATCCAACAGTATTCAACTATAAGTCCAAGACAGTTGATAAACACAACAATGGTCAATCACTTAAACACGTGTAACAAAATTAAGTAATCGCATTTAGAAAGTTAAAACTTCTTCATTAAATCCACATGTATGGAAAAACTTTACCAACTGAATGAAAAGCAAAACACACTAACTCCCTATTTGAAACTAGTTCATCATAACCCGATAAATATTCAGATGTTTTGACTGTAAAAAGGGGCCCCGAAGACTACATGTAAACTCTCCTGGGTTTACTGAAGTGTGTAAGTTGAGTTGAAACTTTATAGCCACGATATTCAGTGTTTGGTTGAAAGTGGGTTTATCACCAGGGAAATCAAATTTATGGTAAATTATATTATATTATTTTAGTGTAGCCTGCTATTTAAAAATATGTGCTACACATCAGTGATATAATGATCACTCACTGTACTGTAGCAACCGTTTTATTTATACCAGATAAGTCGATCCGGACTTTTTAAACATTTGCTTAAAATTCAGTGAAGTTATTATACACTCGTGAATTGCGGTTAACTGAAAATAAAGTCTTATTTTTAATCAACTTGCGACTTAAACTGTTAGAATGGTTGCCGAATTTACATTTGTGCAAGTAATATAATGTATTAGGGTCTTTAAAAACGATTGCTTTTTTGTTGATATAATGCCCCATCTTACTTAATTAGCTCAAATGGGCTCAACCCAATGATACGAAAAGTGAATGAAAGCATAGTATCCATTTTACATATAACGTTAAACTATTGTTTAATACAAACAGAGTACTTACCGACATGCATAAAAGTACATGTACGAGTATGTAGGGCTACATTTTGATTAACAAATATCGTTTACAGACTGGATTTTCCCCCGAGCTTCATGTGACAATATTGGCCAGATTTAAGTGTAAATTTTGACACTGATAGTTAAATTTAGATATTATATGTAATCACTGGACGTTTGGACTAAGATAAGTCGGACGAAAGCCAAGTTCGGCGATGACGGAGGTATGGAACATCAGAAATGTGCTAAGGTCTATGTGTGTGAAGTTGGCGGCCTAGCGGCCTAGCGGCCTGGCGGCGTGAAGTTGGCGGCCTAGCGGCCTAGCGGCCTGGCGGCGTGAAGTTGGCGGCCTGGCGGCCTAGCGGCCTGGCGGCGTGAAGTTGGCGGCCTGGCGGCCTAGCGGCGTGAAGTTGGCGGCCTGGCGGCCTAGCGGCCTAGAATTTTATACTCCCAATCGCCCAGAAATGCATCAGAATCACGTTCTATAAGCATTAGAAACTATTTTGGATGGAAAAAGTCGCAAAAAATCACTTTAACATAGGTATGAAATTTCGCCGAAAACTTAGTTTTTTCACCGACCCAAAATATTAAACACCCAATCACTCAGAAATGTATCAGAATCACATTCTACATGCATTAGAAACGATTTTGGACGGAAAAAGTCGCAAAAAATCACTTTTTCATAGTTACGCCGCTAGGCCGCTAGGCCGCCAACTTCACGTTTTCAGCGGCCTAGCGGCCTAGAATTTTATACCCCCAATCGCCCAGAAATGCATCAAAATCACGTTCTATAAGCATTAGAAACTATTTTGGATGGAAAAAGTCGCAAAAAATCACTTAAACGTAGGAATGAAATTTCGCCGAAAACTTAGTTTTTTCACCGACCAAAAATATTAAACACCCAATCGCTCAGAAATGTATCAGAATCACATTCTACATGCATTAGAAACGATTTTGGACGGAAAAAGTCGCAAAAAATCACTTTTTCATAGTTACGCCGCTAGGCCGCTAGGCCGCCAACTTCACGTTTTCAGCGGCCTAGCGGCCTAGAATTTTATACCCTCAATCGCCCAGAAATGCACCAAAATCACGTTCTATAAGCATTAGAAACTATTTTGGATGGAAAAAGTCGCAAAAAATCACTTTAACGTAGGTACGAAATTTCGCCGAAAACTTAGTTTTTTCACCGACCAAAAATATTAAACACCCAATCGCTCAGAAATGTATCAGAATCACATTCTACATGCATTAGAAACGATTTTGGACGGAAAAAGTCGCAAAAAATCACTTTTTCATAGTTACGCCGCTAGGCCGCTAGGCCGCCAACTTCACGTTTTCAGCGGCCTAGCGGCCTAGAATTTTATACCCCCAATCGCCCAGAAATGCATCAGAATCACGTTCTATAAGCATTAGAAACTATTTTGGATGGAAAAAGTCACAAAAAATCACTTTAACATAGGTATGAAATTTCGCCGAAATCTTAGTTTTTTCACCGACCCAAAATATTAAACACCCAATCACTCAGAAATGTATCAGAATCACATTCTACATGCATTAGAAACGATTTTGGACGGAAAAAGTCGCAAAAAATCACTTTTTCATAGTTACGCCGCTAGGCCGCTAGGCCGCCAACTTCACGTTTTCAGCGGCCTAGCGGCCTAGAATTTTATACCCTCAATCGCCCAGAAATGCATCAAAATCACGTTCTATAAGCATTAGAAACTATTTTGGATGGAAAAAGTCGCAAAAAATCACTTTAACATAGGTATGAAATTTCGCCGAAAACTTAGTTTTTTCACCGACCCAAAATATTAAACACCCAATCACTCAGAAATGTATCAGAATCACATTCTACATGCATTAGAAACGATTTTGGACGGAAAAAGTCGCAAAAAATCACTTTTTCATAGTTACGCCGCTAGGCCGCTAGGCCGCTAGGCCGCCAACTTCACGTTTTCAGCGGCCTAGCGGCCTAGAATTTTATACCCTCAATCGCCCAGAAATGCATCAAAATCACGTTCTATAAGCATTAGAAACTATTTTGGATGGAAAAAGTCGCAAAAAATCACTTTAACATAGGTATGAAATTTCGCCGAAAACTTAGTTTTTTCACCGACCCAAAATATTAAACACCCAATCACTCAGAAATGTATCAGAATCACATTCTACATGCATTAGAAACGATTTTGGACGGAAAAAGTCGCAAAAAATCAATTTTTCATAGTTACGCCGCTAGGCCGCTAGGCCGCTAGGCCGCCAACTTCACGTTTTCAGCGGCCTAGCGGCCTAGAATTTTATACCCCCAATCGCCCAGAAATGCATCAGAATCACGTTCTATAAGCATTAGAAACTATTTTGGATGGAAAAAGTCGCAAAAAATCACTTTAACGTAGGTACGAAATTTCGCCGAAAACTTAGTTTTTTCACCGACCAAAAATATTAAACACCCAATCGCTCAGAAATGTATCAGAATCACATTCTACATGCATTAGAAACGATTTTGGACGGAAAAAGTCGCAAAAAATCAATTTTTCATAGTTACGCCGCTAGGCCGCTAGGCCGCTAGGCCGCCAACTTCACGTTTTCAGCGGCCTAGCGGCCTAGAATTTTATACCCCCAATCGCCCAGAAATGCATCAGAATCACGTTCTATAAGCATTAGAAACTATTTTGGATGGAAAAAGTCACAAAAAATCACTTTAACATAGGTATGAAATTTCGCCGAAAACTTAGTTTTTTCACCGACCCAAAATATTAAACACCCAATCACTCAGAAATGTATCAGAATCACATTCTACATGCATTAGAAACGATTTTGGACGGAAAAAGTCGCAAAAAATCACTTTTTCATAGTTACGCCGCTAGGCCGCCAACTTCACGTTTTCAGCGGCCTAGCGGCCTAGAATTTTATACCCCCAATCGCCCAGAAATGCATCAGAATCACGTTCTATAAGCATTAGAAACTATTTTGGATGGAAAAAGTCGCAAAAAATCACTTTAACGTAGGTACGAAATTTCGCCGAAAACTTAGTTTTTTCACCGACCCAAAATATTAAACACCCAATCGCTCAGAAATGTATCAGAATCACATTCTACATGCATTAGAAACGATTTTGGACGGAAAAAGTCGCAAAAAATCACTTTTTCATAGTTACGCCGCTAGGCCGCTAGGCCGCCAACTTCACGTTTTCAGCGGCCTAGCGGCCTAGAATTTTATACCCCCAATCGCCCAGAAATGCATCAAAATCACGTTCTATAAGCATTAGAAACTATTTTGGATGGAAAAAGTCGCAAAAAATCACTTTAACATAGGTATGAAATTTCGCCGAAAACTTAGTTTTTTCACCGACCCAAAATATTAAACACCCAATCACTCAGAAATGTATCAGAATCACATTCTACATGCATTAGAAACGATTTTGGACGGAAAAAGTCGCAAAAAATCAATTTTTCATAGTTACGCCGCTAGGCCGCTAGGCCGCCAACTTCACGTTTTCAGCGGCCTAGCGGCCTAGAATTTTATACCCCCAATCGCCCAGAAATGCATCAAAATCACGTTCTATAAGCATTAGAAACTATTTTGGATGGAAAAAGTCGCAAAAAATCACTTTAACATAGGTATGAAATTTCGCCGAAAACTTAGTTTTTTCACCGACCCAAAATATTAAACACCCAATCACTCAGAAATGTATCAGAATCACATTCTACATGCATTAGAAACGATTTTGGACGGAAAAAGTCGCAAAAAATCACTTTTTCATAGTTACGCCGCTAGGCCGCCAACTTCACGTTTTCAGCGGCCTAGCGGCCTAGAATTTTATACCCTCAATCGCCCAGAAATGCATCAAAATCACGTTCTATAAGCATTAGAAACTATTTTGGATGGAAAAAGTCGCAAAAAATCACTTTAACATAGGTATGAAATTTCGCCGAAAACTTAGTTTTTTCACCGACCCAAAATATTAAACACCCAATCACTCAGAAATGTATCAGAATCACATTCTACATGCATTAGAAACGATTTTGGACGGAAAAAGTCGCAAAAAATCAATTTTTCATAGTTACGCCGCTAGGCCGCTAGGCCGCCAACTTCACGTTTTCAGCGGCCTAGCGGCCTAGAATTTTATACCCCCAATCGCCCAGAAATGCATCAGAATCACGTTCTATAAGCATTAGAAACTATTTTGGATGGAAAAAGTCGCAAAAAATCACTTTAACGTAGGTACGAAATTTCGCCGAAAACTTAGTTTTTTCACCGACCAAAAATATTAAACACCCAATCGCTCAGAAATGTATCAGAATCACATTCTACATGTATTAGAAACTATTTTGGACGGAAAAAGTCGCAAAAAATCAATTTTTCATAGTTACGCCGCTAGGCCGCTAGGCCGCCAACTTCACATTTTCAGCGGCCTAGCGGCCTAGAATTGTATACCCCCAATCGCCCAGAAATGCATCAGAATCACGTTCTATAAGCATTAGAAACTATTTTGGATGGAAAAAGTCGCAAAAAATCACTTTAACGTCGGTACGAAATTTCGCCGAAAACTTAGTTTTTTCACCGACCCGGAATATTAAACACAAAATCGCTCAGAAATTTATCAGAATCATATTCTACAAGCATAAGAATCTATTTTGGATGGAGAAGTCGCAAAAAACACTCTCACGGCATCATAATTACGCCGCTAGGCCACTAACTTCCCTTCTTTCAGTGCGTATACTCAAGTAATCATCGAGCGGCTTAATATATATTGTAGGAACTTATTTTACCATTAATGGTAAAGAAGCAAATTTATTTAAACTAAATCATTCTTATACAATATCGAAAGCAAAATCGGGACAGATGAGTGTGTGAACTAAAACATATAATTTATAATCCAAAAATCAACTTTAACCACGGCGATAGCGACACTTCTCTATTATTTTAGTTTCCGAAACGCAGGTTTTACGTTTTTTTTTTGTCTAGACTACTGATAAATAAACTAAGTTGATGCAGAAACTTTTTTGGAAGGGAAAAGTCGCAAAAAAAATCACTTCACCATACTGGTACGCCATTACGCCGAAAACTTCACCTTTTTAGCTATCTGGAATATTATACACACAATCGTCAAAAATGTATCAGATTCACGTTCTACAAGCAAGGGAAAAGTCGCAAAAGATACTCTCGCGGCAACAAAGTTACGCCGCAAGGCCACTAACTACCCTACTTTCGGCGACCCGGAATATTAAACACACAATCACTCCGAAGTGTATCAGAATCACGTTCTACAAACTTTAGAAACTATTTTTGAAGTGAAAGTCGCAAAATGGTCACGTGTATGTGTACGTGAACGAAGATAAAAGATTTATCATTCAGTAAGTGTTCTGAATACGTCACTTTCGGAATAGGTACACTAATTTCGTGCCAAAGAAGAAATCGTTATGTTAATACATGCTTATGCTTCAGACAAAATAGAACGTATAAGAAAATCAAAGTACTGAATGTAGTGTCGGAACTCGATTTTTTCATATGAGACTAGTCACTGCTGTTGCTCGCAACACAACAATGACTGTTAGGAGAAATCCTAAATTAGGAACTGTACAGTTGATGGATATTCATGCTTAGGAATTAACATACGCAATCTCAATATTGCCATCTATTTATGTACATATTCTGATATTCATGTGCTAAATTCCATCAACCTAGCATGATGGTTATCTAAGTTATCAGATGTTTCGAGTTATTATGTAGCCCTACCCAGCCTATACTTTTCCGAATTCATCGGTACTAAAATATGCATTGTTACCGTTGTATTTACTGATTTAATACATACCGGAAAGCTCTTCAATACGCCCCATTTTAATAATATATCTTGATTATGGCCACATATCACTTTAAATGCATACTTCAGTGTTAGAAACGAATTAAAATCGACCTAGTGATAATCTGGTTTTGAAGAGTTTTTTTATTTTCCATGTTTTTAGTTCCATACACGGAACAAAATTGCTATCGATAATAGAAATGAACTGACATAAACAACTATCGATTGATTAATCGTAGTTTAGGATTTTTTCAGAAAATCTATATAATTGGTGTGAATTATATTCAAACTTAATATCATGATGTTGGACTATATGACAGGTTTTGAAGTGAAAGTAAAAGTTAATTGTAAAAAAGTATAGCTATTCGGAAACTAGCCGGTATACGGCGATATTTGCCGATCGCGCTACGGAATATTCCGACATCGCACGATTTCATTAGTTCCATTACGATCCTTCTGTTTTAACAATTGCAAACTTCACAATAACTAAGTAAACAGTAGATTTGATTGTTAGTACAATCTGATTATTTGATGAAGCTGACGATTAACTATCACGTATGTTTACAAAATGACGACTTTATGAATGAATAAGGAAGGGTTTCTCATTATTAGGGCATTACTGAAATTAAGTAATTGTTCTGTCTTAAATCTTATATAGATGCATTTTGTTTTATCCATGTAATAGAATATAATGAGATCTTATTGAATCATGCCATTTACATTTAAATAGAAAATGCGTTTCGTCTATGAAGTATGATTCCAAAAGCTGAGAGCTCTAATTTTGATAGGTTTTACAGTTTGTCCTAATTTCTCGTCCAATGAAATCTCCGCATTTCATTTGATATTTGAAAAATAGATCGCATAAAATGTGCTAAAACCTGATATGGAGAAAATACGTCACTTATCTTTCTGTATGTATTAGTTATCGTTCATATTTTGAATTTTATGGGATATATCACAAGCGACGCGGAGCGGAGCGCAGTGATATGTCGCATAAAATTCAAAATATGAACGATAACTGATTTACAGTTTGTCTTAATTTCTGTACAGACAGCGTAATAAGTGACGTATTTTCTCCATATCAGGTTCAAGGCACATTTTATGCGATATATTTTTCAAATTTCAAATGAAATGCGGACATTTCATTGGACGAGAAATTAGGACAAACTGTAAATACAGAAATTAAGACAAACTGTAAATCAGATATCCCTCATAATTTGAATTTTATGCAACATAACACTGCGCTCCGCTCCGCGTCGCTTGTAATATATCCCATAAAATTCAAAATATGGGTTATTCATAAGTGACAACCACATTTTCGTAATCTGATATGCTTATGGGTTTCAAACTTAATATTCTGTACATTGAGTTGTTTAGTAACTACTTTTTTCTATTAAACACATAAGCAAGTTGACTTTCAAGATGACCGCCAATTCAAACCAAGGAAGGTAAATATTGTAGATGTGGGAAATATGTATTGGTGTGCGACGCAAATATTTGCAAATGCCAGTGTTTTTTTTTAGTCATTAATTTCTTTAATCATATTATATGACCTGTCTTATTCTTAACATTTTGCATTTAACATGCACATATACGTCTTGCTTAAAAAATGTATCAATCAGGGAATCAATTTAAGTATCTATTCAGTAGCTATATATTAGCCATCTAATAACTGATTGTGTAATTAGAAGCTAGTCTATCAATGACCTTGTTATTGGCCTATCTACCGTGGAATATGCGAGGGGTGATCCAGAAATTCGTAGACAGTACATGTTTATCACAAATAAATATACGTAATAATGTTAAATTCCGATTCCGTCTGGCCATTAGCGGTTGCGAGATCTTACGTTGCACACGCGGTGAGTTACACGTGCTTACAACGTACTATCGTCTTGCGATTTTCACGTTATCGTATGAAGCCGTACTTGCATGTACTGTTTACGAACCGAACCCTTTCTCACTCTGATGTTTTAAGCGCGTGCAAGTATGATGAACGTGAGTACTGGGGTAAATCCGCAGCCGGTACTCACAACATTCGGATCGCCGCGTTTATGCAAGTAGACAACACGCTCTTGAAAGTATGGCGAGTTGGGACCGGCGCTTACTGAGCGCAAATAATTGTTCCAATGAATGAGATCTGCCCTACTTGAATCAGAGGTAGTGATGAATGACCAAATTAGCTATTTCATTACCAAATCAACACATAAAGATTTGAGCGGACTGGGATCGATCTCGTGATTACTGCATATAACATAATAAAATCAAAGTACTGAAAGTACTGTCGGAATTTGATTTTTTCATATGAGACAAGTCACTGCCATAATGTTGCTGGCAACACAACAATGACAGTTAGGAGAAGGTACAGTTCATGGATATTCATGCTTAGGAATTAACATACACCATCTCAATATTGCCATCTATTTATGTACATAATCTGATATTCATGTGCTAAATTCTATTAACCTAACATGATGGTTATCTAAGTTATCAGATGTTTCAAGTTTATTATGTAGCCCATTATCCAGCCTATATTTTTCCGAATCCATCGGTACCAAAATAAGCATTGTTGCTGTCGTATTTACTGATTTAATACATACCGAAAAGCTCTTCAAAACGCTCCATTTTAATGATATATCTTGATTATGACCACATATCACTTTAAATGCACACTACAGTGTTAGAAACGAATTAAAATCGACCTATATAATTCTTTTAGTGATAATTTGGTTTTGAACAATTTTTCGATTTTCCATGTTTTAGTTCCTAACTCGGAACAAAACTGACATAAACCACTATCGATTGATTAATCGTAGTTTAAGATTTTTTTTTTCAGGAAATATATGTAATTGGTATATGAATTATATTCAAACTTAATATCATGATGTTGGACTATATGACAGGTTTTGAAGTGAAAGTAAAAGTTTATTGTAAAAAAATATAGCTATTCGGAAACGAGCTGTTATACGGCGACATTTGCCGATCTCGCTACGGAATATACCGACATCGCACGATTTCATCAGTTCCATTACGATCCTTCTGTCTTAACATCAAAATACCCTTCACACACTGTGAACCAACATAATAATTGCGAACTTCACAATAACTGTAATTTCTTCGCAAATGTATGTGTACTGCCGTTCTGTTCTCTGCACTTCGACGGGAAAACCCCACATTCTATTTTTAGAATTTATCCAACTATATATAGCTCTAGCCGATAGTATCGATCGATACGCGTTGTGGACATAAACCTTAACACTGATTTACATATCATGTCAAAAAGTCACCTATAAGACATACATCAATAGTAGATTAATGTAATTACATGCATACTTCTGTAGAGAAATTACTGACCTACTGAACGAAAGCCGAAAGTAGAACTATTTTATGCTTAACTAGTTGGTTTCCTAACCCTATCTTACCGCACACAATAGAGTGAAAGTGGGAACGGGAACCATGGCAGTTATGGAGCTCACGGCATTTTTGTAAGTCGATGATAGCAAAGGAATTATCAAATTCCAAAAACGGAACATTTGTGCATGTTTCTTCGCCGCTTTCGAAATGTATGAGTTAAATACACATAATTCACGGCTACGTACCTTGAAACGTTTCTGCTTGAATTTATCAGTAGTCTAGACCAAAAAAAAACTAAAACCAGCGTTTCGGAAAACTAAAATAATAGATAAGTGTCGCCGTGGTTAGAATTGATTTCTGGATGATAAATTATATGTCTTAGTTTACACACTAATCCGTCCCGATTTTGCTTTCGATATTGTATAAGATGTATTTAGTTTAAATAAACTTGCTTCTCTACCATTAATGGTAAAATAAGTTCTAAGCGCTGAAAGAAGGAAAGTTAGTGGACTAGCGGCGTAACTATGATGCCGCGAGAGTGTTTTTTGCGAGTTCTACTTCAAAAACAGTTTCCTACGCTTGTAGAACGTGATTCTGATGCATTTCTGGGCGATTGGGGGTATAAAATTCTAGGCCGCTAGGCCGCTGAAAACGTGAAGTTGGCGGCCTAGCGGCCTAGCGGCGTAACTATGAAAAATTGATTTTTTGCGACTTTTTCCGTCCAAAATCGTTTCTAATGCATGTAGAATGTGATTCTGATACATTTCTGAGTGATTGGGTGTTTAATATTTTGGGTCGGTGAAAAAACTAAGTTTTCGGCGAAATTTCATACCTATGTTAAAGTGATTTTTTGCGACTTTTTCCATCCAAAATAGTTTCTAATGCTTATAGAACGTGATTTTGATGCATTTCTGGGCGATTGAGGGTATAAAATTCTAGGCCGCTAGGCCGCTGAAAACGTGAAGTTGGCGGCCTAGCGGCGTAACTATGAAAAAGTGATTTTTTGCGACTTTTTCCGTCCAAAATCGTTTCTAATGCATGTAGAATGTGATTCTGATACATTTCTGAGTGATTGGGTGTTTAATATTTTGGGTCGGTGAAAAAACTAAGTTTTCGGCGAAATTTCATACCTATGTTAAAGTGATTTTTTGTGACTTTTTCCATCCAAAATAGTTTCTAATGCTTATAGAACGTGATTCTGATGCATTTCTGGGCGATTGGGGGTATAAAATTCTAGGCCGCTAGGCCGCTGAAAACGTGAAGTTGGCGGCCTAGCGGCCTAGCGGCCTAGCGGCGTAACTATGAAAAATTGATTTTTTGCGACTTTTTCCGTCCAAAATCGTTTCTAATGCATGTAGAATGTGATTCTGTTTCATTTCTGAGTGATTGGGTGTTTAATATTTTGGGTCGGTGAAAAAACTAAGTTTTCGGCGAAATTTCATACCTATGTTAAAGTGATTTTTTGCGACTTTTTCCATCCAAAATAGTTTCTAATGCTTATAGAACGTGATTTTGATGCATTTCTGGGCGATTGAGGGTATAAAATTCTAGGCCGCTAGGCCGCTGAAAACGTGAAGTTGGCGGCCTAGCGGCCTAGCGGCCTAGCGGCGTAACTATGAAAAATTGATTTTTTGCGACTTTTTCCGTCCAAAATCGTTTCTAATGCATGTAGAATGTGATTCTGATACATTTCTGAGTGATTGGGTGTTTAATATTTTGGGTCGGTGAAAAAACTAAGTTTTCGGCGAAATTTCATACCTATGTTAAAGTGATTTTTTGCGACTTTTTCCATCCAAAATAGTTTCTAATGCTTATAGAACGTGATTTTGATGCATTTCTGGGCGATTGGGGGTATAAAATTCTAGGCCGCTAGGCCGCTGAAAACGTGAAGTTGGCGGCCTAGCGGCCTAGCGGCGTAACTATGAAAAAGTGATTTTTTGCGACTTTTTCCGTCCAAAATCGTTTCTAATGCATGTAGAATGTGATTCTGATACATTTCTGAGTGATTGGGTGTTTAATATTTTGGGTCGGTGAAAAAACTAAGTTTTCGGCGAAATTTCATACCTATGTTAAAGTGATTTTTTGCGACTTTTTCCATCCAAAATAGTTTCTAATGCTTATAGAACGTGATTTTGATGCATTTCTGGGCGATTGGGGGTATAAAATTCTAGGCCGCTAGGCCGCTGAAAACGTGAAGTTGGCGGCCTAGCGGCCTAGCGGCGTAACTATGAAAAATTGATTTTTTGCGACTTTTTCCGTCCAAAATCGTTTCTAATGCATGTAGAATGTGATTCTGATACATTTCTGAGCGATTGGGTGTTTAATATTTTTGGTCGGTGAAAAAACTAAGTTTTCGGCGAAATTTCGTACCTACGTTAAAGTGATTTTTTGCGACTTTTTCCATCCAAAATAGTTTCTAATGCTTATAGAACGTGATTTTGATGCATTTCTGGGCGATTGGGGGTATAAAATTCTAGGCCGCTAGGCCGCTGAAAACGTGAAGTTGGCGGCCTAGCGGCCTAGCGGCGTAACTATGAAAAATTGATTTTTTGCGACTTTTTCCGTCCAAAATCGTTTCTAATGCATGTAGAATGTGATTCTGATACATTTCTGAGCGATTGGGTGTTTAATATTTTTGGTCGGTGAAAAAACTAAGTTTTCGGCGAAATTTCATACCTATGTTAAAGTGATTTTTTGCGACTTTTTCCATCCAAAATAGTTTCTAATGCTTATAGAACGTGATTCTGATGCATTTCTGGGCGATTGGGGGTATAAAATTCTAGGCCGCTAGGCCGCTGAAAACGTGAAGTTGGCGGCCTAGCGGCCTAGCGGCGTAACTATGAAAAATTGATTTTTTGCGACTTTTTCCGTCCAAAATCGTTTCTAATGCATGTAGAATGTGATTCTGATACATTTCTGAGTGATTGGGTGTTTAATATTTTGGGTCGGTGAAAAAACTAAGTTTTCGGCGAAATTTCATACCTATGTTAAAGTGATTTTTTGCGACTTTTTCCATCCAAAATAGTTTCTAATGCTTATAGAACGTGATTTTGATGCATTTCTGGGCGATTGAGGGTATAAAATTCTAGGCCGCTAGGCCGCTGAAAACGTGAAGTTGGCGGCCTAGCGGCGTAACTATGAAAAAGTGATTTTTTGCGACTTTTTCCGTCCAAAATCGTTTCTAATGCATGTAGAATGTGATTCTGATACATTTCTGAGTGATTGGGTGTTTAATATTTTGGGTCGGTGAAAAAACTAAGTTTTCGGCGAAATTTCATACCTATGTTAAAGTGATTTTTTGTGACTTTTTCCATCCAAAATAGTTTCTAATGCTTATAGAACGTGATTCTGATGCATTTCTGGGCGATTGGGGGTATAAAATTCTAGGCCGCTAGGCCGCTGAAAACGTGAAGTTGGCGGCCTAGCGGCCTAGCGGCCTAGCGGCGTAACTATGAAAAATTGATTTTTTGCGACTTTTTCCGTCCAAAATCGTTTCTAATGCATGTAGAATGTGATTCTGATACATTTCTGAGCGATTGGGTGTTTAATATTTTTGGTCGGTGAAAAAACTAAGTTTTCGGCGAAATTTCGTACCTACGTTAAAGTGATTTTTTGCGACTTTTTCCATCCAAAATAGTTTCTAATGCTTATAGAACGTGATTCTGATGCATTTCTGGGCGATTGGGGGTATAAAATTCTAGGCCGCTAGGCCGCTGAAAACGTGAAGTTGGCGGCCTAGCGGCCTAGCGGCCTAGCGGCGTAACTATGAAAAATTGATTTTTTGCGACTTTTTCCGTCCAAAATCGTTTCTAATGCATGTAGAATGTGATTCTGATACATTTCTGAGTGATTGGGTGTTTAATATTTTGGGTCGGTGAAAAAACTAAGTTTTCGGCGAAATTTCATACCTATGTTAAAGTGATTTTTTGCGACTTTTTCCATCCAAAATAGTTTCTAATGCTTATAGAACGTGATTTTGATGCATTTCTGGGCGATTGAGGGTATAAAATTCTAGGCCGCTAGGCCGCTGAAAACGTGAAGTTGGCGGCCTAGCGGCCTAGCGGCCTAGCGGCGTAACTATGAAAAAGTGATTTTTTGCGACTTTTTCCGTCCAAAATCGTTTCTAATGCATGTAGAATGTGATTCTGATACATTTCTGAGTGATTGGGTGTTTAATATTTTGGGTCGGTGAAAAAACTAAGTTTTCGGCGAAATTTCATACCTATGTTAAAGTGATTTTTTGCGACTTTTTCCATCCAAAATAGTTTCTAATGCTTATAGAACGTGATTTTGATGCATTTCTGGGCGATTGGGGGTATAAAATTCTAGGCCGCTAGGCCGCTGAAAACGTGAAGTTGGCGGCCTAGCGGCCTAGCGGCGTAACTATGAAAAAGTGATTTTTTGCGACTTTTTCCGTCCAAAATCGTTTCTAATGCATGTAGAATGTGATTCTGATACATTTCTGAGCGATTGGGTGTTTAATATTTTTGGTCGGTGAAAAAACTAAGTTTTCGGCGAAATTTCGTACCTACGTTAAAGTGATTTTTTGCGACTTTTTCCATCCAAAATAGTTTCTAATGCTTATAGAACGTGATTTTGATGCATTTCTGGGCGATTGAGGGTATAAAATTCTAGGCCGCTAGGCCGCTGAAAACGTGAAGTTGGCGGCCTAGCGGCCTAGCGGCGTAACTATGAAAAAGTGATTTTTTGCGACTTTTTCCGTCCAAAATCGTTTCTAATGCATGTAGAATGTGATTCTGATACATTTCTGAGCGATTGGGTGTTTAATATTTTTGGTCGGTGAAAAAACTAAGTTTTCGGCGAAATTTCATTCCTACGTTTAAGTGATTTTTTGCGACTTTTTCCATCCAAAATAGTTTCTAATGCTTATAGAACGTGATTTTGATGCATTTCTGGGCGATTGGGGGTATAAAATTCTAGGCCGCTAGGCCGCTGAAAACGTGAAGTTGGCGGCCTAGCGGCCTAGCGGCGTAACTATGAAAAAGTGATTTTTTGCGACTTTTTCCGTCCAAAATCGTTTCTAATGCATGTAGAATGTGATTCTGATACATTTCTGAGTGATTGGGTGTTTAATATTTTGGGTCGGTGAAAAAACTAAGTTTTCGGCGAAATTTCATACCTATGTTAAAGTGATTTTTTGCGACTTTTTCCATCCAAAATAGTTTCTAATGCTTATAGAACGTGATTCTGATGCATTTCTGGGCGATTGGGAGTATAAAATTCTAGGCCGCTAGGCCGCTAGGCCGCCAGGCCGCCAACTTCACGCCGCTAGGCCGCTAGGCCGCCAGGCCGCCAACTTCACGCCGCCAGGCCGCTAGGCCGCCAGGCCGCCAACTTCACGCCGCCAGGCCGCTAGGCCGCTAGGCCGCCAACTTCACGCCGCCAGGCCGCTAGGCCGCTAGGCCGCTAGGCCGCCAACTTCACACACATCTAAGGTCTTATAATTATGATTGTTTTCTAATAACGCTACAATTTACAATTATTTAATCATTTCTATTCTTAACATAAAAAAGCTATAAGGAGGGAAGCGTGCATTTTGAAAACATGACAGACTCCAATAGGCATTCCTGTCGTTGCAAAGAATATATGAAGGCTGTGAATATCAGCTGTCGAAACATATCATATTGAACGACAGGGCACAATTTCATTGTTTTATAGACATGTGTAATGTATTGCTATCTATAATAAAATTGCATACAATGCACTTACAAGCAATGATAAAGAAAAAAGAAGAAACGCAGGTGTAGAATGAAGTTATACTCTGTTACTTCACTTAGTTTTTTTTTCTGATTTACGTTTATATTTTATTCATCTCCGTTGAGAGAAAAAATGTCTGGATTAGCTCATCGTGGATATAAAGAACACACGCTGGTATTTTAGAGAGAGAGAGAGAGAGAGACAGGGGGAGAGAGTAATGCACACTTAATGCATGCGTGAGTGTGGGAAAAGGAGGGAATTGAACATACTGGTTGTGATCTAATTTGCTCAGAACACACGCACCAAAATCAGTACACTGCACGAAAACAACATTAAATAATCTAGTAACGTCATACTGTTCGGCTAAGAACTTCATTCATACCACATGTATTTATAGATTTCATACCACATGTATTTATAAATTTGAACTTATTTTGGTACCAGATTTTGTATAAGACGAAGCTGTTTTAAACAAAACTACAACATAATCTCCTTGAACCATAAATAAATCAATGACTAATTTATTTCATCTTATATCCCTAAATTGTCAGGGATTGAGAGGCAAGCTTAAACGTGCCAGACTGAAACAATACAGTCATGTTGTTACAAAAAGCCAAGATATTCTTTATTCAAGAAACTCATTTTACACCAGAGGTATCTCCTCTTATAAAAGATGAGTTTGACGACTGGTTATTATTTAATTCTTACGGCAACAATTTAAGCAAAGGCTGTTCAATTTTTATTAAGAAAAACTTAAATTGTGATATAGTGAGCTTCATACTAGATCCTGATGGGAGATATCTTTTAATTAACATCACTATTTACTCAAACCCATATTGTCTTGTTAATGTTTATGCAAATAATGATAACACAAACAGAAATCGTTTCTTCACTTTGCTAATAACAACCATCGAAAACGAATCTCAAGGTATGCTTATAGTAGGAGGTGATTTTAATGACACACTTGATGCTACTGACAGAATCCACAAAAATAAGGTTAAAACAAAAAATTATAACGCAAAAACTGTGAAAAGCCTAAATAAACTAATTAAACGTTTTAAACTTACAGACATATGGCGAAAATATAACAAAACAAATCTTCAATTCACGTGGAAAAGAAAAAATAGTATAGAAAAAAGCAGGATTGATTTTTGGCTAATTGAACCTAATTTAATACCCCTTATCTCGGCCACGGATATACGTCCGGCATGCATAAAACATACAGATCATCAAGCAATCTCAATTAAAATTCTTAATACAGATAATAGAGGTCCAGGTTAATGGAAACTGAACAATTTGTACTTAAGCGACCCCTTTTACCTCCAATTAATAACAAATCTCATAAAAAAGTCAAAATGCAAAATTGGTACATCAAAACAAACATTGTGGGAACAGCTAAAAAACGAAATAAAAGACAAATCAATAAATTATGCAAACAAAAAAGTAAAGAACGATACAACGAAATTCAATCGTTAGAAAACCAACTGATGCACATTAACGCGACGGATAGTGTAACAAATATAGAGCTCAGATCTAAGATTGAATCAAAATTAAACAAACTTTACGATATTAAAGCCCGAGGTGCTGAAATAAGATAAGTAAAATTTATAGAACAAGGAGAAAAAAACACAAAATACTTTCTAAACATGGAAAAATCCAGGCAATCAAGAAAATCTCTAAATAAAATTATAAGAGGTAAAAATACGTTCTCAGAAATTGAAGATATCTTAAATGAGGAAGTAAAATTCTATTCTCAATTATATACATCAAAAAATATAAGTCAATCTGAAATACAAAATTATCTGATAAACATCGAATGTGATCGCAAACTATCCTCACAAGACGCAGACTTATGTGAAGGCCTCTTCACAAATGAGGAAGCCGAAATAGCATTAAAATCTATGAAGTCAAAAAAAAGCCCAGGGAGGGACGGTCTAACTGCAGAATTTTATAAAACCTTCTGGGATTCATTAAAATGCATTCTCACAGGTGGCCTTAACGAAGGATTTTACTATTCCCAATTGACATACTCCCAACGAACTGGAATTCTTTCTTTACTTTATAAAAAAGATGACCCAACAAATCTAGAAAATTGGAGACCAATATGCCTCCTAAATGTAGATTATAAAATTGCCGCAAAAATACTAGCAAATCGGCTTCAAAAAGTAATACATAAAATAATCAGTTTCGATCAACAAGGTTATATTAAAGATAGATTCATAGGATATAATATCAGACAGATTCAAGACGTCATCGACTATGCTGATCATCTACAACTAAATGGAGCAATTGTCTCCCTTGACTTTAGAAAAGCTTTTGATACAGTAGAACATAACTTTTTATTCGAAACTTTAAAACATTTTGGGTTTAAAAACGATTTCATTCAGTGGATTAAAACATTTTACTGCAACATACAAACATATATTTCGAATAACGGATGGATATCTACACCATTTAAACCAGAACGCGGTGTAAGACAAGGCTGTCCCATTTCATCCTTACTATTCATTATAGTTGTAGAAATCTTGGCAATAAAAATACGTAAATCAGACAATATAAACGGCATCACCATAAAACGTAATGATTTGCATGTACATCAAAAGATAAAAAATTCACAACTAGCCGATCATACTACCTTATTTCTCCGCTCAAAAGAAGACATTATAAACGCATTGCAAACAATTGAAAGTTTCGGATCATTTTCTGGATTAGAGTTAAACAAAAATAAAACCATAGCATTTTGGATAGGCAAAGATAAAAATAGTTCAGATAAAACCGATGACATTTCATGGACAAATAAACCAGTCAAAGCTCTCGGAATCTACTTTGGCCACAATAAGAAAGAATGTGAGAAATTAAATTGGGAAACAAAAATCGAAAGCTGTAAAGCCATTATAAACAACTGGTCAAAGAGAAAATTAACCTGGTATGGAAAAATTCTCATTGTCAAAACTCTTCTTATTCCAAAATTTACATATGCTTTTCATTCACTAATAGTACCAAATAAAATTGTTCAAGAAATTAATACCCTTATTTACCAATTCTTATGGAATAAAACTAAAGAAAAGATCAAACGATCAACGCTCATATACAACAAATTCAATGGTGGCCTCGATATGATAGATATAGAGACATACGTAACTTCAATAAAACTAAAATGGATCAAAGCTTTATCAGATAAAAATGATGCCAACTGGAAAGCCATTCCAAGATACTTCTTTAATAGATATGGATCAGATTTCCTTGTGTTCAATTTCAATTTAGACTTCATTAAAAACCTTGACACTACATCCATACCTGAATTCTACAAAAACATCCTTGACCTGTGGATAAAAACAAAAAATAAAACCTCTGCAGATGAACCAAATTCGTTTTATGATATAAGGAAAGAAATCATTTGGGGCAACCGATATATAAAATTTAAAAATAAAGTCATACTGTTTAAAAACTGGATTAAGTCAAACATAATTTTCGTAAATGACATTTTCGACAACAAAGGATTTTTACGAGAAGATTATATTTACACAAAACTTAAAGACAAAACAAACTGGATTTCAGAAATAAGTATTTTAAAAAAAAGTTTTCCGCATAAATGGACCTACATACTATCTCAAGAGAAATCACGCTTAACAAAGGTAAAAACTGTTATTCAACCACAGTGCTTTAACAAACCCATTGCTGTATTAACCAATAAACAAATATACAACTTAATAATTGAAACTAAATTTACAACTCCTTATATACACAGATTCTGGAATTCACATTTTAAAGAAAACATCGATTGGCATTCACAATATAAATTTATAAATTCTTTACACGACAACAGACTTAAACAGTTCAAATACAAATGACTCCACAGAATTTTCCCATGTAAAGAAATACGATTTAGATGGAAAATGGTAGACTCACAGAATTGTTCTTTATGTCACGTTATAGAAAATTATGAACATGTTTTTATTGATTGTAAGACTGTACGAGAAATCTGGACCAAATTACAGTATGTTCTTAATGAGTGTAACATTAACAAAGACATCAAATACTTAAAAACTATTTTAGTCGGATATAAAGTTAAATATACCCAATACAACTATTTCAATATATTTTTAACACTACTCGGTTTTTGCATTTACAAAGCATACTTCATCAGTGAAAATAAACTTAAAGATGTCAATGTATGGAATCTGTTTAAATATGAACTTTCCACACTAATTGAATACTACGAAAATAAAAATGAAACAAATTATTTTATCTCTAAGTTTAAATCACTTATACTATGTTGACGTATTTTTCCTTTTTCACTAATGTTAAACCAACCAGTATCCTACCTAGCCACAAACTTTTTGGTATATAGTTACATAATATTACAAACATCACTCTTGTCACTAAGTTGTCAGTGTTAAACTTTTCATCATATTTAGAAAATTAATATTGCATTACAATAGTATATTTTCATACATGTACATGCTGATTTATACTTATATGTAATATCCTGTATATATGTTATAAAAAATGAATAGACGGATTACCGTTCGGTAATTGGAAAAAAAAAGACGAAGCTGTTGATATCAGCCGGGTAACACGTTCAAAGTGATACAAACAGTTACATTTACATCATACACCCAGACACTTCGCTTTTGTGCTACAAAAACACGAATAAAAGTCTGTAGAATCGTTGCAAGAAGGCTTTTTTTGGCAGTAAACAATTTTGTAGACTAATATAAATTTCGGCTGGGTACGAACTAAAACTTTTTTGGAGCCAAGCTGAAAAGAATGTAACCCGACTGCAAGGTTGCATATTAGCAGAAACGTTACGTGAACTTCCATGATTGCCAAAAATAAATGGATAAAGGGGAGTAACTCGTTAATATTTAACTACTGCTTAATGTTTGTATATTTTAGCGGACCCAAAATCCTAAACACTAGTTATAAGATAACTTGATAAATGACAATACATGATTAACTTTAAGTTACCACCCAATTTATTATAATTATCAGCATATTCTAATCACATAAATTATTATATATACATTATCGTAAACAAAATATTTTGAATTATCGTGTACAATATCGTAAACAAAATCGTTTTAATAATCGTGTACAATGTCGTAAACAAAATAATATAAATTACCGTACGCTATATCGTAACCAAAATCGTAAACATTATCATTTACATTATCGTAACCAATATCGTAAAAGTATCGTATAAGATATATAGACATAAAATGAAAAAGAGAGGAAATGTGGAAAAGATAAGTTTTAAATTTGTATTGAGACGGTCTCTGCATGAGGTTGGTATGTACAGTAAACATATAGAACAAGATATATACCGAAAATAGGATACGAGTTGAGCTTAGATGTAACATTATTATAATTACATTAGATATACGAATAATCTGTCTGAAGGCCACTGGTTTCAGATTACAGGCATATCTTAGGCAAACTATTTCCATCATGTAAACCTTGAAATAAATTCATAGAAATTGAGTCAGTTTTACTGATAAAACAATATAATCTACGTCCTTGATTTTCATTTATAAACGTAAATCTTAACTTAGAGGACACCAATGATGGGCATTGAAGACAGGGGCCGGGTGTAAAGGGGTATGGGACCGTTCTGCTTCCTCTGTATATCACAAGCATGATGGAAAAATACATGTCAATCATATTAATGAGAATTAAATATGTTAAGGGCCATAAAGGATGCAATAGAAACAATGACTTAACTGGCGCGTCAGCAGACTATTATATACTGAGTTTAAGCCTTAGTTAGGGTTCAAACTCACGAAACTGAAGTTCATAAACTTCAAGATTTCCTGATTGAGCTCAGTGCACGGGTTCACCGTAATTATAAACTGTATCTACAGTAAACAGCCGGAGCTAATACCTCTTTCTTATACCAGATCATGTATTACCTCTCAGAAGATGTATCAACTAAATACAAAATTACCGTAACATTAGTCACACCATATTTTCTTTCTTCCGTCATCTTAATGTTCAAACCATTATTTTAAGTAACTCGTGGTGTTGATCAAATCGATGGAAAAAGGGAATAACTCCATCATGGCTTATAATTATATATACTTAGTATTTCTGAGTAGACGGTACATTTTCGTGTGAATTAACCGTATATTATTTAAAACAAAACATAAAATTATACTGTCTCGCCAATGGCAAATTAAGCTTCATATTTCTTGTTGAGAGATAAGGCGTTGAAAGCACGTGATTAAAGAAACAAATTATTATATTTAAAATAAGAGACGTATTTATCAGAAATTTTACAAATTTCTCCATCACAAGAACAAAAGTCATCAATCTTTGTACAAAATAATTCCTCCGATTTTAGATAAATCCATTTTCTAAAACTGCAAAGTGCACTATTATATATTTCCATTGCATTGGTACTTCGTCTACGTCGATATGTCGAAAATAGCTTAGTCAATTATTACGCATAATGTCAAATAATCAGACCTTAAAGTCTTTATTGGTTTGCCCATTTGGTATATTAGATAAAAAAGGCCTGTGCTAAAATGTGGCCATTGAACACGAGTTAATCCATGTTAGCTTGTATAATAATACACACATGTGTTAATTATTTCTTTCATTTAAGATGAAAAGGTTTGGGTATTAATTTTGCTGTTTACTACATTATGTCATCACACTGTATATGTCAAATAGATACACAATTATATCTAATTAATATCTGCACCACTTTTGAAACCAAATGATCAATTGGTCTAATTATTTAGATACTTAGGTACAGGAGAAATAAAGAAAACCACTAACGAAATAATGTGATTGTTAAAACGAGGTGGTCTTATATGGGAGTGAATTATATAAGTGAGGTTAAGTATCACTTAGTGTTTGCCCTATTTTGAAGACCAATCAGCTGCCAGGATTATTTGAATTTTGTACCGATTAATCATGTGCAAGAATCCAAGAAGTTTGGCAAGAATAACCTCCCTTAGTTTACACGATCTAAGTATGCCCAGTTAATTGGATTGTTTCCCTTTATTGAAATAAACTGGTAAAAATTTGACCGCAGTAATTGGTATCGCCTGAGTGATTTCGACATGCCATGCCTTTCAATGGTTGACTGCGTATTGTAACATTTAGTGACAATTAGCAATACAATTGCCTTTGGCCATTTACTTGAAACAATTCAAGTATTCATCATCATCATCTTTAGTAATCAAATCCCTCATTTTGAGTATTCTCGCGATGTATTAAAAATTATTCACACACAGCAGTCATGCTCTTCTATATACAGTTTTAAAAGAAAGTCTTATTATTCATTTTAAAATCGGGATAAAAACAAAGCAGTACTCTAGTTGTTGTATTGTCCTACCAGAGCTGCCTGAAAACCGGCCAAGGTGCTTTGACTGATAGCGACCTGGGGGAGCTTGTTCCAGAGGACGATACTAGCTGGGAAGAAGCTATGTTGGTAGGATGCTTTTGCAGTGGACAGCTGAGTTAGTTGTTGGTCGTTGTACCTGGTAGATCTAGATGGGCGTAGAGGTGGATCTGGTGTGACCTCAACCAGTCCATGTTGGATTTTGAAGAGCATGGAAAGCCTTGCATGTTCTCTGCGTCTTTGTAGAGTGTCCCACTTCAGGTATGTGATCATTGCAGATACGCTACTTGTTCTTCTGAAGTCTCACTTGACGAATCTAGCAGCTCTTCTCTGAACCATCTCAAGCTGTTGGACGAGGCCTTCTGTATGGGGTGACCAGACTGTTGAAGCGTACTCGACTGAGGGTCGAACATACGTCCTGTAGGCAGATGCCTTAGCTTGCTGTGGGCATGACCCTATGTTGCGGCGTAGAAAAGATAAAGTTAAGTTAGCCTTGATCATCATGTGGTGTAGAATGAAACCTGTTGATAGAATTTTATTCAGTGCAATTGTTTCTTCATGATAAAAATCTTAATCGTTTATAAATAAATATAAAACTTTCTAAATATTATTCGATGAGTCTTGAGATTTATCAAGTAGTTTTATCTAATTATAACTACCTGGATATATTAACAGCATTATATATGTCATAGTACAAAAACGCAACATTAATTTGCAAGTCATCATTTTCAAATGTTGTTTTAAGACGTGTCAATATTATCGATAAGTAAAATAAATGAAGCATGGCAACATTGAACCTAAGGGTATTTATAAGTTAATATGAGAAATTGAATAAAAATAACTTCCCTTTTGAAAATGACAATTATAACAAACATATATTTCGCGTATTATTGCAGTGCTTCTGAACTAAATAAATGGTAGAAATTTGTCAATATTTAAAATGATCGTTATGCCATTTACCAGAAACATGTAAAACAGAACTTTAAAATATCAACGGTTGCTCAGCGAAAACGGTCTAGAATTTATTTTGCATTCTAAATGCCAATACATATAATTTTATCTACTTTCATGCCCCAATGTTAAAAGTGTCAGTTTATGATCAAATAAGCCAAATTTTACGCAGATATGTATGTCTTTCAGTTAAAACTATATTTACATTATTTTTTTGTGAAATCCAACTGTAAATTAAAAAAAAATCAACATCTTAAACACTTTATTTCCCGAAAGAATGTTTTAGGTTTTCACTTGTTATAATGTTTTACTCATGTAAATAAAGTTAATAAAGTATTTAGTTGAATTTTTTATAATTAGTTGCATTTCAAACAAAATCATTTGTATGTGGTTTCATGCGTTATATTTGTAACAAATTATATTTTTACATTCATTTTGGCTTGCCTTGACCATAGAATGCATAAGTATAGCTAAGAACACCAATAAATCAAAGATTATGTAACACCTGTCAAGATAAAATTGGCGACGAGTTCCATTATTTATTCGAATGTTCTCAATTTAATGATGAAAGAAAACGATTTTTGAAACCCATCTATTACCGTCGACCAAATATGTTTAAACTGGAAAATCTCATGTGCACAAAAAATAAGTTAGAATTAAATAAGTTATGTAAATTTGTAAAATGTATAATCCAAAAAGTGATAATGTAATTCTTCTATATGCTGAAATTGTTAAATATTATGTTGATACTCTTTGACAAATGTACATTTTTCAGTATGTCTAAATTCTATAGCCTCGTTTATTTGTTTTGTTTTATTGTAAAAACCTCATATTTGCATGTTTTGTACATGTATTGAGTGAATAAATGATATGTTCTGTTCTGTTCTGTTCTGTTCTGAGTTCTTATTTCGTTGAAATGTGTACAAAAATCGATTGGAGCACTGATTAACTTCAATTATCTCTCCGGGGTGCTAATTGGTAGGTGATAAATAACGGTCAATATGATATATATTTGTATATCTCATTCTTAACGACTTGACACCTTTGATCAAACGTGTACCCGTTATAATAGTGACTTTCAACATACATGTATTTCAACTGTGTTCTAATTATTTAAATTTCTACAACTAATTATATTTCATTGCATGAAAACATAACATGCTTTAAAGCCCCCCCCCCCCCCCATATAATACACTTACATACATACATAAGTCCTTGATAGTACATAATAATATCTTTTGATATATTTTAATATAATCTCAAAAAAATAGAACAGAGAACATGTGGATTTAGAAATTATTGCCACTTTCTTGTAATTTTCCAAAGTCATTTTTTAAATATATAAATAAAAACATTAATTCTTGAATATCATTATATAATAATAGAAGCTGGGACCAATATACACAGATGCTAGCTTTACACTACCGTATTACATACAACGTTGTACGAGTATTTGAGGATGACGCTGAAATTTACTCAAATTCAAAAGCCATTGGAAGCAAGAAGCAAGAAGATCTAAAAAAAATATACAATTATAAAACCACCATCGTATAGTTTAAGACTTCTTCTTTATGGTGATAGGTGGAAAAAAGTTGTCCGATAATGCAATATTTTGCAACTAAACTTCACTAATCCAGCGTTTTTTTTGAAATTCTAAAGTAATTATATATAGTAATACTATAATGAGTATAGTAGCATGTTTTGAACGAAATTGGAAGCAAGAAGATAATCCCTTAAAACAAATAAAAAGAAGGTATGATTATAACAGATTGAAAAAAAAATCCCTCTATAATCTATTGCTGTAATTTATCAGCAGACAAAAACCGATATCGATTTTTGCATCGATTTCAAGGGAGACAATTTGGCTTAAATCGGGGCGAAATGTATTGGAAAGTTTGATATGTTCATGAAGACGACTGTCTGGGCTCTTCTGCAGATATAGTCTGACCTACTTTTATTAAGAGTATGATGACATTTGCGCATGCGCAATAAATCACGCCAATCATGAATATTAATGAGACTGAAATTTCTGCACTGTCTGCACGTAACGACTTACATTTTCTAAACCGTGAAGAAAAACAACCAGTAAAAGTTCATTTACATGTAATAACAACAAACAAACATTTTAAAACTCGGAAATACATTTATATCATCAATATTTTACGAACAAAGCAATGCGAGGAACATTAATTCTTGCAATGTTCGGTACATTCTGAATCAGAAAATAATCTGCGCAATCCTTGTAAAATCACTAAACAGCTGTAATAGAAGGAAACTAATGTACCCGATGCGGGGCTTAATTAAACCTGCGACCTCCCGCTTACTAGTCAGATGCTTTATCAACTGAGCTAATCGGGCTGGTAAATATACAGTCAGTTAATTCATAAATACAATACACCGCTACACAGCTCATTTGAATCTTCTGATTCAAAATCCATATCTACTCAGAAGAGAACAAATTATTACTTATTTTTTTCATTAAAAACGGCTCCGTGCAATGATTGCTTTGCAGGATGGTTGAGAAATTTAAATTTGAGTAAGACAACTTTTAATTCTATTTTTGGAGGATGATGCAACATGGTGGGAGGAGATTACTAAATTGGAATCAAACAACATCAGTTTACTGCTGGTTTGTCAATGTTATTCACATCAATATTCATTTAAAGATCAACATTAAAATATGTAATAACTTTTTCTTTTAATTATTGTGTTGAAGACCATGATCCTTCACCCTCGTGAGAAAAATAATACTCTCAAATTCCCTAAAACTCAGATCGCACACAAAAAAAACGACCAGGAGATATAGATCTCGGTTTAACGCTAAATAATCCATATTCGATAAGGTTAACTTGCTAAAATCGGTACTGACCACTTATTGTTTTTTTGGCGTAAAGGGAAACAACTAGTTTATCACACAGGTCAAAAAATCAATAAGACTGGAGTTGTCTTTTCATAGGGAAATAGCGTCAATGTTCCGCATGTTAATTGACAGGGGGGCGGGCAAACACTAAGTTGGTTAGTGCCTAAAATGACAGTTCTACATGAAATAGGTATATATATTTTCATGTAGAACAGTAATTTTAGACACTAACCATTACATGTAAATATCGCAACCAATCATTTTGTCTTAATATATAAAAGTTTACTCTTAGCAACCGATAGTAGAATCGGTCATCCAAGCAAAGTTGTTAACATATTTGATAGTAACACAGAATCAAAGGTACGCTCATAGCAATGTTTCTGAATAATACGTAAGAAAACACAATGCAGTCTATACTGTCTTATGTGACCTTTAAGGACGGTAAGGCGTACATAAAGGTCAAGTAAGACAGAGGGGTCACTTAAGACAGGGGATCACAAAAGACTGGGGGTCACGTAAGACAGGGGATCACAAAAGACTGGGGGTCACGTAAGACAGGGGATCACAAAAGACTGGGGGTCACGTAAGACAGGGGATCACAAAATACTGGGGGTCACGTAAGACAGGGGATCACAAAAGACTGGGGGTCACGTAAGACAGGGAATCACAAAAGACTGGGGTCACGTAAGACAGGGGATCACAAAATACTGGGGTCACTTAAGACAGGGGATCACAAAGACTGGGGGTCACGTAAGACAGGGGATCACAAAAGACTGGGGTCACGTAAGACAGGGGATCACAAAAGACTGGGGTCACGTAAGACAGGGAATCACAAAAGACTGGGGTCACGTAAGACAGGGGATCACAAAAGACTGGGGGTCACGTAAGACAGGGGATCACAAAAGACTGGGGGTCGTGTAAGACAGGGGATCACAAAAGACTGGGGGTCACGTAAGACAGGTGGTCACATACTAGTAACACATGCTTCTATACTTGTCAGACTAGAAGGATTTTTTTACATTTTGATGATGCGATATATATTAATATATATGTGAATATAGTCATCAGAAGGGAGAGAAAAGTGTCCTCTTAACATACAGGTCACTTTTGCACAGAGGTTCGCTTGTTATAAATCAATGCGTGAGCGCAAATGATCTACATTTGTTCACAGGAGTTCTTTCACTCTGAGATGGCCGTTAACACAAGTTTGTGTGTACATGTATACCATATGCTTCTGATTTTCTCAATACATTGTACAGTGACAATAGGTTATCCAATACTGCACCGATGAGATAATAAATCAAAACTGCAGTTGTGAAAAGACTTGAGAAATTACATTTTTGTAGCAATATCTCATGTAGAAGCGAACACACAAAAATCACAATCCTCACTATGCAGACAGCCCTCTTCATCCTGGTGTCAGTTCATATTGACCGAGAGAGATATATACCATCCCAAAGTCCTGGCATAATAATCCAGACTTTTTATAACAAGGAAATCTTGAGAACTCTACAAACGTACGAAGGCAGTCCAACCACGAGACTAATAGATTTATATGAATAAAAGTCACCACTAAGAAACGTATTATTCTGCATTACATCCTTTTATTGAATGTTATTAAAACGGTCAAGCGGAGACAATTTCGACCGACTAGAATTATTATTCCTTGATTGTCTGGATATGGTAACAGAGATGTATAGTTATGGTTAAAAAAACAATATATTAAATAATTATCTAAAATAAATGGCTGACAATCTGATGTTTTGAAGATTTGACAACACATTTGAACATTACGAATTAATCTTGTTTCATTTAGGAATTAAACTACTGGACATATTTTCTCAGTCGTCGACACATTACGCATAGTCCCGAACCACTAAACATTGAATATCGTTTCGCAATACGTCTGAAATGTATGGTGGCTGATTTATGCCATGTCGTATTTTCGCTTTTTCGCCACAACAAAGCGAAAATGCGAAAAAGCGAAAATACGACAAAGTCAACTTTGTCGTATCTTTGCATTGTTGCATTTTCGCATTGTCGTGGCGAAAAAGCGAAAATACGACAGATGAAGGGCGACAATACGACACCAAAGATGTGTCGTGTTTTCGCCTAACATCTGTCGTATCTTTGCTTTTTCGTGGCGAAAATACAACAATGCGAAAACACGACAAAGTCGACTTTTTCGCATTGTTACATTTTCGCATTGTTGCATTTTCGCATTGTTGCGTTCCGGTTACGCATGCGCAGGTAGTTTACATAAACCTTATACAAGTTGGTGCGCCTGCGCTTGTACAACCGGAACGCGAAAATGCAACAATGCGAAAATGCGAAAAAGTCGACTTTGTCGTGTTTTTGCATTGTTACATTTTCGCCACGAAAAAGCAAAGATACGACAGATGTAAGGCGAAAGCACGACACGTTTTTGGTGTCGTATTGTCGCCCTTCATCTGTCGTATTTTCGCTTTTTCGCCACGACAATGCAAAAATGCAACAATGCAAAGATACGACAAAGTTGACTTTGTCGTATTTTCGCTTTTTCGCATTTTCGCTTTGTTGTGGCGAAAAAGCGAAAATACGACATGGCATAAATCAGCCACCATAGAAATGAATGATTTGTTTGTTGTGATTTTAATCCGAAGGCATATGTATATAAGGGAATTTAACAGAGAATATCGAGATACCCAGTGTGTGCAGATTTTTTATTAGAACTCTCTATATCTCAAAAATCGTTAACAAAACATGGTTGTGTGGGGAATGGTAACTTTTCTAACGAAATAATTATTAACAGCACATGAAAGAATGCGCCTTTCAATAAAAGTTTGAAGTTTTAAACACAACTAAATTTATATTTAAACACTAACTCGATAATGAAGTACTTATGAATATAAACAAGAAAAAAATAATGCTGATAATTGTATTAACACGAAACTCCAACACTAAAGCATATTTAAGCTTCTCGCGTGCATACAAAGATACGAACATATCGGTTAGTTCATTTTTCGTTCAACGAGATTTTTTCGTAATTTTCTCGGATTTTACGCCTATGTACAGTAGTATTTCAGCAGTCAGGTAAAGTGAAAGAAGACTAAATACAGCAAAACAACGGAAGTAGTCATCCATATACATGTTTATATAGTTTAACCTTTTCAGAGCGGTCCAGTCTTGAGCAGCAACCTCCCTTCAACAACAGCATGATTTTTCCCACTGCACAATTTAACTACTAATTAAAAATTAGCCTCTCTAGAGCAACATTAACCTCTCAACAACAACATGATTTTGCTAATCAACAAGGGTGTTGCTTTGGAGAGGTTGCACTGTATATATATGTATACCAATTGAGGAAACATTCATATTAGTACGGTTCACAGAAGTCAGGCTTAAAGATATAAATATCGATAATCGAAGCGATCATAATAAAATGCGAAACCAGATTCCAAATCAGCCTAATACATCCATAAATCTTACAATGGGGACTCCTGCTTACGCTAATAAATCATTGTAAACAACATAGAACAACAAACAATATTCGTACATTATATATTTCAAGAGTACGTCGTTCATCATAAATAAGTCCACTTCCTCGCTGTAGACATGAAGTGTAATTATATAGGAACTATACATTAGAGAAACGAAGACATGAACTTGATTGTAACTTAACAATTTCTTTCCCATACACATGAATATATATAATATATACATTTGTACATGTATATGTGTATGTGGATATATGTGTATGTGTGTAATTATATATGTAATTATGTATTTAGACAACTTGCATCAGTCAAAAACATTTAAAGAAAGTATTTATGACATTAATTATTTCAAACGCCTCTAAAATTGCATGATGGTGAACTCTTATCTTATATTTTGAACAGTTTTGGACTTACATCTTGTTTAATTTACTGCCTTTGGTAATAAAGTTTATATTATTCAAGTAAATGAAAAATACTTTACAAATCGACTGGTGTAGAATTTTGACAGACTTGATAAAAAGCGATGTTATAGTTTATTTAGAAAATTTTCCATAATTATGTAGAAATGTATTTAAATCCGAAAAAAACATAACTTTAATAAGCTCTAACTTATACATGGAAAACTATATCGCATACAAAGCGCACCTTATTCAAAATAATGACAAAGATGAAACCCTTTCAATTCAGGAATACACTGCATAATAAGTGATACTCTTTCATAACATTAAAATTGTAAAGTGACAACTACAGAAACTAATACATGTATATGAATCGTTAGTTATCTAAACGGATAACTATATTTGCCATCTAAATTAATATAAACTTTAACAATTATAATGATAAACTTACCTCGATCATTCTGAGTTTCAGTTCTTGAACGATTCCAACAATACATATAATTACAATGTATATAATTATACCGTATACCATCGACGATGTTAAAGTATCGTACAGTAATACGTTTATCACGAAAATCTCGTGCAAAAATACCGACGCTGTTGAAATATCCCACAATGCAATGTAAACTCGAAAATCTCGTGCAAAAATATCGACGCTGTTGAAATATCCCACAATGCAATGTAAACTCGAAAATCTCGTGCAAAATATCGATGCTGTTTAAATATCCTATAACGAGAACTATGTCGTTGTTTGACTAATGAAATTTAATGGTTAAAAAGTAACAGATAGAAATACAGGCATATCATTTCTGCCGATTTAACACACTATAATACTGTTGCCGCTATGGAATACACTATACATGTATATGTTCAGTAAATTCACTGAGCGACCGTCTCAATATTGTAAAAAAAACTCATTTTACGACCATTTTTATTTTTTGACATTTCCTGAATTATTGATTATGAAAATAATAAGATCCCCAGAATGTTAAGAACGTTGTGGGGTCTTTAAAAGTGATCTAAATATTGGGGTTTATTGTACATGTATGTGATTTGGATGTAATAATTAATACATATTTAATGTTTCAACATCATTAATTAGTGTGCACGAAACAACGATGAAAACAAACTACAGTACAACCTCTCCAGAGTGGCCCACTCTCGAGCAACAACCTCCCTTCAATAAAGCAACAACATCTGAACAACCCCATAATTTTACTACTCCCATAGGGTGTCGCTTTGGAGAGGTTGCACTTAAGATGAGTGCATGCACTCACGATGACACGATGGCTTCTGTATGTGGTCTGTTAAATATTAGCTACAGACAATGACAGTAGAATCACTCATTGTCACAATCACAAATGTGGAAGCATAAACAAACCTATACGATATGACATTGATACGTATCGTTTTCATAGTAGATAGCGTTGGCTATCAGGGAATGCTTAAGGACAAAAAAAGGAAAGTTTTGATAAAGCACAGAGCAGTGATAGAATAGTCTTACATCTTCTGTTTCCTATGGTCGCATGGTAATATCAATTTAGATACAGTTTCGGGTTTTTCAGATTGAGCACCGTCTGTGAAAGTAAATCAGGGATGAATGGCAAGCAAAACACTTTAAAATCATTTTAGAATAACGACGAATTGCTACAAGTCCTTATTGTTTACTTCTGTAATATATGTGATGTTGTTGTTGTTGTTTTCATGAGTGAATATATTCATCAATCACTTTTGCCTGGCTATACTGATAACATACTAGTATCCTTCGATTTTAAGTTATTCTATTTGCTGTTTGTTTGTAAATGTGTTTATATGTGTATGCATTTGTTTATATATGTGTTTATTTGTATATGTTTTTGTTTGTATATGTGTTTATTTGTGTACGCATTTGTTTGTATATTTTTTACTTGTGTATGTCTTTGTTTGTATGGGTGTTTATTTGTGTATGTGTTTGTTTGTATATGAATGTGTTAGTACATGTGTTTGTTTGTATATGTGCGTGTTTGTGTATGTGTTTGTTTGTATATGTGTTTGTTTGTGTATGTGTTTGTTTGTATATGAATGTGTTAGTGCATGTGTTTGTTTGTATATGAATGTGTTAGTGCATGTGTTTGTTTGTGTATGTCTTTGTTAGAGTACATGCTTGCCTTTTCGTAAAAATAAGTTTCTTTATTTCTGTTGTCTTAAGACTGTTTTACGTGTCAGTATCAAGTAAAATTGAGGATACTGCCTCTTTATGCTTTTTATAGTCACTTCTGTTTAATCTAACATTTCAAATAAAAGGCAAAATTGTAATCGTTGATAAAATTTATTGATGTTGTCTATTAATTATCAAACGATTCACTCCCAGTCTCACGTAGGCGATATACGTGGGCACTTGGTTTCTATTTCGTATTATTGTTATCTATGTGTGTCTACTGGTATCAGTTGACTAGTGAGTACTTTATAGAATTAAGTTAATATGAAATCCGCAGGCGTGAACAACAAACAGGAAAGTCAAGTTCACGATGTCTCCGCATTGACATTGATCATCATGGTGCACACCTAGATCGTCGTAGTTTGGGAAGGTTCTGTTTCTCAGTGTCTATCACAAACTACTTGTTTTGTGTGGTATATCACAGTTAAGATAATGTTTAAGGCGTTATGTTCTCTTTAAGTGTCTATTAGAGTTGTAAAAAAGCCAACGTAGCTTGTGGTGTGTCTGTGTCGGAAACAACATTTGCACTAACGATCTTCGAATTTCAGATGCATGTCATCAGTATCAAGGTGATAGTTTTCAAAAATTTCTCACAAGCAGTTTTTTCTTACGATCTGAGGGAAACGCTTTTAAAAGTGTGTGGGTGCTATTTTGAGACGCATTAAGTACATGTATCATAAAGTCACATGAGTTATTGCAACAGTTTCTGCTGCTGCTGCTGCTGCTGCTGCTGCTGCTGCTGCTGCTGTTGTTGTTATTGTTGTCATCGTCGTCATCGTCAGTGATGTCATTGTCTGTGTTTACTAGAAATATATCCAATACTATGACCCACCTCCGTGGTCGAGTGGTTAAGATCGCTGACTTCAAATCACTGTAACCTCTCACTGATAGAGGGTCGTAGGTTTGAGCCCAGCTAACGACCATGTCTCTTTATTTTAGAAAGTAGGCAGTTACTTACGGAGGATGGGTGTTTAGCACTGGTTCTTCCTAGAAACGATTATTAATTCAACTGTTCGCCTCATATGACTCAGGCTGTTGAAAAGGGGCGAAAAACTCAAATAAACAAAGAAGCAAACATATCCAATGCTACCACAACAGGTTAGGTAAAGTCATATTATTTTAAATTATCTGTTTGTATCTAAAGTATTTTAAAATATCGTGTATGCTATACATTTATTGTACTCGTTGTTATATTATGGAATCTACTTAAACATTGAAAGGCATCGTCGGTTACCCACGGTCGCTGCCTCCGCTCCGCTACGTACATCTCGAGATGTTAGTAGCGGAGCGGAGGCAGCGACCGTAGATAATTGTTCTGTTCTGTTCTAATTCATCAATTGTGAATTTGTTGGAAACATATTGACAGAACTCAGATACATGTATGTATATACGACGCATCAAACTAAAAGGGTTTATTATATTCTTGAACAATTTTGATTTATCTATGTTGTTGTTTTTTGGTGTTGGTGTTGTTTTTAATCTAAATACAATCAATATTTTTTAAGAAACTAACATAATAATAAAACACAAGTCTAGACATTTTTGCTGAGTTGTTTTTAATGATACATTTGTATTACATTACGTATATGTCTCCTGTCTCCATGATATGACGACTATAACTTGTCCTATAATGGTCCTTGCAATCAAATTTATTGACAATTATGGTTAAAAAGTTACTGAATTGTATTGTTTTACAAAGAAAGGAATAATATATTTCCATGTATAACATTGGTTGGAAACAATCAAGATATGAATCAATGAGCATTTAAATGTTAAAGGATCACGACAACAGATTAACATCAGAAAATCACCATGATTAGAAACTAGATCTACTTATATTTATATATTCTAATTTCCTCGATATTGTATCAATTTTATTCAGACACCTTGGTTTTTCCTTCAGAAATATCTTTTGTTATTACAGAACAATGAAAGTATCTATTACAAAAACAATATCTGGAGTATAGTCCCCTCAATATCGTTCGTTCGTTCGATTTATTCCCTTTAATAAAAGTCATTTTTAATCTTTAGACATTAAATACTAACAACTAACAACTAACTTTTATTGCAAATCGACAAACAAATTTGCCTTTGGCAACGAAAAGCATAAACATATATACATAATATGACACATACAAAAAACAAGGTATAAATAGCATAAGATGCATATGGAGTAATACATATATACAATTATTATATTATATACATAAAGAGATGGATACAAAAAAAAAAACGGCAACGTACGGCCGATAAATATTACGTGAACTTATATATAAGGAATTCACATTTGATAAATGTAGAAAGAAGTCGTAGTTTTATATTTGCAAATGAAAATGTCTCCTAGAAGCAATAAGTAAATTAAAAAATACAGATAAATTAATCTTTGTACTTATACATGTACGTGAGGTATTAAGGACCTAAAATAAAAAGCAAATAAATGCACTGAGAACATAGAATTGACTCAAATATTTTATAAAGGGAAAGCTTAACCTAGTTATTCTACCATAGGGAACGTCTTGTTCGAAAATACAAGACACAACATATGGACTATAACAGTGTTTGTCGTTTACCATTGTTATGCTGGCCTTGTTGAAACGAAAATACAAGGTCAGCAAATACAAAGAATATAGATTTAGATATATAAGATTTTGACGTAAAAAAACAAACAAACAGCAAAATCGAAATGTATTTTGTGATTACCCTATTGGCTCCTATAGTCGTTAAGTTCTAAATTTGGGTACCAATGTAAAATGAAATCTGCACGATAATTGTCAATCATAAATGCCGTAAATTTGGTGCTATATTGTCTTCAGTGGTCTTAACTTCAATGATGAAAATATGGTTTTATTAATCAACATCAAGTACATTGTCCAATAAGTCTTTTAAAGTGTGTTTTAGAAAAGTAAAAACCCGTTGAGAACCCAGGTGCATTATTTAATTAAGGTTGATTCATGTGTAGATTTTTTGTCGACAAAATCATTAATTGAGTTTTGTGTATAAAACCTTAATGCCGAAAGGAATTGTTGTAATAAAAGATTGTATGCAGATGAGTTGCTTCATTAAATGTTATGCCAATGTTGGTAACATCATAAATAGTTCCATTCTTCCCACACAGCCTTTTGATTCCAACATCACTACAAACATAAGCTCAAATATATTAGAAGAAGATACAACAAGAAACAAATGAACAAGCCATCTTTGATGTAGATATTGATCTGATTTCTTCAGACTAGATAATAAAGTCTCAAGATAAAACAAGTTGGTCATAAACAAGTGTTCCATGTCAATATTTAACCGTTTGTTTGCGTGTCAGTAGGTTAACGTCGTTTTTCAGCCATATTTCAATCATGTACGGCGGCCGGGTCACCTAACCAGTTGTCCTGGACTGTATTCAATCCAGTACTAACGTACCCTTACACAAGAAGTCGGCAATTTCTCCACATATGGAGGCAAAGGCGACATTTTTGTCAAATTTTCTTACAATGGTGTATGACATGTCGTTATTCGAACCCGGAACTTGTACCAGCTATTTGTACAAAATTTTAATGCTTCGAGGCCAAACATGCCGATATGATTGACAATCTTTCCGAATGGAAAATACGAGCGTAGTTCCATCAGTCTAGAATATATGATTCCCACAAGTCTTTTCATACAATAGCTAATCATTATGGTTTTCAAAGGTTCAGTATTTTCTTACTCCAAAAATACATTCCTGTAAATCTACAGAAAATCTCTCTTTTTGGTGAAACTATTTTTGGTTGACTGAATCGTTCTTTTTGTTAAATAGATATCACTGATAGTTGTGGAATGCCCACCTGTTTAGTCCAATAGGATGAGTATCTGTAGGTATTTATGCGGCACCTGTTCTCTTAATTGATTGATTGATTGATTGATTGGCTGGCTGGCTGGCTGGCTGACTGACTGACTGACAGACTGACTGACTGACTGACTGACTGACTGACTGACTGACTGACTGACTGACTGACTGACTGACTGACTGACTGACTGACTGACTGACTGACTGACTGACTGACTGACTGACTGACTGACTGACTGACTGATTGATTGATTGATTGAACTGACCATTCATGAGGAGAGCCTTACTTGGAGACCAAGGTTATATCCGGTACGCAAACATGTAAAAGTGGTTATGTTAACTGCAAACAATTCGTATTATCAGATCAATGTCTCTCCAAACACTGATTCACTAGGTTTCCAAGATGCTTAAAGTAACTACAAAGTTAAGATATATAAAGATTAAAAACTTGAAAGTACAATAGTAATAGAGCAACAAAATCGTGTGCAGAGGGGCAGATTAATGATATATCGAAGACTAGAGAGAAGATTATATGAAAGTCGAGCATCAATGAAACAAGATCTAAACTACACATCAACTGTGAGTCTGAAACATTAAAACGTGGATGAAAGAAAGGTTTTTATAAAAGTATAAATAATCAATAAGTTTGCCATTAAAACAGTAATACGAGAAATTATGTCTATAATAATGACTTGTTGTACGTTATAAATACGTAATTATTGTAATAGCAAAGAAATTAAAGGCATCGTTCCCAGACATCATCAATTAGTTCTAAGGTGAGAAAAGTGAAAATTATGATTTACAAATTCTATGTAGCTTTTTCCTAGTTCTTTGAATGGCGCACTCATATAATTTCACTTTTTACATATTTAGTCTTTTGAAGCGGTTCTGTGATTAATATAAACTGAACTTCAACAAATGAATCAGTCTTTTACTAAAGGTTCCAGCAATCCACACATTAGATCATTTTGCTTGCGGCTTTACAAAGGCCAAAATAACATTTATTTCGTTAAATCACACCGTGATTTAATTTTAGCAACAGTTTCAAACAGGAAGTAATGTTTTTATTTTTAAATATTGATCTGATATCTGAAAAAAATAAAATAGACTTTTTAATAAAAAAAATAAAAAGTTCATTATATAATATGTACGTGCTTCTTGTACCATTTTCGTTTAATTGTAAATTACGTTGACAGTTTATGTTTGTATATATGTATGTAGATGATGTACCATGTACAAGTCCAAATAAAAATGTCTGTCTGTCTGTCTGTCTGTCTGTCTGTCTGTAACGTTACTGTAATAAACTTAGCGAACTTTTAAGGAGGTGCTTCAAGTTTTCATCGGTTAAGTTGATAAGTCATCATTAAAACTATGTGATTGCTTGATGTTTCATTCACTTGAATTCAAACCATTTAGAATGACGGACGGTTTTACATGTTCCGTGACAGATTACAGTCAAAAATGTGTTAGTGGCCATCTTCGAACAAATGCCACCTTGTTGTGAATAAATGCCATTCTTTTATAAACTGCAATTGATCATTAACAAGAAGTGACCTCCGAATAAAGGTCACCTGTCATTCAAGACCACGTCTTGGATTTTAAATACTTCCATCATTATACTAGTACCTTTTCATAAATCTCAAACCTTTTGAAAAAGATCCAGTATACAACATTCAAAAAGTCAAAAGTGATTTTGGTAAAAATGAATTTTCATAAAAAAACAAAACAAATGAAGTCATGAAATCTTTTCTCTCTTCCTAAATATGATACACATTACTCGAGATCAAAGCGGAAGTAACAAAGTTACATCACAACATAAACAAACATTTGTTTCTAGTCTCCCTTTTAAGCAAAATCTATGATGTCATGTAATTGAATTTCACTTGACATCTCCACGCGCAAAACCAGAGAGAAAAACATGACATTGATTTCGATAAAGTAATCTTAAACGATATCATTTTCATGGAATTCTAATGGAACATCAAATAACCGCTTGACCAATTCAATTCTTTTCATTATAGGTAAATCATCGAGAACAGTATTGTATTTTGCGGTAAGCGTTGAAGACATGAGGTACTTCTGAGGTAGGGTGCTCCCGGAATTCATCTACAACATGCTTTTAAAGGGCGGTAATCTGTATAACTTCATGTGTACATGTATAGATCTATCGTGTGTTGGTTTGGTCAAAGGAGATAGAAGATGACCTAGTAAGACACAATAGTTTTAACAAAATACTCACTGGGAACACGTGCACACTGAACAAGAGGTCCACCAGCGAACGGCCACACAAACGGGATGATAAGGACTTTTGATTTTGAAATAGAGATGGCAGTATTTCATTTGAACTCATTCAGGCATGGTACAATATTCCGCAGGCAGAAATCTAAACTCTAGGTCCCAAATGTAAGAGGTTATCATGCCTTATAGTAGGTGTTATTTTTTATTCGGACCCTTACCTCACTTGATTCAAATTCTTAACTTATCTAATAACGTATAGCCATATTGTTTGTACCAAATATCACATAATAGAATTATTTGTAATTACATGTATAATACATGCACTGTCATGCTCTTTTTTGTTTACACCAGTCTTTCTATCATCATATTGTATGCAATAAAACGTTTCGGACAACCTTTAATGAGGAAATAATGTAATTCGATCAAAAAATAAATGGATTTGTTTGTTTGTTTGTTTGTTTGCTTGCTTGCTTGCTTGTTTGTTTGTTTGTTTCATGGGGTTTTACGCCGCTTTTCAACAGTCAGAGTCACGTGAGGCGGACAGTTCACCAAACAATCGTTACTGTTAGACTCCCATCCTCCGTAAAAACTGCTTACTTTCTCACATACTAGTACAGAGACATGGACGGTAGCTGGGCTCAGAACCCACGACCCTCTATCAGTGAGAGGCTACAGTGATTTAAAGTCAGTGACCTTAATCAGTCGAACACGGAGGCGGGTCCAAGATAAATGGAAGACGTAATGAGATCACTCCAGTATCAAGAAAACTCCTTTGCTAGAGAAACATTCACACATTTTCGGGACCCGGTTTCGATAGTTGCTCTTTGTTTTATCTCTCCAGTATTCTAGACAGACTGACGATTAAAACATACTTAAGGTCTAAATATCTTATGTCTTTACTATATTTTTATCTGTTTAAGATCGAAATCCACTCTTCCTGTCATCATTTACGGGTGTGATATTGTTGTTAGCTTGCTTGTAGAATCGCTTCTCAATAATGTGATCCATGATTATTCACTAAATTATAATTCCGTCTGTATTTAGAAATGTAAAAGACAATTCAAATTATAATTCCGTATACGATACCTGACAAAATATTTCCGTTTAAAATTTCTAATTTAGTATTATTGATTTATCATTTATACTTTTAAATGGAACATAACTGCCCATCTTACTTTAATTTCTTTCACTTATTTCCGATGTTATGACCTAAAACAAATACATCAAAGAACGTATTACAGTGTCATTAGTTTTCATCAGTCAGCTGCTCATAATGATTGAATTGCTCATTTTTGCTACAATGTGGCTCGTCCTTTTAATGAACTTATTTATTATTGACAAACAGAACATATGAGACACGTGTATTTTGATAATTATTTAGATATTTTTATATATGTTTATTGACTTTAACAGGAGTGTACTTAGGCGCTTTTTGTTGTTGGTTATTTTTGTAGCTTGAATGATTACCATCAGATGTTTTAGTTGTTTCTATGTTGCAATAGAAAAACACAAATATTTAGTCTAGAATTCCTTTTAACAACGGCATGATGGTTCAAATCAGTAATAACAAACTAACAATCATTTGCACATGCTACCTTTCTTATGTTACTAAGATAGTCGATTTTACTCCATCTTTGGAGAAGTTGTCTGCTCCTTGTGAAAGTCATTTGTGATTGGTTAGAGAACATTCCATGAAAACTTGTTTGATGCATGAACTAGCCGCCGTATATACTGTGGAATCATTGATTTTCGTTGGGGATTTAATTTCGTGGATTTCGTGGTTCGACTCATCCACGAAATCAAATCCCCACGAATTCAAATGCGGAGATAAGGCATTTCTTTTCAAAAATCAAAATCCACGAATTTATGTCCCCACGAAATCGCCTTTTTAGTAAAAACCACGAAAATTGAACCCAATGAAAATTAATGATTCAACAGTATCTGAAATATCGTTGAAAAGCGGGTTAAACAAAATATAGTTGAAAAACAATAAAAAATAATGTTGTCTCCAGATTTAAGGATGAAAATAACGTATGAGCCTTACATCAAATCATAAAATACAAGTGCTGGATACTTGAAGATGTAAATGCATAACATGAATGTTAAGAAAGATGCTAATGAAACTCAAGAACAGACGAAAGTACATTCTTTCATCCCCACCATTCCGTGCATTATGAGTATTTTTCCATGTATGCATCGTTACATTTTTCCACCTTGTATGCTAATATGCGCGACAGTATAAATAAACACATTGGGAATAGTACTTTATATACATTCTTGTACAGTTAGCTCTGTAACTAAGGGACACCGGAAGGAGAGAATTAATTTAAACCCTATTCAACTTTTCCTTTGGTCTGTTATATCAAAAAAGGTGTGTCAAATACCCATGTTACCATGGTGACATTTTAGTAGCACGTGACCATTGTCACTGATTTATTAAAGCTTAGCAAAGGTTCAAATCACAGCACAAGACATTAAGTTTCTTGTCTCAAATGGAAATGTCTACTTACTGCAACAGAATATTTACATACGATTGTCTCTGTACGTCCCATAATTAGAATATAGACGTTTATTTCAATGTAATGATTATGTAGAAGGGTATTATCCTAATGTACACAGACAGGTCAGTATAACAAGATGAATGGAATGTAAACAAGAATATAAATAGACGTCTGTAGCAACAATCCATCTAATTCAACGTTAAGTAACTCGCGTAACGTTTATATTACCATGATGTTCTGATACTTCAAATCAAGCATCGAATCTATCATACAGTTATCAAGTATGAACATTTTAATAAGTATTCAAAAACCAGTTTGCTCATTACGCTTTTAGTACAGAGAGTGGTATTGGATGTTCAGATAATAGCATACAACTACATTGACTAAATCAAATGCTGGTAGTTATTATATGTACATGTATAAGGAACTGTAGATTCCGTGTTTAGATTATTGACGGCGCCGATCACGGCGCCGTCAGTATTGAATACTGTTAAAAAATCGCACTGGTGTTGCGTAATCGATTTGGGAGAAGCTGGTATTATTAATCATTTTTTACTTTCTTTTTTAATCTTTTTTAAACAATCTGATATGTATTGTATGCATCCATTAAGTGATAAAAAATAATAGTACAGTTACTGTAGACTGAGTGTTAAGATTTTATACCTTTTATCATGTCTCCTGCATGCTAATTTAATTCCATATGTATTGCTAAAAGGATTTGAATTCCCGATTCTTACCATCCCTAAAGCGCTGTTTTCTGCGTTCATTTGTAAGTGATGGCAGTGCAAGAGATATTGAACTCAGAAAGTAAGAGAAAATTTGCCTCCTTTCCAAAAACTTTTTCTTCCTATAGTATTCAGACCTGTCTGGTCAGGATAACCGCTTACATTGGATAAATGACCACATTTAGACTGTTTAATTTTGAAAAGAATTCCAATCAATCATTCGTTATAACTTGGTGTCCATTTTTTTAAACTACACTTGCTTTCAGTTTTAGATTTTTTGTATGTTTTAGGGTTTGCACTTTTTTCATTAGTGTTTGAGCTATGTACATGTATACCAACAGGCAGTTAGTCTAACTAGTTGTCCTGTATGGAAACTAAATATGCACATCACTCGGATTAGCAGTGGAGGAGGATTTAAGCAATATAACAACGTCAATTTATCAACAATAAAAAATATAGGTCCTGGTCCATTTTCTGTGCTACATAACAACGTACAACGTCAATTTATCAACAATAACGACATTCAACGTCAAATTATCAACAATATAAAAGGTTTTGAACCATTTTCTGTACCACATGACGATGCACAACATCAATTTATCAACAATATAAAAGGTTTGGGAGAAAAATCTTTGTTTAAAAAATGGAGACCGATTTGTTCCCGCTAATGGCTAAGATAGAGGGCCAAGTATCATATAAGTATTATCTATTGGATTTCACTTTCACCTTTATTAATAATTAATGACTTGGTCAACATCGGATAAATCTACGCCATATTTAATATTTGCACGAATTCATACATATCGTGCAATATGGCATAAATTGACGATTTACAGTATTGTATTTTGCGGTAAGCGTTGAAGACATGAGGTACTTCTGAGGTAGGGTGCTCCCGGAATTCATCTACAACATGCTTTTAAAGGGCGGTAATCTGTATAACTTCATGTGTAAATGTATAGATCTATCGTGTGTTGGTTTGGTCAAAGGAGATAGAAGATGACCTAGTAAGACACAATAGTTTTAACAAAATACTCACTGGGAACACGTGCACACTGAACAAGAGGTCCACCAGCGAACGGCCACACAAACGGGATGATAAGGACTTTTGATTTTGAAATAAAGATGGCAGTATTTCATTTGAACTCATTCAGGAATGGTACAATATTCCGCAGGCAGAAATCTAAACTCTAGGTCCCAAATGTAAGAGGTTATCATGCCTTATAGTAGGTGTTATTTTTTATTCGGACCCTTACCTCACTTGAATCAAATTCCTAACTTATCTAATAACGTATAACCATATTGTTTGTACCAAATATCACATAATAGAATTATCTGTAAATACATGTATAAAACATGCACTGTCATGCTCTTTTTTGTTTACACCAGACTTTCTATTATCATATTGTATGCAATAAAACGTTTCGGACAACCTTTAATGAGGAAATAATGTTATTCGATCCAAAAATAAATGGATTTGTTTGTTTGTTTGTTTGCTTGTTTGCTTGCTTGCTTGCTTGCTTCATGGGGTTTTACGCCGCTTTTCAACAGTCAGAGTCACGTGAGGCGAACAGTTCACCAAACAATCGTTACTGTTAGACTCCCATCCTCCGTAAAAACTGCTTACTTTCTCACATACTAGTACAGAGACATGGACGGTAGCTGGGCTCAGTACCCACGACCCTCTATCAGTGAGAGGTTACAGTGATTTAAAGTCAGTGACCTTAATCAGTCGAACACGGAGGCTGGTCCAAGATAAATGGAAGACGTAATGAGATCACTCCAGTAGCAAGAAACATTCCCATATTTTCGGGACCCGGTTTCGATAGTTGCTCTTTGTTTTATCTCTCCAGTATTCTAGACAGACTGACGATTAAAACATACTTAAGGTCTAAATATCTTATGTCTTTACTATATTTTTATCTGTTTAAGATCGAAATCCACTCTTCCTGTCATCATTTACGGGTGTGATATTGTTGCTTGCTTGCTTGTAGAATCGCTTCTCAATAATGTGATCCATGATTATTCACTAAATTATATTTCCGTCTGTATTTAGAAATGTAAATATAATTCCGTATACGATACCTGACAAAATCATATTTCCGTTTAAAATTTCTAATTTAGTATTATTGATTTATCATTTATACTTTTAAATGGAACATAACTGCCCACCTTACTTTAATTTCTTTCACTTATTTCCGATGTTATGACTTAAAACAAATACATCAAAGAACGTATTACAGTGTCATTAGTTTTCATCAGTCAGCTGCTCATAATGATTGAATTGCTCATTTTTGCTACAATGGGGCTCGTCCTATTAATGAACTTATTTATTATTGACAAACAGAACATATGAGACACGTGTATTTTGATAATTATTTAGATATTTTTATATATGTTTATTGACTTTAACAGGAGTGTACTTAGGCGCTTTTTGCTGTTGGTTTTTTTGTAGCTTGAATGATTACCATCAGATGTTTTAGTTGTTTCTATGTTGCAATAGAAAAACACAAATATTTAGTCTAGAATTCCTTTTAACAACGGCATGGTTCAAATCAGTAATAACAAACTAACAATCATTTGCACATGCTACCTTTCTTATGATACTAAGATAGTCGATTTTACTCCATCTTTGAAGAAGTTGTCTGCTCCTTGTGAAAGTCATTTGTGATTGGTTAGAGAACATTCCATGAAAACTTGTTTGATGCATGAACTAGCCGCCGTATATACTGTGGAATCATTAATTTTCGTTGGGGATTCAATTTCGTGGATTTCGTGGTTCGACTCATCCACGAAATCAAATCCCCACGAATTCAAATGCGGAGATAAGGCATTTCTTTTCAAAAATCAAAATCCACGAATTTATGTCCCCACGAAATCGCCTTTTTAGTAAAAACCACGAAAATTGAACCCAACGAAAATTAATGATTCAACAGTATCTGAAATATCGTTGAAAAGCGGGTTAAACAAACTACAATTGAAAAACAGTGTAAAATAATGTTGTGGATGAAAATAACGTATGGGCCTCACATCGAATCATAAAATACAAGTGCTGGATACTTGATGATGTAAATGCATAACATGAATGTTAAGAAGGATGCTAATGAAACTCAAGAACAGACGAAAGTACATTCTTTCATCCCCACCATTCCGTGCATTATGAGTATTTTTCCATGTATGCATCGTTACATCTTTCCGCCTTGTATGCTAATATGCGCGACAGTATAAATAAACACATTGGGAATAGTACTTTATATACATTCTTGTACAGTCAGCTCTGTAACTAAGGGACACAGGAAGGTAAGAATTAATTTAAACCCTATTCAACTTTTCCTTTGGTCTGTTATATCAAAAAAGGTGTGTCAAATACCCATGTGACCATGGTGACATTTTAGTAGCACGTGACCATTGACACTGATTTATTAAAGCTTAGCAAAGGTTCAAATCACAGCACAAGACATTATGTTTCTTGTCTCAAATGGAAATGTCTACTTACTGCAACAGAATATTTACATACGATTGTCTCTGTACGTCCCATAATTAGAATATAGACGTTTATTTCAATGTAATGATTATGTAGAAGGGTATTATCCTAATGTACACAGACAGGTCAGTATAACAAGATGAATGGAATGTAAACAAGAATATAAATAAACGTCTGTAGCAACAACCCATCTAATTCAACGTTAAGTAACTCGCGTACTGTTTATATTACAATGATGTTCTGATACTTCAAATCAAGCATCGAATCTATCATACAGTTATCAAGTATGAACATTTTAATAAGTATTCAAAAACCAGTTTGCTCATTACGCTTTTAGTACAGAGAGTGTTATTGGATGTTCAGATAATAGCATAATAACAATAACCTAGAAAACAAAAACCCAACGAATATGAAGATTTAAGTATTTTTATTATTTAATGGCAATACATTGGCTATGGCTGGTGATCTTTTAAAGAAAATAATCTTAAGTATAATAAGTGTTCAGTCTACATCCGTGACCGACATGTAGACCAACACTTTATGCTATATTATGCCATATATGCATGTGTGTGAAGTTGGCAATGCAATCGACAATCGACAATCGACATTCAATGTCTAGCTCGACAATCGACATTCATCTCGACATTCGAAAAACGGACTGTATATAGCCGTCAAAGTAATGAAATTTCGAATGTCTAGCTCGACAATCGACATTCATCTCGACATTCGAAATACGGACTGTATCGCCGTCAAAGTAATGAAATTTCGAATGTCTAGCTCGACAATCGACATTCATCTCGACATTCGAAAAACAGACTGTATATAGTCGTCAAAGTAATGAAATTTCGAATGTCTAGCTCGACAATCGACATTCATCTCGACATTCGTGAAACAGGCTGTATGGCTATCACAATAATGTAAATTTCGAATGTCTAGCTAGACAATCGACATTCATCTCGACATTCAAAGAACGAACTGTATAGCCGTCAAAGTAATGAAATTTCGAATGTCTAGCTAGACAATCGACATTCATCTCGACATTCAAAGTTACGACTGTATCGCCGTCAAAGTAAAGAAATTTCGAATGTCTAGCTCGACAATCGACATTCATCTCGACATTCGAAAAACGGACTGTATCGCCGTCAAAGTAACGAAATTTCGAATGTCTAGCTCGACAATCGACATTCATCTCGACATTCGTGAAACAGGCTGTATGGCCATCATAATAATGTAAATTTCGAATGTCTAGCTCGACAATCGACATTCATCTCGACATTCGAAATACGGACCATATCGCCGTCAAAGTAATGAAATTTCGAATATCTAGCTCGACAATCGACATTCATCTCGACATTCGAAAAACGGACTGTATATAGTCATCAAAGTAATGAAATTTCGAATGTCTAGCTAGACAATCGACATTCATCTCGACATTCGAAAAACGAACTGTATAGCCGTCAAAGTAATGAAATTTCGAATGTCTAGCTAGACAATCGACATTGATCTCGACATTCGAAGTTACGACAGTATCGCCGTCAAAGTAAAGAAATTTCGAATGTCTAGCTCGACAATCGACATTCATCTCGACATTCGTGAAACATGCAGTATGGCTATCATAATAATGTAAATTTCGAATGTCTAGCTCGACAATCGACATTCACCTCGACATTCGAAAATCGGACTGAATACAGCCGTCAAAGTAATGAAATTTCGAATGTCTAGCACGACAATCGACATTCATCTCGACATTCGAAAAACGAACTGTACAGCCGTCAAAGTAATGAAATTTCGAATGTCTAGCTCGACAATCGACATTCATCTCGACATTCGAAGTAACGACTGTATCGCCGTCAAAGTAAAGAAATTTCGAATGTCTAGCTCGACAATCGACATTCATCTCGACATTCGTGAAACATGCAGTATGGCTATCATAATAATGTAAATTTCGAATGTCTAGCTCGACAATCGACATTCATCTCGACATTCGAAATACGGACCATATCGCCGTCAAAGTAATGAAATTTCGAATGTCTAGCACGACAATCGACATTCATCTCGACATTCGAAAAACGGACTGTATATAGTCGTCAAAGTAATGAAATTTCGAATGTCTAGCTAGACAATCGACATTCATCTCGACATTCGAAAAACGAACTGTATAGCCGTCAAAGTAATGAAATTTCGAATGTCTAGCTAGACAATCGACATTCATCTCGACATTCGAAGTTACGACAGTATCGCCGTCAAAGTAAAGAAATTTCGAATGTCTAGCTCGACAATCGACATTCATCTCGACATTCGAAAAACGGACTGTATATAGCTGTCAAAGTAATGAAATTTCGAATGTCTAGCTAGACAATCGACATTCATCTCGACATTCGAAGTTACGACTGTATCGCCGTCAAAGTAAAGAAATTTCGAATGTCTAGCTAGACAATCGACATTCATCTCGACATTCGTGAAACAGGCTGTATGGCTATCATAATAATGTAAATTTCGAATGTCTAGCTCAACAATCGACATTCATCTCGACATTCGGAAAACGGACTGTATATAGTCGTCAACGTAATGAAATTTCGAATGTCTAGCTAGACAATCGACATTCATCTCGACATTCGAAGTTACGACTGTATCGCCGTCAAAGTAAAGAAATTTCGAATGTCTAGCTAGACAATCGACATTCATCTCGACATTCGTGAAACAGGCTGTATGGCTATCATAATAATGTAAATTTCGAATGTCTAGCTCGACAATCGACATTCATCTCGACATTCGAAAAACGGACTGTATATAGCCGTCAAAGTAATGAAATTTCGAATGTCTAGCTCGACAATCGAAATTCATCTCGACATTCGAAAAACGAACTGTAAAGCCGTCAAAGTAATGGAATTTCGAATGTCTAGCTAGACAATCGACATTCATCTCGACATTCGAAGTTACGACTGTATCGCCGCCAAAGTAATGAAATTTCATGACTTTGACGGCTATACAGTCTTTTTTTCGAATGTCGAGATGAATGTCGATTGTCGAGCTAGACATTCGAAAATTCATTACTTTGACGGCGACAGAGTCCGTATTTCGAATGTCGAGATGAATGTCGATTGTCGAGCTAGACATTCGAAATTTCTTTACTTTGACGGCGATACAGTCGTTACTTCGAATGTCGAGATGAATGTCGATTGTCGAGCTAGACATTCGAAATTTCGTTACTTTGACGGCTGTACAGTTCGTTTTTCGAATGTCGAGATGAATGTCGATTGTCTAGCTAGACATTCGAAATTTCATTACTTTGACGACTATATACAGTCCGTTTCACGAATGTCGAGATGAATGTCGATTGTCGAGCTAGACATTCGAAATTTCTTTACTTTGACGGCTATATACAGTCCGTTTTTCGAATGTCGAGATGAATGTCGATTGTCGAGCTAGACATTCGAAATTTCATTACTTTGACGGCGATACAGTCCGTTTTTCGAATGTCGAGATGAATGTCGATTGTCGAGCTAGACATTCGAAATTTCTTTACTTTGACGGCGATACAGTTGTAACTTCGAATGTCGAGATGAATGTCGATTGTCTAGCTAGACATTCGAAATTTAATTACTTTGACGGCTATACAGTTCGTTTTTCGAATGTCGAGATGAATGTCGATTGTCTAGCTAGACATTCGAAATTTCATTACTTTGACTGCTATACATTCCGTTTTTCGAATGTCGAGATGAATGTCGATTGTCGAGCTAGACATTCGAAATTTCATTACCTTGACTGCTATACAGTTCGTTTTTCGAATGTCGAGATGAATGTCGATTGTCGAGCTAGACATTCGAAATTTCATTACTTTGATGGCTATATACAGTCCGTTTTTCGAATGTCGAGATGAATGTCGATTGTCGAGCTAGACATTCGAAATTTCATTACCTTGACTGCTATACATTCCGTTTTTCGAATGTCGAGATGAATGTCGATTGTCGAGCTAGACATTCGAAATTTCATTACTTTGATGGCTATATACAGTCCGTTTTTCGAATGTCGAGATGAATGTCGATTGTCGAGCTAGACATTCGAAATTTCTTTACTTTGACGGCGATACAGTTGTAACTTCAAATGTCGAGATGAATGTCGATTGTCTAGCTACACATTCGAAATTTCATTACTTTGACGGCTATACAGTCCGTTTTTCGAATGTCGAGATGAATGTCGATTGTCGAGCTAGACATTCGAAATTTCATTACCTTGACTGCTATACATTCCGTTTTTCGAATGTCGAGATGAATGTCGATTGTCGAGCTAGACATTCGAAATTTCATTACTTTGATGGCTATATACAGTCCGTTTTTCGAATGTCGAGATGAATGTCGATTGTCGAGCTAGACATTCGAAATTTCTTTACTTTGACGGCGATACAGTTGTAACTTCAAATGTCGAGATGAATGTCGATTGTCTAGCTACACATTCGAAATTTCATTACTTTGACGGCTATACAGTCCGTTTTTCGAATGTCGAGATGAATGTCGATTGTCGGGCTAGACATTGGAAATTTCTTTACTTTGACGGCGATACAGTTGTAACTTCAAATGTCGAGATGAATGTCGATTGTCTAGCTACACATTCGAAATTTCATTACTTTGACGGCGATACAGTCCGTTTTTCGAATGTCGAGATGAATGTCGATTGTCGAGCTAGACATTCGAAATTTCTTTACTTTGACTGCGATACAGTTGTAACTTCAAATGTCGAGATGAATGTCGATTGTCTAGCTACACATTCAAAATTTCATTACTTTGACGGCTATACAGTCCGTTTTTCGAATGTCGAGATGAATGTCGATTGTCGAGCTAGACATTCGAAATTTCATTACTTTGACTGCTATACAGTTCGTTTTTCGAATGTCGAGATGAATGTCGATTGTCGAGCTAGACATTCGAAATTTCATTACTTTGATGGCTATATACAGTCCGTTTTTCGAATGTCGAGATGAATGTCGATTGTCGAGCTAGACATTCGAAATTACATTACTTTGACGGCTATACAGTTCGTTTTTCGAATGTCGAGATGAATGTCGATTGTCTAGCTAGACATTCGAAATTTCATTACTTTGACGGCTATATACAGTCCGTTTTTCGAATGTCGAGGTGAATGTCGATTGTCGAGCTAGACATTCGAAATTTACATTATTATGATAGCCATACAGCCTGTATCACGAATGTCGAGATGAATGTCGATTGTCGAGCTAGACATTGAATGTCGATTGTCGATTGTCGATTGCACTGCCAACTTCACACACATCATATATGCGGCAAAACTCCATCTCACTCTTTAGATAGATGATCTAAAGGATATATCTAGTTTGTAGGAACAAATTCATGCAGTTATGAATTTCAAAGAAGTATAAAGAAGCACATTAGTTCTTATATTATATCATCTTCTATGGAGATGGACCATAATCACCTAGCCATGCCGTTGGAAGAGGTACACAAACTCTGAAAATATAAAAACACACCAGAAGCAAAGGCATCTGTATTGTGGTGGGGTGGGTGGGTTTTGATGGATTTAAAAGCTAAAAGGCATTGAAATAAATATTTTAAAGTCGACCAAAATGGCTACTTATTCGCTCTGTCTGCACATCGTAAAAGAACGCACCCGCGTGGTTCGCGTTCTTATATGGTCTGTGACAGTGCCGAAAGTAGTCCGCAGATAGAGAGTAAATCTATACGCGACAAATAGGACAGTTTTTCTTCTAGGTAAAGGGTTCAATTCTTATAAAATTAAACCTTGTACTACATTGACTAAATCAAATGCTGGTAGTTATTATATGTACATGTATACACCCTTTCAATTAAGCGGTAATTTGAATTGTCGCCCCTGAATGACGTCATACGAGGATACCGGCGGATAAGACAATTTTATCAACAGGAAATCAATATCGTCAAAAACTATGACAACTAAAGGTATTCTACTACGAAAACGGTGATAATTAATATTTATATATATGACAAGGTTGTTGTAATGAACAATTATTCCGTTTATATGTTTTATATGAAATATTCGAGCCTCGGATTGATTTTGTCATATATTTTCGCGATCTCAATTGTATGTTAGTTTTTAACGTATTTGCTTCGCACGGACTGCAAACTCGAGTCTGTTTATATGATACAGTAAAATTATGGATCGGGAAACAAGCAATGCTTAAAATATGAATATATTTCCACTAGCATGCGTGTAAATTTTGTTTGTTTGTTAGTTTCAATTCGTTAAAATGTTCATGTAATGTAGCCAATGTTTAGATTTATCAAGTGAATGATTTGCGTACATGTATATTCTTTACTTATTTATTTTACAGATCACATGGGTATTAGTGAGACTGATCACGACTACTCTTAACCAGATAACATACAACCAGGATTTTTCATAACAAGTTCTCTTGAAAAGTCAGATGGTTCTGTCTTAGATTTGCCCAATAAAATAAAGAGACAAAAGGAGTCAGACTGAACATTCGTACATTCATAGGACAGTATCATTTTGATGAAATGACTGAAAATGAGGTGAGACAAGCTCAAAGCATTGCTGCAGAAAGAATTTATATTGTGGAAAAGGCAATGCAAATGAAGAACTTTCACATGGATTTACTTTTGTGACTGATGTAATGATATACAAATATTGTAATGACACATTGTCAAGTTGTTAATTTTCATATTATCATAAATATAAAGCTGTTTGTGTGTAAGCCTACTGAATTGATGTAATTAAATGTCTAATACAAATGTAATATGTATAATAACTCTGTCTTGTGTTACATTTTGCTTGAGACTTTTCGGACAGTCGGTCCGACAAGCTTGAAATTCTTTTGGACTGAGAGGAAAATTGCCAGGAGGATGAACTGATGAGATAAGATTCTTCATCAGACCAACACAGTCTATCAGACAATCCACCATTATTCGCAAAGTCTGATTCTTGTCGGCTTGATTTGTCTTAAAACCAGTATTAAAACCATCAGATGATTAGGCTACCCACATTCAATTATATGTAAAAAGCATAATACAGGAAACAAAAGGCCACGAGTAACTTACAACTAAAATATATATATGTATAGAAGAGACAACTTAAACAGGCATAAAATACAGGACTAGTACTGTTCACAGCAACATGCAGTACATTACATGTATACAGTACAACCTCTGTAGAGCAACACCCTGTGGGAGCTGCAAATATTGGCCGTTGTTTAGAGGTTGTTGCTCTAAATGTTGTTGTAAATATCAACTTAGGTAACTTTTGAATGTGTTGTTATAGAGAGGTTGTTGATCTACAATGGGCCACTCTGGAGAGGTTTTACTGTACATTAATTCAGCTTGACTGATATGACCAAATACCAAACAGTTCATGAGTTTAGAAACTTGGGATATAGAAATGTGGTTGTTATTGGCAGGTGGTCTTCATTCAGAGGTCATTTTGTTTTAATTAATCAACTACTTTAAACGAATGGACTTCGGCATTCACATGATGTCCTTTATTCAGAAGTGACCACTAACACAGGCTTGACTGTACACCTAAATTAAAACATTCAAAGAATATCAATTAAGATATCTAATAAAGTAGATCATCTACAATGAGTCATAAAATTTAAACAACATACATTTTTATACCACAAAAAAAGTCATTAAAGTTTCAACTTTTTCCAACTTCCTGATAAAAACATGTATATCAAAATAAATGCATTATTATCCGTTATCAATGTTTTTTCTACATAGGTTGTGGCTATTTTTCAGACTACAAACTACAACTTCGAAACTTTGAACCCTTGCTCAAGACATTTCTTTACACCGAAACAATATAAGAATAAGACAATGAAATATCATACATTGTCGTACAAAGCACTGCAAACTATCGTCTATTTATATTCTGTCTTATGATTTCATAGATGCACAAGTTTTTTCAACAGATATTAATATGTTTTTATCGATCAACAAAGAGAGAATGATATTGGTAATCGTTTTCATGTCACTAATTAATGCATTGATTGTTGGACCCCAATTATTTTTAATTAGTTTATCACACCCGCTGATTACATCTTGAAAACACACGTTTGACCCTCAGGCGACTGTGAAAACGATTTTCATACGTAAACAACGGGTGCTACCGTTTTCCCCCCAATTTCATTGCTTATCTAATTGTAATCAGTAAGGATCGTGTCAACACTTTTACGTTATTCTGATAAGTAGACATGCAATATATAACACTGGAAATTGGACTGAGATCAAACAAAATTGATACCAGAGACAATGTTTGGATTATACAAATTAGTGACAAAAATATGACAGAAAAAAGCACTCAAGTGCTGATAAATTACAAAGATGAACATGTGGATTTTTCAAAATATGTAAGTTGACTAGCTGACAATTATGAATGGAATTATTTTTTCTTTTCAACAAACCAAATTTATTATTGCAAACCACAAAATTTCCGAAATATATATTTATATTTGCCATTGTAAACCCCTTCGGATTAAAGATTATACATATATTCTACTGTAACCTGTAATGATGGACAAAATATCCGTGAACAAATGCCATTTATAAATATTAATATGAAATATCGAACGTACGTTGTCTTCTTAATTAGATAACAATATAACTTATTAATATAATAAAACACAAATTTTTGTTGTAATTTGTACAACCGAGAAACAAACCGAATTCGCCCTTTACGGCAAAATATCGATTGTATCAGCTTCTATCCTCGTTTGACGTCACATCCGGTAAGGGAGTTAACTCTTGTGCGCATGAAATCGGTTAAATGAAAGGGTCTATAAGGAACTGTAGATGCACTGCCGACAAGAACGACAATCTTACAAGGGAGACTACTTAGTTATCGGAAAGGGCTAAACTGGTACCCGTTCGTACAAACAAGGAACGGGAACCAGTTTAGGGAAAGGATGCTTCGAAAACAGTCGAGCTAAAAATTAGCTTAAGTTGAGTATTTTATATCAAGAAAAGTGTACTAATACATATCAATTAGACAGTGTTACAACTCTCAAGATGTAATAAATACATTTCGCCCGATGGTATTCTATTTGTTATCCTTGGTTTATATACCTTTTTTTCATTTTGTCATGTGATATCTGAATTTTAATCGATGTAACTAAACGTTATTTGGAATTATTGAATACATTTTTTAGTTTGTATGTTCACATGATTGTATTGTATCTAGATAATACATATACAATATACTTAACAAAGTTTCCATCTATATTTTTTTCAGTATTATTACTTGTCATAAGTGCCTATTGTGATATCAAATTAAATGTACATTGAAACATAGTTACAATTCTTTCTTTCAAACTTTCAAAAATATAGTTGTACCTTATCAAATTTGTCCAGTGTGGACATACACATAGCATATCTAAGTTCTAAACAAATCATTGGTCCAATACATGATGTCATTGATGTCACTTCAAATGTACATTCCATTACTGTCAAGAAAATACGAACAGAACAGAACCATAATTTACTGAACATTTATTTATAACAAAAAGGTAATTCACATTTCTTTATAACCGCAAAAACATAATTTACAAAATATTTAATCATAATAACAAAAAAATACCTTTTTTTACATTTACATAGCATTTATTCTTTCTTTAAGATCTCCAAATAAAATAAGTAAAATATAACTCTGCCATATCGTTGAAAAACTGTGCGCAAACTGAATGGCCCAGGAAAAAACAGATAAAACCATGTAGGGAAAAATTTCTGGAAACCTGTACCCCATGTCAAGTTTCAGATTGCAGAGCATATGGGGCCACACTCTTTCTAAATGCGAAATTAAAGTTCGACAGTATAATGATTATACAAAAATATATAACCGAAATTGTTTTCTATACATGTATTAATATGAACATTGTCTCAAAAAGCATGTGCATATAAAAATGTTTCCACATTTTGGCAAATATAACACAGCTGAACATCTGTATAAAGCAATTCTATAAAATTAACAGCCATTCTGCCATGCAGGTTTTCTTCAACTGGAATATCTAAATAAGTTTTGTTTTTCTCCAAAATGTTTGTGCTTCAAAGCCCAACACCAACTTTCTCTGAATTAAAGGGAACTTATTGAAGCCAGTGCATAGTAACATATTTTATTCAGTTGTATTAACCCCATAAAACATGTTTGAAACTGTCTCTTCAAAATTCTTCTGTTTCTAACAACTCTATGATATTCTTTGGGATAAGATGTCTACTGAGCTGTTATCTGTAATAAATAAAACAAAATTAAATACCATGATTTTGTGGTACATGTACTGTGGAATTAAACACAGTTTAAATAATTTTGGAAGGGAGTATGTGTGTTCACATTAACATTATAAAAATGGACCGGAAAGAAATATACAAAACGACAACCTTTTTGTGTGCTGGCCATCCGTCGTCTTGGTGCTGAAATCACAGAATGAAACAGAAAGCCATTAGAATGAGATCTTAGCAAAATATAAGAAAAAAAACACAGTTTAATGAATTTTGGAAGGGAGTACGTGTGCTCACATTAACATTAGAAAAAATGGACCGGAAAGAAATATACAAAATGACAACCTTTTTGTGTGCTGACCATCCGTCGTCTTGGTGCTTAAATCACAGAATGAAACAGAAAGCGATTAGAATGAGATCTTAGCAAAATATAAGAAAAAAAACACAGTTTAATGAATTTTGAAAGGGAGTACGTGTGCTCACATTAACATTAGAAAAATGGACCGGAAAGAAATATACAAAATGACAACCTTTTTGTGTGCTGGCCATTCGTCGTCTTGGTGCTGAAATCGTAGAATGAAACAGAAAGCGATTAGAATGAGATCTTAGCAAAATATAAGAAAAAAACACAGTTTAATGAATTTGGAAGGGAGTACGTGTGTTCACATTAACTTTAGAAAAAATGGACCGGAAAGAAATATACAAACTGACAAACTTTCTGTATGCTGACCATCCGTCGACTTGGTGCTGAAATCACAGAATGAAACAGAAAACCATTAGAATGAGATCTTAGCAAAATATAAGAAAAAAAACACAGTTTAAATAATTTTGGAAGGGAGTATGTGTGTTCACATTAACATTAGAAAAAATGGACCGGAAAGAAATATACAAAATGACAACCTTTTTGTGTGCTGGCCATCCGTCGTCTTGGTGCTGAAATCACAGAATGAAACAGAAAGCGATTAGAATGAGATCTTAGCAAAATATAAGAAAAAAAACACAGTTTAATGAATTTTGGAAGGGAGTACGTGTGCTCACATTAACATTAGAAAAAATGGACCGGAAAGAAATATACAAAATGACAACCTTTTTGTGTGCTGGCCATCCGTCGTCTTGGTGCTGAAATCACAGAATGAAACAGAAAGCGATTAGAATGAGATCTTAGCAAAATATAACAAAAAAACACAGTTTAATGAATTTTGGAAGGGAGTACGTGTGTTCACATTAACATTAGAAAAAATGGACCGGAAATAAAAATACAAAATGACAACCTTTTTGTGTGCTGGCCATCCGTCGTCTTGGTGCTGAAATCAAAGAATGGAACAGGAAACAATCAGAATGAGATCTTAGCAAAATATTAAAAAACAAACACCTTTCCATGCGTTTAAAAAGATAAAAGCATGCAGGATTAAATTTTTCAAATATTATAAGCATGATATATAAAAACTTCAAAAGTTAAAGGCATACAAGATAAAATGTTAAGAAAGTTAAAAGCATAAAATATTAAAGATTAAAAGTTACAAGCATACAAAATTAAATGTTAAAAAGGTTACTAGCGTAATATAGTCAAGTCCAAAAAGTTACAAGCATACACGATTCAATGTTTAAAAAGTTAAAAGCATAAGATATAAAAGTTTTAAAAATTACAAGCATACACGATTCAATGTTTAAAAAGTTAAAAGCATAAGATATAAAAGTTTTAAAAGTTACAATCATACACGATTCAATGTTTAAAAAGTTAAAAGCATAAGATATAAAAGTTTTAAAAGTTACAATCATACAAGATTCAATGTTCAAAAAGTTAAAAGCATAAGATATAAAAGTTTTAAAAGTTACAATCATACACGATTCAATGTTTAAAAAGTTAAAAGCATAAGATATAAAAGTTTTAAAAGTTACAAGCATACACGATTCAATGTTTAAAAAGTTAAAAGCATAAGATATAAAAGTTTTAAAAATTACAAGCATACACGATTCAATGTTTAAAAAGTTAAAAGCATAAGATATAAAAGTTTTAAAAGTTACAAGCATACAAGATTCAATGTTTAAAAAGTTAAAAGCAAAAAATATTAATGTTTAAAAAGTTACAAGCATACAAGATCAAATGTTTAAAAAGTTAAAAGCAAAAAATATTAATGTTTAAAAAGTTACAAGCATACAAGATCAAATGTTTAAAAAGTTAAAAGCAAAAAATATTAATGTTTAAAAAGTTACAAGCATACAAGATTAAATGCTTAAAAAGTTACAAGCATAAAATATTAAAGTTTAAAAAGTTACGAGCATACAAGATCAAATGTTAAAAAGTTAAAAGCATAAAATGTCAATGTTTAAAAAGTTACAAGCATACAAGATTAAATGTTTAAAAAGTTAAAAGCATAAAATATTAAAGTTTAAAAAGTTAAAAGCTGTATCTGTAAGGTTACGTCGTAGATACCAATGGCTGTTTTTAACACGACGGGGAAGTGCGCAAAATCTTTAGTCACACAAATTAATAGAATTCTTTTATGACTGTAAAGAGGTAGAGTTCACTTGTATGTCACTGCGTTTATTCCAATCGAGCACTGTTCTCACAAACAATGAGTTGTTATATATTTCATATTTAGCATATATTGTTTTATAACACTTTTGGTTGTTACAGACTGAGTTTTCAACAATATTTTCACTAACGTGTTCTTTAAATGTTTTTATTCTTAGTGAACGTCTATACCCCCGAAGTGAGAGATAATCACGTATGTTTATAGCCGGTACAAGCCCTTCCACCACCGTAGTCGTTGCAGCCGTCGTCGTTCTTGAAGGCTGAGAAGTTCAAGCTGGTGCAGCATAGTGGATACACTTCCAGGGTCTCTCGATGTATAGTTGTTGGAAATAAATGGAGCTGCTTGTCTCTGCATACAAGATTGAATGTTTAAAAAGTTAAAAGCATAAAATATTAAAGGCAAAAATTAGTGAAGTTTTAAGAGTGTAAAATTAGGAATAAACTTCGATAGGAGTTGACCAGATATTTAGTGCGTCATATATACATACAATACAAAAGACCCCCTGAAACAAGGAGAAACAAATACAAGTTACATAAATATTGTTAGAAAAGTACAGTTCTCCATACAAAAAGCATGAATCCCTCTATCAGAAAAAGGTATAATGTACCATTACAGGTGCATTTATTAGGAAAGATTGGGTAAGTACCAAAGAAGCAAATTACAGCATAATTATCATTAAATGAATGTAAAACTATCAAGCAACTCACAATTTTGGTCATCTATCTGTTCAACAGGTGGAACTATTTCAGTAATCTGTTTGTCTATTTTTGCTTGAACTATTTCTATCAACAATTTTCTTCTCTGGGTGGAATTATTTCTGCCATCTGCTTCTACATAAGGTGGAATAAGTGAGGTCTTGAACCATAAAAATATGTGAGTGAAAGGTTATAGGGCATGAATACATCACAGATATACAGCGTAACATTATACAACAATACAAGGGGATATTAGTGACATCTTTTAATCTTTCATCTATTAAATAGTCTTACATAGAAGTAATTAATAAAAGCAAGCACATGTACCATTTATTAACAAATATGACAATGCTTGGTAACAATGAGTACAAAATTGAGCAAGATGAGAAATTTATTGTTCAAAATGGAAGATTCCTCACACCGAATATCAATTTAAGCATTATCAGATAACTACTAAATACTCAGTAAAAAAATAATTAAACAAGTAGTCATTAGACATATACAAAAAGCGCAATTCAGAAAATATCCTCAGAGAATGACAAAAACCTGACAAAAGCATTGTATCCACCAGATATCATGATGTACATTTCAATCAACTGAACAGAATTTAAAATGTAGTACATAATACAGGTCTTGTTCTAATACCAGTCAGCAATTAAGACTGAAAGCTCCAAGTACACACAACAACTCACATCAAATGTATCTGCCTGCATGAGTACCCCACCCACTAACAAATACATGTATTTTATTTTAAACAACTGTCATCTGTCTTTTAAAAATGCATTGCCAATAACAACAACTGAAAACACAAAAGCATGGTTTCTAATCATTTAAATGATAATTGATGTGTTTATACAGTTTACACACCTACTTCTTTGTTTATGATAGGTCCATATCCTTTAGAAAGACCTGTATTATCAAAAGAATTTCGTGCGCGGGTCTGTTTTCTGCACGTGACCAGGTCTATATTCGAAAGAAGCTAGACCTGCCCACGTGCACAATCATTTACATAAGCGCTTTAAGAATTTATTGTTTGTATAAACAATGTGTATACTCTATGATTATATAAGCATGAGCAATCACAAATTAGACAGTCGAGTATACTTGAACTAATGATGGACAAAATACTTTAAATGTGTCATATATACATGATATAACAAACCAAACAGCAATTTTAATTAAATCATTTACTTTTAATTATACCACAATGACACATATAGGTTTGACGAAAGCGCAATACATTTCCTTCATTGTTAGATTTGACGATACGAGTGTTGGTTTTATTAAAAGAAAAAGTTTGAGTACACGTGAAACTTTCAATCATAGTTGAAACAATAGCAATATCAGGCTAGAAATGTGACCAGATGACGCGAATACCTCCACTAAGCGCTAAGTCAAAGGGGCCATACATAACTCCTGTGAAATGTTTTTTTTTTAACGGAAATCGAAGTTGACATGTATTTTGTTATCACACACTTTCGTGTAGAAAATGAAACCATTCTTATTTATTAAGTTATTTCATCGGATTTAACGCTATTTTCAACATAATATCAGTTATTCTTGAACTTCTTGAACAGGAGACCAACGCTCTAACCACTGTGATAACCGGGCGGGCTTATATGAAATAACTCCATGAATTATGTCTTGAGATCAAAATTTGAACGGACGGAAGGACGGACAGGGGTGTCACTTTATGTATGAAAAGAACTCATGGCAACATATTATTCTTTGCCAATAAGATACTAGAAAATCGACGTTTTACGTATATTATGTAAAAACATATTTGTGTCTGAAAACTTGTTTTCCTTTTCTTTCCAGCCGACAGTAACGTTGCAACAAGAATAAATAAGCAAGCTCTCAACTAACATTCAATGACCTCATCGTCATAGGCTGGTGTAATTGGTAGCCAAATCTACATTTCTAAATAAGACGAGAAGGATAATATAACAGTCAAATTTAGATTATTTATAAATCGTTATAGTATATACTCAGTACCTGTTCATCGTTTCGGGTGCTGCCATGTCAATGTCGCTGCATATGACCAGAGCCAGAGAAAATATATCGTCTATATTGCTATTGGACATGTAGGTAAATGTAAAGCCATCTCGCAACTGTCGAACGTTGTGTAAGTCAGATACCAACCTCGTACATCGGCCTATCTGTGTAGAAAAGACCTGATCACGGGATTCTCGAAACACCTCGAGCGCTACGCGCTCTCGGTGTTCACGTGAATCCCGTGACCAGGTCTGTCCTACGCAGATAGACCTCGTACTCGATCGATATCCTATACGTACATGTTTTATTATACCTCTGTGTCATTCGAACAAAGTATATCATGAAATGTTCATGGTTTCTCTCCCCAAAAGGGTGTATATATATTTCTATTACGCAGGGGCGTAGCCTGCCCTAAAATAATTTGTAGGTGTAGCATAAAATTTTGACCCGTGAAAAAAGTATCCGCCTTTGTAGAGTTATATTCAGCGTTAAAAACCACCCCTTACAGCAAATGAATAAGTAGTGTAAGTCATTTTCAAGATTTCTGTTTATATAACTTTACAGGTAATTTGTATTTTATATTTACACGATTTATAAAGAGGTTCTTTCATTGTTTATTAATAGGGTCTACCATCGATATTTTTATTTTGTTTGAAATGATGACAAATTACATAAAACATTGAAAAAGCATCATCCAAAGTTGAATCAATTTAAGAGTTCTGCATATAGAGAACGTATGCTTGGTGTCGAGATTGAGAAAGTTTTCCGATGATGCTTAGAAAGCTATATAGCTAAAAATGGACAAGCTTTCTCCATCTTGGCACCATCAATGATTATATGCATTTATCCTGCTTCAACAGCAAAATAAGTTCCAAAACCCCATTTACTTGGATTTAAAGAACGTAGTGTCTCATGAAGCGGCAGTAATTATCCCATGCAATTGTCATTAGTTAGTTAGTTTTATTCAGGTAAAATGAGTACATGTCACAAGAACAATACAAATTCAAAAGTCGACATACAATAACATGTGAACATAAAGTGCATAGAAGATGACACATAATCAATTCCGGGGATGACACAAAAAGAAGGCATTAAAGCCGACTTATTTCCATTGCGGTCCTTAGAATTTGATCATGTGACACCGGAAAGGCAAATTAATTAATAAATAAATTAGTGTATATAATTTCGAGTTACATTTTCATAGCACATATATTCTTACACAACTATCACAAAATAAAAGAACTAGACTGTTACAGACTGCATACAATGATTCTTTACAGCTTTTTTTAAATGACTTGGACTTTTTATAGATCTGAAAAGTGATGGTAACCTGTTCCATAACTGGCAGCCATTAAACGCAAAAGATTTCTTCCCAAAACCCTTAACCCTGGGAATAGAATAACTATTTCTGTCTCTAAGACGGGTGTACCTCATTTGTCAATTTAAAAGTTTCATTTAAGTAGCTTGGTGCATTATTATAGTGAATCTTATGTAAATGACCATATATATGGGAATCAATTCTTAAATGAACCGGTAACCAGCCAGCTTCTTCAAAGTGGACCCTCCCAATATGAGTACGAGGACTGAGATTAAGTATGAATCTCAACATTTTATTCTGGGTAGCCTGCAATCTATTTTTCAGAAGATGATTCAAACCTAAATACCAAGACGCACAAGCGTAATCAAAATGACATTGAATTAATGATGAAACTAAAAGCCGTTTGGTATACCTATTTAAAATGAACTATTTCTATTTAAAAACTTTAATTTAGCATTGGCCTTTTTTATAACCTGATTGGCAATGGACTCACCAGATAAACATTGGTCAAGATTGGCAAGTATTTGACAGATTTGGTGGATGATAGCAACACCTTACAAATTTCCCTAAGCTGATATATACTATTAATTTAACCTCTGTAGAGCAACAACCTCTAAACAACGGCCAATATTTGCAACTCCCACAGGGTGTTGCTCTACAGAAGTTGTACTGTACATGTATATATTTCCATTAGGACTGTTTCGCAAGGAAGGGATTCAAAATGTGTCTGACATAATATTATACAATTTAATTTTTCGAAGAATACGGAGAGCTATTGCAGCCTCCAGCGTTGCATATGGTTAAATCATGTGACCACCTAATTATGGGATTGACGCGAAAATTCATTTATGACACATCTATCTGACATCACAAAGTCATTGCTGGATGAGCCTACGTTTAGCAGATGGTGTCCGCGATCGTTCTGCTTTTTTCCGCTTTTATTGATTGGGTTTTTTTCCTGCTGAAGGTGTTTTTATGACGGTCCTCATACCATTTATCGATGTGACTGTGTTTGCCGTTCTACCGTCATCGGATCGCAGGCGCTTCAACTTTGCATCCTCATTTCAAGCCTACCTCGAAGTCAAAGTACCCGGATGAGGTACGAGTACATTTCAAACAAAAGTAGGAATAACCGAGTATGCGATCCAGCCAGTACTTTTGGTCTGACTTCTTAATGTTTTCACATTGAAAATGAAACCGTCGTTGGCAGCTCTGAAACATGAACAATTTACATCGTACACAAAACTAAAAATTAAAGGCCTGCCCATGTCGAGAATTTGATGAATAGTTCACGAAATGTTCATCAGTTTATTCATGAATTGTTCATGAATTTATTCGTGACCTACAAATTGAACATGGTGTTCATGAACAAATGTCCATGAACTAATTAATGAACCTTAGGCAGTCTTTATTTAAAAAAGTGTTTTTCATTAGGTTCATGAATTATTGATGAATTATTTTGATGAACTTTGATTAACAATTCGTGAAACTTACTGATCATCCTGATTCCGGATCATGAACTTATGATGTTCATTAACAGTTCACGGACTTCAGTTGATGAAGAGTTCGTGCATCTTAGGTTCATGAACTGTTGATGAGTTATATTGATCAAACTTTGATTAACTTTGATGAACAATTCATGAAAATTCATAAACTGTTCATGAACATCATCAGTTCATGAACAAATTCTCAACAGGGGTATTATCTTAATTATATTACAAGATTTATATAGAATTTGAGGGTCAAGTATATAGTCATGAAAAAATGTACATCTTTAAGCCCATTAACCACAATTATCAAGGAAAAGCCACACTCTGAAGTAATTTTGAGTTTTACAACACTTACATTTTTATGAGCCAACTAAACGCGAAGATTTACAGACTGCATTTATATTATAAGCCCCATAATGACTGAATGAACTGAAACAATCTTAAAATGACGTATCATTTGTCATTGGGGTATGTACATGACAGACAAACAAACGGACGTAGATTAATGTTTTAATATCTGTTTGAACTCAGTTAATATTGTAAGATTAACAGATAAAGATCACAATGCTGATTATTGTTATAACATATTTACTTGTTATGATATTATGTATGTACAATATATACATGTATATACATAATATTGTATTCTTTATGAAATGATATCAGTGCTTTTAAAGGGGCATACCCTACAACTTGGTGCATTTAGAATTAAGGCAAAATGATGATAAATTAGAAGCTTGTAAAGAAAAAAGCCGACGAAGAAAGTTTTAGCCAAAAATTCATCCAATTAAAAATAAAATCATAAAACATATGTATTTGTGACACATACATTTAGTCATGGAAATTTTTGGGTGGAAGTGATTTATTATTCATAGCTATGTTTTTTGCGGCTAGTACCTAAACTAGTCATTTTATGACCCATGTTCTTCCTGCAGTTATCCATTATATATTGTTTTACATATACATCTAGCACATTTTTACACTTTCAAAGAATGTTTATCAGTTGTAGGGTATGCCCCTTTAAATAAAACGCATTTGATGATGCTGATTAATGCATGAGTGAAAAGGTTGTACGTGACACACGTGTATACACTTTCTTTGTCGGAAGTACCATCTGACATGTTGGTATAAATTGTGATTTCAATGTAGGTGTGACGATGTCGTTCGGATTCTTTAAAATATGCTTGTAACTAGATACATGCATGTATACGTTACATAATAAAACAAGTTAATATGTTCTGTTCCTAATGTTATCAGAAAGAAGTTTCCACAGTCTGAACGAGACTGATAACCTGGGTTGTCTTTTAATCATAATGCCATCATACATGACACCGTTTAAATTTAACCGTATACTTCAATTAAATGCATCAACTGCATAGTGAGTTATCTTGATACATTTGTATTTTGTTTCTAGTCCTTTATAACACTTTCATATGAGACGGGCTGTTGATGGTGTATCATCATAGTTCCTTTCGTATATTTTGAGTTAAAGCTGACGAAAGAAATACTTACCTCGTATATTAAAGGGGCATAACCTACAACTTGGTGCATTTAGAATTAAGGCAAAATGATGGTAAATTAGAAGCTTGTAAAGAAAAAAGCTGACGAAGAAAGTATCAGCCAAAAATTCATCCAATTAGAAATAAAATCATAAAAAATATGTATTTGTGACACATACATTTAGTCATGGAAATTTTTGGGTGGAAGTGATTTATTATTCATCGCTATGTTTTTTGCGGCTAGTACCTAAACTAATCATTTTATGACCCATGTTCTTCCTGCAATTATCCATTATATATTGTTTTACATATACATCTAGCACATTTTTACACTTTCACAGAATGTTTGTCAGTTGTAGGGTATGCCCCTTTAAGGACTGCATTAGTATAATAATTGAAACTTTATGTTTTTATTTTTTTTAAATATGCATATGCAATGCTACGTATGAATAAAACACACATATATAGAAACATAAACTACTGAGTAGCGTAAATATTAGGTTCCTTTCGTTGGTTTTAATGGGGCGGCAGGAGGCTAGTTTTCCCTACAAACAAATAAAATAAAAAATGATGTGCAGTAATGTATTTATACAATAATTAAAGTTAGTAATAAACGCTAGCTTAGTAAACTTTAATTTGAAAGTTCCTTTCGTCAAAAACAAAATCCTTTCGTGTTTTAGTCACACCGATTTACTTATACCGGTAAGATCATCAGTGAGCTGGGATGTAATATACTGAATGTCTTTCCCTGCCACTTAAATACCTGAGTCATCGACATACAAGAGTAATTTATTACGAACCATAGCCTCCATATCATTCACATAAATTAGAAATAACAGGGGGCCAAGGATTGAACCCTGAGGTACCCAATAAGTGACATTGGCACTAGATGAAAGTACACCTGAGACATTGACCATCTGTGTACGACTTGATAAGTAAGATCTAAACCATAGAATAACATCTCTAGAGAAACCCATAGCATCAAGCTTCATAAGTAAAACCATCGTCGGATACCCACGGTCGTTGCCTCCGCTCCGCTACGTACATCTCCCGTGGGATTTTTCTTTACCGATTCGCCGTTTCGATAAATAACTGAAACCGTATTCTGATTGGATGCAGTACAATCTTGTAATGCGCCTAACAGCCAATCAGATCGCTCGTACTAAAACTATGTTCGTTTTTACTTTTAATTGTTGATAAACAGAACGAACATTTTCGCGTGGGCGCAGCCATTTTCATTTGCGTCTCCACGCCGGAGAGTATCGAAAATGTAAGCGTCGTTTCTATTGTTTAATGTATATTCTGTTCTATTCTATGAAAACGGCGAATCGGTAAAGAAAAATCCCACGGGAGATGTACGTAGCGGAGCGGAGGCAACGACCGTGGGTATCCGACGATGAAGTAAAACATCATGATCGACAGTGTCGAAGGCCTTTTGCAAATCTAAAAGGACTATACCTACATAATTACCTTTATCCATTTCAAATTGTTGATAAATTAAACAATTTAACAAGACTTCTTTTTTACAAAAAATATATAACATAGTCTCATTCAGGGATGTCTCATTTCATGATATAAAAAGCAGAATCTAGCGAACTACGACGCATTGGAAGATAAAGTGACGAAAATAAAACAATTTATGTGACCTACTGACAGGATATAGCCAAGTTTATCTAGTCATTGCCATATTATGTCTAAAAAGATTATTTAGAAACAGTAAGACTTAATTTATGACTTAAAGTACCTTCCACTTAGGAAATAAAGCGATATGCACACTGAACAATTGAATATTTTATTAAGGATCACAGAACCTAATTCCTTATAAACCATATATATATATAATCCAGGTCGAACATTTTTTTTAAATGTTGTGTGATTGGATGTTGACATTTAATCAATTATGTTTGAATATCAAAATTTATAAGAATCATGTACCTCCAACTTTTATTTATAGACATTTAAAGTTTGTATTATGGTCCGTTATCCTTATTTTTTTTAATTTGATGTTAAAAAATCTCATTTACAAAAGTATGAAACACAAAATGAGAAAAAAATCGATATGATATCGCAAACAGATAAGAACAAAAGGGTGCTTAGGGAAACGAAATGTATCTAGACTGCGTTAAACAGTGCTTTACGATAGCTACGCTCCTGCAGTACTAATTCTGTTATTTATACTTTCGATCTCTGTCTTTTATCTAGGGTTTTAGATATCGTTAAAAATTGACATCAATATTATAAAAGAATTTCAATGACTTCCTTGGTTGAAAACCTGTCAGGGTCGATTTTCAACGTTGAGAAATGATCCTTTGAGGAAAGAGGGTCGCCTTGACGACATCTTTGACGACAACCACAATCTATGTATTCTTGTTTTAAACTACCTTAATGCACTCGTTTAACAATCTGATAAGTTTATGTTAACGTAACTTAATCAACTTAATCAAATCTATCGAAACAAATATTACAGCTGATGCTAGCGCTATTTCCTCGCTATTATTTTAAAAAATGTTTAGAATGTCATTAAGTTTTTCATTCGCATACACACAAAATATATTAAATCTATGAATTTGTCATACCATCAAACTTTTTTCGGTTTAATAACAATGTCCATACATTTCCACTTTCTCTCGACAAAATCTCAATATAAAACGTTTTATTTTGTTTTAGAAATGGTATAGCGATCGTTAATATAAAGGATTAACTGTACATGTATCTATTTCGATGAAAGTTACTAGAATTTAGCAAATAACTGCGACACATGCACATTGCATAACCATTTTTATTTTCGTCTAAAAGTAGTGAAAGAAATGAAGTTATATTGTACACACGGTAACATGACAAATAGTTTTAAACATTCGACTGTATTCAGTTGCTTTATTGAGTCCATACAAGTTTACGTAGATGTTTATTAAATTTAGATGGATTCAATGTTCATTTATAAAAAAAGAAATTCAGCGTAGTTCGCATATCTAATGCAAGTAAGCACGTGTGCTTCTTTTTATTCTATAGTAATATTTATATTACTTCCAGTCTAACCGCAAATTATGTTTCGGAATCTTCAGCTTTTAGATTTTACTCCTCTGTATAAACACAACGATTCCGTGACAGTACTGACAATACATTTTTATCATCGCTAATAACATAGCATTTTTTGACGCAGGTATATGATATTCGCATATTGGCAATGTATGCTGGATGTGCAATATTTTTTTTATTTCAAGTCCAGCTTGGTAAAACGTGATTATATCATTTGTACGAAATGGTTCCTTAATACTATATACTTTTTATGAGATAGTACATATCATGTACTTGTATAATAAATTATGATAATAGTATTTACAATGTATATGAGATAATACTCATTAAATGTATGAGATATATAGGACTTACTTTACGTATGAGATAGAACTTACTATATGTATGAGATAAGACTTATTATATGTATTAGATAAGACTTATTATATGTATGAGATCAGACTTATTATATGTATGAGATAAGACTTATTATATGTATGAGATAGGACTTACTATATGTATGAGATAAGACTTATTATATGTATGAGATAGGACTTATTATATGTATGAGATAGAACTTACTATATGTATGAGATAGGACTTATTATATGTACGAGATAGTACCTACTATATGTATGAGATATATAGGACTTATCATATATATGAGATGTATAGTACTTATTGTGTGTATTAGATATATAGGACTTACTATATGTATGAGATAGGACTTATTATATGTATGAGATTGTACTTATCATATGTATGAGATTGTACTTATCATATGTATGAGATAGTACTTACTATATGTATGAGATAGTACTTACTACATGTATGAGATAGGACTTATTATATGTATGAGATTGTACTTACTATATGTATGAGATAGTACTTACTATATGTATGAGATAGTACTTACTATATGTATGAGATAGGACTTATTATATGTATGAGATTGTACTTACTATATGTATGAGATAGTACTTATTATATGTATGAGATTGTACTTACTATATGTATGAGATATAACTTACTATATGTATGAGATAGGACTTACTATATGTATGAGATAGGACTTACTATATGTATGAGATAGGACTTACTATATGTATGAGATAGTACTTACTATATGTATGAGATAGTACTTATTATATGTATGAGATAGTACTTACTATATGTATGAGATATAACTTACTATATGCATGAGATAGGACTTACTATATGTATGAGATTGTACTTACTATATGTATGAGATAGTACTTACTATATGTATATGTATGAGATAGTACTTTCTATATGTATGAGATTGTACTTACTATATGTATGACATAGTACTTACTATTCATATGAGATAATACTTATTATGTACTTGTATAAATTATGATACGTTATTTACAACGTGTAGATGATAGTACTTGCTATGCACTTGTATATGATACAGCACTCACAATGTATATGATATAGCACTTACAATGTCGATGGTATAGTTCTTACCGGACACAAACGTGCACTTATGTTCCTAGCATTTGATAAAGCATGTCGCCAATTCCAATATAAACAGTAAGATAGACAGCTGAACAATGTTTATTTATACTATTTAATGTACGTAAAACATGTTATGGAGTAATCTATATAAGTAATTCTAATTAGCAGAAAAACATTTTTATTGTGTTTGTTTATTACGTGTACTTTTCGTATCAACTCTTCGAAGCACTTTTACAACCATCGTAGAATGTCTAGTGGTGTAATTTTATCGTACTGTTTTGCACCAACGCATTTTGTCTTAAGAAAGTACTTTGAATACACGATACAAGACAGATTCGTTCATTGAAACGATACAAAGCCAAAGACCAGCACTGATTGTAGATGCCACGTACAGTCTATATGTAAGATACCATGTTGTACGCCCTTCTGTGAGTATATTGACGTACTTATAACAATCGACGTGAATAAAAATGTTTTATGTTTTGACAAAACTTGGATGTCATTAAACCATTTATGTAAGTAAAGAATTTACTTGAGAATGAGACCAGCCCAATATGAAGACTTTTTCAGTTGTTTTGACATTGAGGGTTTACTGAAATTCCCTCATAGATGAATCTCGCAGTGAGTGTTTACTGACTGTCTGCAACTAGATAAGATAAAACATAGTTCCTGATTACTCGGACCTAAAAAACACGGTTAACGTTGTTGACATTGAATCATGGCATTATTCTTTTTCCGCTTTGTTTATCAAGTGTTCCATAGCACATTATATAATCTAGATTGAATCGACAAAACATTAACACCGTGTAGGCATACCAGACTTGAACTCGAGTAATGTGTGGCGTTCACTCCCGATGTTTGAGGAGGCGGTTCACCGTAAATATTTCTAAAAAGTTAATACACGTCAAACTAAAACTATATGTAGTTTTTTTTGCAAAATTGGTTTACTTTACAGAAGATATATGGAATTGGTTAATAAACAAGCGAACTTAAGAGATAACACTCCTTTAACGTTCAAGAAAACCACATATGAACTTGGCAAAGACTGAATGATCATGAATACTGCCTGATACCAAAGACAAATATGTCATAAATATCCATGACAATCTCGTACTCGGAATTAAAATTCTAAATCTGTATTTAGTGACCTCATATTGTTATAACAGCACACAACGGTAAATGGTGATGCATACTTTTGTATCGGGAAAATGGGAAAGTCAGTGTTATATGATTTTTACATATACGATTTGTCTTCCCACGTCTTGTCAATATTGTGTTTGCGTGCACTTGAACCTTGCGGGTAATTCTAAATTGTATCATCGTATATATCCTGTGGAAACAGTATGACAGCATTTATTTACACCAAAAGACTATGATAAAATCAGACATTATGTGGCAGGTAAGTTTGCACGTATGACATGAATTATAAGATTTCATACAGCTTACGATGAAGACGACAAATTATTATCTAAACTTACCAAAGATCGACAAAAAACACTCGCAATGAAAAAAACATCATCAGAATACATTGGATGGATGCATTGACTGATAAAGTTACAAAATATAATCCTGACAATATAGAGGAGTCCTTCATCTTGATGATACAGTTCCGTTTGTATGCGTTTAATAAATCTTCGTCGTCAAAAATAGCAGACACTGAATCTTCAGATAGCTGTCACATTTTGTACCTATATGTATCTAAAAATGGAGACTGGAGAGTGCTGGTCAAAATGGGATAGGTGGTAACAGAAGAAGTAAATCATGTTTTATCGTATAATAATGTATAGTTTAGAACTGTAGTATGGTTATAAAACTATTAGATAATAAGGTGTGTAAGAGAATTTGTCTCTTTCTTCTTTAAAAAGATGATATAATCTTGTTAAAATACATCGTTCTTATTAATCAAACGTGTTTTATATTCTCAATAACCGTCATGCTGTGGGTTCAAGTCCAGCTGCTGACCAAGTCTCTTTATGTGAGAAAGTAGGCAGTTGCTTACGGATGATGTGAGTCTAGTGTGTATATACTGGTTCTTCCCAGGAACGATGCTTAGGTGAACTGTCTGCATCTGACTGTTGAAAAGAGGCATAGAATTCAAACAAACAAACAAACAAACTATAACCGTTATACAGTTGTACGTATATATACATGTATATAATTAGGGTTTGAATGACAAAGTTATTTAAAGGTACACCTAAAAGCTGTAGTCAGTTGGGTTAATGTCAAAATCGTTTCCGATTGAATAATGAGAGTCCTATACAAAAGCAATATATTGTCTACAGAGGATCTGGGTCTAGACACTGAATGATATAAATACATGAATTAAAATCTTCAACGTAAGCACATAGAACAGAATAGGCATCCATTTAACATTTTATCATCCATCAAAAGTCTTTGTATTATGAGTGCCTATGATTTCACTAAAATCACAATGAATTATATGGAAATAGATGCACGATACAAAATCATGAATAAATCCACATTGAACATACGGCCTTAAATTACTTTACGCTGCACAGGCTGATCTTTTTCCTGTCTCCAATGGAAATTTGAAGGCACTGCTGCAAGGTATTTGCATACGAACGTCTCAATAAATCACAAGAAGTGACTTTATCCAATCGCTTCAATGTAAATATTGTACAAACAGATATTACCTTAATACACACTGACGAGTCAAAACCATCCGAGGATTTTACCATAAACAATAATACAAAATGATTTCTGCCTAAACCATCAGACAATACGCATTTCGTATATTATTTTCATCACTTAGATATCGTCTGTCTAGTCGGTTACATTTGTCAGTATATGTATACCCTATATAACCTTAATTGCCATATAATGTCATATTGTTTTAAAGAATTTAACTTAATGTTTAATATACACGTACATGTAGTGGATTTTAACTAAAGAACATTGTATTAGTGTCAGTTTTTTTTCCAGCACAGACAAAATAAATGCAAAATATATCCTAATTGTCATACAAATTACATGAATTGAGTTGTTATATACAACGTAATAAAAGTTGATGTTTGCACGTACTCGATAACGTAACCTTAATGCACATTCACGAGATAAAACATTCTCAAGACAGGATAGATAACATGTCAGACATACTGAAACGATGACCTTTCAGGTTAAAATCCACGTTAATTGATTGAAATGTTGATTTCTGTCTACCGAGAATGCTACAGTTTATTATGTAGCCTTATCAAGCCTTACTGTGGCCAAATATTGTCTTGATTTTTTAAACAATTGTAAACAATCTTGTACGTAGACATAGCGTACTTGCTGAGCGGGTTGTTCACTATTCACGGTTTTTTAGCTCAATTAAATTCAGATATTCTTTAGGAAGACGGCCAATCGAGTTCTTTGCGAAATTATTTATTGCATTATGCTTTTCCTAAAAGATCGTGTTCATGGTAAAATTACGTGTCTCAGTTTAATGGCCGTCGCAAAGTCATTATATGTATATTTTAGACTAATTTTGAAATTATACGACGAATCGGCAAGTTATCTGGTCAAAGAATTCAATTCATAATTCGTGTTCGCACGTTGTCTTTTACAGCTTGTATAATTTGTTATTGTTTACTCTACTTACAAGTATATAGTCGGATCAAATGCTCTTAGATGGCGTGTTGTCTTACCGACTTTATCGCAACTGAATAAGGGAGATTACTGTGTCAGAGATTGCCAAAAGTGCAAAGTTGCAGTGGTCTCCCTTGACAGAGAAATCGGCAGGTACAGGCCTAAACTGGTTCCCGTTCCATGATGCAGTGCACCAAAGGAACAGGTACGGTCTAAATTTTCCAGCGTTCTGATTGGTCAACCCGTTTTGGCTATTTCATTGGTTGCTGTTCATTCGAGAAACATCGGGGATTTCCGTACATCTGATAATGTACGCGGAGATGTTAGTGCTAATGTTTGAATATCTCATGGATACCCTTTATTCAAAATAAAAAAATATAGATACTAGAAGTTATTATGTAAATATTCGTTACAGTATAGTCATATAACATATCAAAGATACATATCTTGAAAATATCAATTAATGCCTTGATTTATTTTTTTATTGTTTAAGATATTCTTTTTTTAAAAAAGCATATGTATAAATATATATATGCATAGTTCGGTCTAAAATGTATTAATTCCTTTAAAACATATTTTTCTTTATTTACAATTAAAATATATATCTTATTCATGTACAAAATGTATATCAGTATATATGTCAAGTGTCGTTTTAAGTAATTCTTTTGTTACTTAATTTTTTCACAGAACTAAATTAGGAGTAATTAAGATTATGATCTATGCTGTATATTGTAAATTTAACATGGTATCAGGCACAAGTGCTAAAGAATATATTGACCCCCTTCGGTGAAATGATCCATAAAATATTTCTCCCTTATAAGGGTCCAGGAAGTGAGACGGTCGTGTTACGTAATATTGCATAACAATTTCTTAATTGGCTACTTATCTTGATTTTATCAATGCATGTATTGAAATTGAGACAATGATATATACTGGTCAATTGATGATCAACTATACTGTTTGCATTAATTAATTTTAAAACACGTAGTCCAGAATCAGATTGGGCACGACTTTTAAATTTATTATTGGCATCGCATATTTATATGAATTTTATAAGAATATAAAATCAGGTTGTAACACTCAAAAAGTTGCGATTGTGTCCGGTGATTAATGTTATTTGACAGTTCAACGAATAATTATAAAAAAAAAAAAAATTATAAAAATCTACATAAGTGAAAAAAATTCTCCCACACCGACCGTGATCGAGTACTCGATTTTAAAAATATTTCTTAAATATATTTGTTTAAGGGTCGGTATTCTATTTCAAAATACATTTAAGTACGTTGTGTGTAATTAAATGCTACTTAATTAAGTGTTCCAACGACCAAGATCAGAAAATAACTATCCAGTTCCCTAATCATTATCTATTATTTAAATTACGCGCGAAATGTTCGTGGATAATGCAAAGTCTCGCGAGATCCCCCGGGCAGAATTCTGCCCGGATTCCGATCGAAATTGACCAATCAGCGTCCTGGAAATTTTAGGCCGTACCTGTTGGCTTTGTACACACAAGTCAACGGGAACCAGTTTAGTACAGGCCTTTGTCCCAATGTTGCGAATTTAGCATGTTCTCAAAGCGTTCTTTATAATCACAAAGCGTGTTATTGTAATTCTAATGAGCTCGACCATTTCAACTCTTTTATTAATACTTGAAATCTACGTACAATGATCGACTATAGATACATCTGTGGCACTACATATTACTCCCTGTGGATAAAATGTGTGTCAGTCTTGTGTTATTGTGAAATATTAAACAGATAAATTTACAGATATATTCTTCAATGCAAATTGCACACGAAAGTAAAATTCGGTATCGCGATCTAGGGATAATTGAGCTGCTGTTTTTGCGTAAAAAGAACGTCTTTTAAATGGTGGATTATTTGTCCGAGTGGTATAAATAATCGACACCGGTTCTTCAACTTCCTTTTCCGGTGTTTATCGTCTATTCGAGTTGTAAGTTTTGTAAATGTTGTTAAAAATCTGCAGTCATCGCCTCATACTTGACTGATTCTTGATCTATATGTATAAGAAATATAATGCGTTAACTTTTGTTTATATTCAGATGCATTTTAATGTTGTATGGACCTTAGAAGTGAAATAAATTGACCCTCACATTACAACCATCTACGTAAACATTCATTATCGTCATCAAATTTTACTTCTTAGAAGAAAGCGTTAAAGAAATGATAGCTTTGTATATGAATTAGCGAGAATGTATTGTATTGTGTATTCAAAGCTCTCGCATTTTAAGTATTTTTTGTCCAAGGCTGGGTCGTTAACTTGACGTTAAGTGAATGGGAATCATTATTTGCTAGTCGAAGGGGCTTTGACGATGATACGTTTGCATTGCAGTTCATCGTCAAAGCCACTTGTTCTTTAAAAGCTAACAGGTTAGCAATTATAGTTATATCATTTTTGTCTCAAACCAACGTTTTAAAGTCGTGTGTTAGTACTGTGTCCTTATAGTTCGCCTACTGTGTTATTTCATTACCTTCGAGTTAGTTGTTAGTGATAGTACTAATATTCAGTCTCATTAACCAAATTACCTCCCAGTAATGGTCAGTATTGACTGGTCAGGAGTTTGAAGTAGAAGCAAATGTGATTCACAATTGTTCAACTTCTGACTTGCGTCAAATTCAATAAAATTAGTTGATTATAGGTGGAAACATACTTTATATGATTAGTGGTGCAACGAGACACGATATATATATATACCGATATATATATTGCGATACAGCATCGGGCTGATATGTACCCCGGTACGACATCTATGTAGTGATGGAGAATCTGCTCATTATCGAAATTGAATCAAACATATATAATCAATTAAAATCGCTAAATAATCGAAAATATTTTCACATATAAAGCTTGATGTTCAACCAAGCTAATTTCTAACTATATATGAGCTGGGCATAGAAAATAAAACATTGTTTTTCAAAACATCCAGAATTTTATTCATTATAAATAACAATGCTGTGAAAAAGTTCATCATTTCAAACAGTTGTCAAAACAAAACAAGTTACATGGTAATAGGTTTATAATGGATGGGTATCACAAGTAAAAATTAACCTCTCACAAAATTTGCATGATGCATGAACCTTTAAATTCAAATTTGTCCGTTTTCAGCCATGTTGATGCACATGTAGATCTATGCCATTTTGACCAGTCGTCATGGATTTAGTACTTGGGATTTTCGTTATTGATTATGTCTTCGTATTAGTGGGTTGTCCCCTGTCCAAAAGGATTTTTTCCTTCTTTTGGGGGACAACCTAGTTTTAGGGAGTTTCCTTCATAAAGTATATAGTCGGGCAATCTGTCACTAAAAATTCATTCAAAGACTGCATCTTTAATAATCATTTCCCGCAAAAATGCTTGCAGCACGTTTTTGTAAGACATTACTTTGTAGTGCCATGAATTCTCTTTTAATTTTCTACTTCTTGTTTTGACTACATGGAAATTGAACATGTGTTATCTATGCACGCGTGAAAAAGGCTCTCGATAAGTATCAACATCACAACTTGATGTTTATACAGAGATAATCACCTCAAGAGTGCGATTCCAGACCCTTCTATTTGAGTGACCCTTGTTTAATGTAAAACATTCAAGTGTGTAATGTAAAAGGTAAATCTGTGATAGCTTTCATGATAATAAAGCAACAGATATATTGAATTTCAAATGAATTTATGTACAGATTTTAATCCAAAAACTAATTTATAACACTACTTGGTACATATCTTTGCTGTTTAAATCAACAGTTAGCTACACAGAATATAGATAGTTTAGGTATTATGGTTATGTTGTTAAATTTTATCTATTTACTGCATTGGATGTTAGTCATTTTATCTACATAATTGATAGTTGTTATTGGCCTTATAAATATATTACTGGTTTATTGGTCTTAAAATTCATATAAAAAGTGATGTACATCCTTCTCTAATAAGCATTTATTTGAAGATTGTTTCAAATAACTTGCTTTGATGTATACCACCCTAGTCACAGGGCCATGCTTGTGTTAAAATTTGTTTGTGATCAATTCAAAACTTGTATCGTGATTATAAGATCTGTTAACAATACTTAGTTTGTCCTTATTAAATAAATACCTGTCACATGAATGATGACCTGTCTTTATGGCAATCTAATGTTCCCATCACAGTTGAAACTGATTATTAAACATGGCAGGATCAAGGCATATCCTTCTGTTGCCTTTACTTCTTCTATGGATGATTATTATAAGGAGAGTAAATGGTGAATCCCCAGTGTTTATGTGTCAGTCTACTCGTACTGTTGAGAGTGGGCTCAACGTTGCTCACCTGACAGTTAATACTCTTGGAGTGGATAGTACCATTATCTTGCAGATGATTTCATCTGAGTGTCATGAATGTGATCTTCAGAATGCTACATTCATACCTGGCTCTGAAAATAGCTGTTCAGTGATTGTGGACACACGCTGGCCTGTAAGAATGGCGATCATAAGTAACTCTAGCTCAGACATTATGACTAGTAGCTGTAACAGCCAACACATTGATTTTCCATTTATTGAAAATGGAGAGTATTTGATGTACGTGTCTAAAAATATAAATCAAACAATTGGTTGTACGCATCCTGTGTCTCGGAATAGTCCTCAGGATAGTAACGTAGCTGTCTATGTTACTATTGGAATATTTTGTGGTTTGGCACTTGTTTGGATTTCTATTAAAAAAGGTAGACGTGGCTTCCTTAAGTGTCTGTCCATGATACATCCAAGTGTTGTTGATTCTGAAGCTTACTCGGAGCAGGATCTTGGTACTCCTACTAACGTATTTCGTGAGCATGGAGGTATGAAGAAGGAAAGGCTGAGGTCCTTAGACACATTCCGTGGTATCTCACTTGTCATTATGATGTTTGTTAATTATGGTGGAGCCAATTACTGGTTTTTCAACCATTCTATATGGAATGGACTGACAGTTGCAGATCTTGTATTTCCATGGTTTATCTGGATTATGGGTGCAGCCATGAGTTTTTCATATCAGTCACTAGCAAAGCGTAAGACGGGGAAAGGGACGATATTTATTAAGATACTGCGTCGCTCCCTCATTCTGTTCTTACTTGGGTTCCTTGTAAGCTCAGGTGGATCCCATAACTTTACCAACTGGAGATTAATGGGTGTGCTGCAACGATTTGCACTGACTTACTTAATAACTGCTAGTGTTCACACATTATTTATGACAGACTCCGATGTAAACGCTAATACGAAATGGAAATACATCCGTGATGTTACTAACTATTGGAAGGAATGGATTGTACAGGGAACAATTCTGTTGATCCATACTTGTATTACATTCCTGTTACCTATACCAGGCTGTCCAACTGGCTATCTTGGACCAGGAGGTCTTGCGGATCATGGAAAGTACCGTAATTGTACTGGTGGAGCTGCTGGTTATATTGATAGACAAATATTAGGTGACTCTCTGGTTTATGAATCCCCAACGTGTGCAGAGATTTATGAGTCTACTGTGCCCTATGATCCAGAGGGATTGCTCGGGGTTCTTACGTCAACTTTCCTCTGTTTCTTGGGTCTTCAAGCGGGAAAGATACTTGTGACTTATCGAAATACCGTAGCTCGGGTGAAACGGTTCCTGATTTGGGCAGTAATTTTAGGTGCCTTGGCAACATTATTATGTCAAGCAAGACAGAATGATGGTTGGATTCCAATAAACAAGAATTTGTGGTCTATGTCATATATTTTTGCAATGGCGTCTATGGCATTTATTTTATTGACTTTCTGTTACATCATGATCGATGTATATGACATTTGGACTGGGGCACCATTCTTCTATCCAGGAATGAACTCTATAGTTGTGTATGTTTGTCATGAAATATTCAATCAACCATTTATGACTTTTTGGGATATTGAGCCCAACTCACACTATGTGTACATGCTTATAAATGTATGGGATGTTGTGTTCTGGATTTTACTCTCTGTGTACTTGCACTACAAACAGATATTTATATCTGTTTAAGCATTTTGTTGTAGTAGCACCAAGTTGCTGTAAATTTCATTTTATAAAACATTGAACAAACAGTGTAAGGGAAAACTTTTGAACAAGGACAAAAAAGTTCTGCTTATGAGGCTTAAATTAAAATTAAGTTTGTTTGCCCTTTACCGACCTACCCAAAAAAATCATGCCAACTCAAAATATTTTATTGCAAAATCTGGGAGAACTTTATTTTTATACTTGGGAAAATATACATGTACTCCGTGCTTTCGATGAACATTTAAAGTAGGTATCATTTCAAGTAATGAAGGAAAACAATAATGTGTGTTAAGGCACTGAGCATGATTATGGTTGATTAAAGCACACGATAAATGGTTGTATGGTAGCAGAGTACATACAATGAACATAGAATGCTTCTAGATAGAAGTGTAATTTCATGTAGGTAAAGGTCAAATTCAGAAATAAAATATTTTCCCTACCTACCGACCCTTTTCTAAAATTCACGGTCGGTAAAGGGCAAACAAACATATTTTTAATTTAGGCCTGATAGCCTAAGCTTTGATTTTCAAAATGTGAAGTTCTGAGTCTGAATTATAGTTCATGCTAATATTAATGGAAAATCATTCTCATCATGCTGATTTAAATTTCTGTAGAAACGGGGAAAATTCGACGGAAAGTGTTTTTTTTTAGATCTTAATGTGGAGATGGTCTTACAGTGAAGTTTCACTGTATGTTAATGAATATCTCTGAGATAATGGCTACACATACTTGGGTTTACTGAATACACAGTACTCCTGATTAAATGAATCGGCTATCTTAAAACCAGATAATGATAACCGAAATGATAATTTCTGTACTTTGTCAAATTTCATGGTTCATAAATACTGTACAAATTTAAATATTGAATGTAATATGACATGATGTATTTATATGAAAATAGAACTGCATGAAATAAAACAAGTCTCTGTTCTTCATTATCTTTATACTCTGTATGGCTATTAAGTCACTAATTTGGGTACCTGAAACAAGAGTCTGAACAGTTGTAAGGAATTATGTTCATCTTTGGGGTATATATAGGTATGGGTGGTGAATTTTAGCAAGGTCATGGTATGTCTGACTAGATTTATGTTCATTAGGAAGTTGTCTACTTGAGAAGAAAAGTAAAACAACAATTGTTTCTCCATTTTATAAATTAAATAGTTCATAAAGCATGTTATCTGTACATTTATCTACTTCCATTGTATGATAGGTGCTTATGATCGGCACACAAATACACTCACTGAAATAAAATCCTCACAAAGTCATTGCTTTCAAGCATTACCTACAAATCTGCATTATAATGACATTGGGTATTCAGACAAAATCATTAATAATATGCATATCGAGCCTTTACTAGTGCTTCAAATTCAGTCAACGAAATTTTGGTATAATTGAAAGTATTTTCAAGTTGAATCTAGTATCTAGAACAGATTTTATTAAGAACAACTTGTCAAATAAATGGAAAATGATTTGATAAACAAAAAACTGTTTGAATTGTATGCGCATCCTTTCTGCGCATGTGTGTAACAATGTGTTTTCGAAAATGAATGCCTGCTCAGGTATTGGCGACTTTACATTTCAAATTGGAGCGAGGTATAATAATGTTAGTTGTATTCTTCAGATAATTCATTATCATAAACCTTGCAAACTAAGTTTTGAGAGGAGGTAAATTGGAGTTACTCTGTCGGTCTCCATACAATATCACAAGTTTGTGGAACAAACTACTTCCACATTTTTTTAGCGATTGCAATGAAACTTGATATATATTATCACCATGAAGTGTAGATGTGCAAACTATCATTGATTTAAGAACAAAATGACCTCCAAATAAAGACCACCTATCAATAAAGGTCACATGTTTTTTTTCCATGGGTGGCTTTTTTTCAAAGGTTTTACTGTATATTTTACAGTTTTGTGAGTTTGAAGTGAGTTTCTATTATTTTGTTTTATCCCTATTTATATAATATAAACTTATGTATTCATAAATGTTGTTCTTATCTTTTCAGATTTGTTGGGTATCTCATCATCCAACAATATGGTAAGTTTATATCCTTCTCTGTGTTATTTCAACTTGTTCTTGAATAATTATACATTGTTTGAGTAGTAAAACTATCTTCACAATTTAATGCAACAGAAAACATTAAGTGGGAAAATGATTAAATCTTACTTTTAACTGATGTTGCTTTGAAAAATGCATATTTTTATAATCCACTAAATTAATTATTCTGTTGCTGTTTGAAATTACAAGAATGGGCATTTCGAGGGCTCAGCGCAACACTGTTGTAACTTGTTCTTATTTCAATATGAGTTACAACACTGTTGCGCTAAACGCTCGATTTGTACTTATGTGTGACACAATTCATAAATATGACATGAACATTCATTTAGTTTTAATTCAATGTTTAAAAGTAAAACTTCGGACATACAAGTGTGTTTGGTTAACTCCTAAATTGATGTTTCATAACGATTACTTAACAACAATGTTTATTTTATAGCCGAAACAGATCCAAGAGATCAAGGACTTCTTGTTGACTGCCAGAAGGAAGGATGCTAAATGTAAGATAATGGGATGTTTTTGCTCTTTTGTTGTCAATCATGTTATTAATGGCAAGTTTTAAAGTTGGGATAAGTTAGATATATCAGGAAAAAGTTAGCATTGTATGAAATGTAAAATTTGTGTATTGGATTTATTCAAGTTTTGTTTCTTTAAATGTACACAGTATTTTGTTGTTTGTGTTTTAAACTCTTTATGTCGTGGTGTTTGTACACTGGCTAGAAAACTGTCAGATATACAACCAAGCATGCACATCCTATTGATTCTTGCTGAAATTTGTCAATTGCTAGTTGTCAAAAACTTGTCAGACAAGTTTTTATTGCTGTTCCTTCTCATATAAAGGCAGTGCTCCAGATAATTTTTGTATGCAATACCTATGTACTCGTAGGTTTTACTTTTCAATGTGTAAAGTCTGTTGTCAATGCTGAAAATTTCAGTAACAAGCACTAATGGCAACCTAACGCTGTTTTCACACCTACTACTCGATAATTTGATACTTGATATTACTTACCTGTATTTTAACATGTATGTGTCGATCATTGTAAACAAGAAATCATTAGTCCATAAAACACAAAAGTGTGAAACAAAATTTGTGCATACAAGAACTGATCAGTAATTTGCAGATTACGGAGCAAACATTTCAGTATGTTTCAAAAAGGTCGAAACATATTATCCCACTTGCTATTAGCACAAGGTGGCACAAATGACGTCATTATTTTTTTACGTCATGGTTGTGTTAAATTGATTTACACATGAATTTCAACGCCTCGCTCGGACAGATCGATCCATAAATGCTCAATAAATTTCATAAATCGGTCCAAAGTTGCTACGTACGTGCAAAATGTCACTGTTTGCACCATTTTCAATACCCCATAAACACACCAAGATAACCATTTGGGATTTTGAACATTGTTCCGCAGATTACATACTGCCGTTATTTCTTCATTTGATCATTTCGGTTTAATCAAAGGCGGTGAATCATTTTAGAAGTCGGTATCAAAGAAAATTTGTTTACAGCAAAAGGAGGCCGACATTCTATGGTCCAATTTTGGAGACGAATTTAGTTTTCATTGTTCGCCTTTTCGATTCAGTAAATAACCTGTTTGTGTAGTCATGTGATCAACTTGGGAGAATATTGTTTGTATGTTATACACGTATGTATTTATAAGAAATGTATTTTTATTTTCTCACGTGTTTAGCATTGTAAACAGAACGTGCGTAACTTTATAAATTCAATACAATGACATATTGACCGCGTAACAATCATTTGTGCAAGGTTTTGGGGCGAAATTAAGATGGACTGGTTCTATGTAAAATACGCATTTTTCTGCTCCGAAAATCATGGTATGAAGATTAATCTACACCATTTATAGAATCAGTCGCTGATTGGACTTACTAAAACAAACTGTTACTCAATTCATATTCCCGACGACTGGGAAAAACGCAGCGCTTATAGAGTGAAATACGTAAGCAAATGGTTTAATGCGTACTTGTACGTCCGAGATTTTTTAGCAATGCGTTTTCTGATAAAAAATATGCGTGATTACGCGTGTACGCGTCTTATCTGGAGCACTGTAAAGGAGACAGTTAAATTAGTAAAATTTGAATTTCTATTTAGAAGATGAAAAAATCATATTTTGTGCTGTTACTGCTATACTGTATAGTTTACCATTCAATTATTTAATACTTGTATTTCAGCTGTTAAAATAAAGAAAAATAGAGAAAATGTGAAATTCAAGGTTCGCTGTAGCAGATTTTTGTACACACTTGTCATTCAAGACAGAGAAAAGGCAGAAAAACTCAGACAGTCTCTTCCTCCAGGTTTGTATTCTTAAACTTGTAATAGTTTTACTCTTAACTCCTTTTTATTGAGTATTTCAAGGTAGTACAGTGATGCATCGTGTCAATCTGTGGTGAGCATGTCGATGAATGCTGAAGAATATTTAGTACTGATAATAAGCCATATGTAAAGTATAGAGCAGGTCATTTATACAGGTGATGTTTAATAAGAAAAAGCATGGATGTTCCACATTTCAATACAATTATTTGTTGCAATACGGAAGCTTTGATCGACACATCTGGTTATTAAATCTGTTTTATAATACAGTTAAAATTGAAAGTGAAATGTTTGCATGGGAAGTAACTCTGTATGGGAAAAAAATGAAATAGAGTTAACTCCCAGTGACCAATTGTTGTTATTACATTAAACATGGTTTACTTTCTTCCTTGCAGGTTTAGCTGTCAAAGAGTTGAAATAAACTGTTAAGAAGTCTAAATAAAAAATGTAAAATACAGTCGTCTCATGTATTCATTCTCTGAACTGCACTTACTAGCGGTTCAAGTTCTGTGTTGTTGAGTTAGTTTTAGACAATGTTGAAAACTGATAAAGGTGTAAATGAAATGTTTATTTCTGGTTAATCGATCTATACAATTGTTTTGTGTAGAGAAAATTTTTCTTAGTTTACATATTTATACACTTGCTAAACAACAAACTGGGAATAAATGTACCGCAAGTGCATAAATGCACAATAATAATATTCACCGCGAGTGAACATTACTACATGATGAATAACAGAACACACTTCTATCATAGATCTTTTGTGGTTCATATCCAGAAGTGAAATATTCTAACAATCTCAAAATGTTTCAAAACATGCAAAAATATTATTTTGGATGCTAAACTTGATGACATAGGTTACGGTTTATGATGGGTGGAGCAAGCAGACCTTCGTTTTAGTGTAAAATAACATTAAAATGTAGGTCAAGTAAATAGCATTAGCAACAGTGATACTAGTGTCTTGGAACAGTTCACAATTATTTTTTCAACCGTTTAAAGAGCATGAATTTATCCTACACATTATAGGTCACACAAGTCAGCAGTGTAGGTTACTGTCTGAATTAAACAGATTTAGAAAACAAATAATTAAGACAGTAGTTCAAGAAGACTATTGTTCATCTGACAAGCAGGTAGAATATACCTGATGGTTTATGAATATTTAGCACATAACTGTGAGGAAGAAAATATTACTAGGCTGAAATATGTAATTATTGTCAAGTACAACAAGTATGTACTTATAATTAATTAGGGCATGAAGAACTGGTTTAAATACCTAAGTTACAGTAATGATTATAATTCAGCTATTGCCATGGAGAGAAAAAACTAAGCTTATATAATACTACACAAACAACTTCATTCACTGAATAGTGAAGGATACCGGCCTAATACACTAAATGATATATTATTCAGATTGCTTTGTGCGCCATATTATACCAAGGGTATTAAATAATGTTATTTATTAGGGAAATTCATATTTGTCTGAGGTTTGCTGTATTGCAGCAGTAGCAAACTGTAATCAAAATGGTTTTATCATCATACTAGGCTAGCGCTAGCCAAAAATTCTTAGTAGCCAGACATTTAATCGTCTGGCTATTAACCCGGATTTCTTAATAGCCAGATCAGCATTTAATTAACCAAAAGCAAAATGTTGGGCATGTCAACCAAGACTTGTTTGTATATACAGCTAGTTATAGTTTTCTCTGCATTTATCAAATCAGGTCACATTGGCTAATTATTAGACCAGTTCAATTACCATGAAATATGGCTTTGTGTGCCTGTTACTGCACTGACACTTTCCATGGTATTTTCTGGACTTTATGGGCAATGTAGTCACTTGGTTTATTTATGTTTTGACATGCTGCAACTATTTAGATGTTGCTTTTATATGTACTCTATCAGACATGAGTCTTTGACATACTTAAACAACAGCAAAATAATTGATATTATCTAGATGCATTGACTATCTAGGCATGAGTTCAAATCACATTTTATAGCTCAGATTTTGTCTTGAAACAAATCTATACACCCAAAAGAATATCAACATGACTATCAATTATTTGTGAGTTGTGTTGTTTCATACGAAAAGGAGATGAATCTCTTTCACAAAATTGCAGATGGTAACTTCAATTGTTTGGCTCTAACACATTTTACTTTGTTGAGCTGCAATATTATTAAATTGCAAATGGTGATGTCATTATGAACTTAAAATAATCAATCCAACATTAAAACTGCATCATGATTTTCATAAGACTACCCAGCAAACACTTGACGTTGTAAAAACGTTGTATAGACGTTGTACCCTGACGTTGGATGACCGTTGGATTTAGGTTGTAAATGAAAGTTTTTTAGACGTCATTTCCCGACGTCAATACAACGTCGTGTATACAACCAAAATCCAACGTGTTTTCAACCAAAATCCAACGTGTATACAACCACAATCCAACGTGTATACAACCAAAATCCAACGTGTATACAACCAAAATCCAACCTGTATACAACCAAAATCCAACGTGTATACAACCAAACTCCAACCTGTATGCAACCACAATCCAACCTGTATACAACCAAAATCCAACGTGTATATATTTACACGCCTGTAACTAATTAAGGTGATTATATCAACAAAACTCAGGGATGTTCAAACAATTAAAGAACATAATGACGCCAGTTACTATAATCCTGTATAATTAGTTCTTCATGAGGATACTGAACACTATTAAAATAATATTGCTCAATAATTAATATGTCGATCTATAGCATATATCAGAAAGTTCACTTTTAATCTCACAATACAACCTAGTATATATTTATCATTTGAAATGTCAAACAAAAAAACAAATGTTCACAATTTTGAATTAATATATCTAATTTATTCTTGCAAATTATTACATACACATGTAGACACGAATTAATACCGTACATAAGTTTGTATAAACACACAGTAGATGATTATTCAGTGATCATGAACACTTAAGAATTCGTTTAAATGACATGTACAAAACAGTTAGAAACTAATAAATTAATCCCTCTGGATTTCCTGTCTGTGATTCTGGAGTCTACTTCAGTGGACAGGCCTGGCTGGCATCCTGTTCAGTTTCCTTTGACATAGACTTCATAGTATTTGCTGAAATAAAAGAGCAAGCATATTCAGTCAGCGGGCATTTTCGGAAGTCATTTCATCTATCCAAGCTAGTAATTTTTACTATTTGAAAAATATACTGTCTTCTGTGTTTCTGTTATCAATCTGCCATGATGAATACATATTAAGTTTTTCTAAAGACTGGATTATACCAAGCAACAAAATCAAAGAGAAAATTACACAAGCTCACAGAAAACTGAACATGCAGAATTTATTCTAATTAATATAATATATACCTAATAATATTCAATATAGGCAAATGCAATCTCAAACGGTATTATATAGACATGCATTTTGCTATGAGAAAGCCCAGCTTTTTTACTTAATCAGTGTTTGTATGGTATTATGTTGTAGTCCTCATACATAATTTTACAACCATGATTACGGATTATTCAGAAATAAAAAATGATAAATTTACCTTGAACAACGCCAATTAAACAAGCTTGACCTGTAGAATTCCATCGTTCCCAGTCATGTTAAATTTGGACATCAATCTGTAAACAATTATAATAAACTATAAGTAAGAGCAAATGAACATGTATTACTTATTCAAAAATTCTGTAACTCGATCGACACATGTACATTGAAAATAAAACTATATTTATAAGAATTCAATGTAATATCAACCAGTGATCATAACTCAAAAACACGTACATATATGTCAGGCATAATAAATCCAAACATCCTTCTTAATTAAGTCTGAAGCATACAAGTTCCCCACACGAAATGAATAACATAATATTATCTCTCTCAAAGTTTCATTAACACATTTCCTACGTGCATGAAGAACATTTGACCTGAGGACTCATCAATCAATTCGGGCACTGGCCAGTTTGGCAGTTGTCAGTAATAAAACCTTCTCTGGAATAGTTTCAAATTAATCTCATGCTGTTTTTCATGCTCAATTTTGTTGGAAATAATGGACATTAAGACATGTACATGTAACTGATACCAGAACAGTGATTGTGAATATTTGTGTAGTCTTGAATTTAGACTTTACACAACAGATAGTTTAAAATGTAATTTCACCAGTTTTGTTTTACTTGATTTTTAAAGCGTAACAAAAGATGATCGCACTTTTAAATAAAAATACATTTGAATACCTATAAGCGACATTAAAAGCGACCAACACGATACTGGGTGCAATAAGTTATGAAATTGATTGATTAATTACTTGTTCGATTTAAAATAAAAGTTTGCTGAATTTCCGATTATATATGCATGCATGTACATATGCATCTTTTTACTGACATTCTTAATACTTATCAAAATTAAATCACACATCAAATTAAATAATAAATTCCACTTACCTTAAAATCCGAATTTGACAGATCTTTGTATCTTATCCCGAAATCTTTTCTTGGAACCGTTGAACACTATTCAATATAACCGTTGCTGGTAGTTTTGAATAATTAGATCTGTCCATTTTCATGTAAATTAAACGATTTTAATCCATTTATTTTGTAGGTTTTATGAAGAATATTTTTAAATTATTGTCGACAAACGTTTCTTTATGTAACTATTTTCAAATAGTGTAGAAAAGAATTATCGTAAAATTCGAAATAACTGCCATGGACCCTCGAAGCGACGCCTATCGGTAATATGAAACATTTTAAGGGGAGTAAACATGTCAGAGTGTTTTGCTATTTTTAACTCATCCCTAACATAATAATACATGCCAAAGAACAAGGTTTATATTTTTTTTGTTTGTTTTTTCATGACAATATTCAATTTTCGTTATGATTTCAACAAAATCATTATCTGACCATATTCCAACGTCATGCAGACGTCTTATTCAGACGTTGTATAGTCGTCGTGATTCTTACGTTGAATCAACGTTGGATTTAGGTCGCCGACGTCGCGACTTAAATACAACGCATATTCAACGTTGATACAACGTCGGGTGTTTGCTGGGTAACAGTAACACTGCTGCCCTGGCAAATGGTGATTTCATCATAAATGTGTGCCATATTATCATATATCAAGGATAATATACCACATCTAACATTAACAAATAGAACAGGTTTACACAAATTACTCAATAAATGCTTTTATCCGAAATGAGTTGTCCGAAATTCGTATACTTTACGGAAGTATAAGTTAAACAACCATGCTTGAAAATTAACGAGTTTTTTTATATTTTGTTGGTCATACTGCTAAATTCAACATGTCATTGTACTTTTGTAGTAAATTGTCAATAAAGACTTACAAAACCCGAGATTGTTCAGTAAAGTGCAAAGCGATTTTCGGAAAATACAATCCGGACTGTACCGGTATGGTACGGACTTTATTCACTACCACGATGCACTCGCGATTGTTTTGATAGAAGAGTCATCTGCATTATGAATGACCGCCTGGGGCAATTAAATTGGTGTTGACAGATGTAAACAATCGACATGCATTGTTTGTCACACATATTACTGCTGTCTGCAGTGTAAAAATGCGTATTTGAGATTAAAGTATTGGATTATCAAGGCCTGTTAGAATCGCCAAATAGCATCTTGTCTGGCGATTTTTGTTGCCCATTTGAGAATTTCAACTCGCCAGATTCGACTTTGACTCGCCAATAGCGATTTGGCGATCGGCTAGCGCTAGCCTAGTCATAATATGCAGCAGCAGCAATATCAGTAAGAACAACGACGATAAATATCGCACCAAGTCGAATCAACCCTAGCAGCTATCAAATTCAAATTATATTCATTGACAACATTTAGAATATGTACTTCCTCTAATGAATCTAGCCAACAAATAGCAGTATCTGAAGTAAAAAAATATATCTGACACCTGGTACTTAAAACGGTCTACGAGCGTATGTAAATTAGAAACAGTAAAGGGTAATTTTTTATACGATGAAAAGGAGATTCTATGTTTTACTTTTTAGTCATTAATACAGCATACCAGATCGCGCTGTACCTTTATTATGTCTGTATAACTAGGAAATGCCCTAATTTCACAAATATTGTTCATTTCCGGTGTATAGATAGAGCACAAATAAATAATTTTATGATTATTTGTGTGTTCATCATGTCCGGTGTAGCATAAAATTTTGACCCTGTTGAAAAATGACCCCAAGGGTCATTTCTCAACGTTGAAAATCGACCCCGACAGGGATTCAACGTTAAATTTTGATCAAGAAAGTCATTGAATATTGATCAACGTTAAATTTTGATCAATCCTGGGGTCAATTTTTAACGATAACTAAAACTTTAGACAAACGTCAGAGATCAACTGTACGAATAAGAGAATTAGTCCTGCAGGAGCGTAGCTCTTGTAAAACATTGTATAGCACATTTTATATATACATGTATTGTCGTCCTAAGCGCCCTTAATTTTGCTCTTGTCTATATGAGAGACCATGTCGATTTTTTGTCATTCTGTTTCCAACTTCTTTAAATCTGAGTTATTTGAGATGCTTTTATTAAAACAAAGTTAAATACAAAAATAAAATAATATTTTAACTTGGTTATTAATCAAACAACGAGTATTAGATAAAGGATAAATAAACGGACCCTAATACAAAATACTAGAACTTGTAAATATCTATGATCCTTTAAATTGTGATATTCCAACATAATTGGTAAACATACAACATTCTTGAATGTTAGGCCTAGGTCAGTTATATTTGACTTTTGTATCATAAAGGGAGGTAATATTACTAACTAGTTAGTGCTCTCCCTTCTGTATGATTATATAGCATTTTTAATTTTATGTTTACAAAATTAATGCAAAACTATCACTATAAAAAGGCTTGTAGTAGTGATTATTTTACAAATTATTAATTATAAAAGTGTGTAATGGTTATGAGAACTGTTTGTAATAGGGTCTGTGATCCATTATGTCTTAAGCAGTCAATTTTACATTTAGCTGTGTAACACTTGATTGCGTAAGTATAGAGGGTACTTTCTGTCATACCAATTAATTAATTCATGCTGTTTCTAAATTTATTTTTAGGCATAATAAGGCCAACTTGGCTTTATCCTGTCAGTAGGTTATTATTCTGTTGTTTTTCATATCATTAAAATGAGACAGTGTTATTATACAAATTAACGTATTTTATTGACTTTTCATTCAAAACATCATGACGATTGCATGGGATTATTTTACTGTCGCGTCATGAGGAACTGCAAGTGTTTTTAAATCCGCGTAAATGGAATTTTGGGACTTATTTTGTTATTGGAACAAGACAAATCGAATACATATGTGGTTGGTGCCGAACCAAAGAGTTTATCCAGAGACTTGGCTCTTTTAAGTTAGCTTTCTAAGCCACACCGGACAAACTTTCTTAATCTTGGCACCATGCAACCGTGCATTCTCAATATGATCGTTTTTTTCAATGTTTCATGCGATTTGTCAGCATTTCAAATAAAATCAAAAGATTGGTGTCTGACCCTATCAATACACAATGAAAGAACGAACAAATCATCATAAATATAAAATACTTAAGTTTTTTAAACAAAAATCGTGAAAATTACATGATTATATACTGTAAATGGTGATTTTCAACGCTGAAGATAACTGTACATAGGCTGATCAATTTTTAATGAGGGTCAAATTTTCACGCGTGATGGGGTCATTATTTAACGGTATGGGTCAATATTTAACGTTGAAAATTGATCAATAATCCGTTGAAAAATGACCCATTGGGTCATTTTTCCACGGGATCAAAATTTTATGCTACACCGGCAATAGAAAATATTAATAATTACTCATGAATTGTACTTCAAATTAAAATCCAACATAGGATTTATTACTTAATAATGTTGGACTATTAGTTTATTATCCTCTTTCATTGGATAAACTAGTGTACGTCGTCTTTCTCCTTGTTATCATACACGTATTAATTAGCTACACCTGAGCACTGTGTGCGACATTTAATTAGATATTAATTCTTTATGAAGAATAACATGTTTGTCATTATTTCCAGATAAGTATCGCTTGGTCATTCTAATTATCTGTGTCCGCGTACAACAACAAGCAACGTATCTCATAGTGGGTCAAGAATGTCCGCACGCACCAGTTTACGTATCGGACGACCAAGGGAGATAAACACTGAGATATTGCGTGTCTAATGTTCGGGGTTGTCTGTTATTTGTGTGGAATCTATTCACAGAGGTTGAGTCTGAATCTTGGTGCCAAGAAGTTGAACGCCAGGGATTATATCATGTTACAACGTGAAAAGTGGGCTGACAACAAAGTTTTCTGATCTGTGCTCACTGGATCGTGGGATTTCGACATACAATCTATGGCATTCTATGCAATCATGAAATTACTTATTTATTATTGAATAATAAGTTTTATTCATATAAAAATGTTTGTAAACAATTGATGAAAAATACCATGTGTGCTAATATGCCGAATACGTATAGATTTTGTATACATGTATATTTCCAAGTCAAATCAACCCTAAGTGTTACAACTTTATTACACGCTCAATAATTTGTTCAAATTTTATTGTGGTCAATTATTGATCGGATGGCTTACTAAGTAAAAGAAAGAAATTGTAACATGAATTTTTATTCACATATCACATTGACTAACAAATTGCAAAAACACTTTGCATCGTTTAATTAATTCAATCATTTTATATAACATTTTAACAGAGAGTATGAACGCATCGTCCAGTCGTCTGCATCAAAAGTATACAACACACATAATGACATCACAATTATCTAATGAAATGTATTTTTCCAAACTGCCAACATCCGCATAATGTTCTTATCTACAATATGACACATGTCACTTTATGCTGTTTGAAATAAATTAAATGAATGAAGAGATGTATTTAACCATTAGACAACAGTGCACAACAATTTGTCCTCTGAATCATGAAGATGAAAAACAGAAACATGAAACATGGCCAATAAATTAATGTAAACAAGTAGAATGGTCTTTGTCCAATTTTGATGCTGCGTGAAGATGACGAATTTACCGATGAGAATGATATTTTCTCTGAATTTCTCCCTTGCATTTAGTGCGGGCCTGTCTTGTTCTAAGTCGTCTGCAACGCCGTCTGTCGGACAAATAAATACTGGTCATTTTGCAAGCGTGCTCAAAGTATTTCGCGTAGCTAAGTGAACATTTGCTGATTTTGTAAGCAAGATCCCACAAATCTCTGTCGTTTGTTTCTACAAATTGTGACATATGAATGCGATTTATTAATGTTTCATAGAAGTCAGTGTCCGCAATGCACGACACGCTCTTTTTCGCAGCTCTGTCGCCGATCTTTCTACACCTTCTGGCTGATGCTGTGAATCCGCTGTAACCTTCGTCTTCATTAACTGATGCTAATTCCTCTCTGCTCAATATTTTTGCCTTCTCCAAATAATGGGGGTCAACCGCCATTGCTGGAAATAAAACAAAAATAGGTAAAAATTCGTACCGTTGCTTACATCTTTCTAATCCGTGACATTTCCTCATTGTATAACATATGACCCCGCGATTTAAACTATTCATTGATATTTGCATTTGTACCAACGAATAACATCTAAGATCTAATAATCAAATTGAATGAATTATTTTCTTATGATAATTGAAATACATTGTTATTCTTGTAGTTTTATCCACAGCCTGTGGTTTTATCAAACATTTTTGTATACATTTGCTCTCAAAATGCATTTTTCGACTCATCCAATATTGGCATTTATGTGTGGCGGTGTTCGCCAAGCAAACCCACTTTCGGACCAAGTAAATCTGTTAAGTATTAATGTATATCACTATCAAGAAGTATATAGAAGTATAGAGAAACTTTCTGATATTGAAAACGGTCCGGAAATAAGGCGCTGTTATAGCTAGTGAGGTGGTTTAAGGGTGAAGTTGTCGCTGAGTGAGGTGTACTATATATCAGTACATACATTAATATATCAGTAATATAATACTTCAGTTCAAACAGCGAATAACCCACAGGAGCCAGTAAAGGTTAAAATCAATGAACCTAATTTCTCCGCTAGTTAGTGACACATTCTGTACAACCGAATGTAAGTTCACGTACACTATCCTAGCTAGGAATTATCTTCGATTATAAAAGACATGCTCCTGTAGGCCATATCAGCAAACATATCACTCCAATCAATCAGATATCGAACACTCTTTTATCAGCAATCGTTCACATCAGTGAAATATTTACTTCGAGTCCAACGTGTAAGCATTCCATGCTCGCGATTAAAATACCTGTTGGCAGGATCACGCGATGTCTTAATATTTTACTTATAATGTAAGTTATAACATACAGCATGTAGGTCACGAATCATTCGACAATGCACGTTTCCGACACGTGTGTTAATCACATCTGAGAATTTGTAGAAAAAATCAAAACTGTGGTACTTGGTGCCAGAAATAGATATCAGAGAATTGTATCACTAGGTTTGTTTATATCCTAACCGTTATCAACATTCTCCTGGAATAATTAGTCCAATTAAACAGGAAAACGCAATTTATTCTCAGCATGCCAGTCTTACAAAAATTCACAAAGGACGTGAACAAAGTCAGTATGTTGATTTACGTTTCAACAGGCACAATAAATATGCTCGCGGATTGTACGTTCTTACAAATACACTAAAACTTCATTGAAAGACCACTTCTGTACAAAGACCACCTTTTTATAAGACTATATACTTATCATTGGACCAGTTATCTACATTTTCTAATTCATCTCCTATACTTAAACGTGATCATACAACCGCTTCACCAGTAAGACGCTTTGTGGACCCAGAGAAAGGCATTATTTATAGGTTTAATAATACAAATGAACATGATTATATACATAAATCTTGGTCAGATACAATGTACAATATACGACTGGTTGTATGCATGCTGTGTGAATACACTATATACATTAGTATGTTATATATCTAGATATATTCAGATACACACATTATAATTAAGTATGAGGCTGGCTTATTTAGATTATATGTGTTACTTTAAAGGGGCATACCCTACAATTTGGTGCATAGAGAATCAAGGCAAAATGATGATAAATTAGAAGCTTGTAAAGAAAAAGCCGACGAAGAAAGTTTCAGCCAAAAATTCATCCAATTAAAAATAAAATCACAAAAATATTAGTTTCCATAAAAGATCGGAAACTCTTTGGACTTTGTTGTATAATTTTTGGGTGGAAGTGATTTATTATTCATAGCTATGATTTTTGGGGCTAGTACCAAAACTAGTCATTTTATGACCAAAGTTCTTATTGCAATTATCCATTATATATTGTTGTACATATACATCTAACACATTTTTACACTTTCACAGAATGTTTGTCAGTCGTAGGGTATGCCCCTTTAATGCATACATAGCATATACTTAAATGACACCATCAGATGTTTCTGTACAGATTTTTAAAAATATACATCACCATATCAAATACGTCAGCAGCAAGTACAACATTAATCACGTAAAGCGTGGAACCACAAAGACACGTGCGCTGTTAAGTGTATGTTGGACTCATGACATGTTAAGAATGCAACAACAAAATAATTGAATCAATTTAACGAAAATAACACCAATTTATACAGAACTCGTGATTTGATGAATCATTAACGCCGAGATGATTTGAACACTTTATCTAAACAACCAGAATTATATCTAACCACGAATACCGTACGTGATTCAATGAATGTCAAAATTTTCTATCATCAAGTTCTTTCTAAATTAATGTCTCATTTTGTCTATTTTCTATTTTGAGTGTAAATGGCGACTCTCTGAGATATGTTTAAATACGTGGTTCTTCGTTTTATGCTGCATAGATTATGTCAAAATAGTATTATCAGACTGTAAAGATTCAAGTCAGGTAGAATATAATGGTCATAAATAATTATAACAAATCTCTTAACTATTTAAAAGCTCCTTGAAACATTATGACGTTTCTAACAAATTAATATAGTGAAAATATTGAAAATAGAAAATGATAGCTCAAAGGATCGAACACATATTTCATCGAACAAAGATAAAACAAATAACATGTACAACTACATGTATGTAATATCAAGCACTTATTATAGTATCATATGTATTTGCATGTATTTACAGTCTCCTATACTTGGCACCGTATTAATCAGTTTTCATGTACAGAATGTTTGTCAAATTCAAAACTTGTTACTCACTCTTAAATTAAATATATTATATGATTATATATTTACCTGAACTAATGAATCCAGCTATAACCAGCCACGCAATCCACAAACCATTTGTGATCTCCATAATTCTTTCTGTGTTTAAATCTAAACACAGAAACACAACGAACCTTTGATTGTTACAAGCTCAGAAAAATATATATACACAAGTTATAATCAAGTTCCTGAGTAAGTTGCTTCGAAGTATGTATTTAAGAGAAAACAGATTGTATATACACGTATGCCTGTTCAAAATAACTATATAATATACATAAATTCCAAATATTTACTGCAGTATATTTGTTTTACAATGTTCGTTCGTAACACTCTCTTGAGCTGTTCAACTCGCTTAATAATCGTAGTCAGTTTTCCCCTTTTATATAAATAGACCCAGTATCAAATATGTCAGCTGACTTAAACTGTCGTACGATATTTTTCGCGCCCCACAAATTCAAGTTGTTGAAGGTTATTATTATACACAAGTATGTCCGCTTTAAATCCACCTATCGCAAGTTAGTATCTAATCTATTATTAATCTCCTTTACAAATAGAAAGCTTGTAAAACAATGTAAACAAGAAATAGCAGTGCTTAACTCAAGGTTGCGTATTAAGTCGGGTTAAACGAATAATAGTATTTACTATATCATAACTGTGTATTATATAGTTACTGTTTTGTAAACAAAACTATCCCACGATAGTTATTTCGAAATGAAGTTAAATACTTTTTTAACGATGTTTTCAATCATGCGTATAGTTGGCTTTCAATTAAACGCCGCGCTCCATTCAAGCGTTCAAAAGATACGATCGTTCGAATATCGTCCGATTTATTTCGTTCATTCTATTGGATAGTTTTATGATTTACCCCAACAGAGCAACGAAAAAACACATGCGCACCACATTGCACGATACTCCCGTAGCTTCATGTATAGCTGATATAGTATACCCATGTGTTTTTCATACTGTTTGTTTTTTATCTCAACAAAAATAACGGTATAATGATACAGTAAAATTGTGAATAGTGTTCATATTGTATCCGCTGTAATTAACCTTAATTAGGAATGTATGGTTCTAATGTTTATGATATACATGAACAACATACAGTCAAAAATGTGTTAGTGACCGAATAAAAGCTACTCTATGAATAAAGGCCATTCTTTTAAAACCGTCATTGACTTTTTAGCTCAAAATGACCTCCGAATATAGGTCACCTGTCAATAAAGGCCACGTTTTGTCTTTCCCGAGGATGGCCTTTGTTTACAGGTTTGGCTGTCACTGAATTACAGACGTTGATCAACATTACGTATCATTCCGAGAATTTCGCCTTAATGTACATGTGTATATACATGTAGAATGATGCAATTATTAGGCTATTTTTATTGAAAAAATTTTTTTTATTGATTTTAAATGTCTTATTTTCCTAGTTAGATAGTTGACACAAGTTTCACACCAATCTGTAATGTAATCTTATCTATGCATAATTATAGGTTATCAAACGATATTTTCATGACCTATGATAAACTTTATATATTTGTGGTGAACAAGTCACTAATTTTTAACTACATTGATATATACTCAATACTTTGATGAATTAGAAAAGAATTAATTTTGATATTTTTGTCAAGTGTCATGTTTTTTGAGAATGTATTATGAAGTTTGCTTTTTGTAGAAACTGCAAATTATCGCCGTGGAAATATCTACAGTTAACCAGCATTCGCAAATAATTAATCGCCTGATGTAAATGGACTTTAAAAGCAACTCCAGACATATTTCAACGTATGATTATAATGTGAAGAATTCCCTCATCAAAACGCTTGCCAGCTATTTTAACATTTAACCTGCATCTCAAATTAATTTTGTCATACAGATGTAGATTACTGAGCCAAAAAAAGTTAAGTTCAAAAGTTGGAAAAAGCTAATATGACGCAATATTTTCACATTATTATTTTGGTATTTGAAATCATGTTTATTGTTTACAATTTAGTCCTAGATTTTAACTTGTAACGGTGGTACCATTGCTCAGAACGACGTACTTCAGGTGACTTCGGTAACAATAATACATGTAACCAATACAGGCAGTAGTAACGGAAATGTGCTGGTAAAATTGTAATAAATATTTTTTTTTACAATAAAACACTACACGACCAACACTGTGAAAAGTGGAGCGACTGTCTTATTTGTATACATGTTTTGTATGAATGAGCAAATGATGAAGTACGTGGGTTCTGTCCGATAAAACCTAAATTTCTTATTGTTGGATGTTTTCCAGGTTAAAAGATGAGATAATATACTTAACATGCTAATAACCGACTTGTTCCACAATTATATCAGTCTACCAAAGCAGATTTTGTTGTTGTCGTTGTTGTTGGTATACTTTCTGTTGTCATACTTTTTAAACTCACCTCGTTGTTGTTGTAGCCTTATTTACCGTTTGCTGGTTATAAACATGCGTTTTTTAAAAAGAAATATCTTGGATTATTTGGTTTATTATTGTTTCTACAGAAATTCTAAACCGTTCAACATTTTCAGATAAACAACAATCTCTCATAGCTTTTTTTATTCACAGTAAGGTAAAGTGCAGTGAAAATACGATCAAGATGAATGTTTGTGAAATTATATGATGCCGAAATTACGTAGTTAGACTGTGATGTGGCAGTTAGCTAGATTATTACGCAGTGTTTCAATGGAAACTACCAATCGTCACAGTGTAACTTCGGGTATATCCGTAATTTCCGTAAAACAGCATATTCAAAAGAATAAATTCGAGCGAAACAACGGATGCGGTCGTAATTTCGGTAAATTACTAAATTAAAGTTGTACGACAGACGAAAACACGATGGATATCCGGTATCCGATACCGGGGTCCGGTACATGATCTAAGGCACGATCTTTTAAAAAAAATATAGCCAATAATTTAATTGGCTAGGTCGGAAGGGGTAAATGCGCACGTATTTTATAAGTAAAATGAGTAGACGTGGTTGGCTTCAATCGATACATTATGGAAGTGGTCCTTTCGTAATCCCTTAATAATATAATACGCGGTTGTGCAGTAATCTTGTTTCAAACTCATTATCTGGTCCACAGTAGTCTAATGTACCAGGAACAACGACACCATATCTGACTAAACATGACGGCTATGTGGTTTATATCTTGGACATCTACAGGATAGAGTCAAGATTATTCAAGTATTGTGCTAATCTGTTAACAGGACTTTTCCTTACAATCCCATCTGTGATAAAAAAAATAACACATATTTGTGGTTATGCTTTTCAAAGAGTCTTACTCGAGTTTTCTGTATTTTCGGATTATATTTCGAACAAAAAAAAAATACATAAAATGACTCAATAGTTTTCAATACAAAATTATCATCCGATGTTGCATCATCGTTTTGTTTGAATCTCTTTCATCATTTGTCATGTTTACCAAGCATGAGACAATCATTATTTTAAACTTGTTAAACAAAATATACATTGTACATGTATTTACAATCGACTGAGCCGGATGATCTCATATGAATAACAAATGTAATCCATCGAGTGAGACGCCATGATTAGCATGTGTTTAATGATACGATTAACATCAGCTGTCGAGGGTTTGTAAAATCTAGGTGTGTACCGTTTAACAGCTGGTGGGCAGGGACCACAGGGCCCCTGAAGGGTGCGGGTACAAAGTTATGACGTGGGGTCCCTGGAAGCTCCCGAAATTTTAGTATTAATTTTAATGGCTTGTGAAAAGGTTAGCAATTGTCCAAAGTATATATATTACATTTGTATGTAAATTATTCATAATTAAAAAATACCATTTTCGACAGATTTTTTAAATTACATATCGAAGGCACGCTGAAAATGCATATGTGACTTTACATATGTGGAAGCAAGACAGATTAAGCATTTAAATCACAGTGTTTTCAAATTAAGTGGTCTTATCGTATAAAACCACTTGTGCACAAGTCTCAGGTCTGATAATCTGGGCCAGCACAAAACAGCAGATTCATTATTTATAGAAAACACTACATACATGCATTTGGTAACTGTTTATTCAACAATATACTAACATTAAATACATCTAATTAACATTTTATCATCACCAAACGTAGATATTACAAGTAGTACACTTTAAGACTAGGGATGAATAGTTAATCATCATGTGGGTAATAATTAACGTGTTACATCCATGAACAATGAATATGTCTTTACTATTTCCAGTATGGAATGATTTGAAGAGAGACAAACAATGATATAACGTTATATAAATATTTGATACAACAAGTACTTACAGTAAAACTTCACTTTAAGACCACTTTATTAATACTATTAATATCACGTCACTATAAACACCAGTTTTTCGAGTCAGATCCGTCTACAACTTGGTACGTAAATTAAAGCCACCTCAAAATCTATGTTTTGTCCCAAAGATGACGTTAGTGTACCTATAGGCATGATAAAATGTCAGCCGTACACTAACACTAATATTATATAGTAACATTTAACGTAATAATTTAAGTTTAGCTTAAAAAAAGTGAACATCTGGGGAAAAGACGCGGACAATAATTACGACGTTCATTTTGGGGTCATAAATAAATACATGTATCTGTTTAATATTGGTTGTTTCGACCAGCAAGTCTCCAACAGTTATCACTTCGTGAAAGTCGATTCTCCTTGTCTTGAAAGTCTAAATATTGGAATCTTTTAACAAACGTTTTACGATGTTATTACATCTCTACAGAAGAATAACGATTAGGGTAGTGTTCGAGGGCGAATTATTTAATGAAAGCACCACGGCTAGGAATACAAGCAGTTGTTATAAGTTATATGTCACAGTTAATATGTGTATATGTATCGAGGGCTCAGCGCAACAGTGTCGTAACTCATATTGAAATAAGAACAAGTTACGACAGTGTTGCGCTGAGCCCTCGGTATATGAAATTGACTTACATATTTGTAATACATCACATCATTTACATGGGGTCACATATTTCTTAAATGGCATCCTATTAGCTCTTATATGAACTGGGTAATAATAGCGTGATAAATGGGTGATATTCAAGCCTAAACTGGATCAATAATTGTTTGTTTTTCTTTAAAATTTGAACATTAAAACAGTACTATAAGATTAAATGATGTATACACTTAGTGATCTCAGGATTGGCTACATTCGTTTATATCGTATTGAGGTGAACATCTTGGAACTACTTCAAAAGAAATAACTGGGACTCTCTTCAAGGTAATATTAAATAATAGCATCAGAAAACAGAACATTGTCTATGTGCTATAAATCCCAGCTAAATAGATGATGCTTAACAAGCATATCCTTGACCCCTTCTTTCAGGGGTCGAGCAGTAGGTTCGGTTTTCTTTGGCAACTCCCAGTCCATGGATAAATTATAAGCAAACTGAGAAATCAACCTGGAAATAAAAACAAGAAACCAATCACCAGGGGTTAATCAACGAAAATAAGCTTTAAAGCATGCACTAATGTATTGATAAATATAGTATCACCACCTGTACAATCAATATCGATTAGAGTATATTTATTCATTTCACAAAATGTCTCATCTCAAACAAGACTGTTTTTAGATGAGCTATTTTATTACAAATTGATGATTGCAACTTTGATATGAGAGTCTAAATTGTAAACTAGATGGATCTAATCACAGGTAACTGTATGATGAATAGATTATAAAAATATGGAAAAAAAATGAAAAAAAAATATTTATTACTATATTAACATAGTAATAAATATTTTTTTTATATTTTTTTTTCATATTTTTATAATCTATTCATGATACAGTTACCTGTGGATCTAATTGATCTGGTTTATTAACTTGGTTTGTCTTATATATAAATATCAACGGTCATTGCTTATTCTGACCGAGTTTCATTAACAAGTTTGACGGTTTTAGAAGAAAACTAAATCGATTGGCAAGTTTACAAGCAAGAACCGGTAAACAAAATAATCAATTACAAAAATCGGAGAAGAAAGACCAGTATGTAATCATTATGCTCCAGAATTCTAAGTTTTAGTTTGGCATAATGTCACAAAACGTCTATATGAATTTGTGTAAATAGGTTTGTTTTTCACAATATCTTAATGAATGGAGAGTTTTAGTGAAAATAATCACTTTCTGGAAGAAAGATTCGTTCCTGTTGGATAAGATGAAACAAAACGTCTGAATGAATCAATAAAAGGTGTGTGACTTCAACTTGATGATATCATATCTTAATTAAAACTTTAAGGTTGTACAGCAGGTGCCCAATAATGATCTATGTTGAGTGTATAATAATGATGTGGTAATTAATTTCAGATTTGTCATACATGTATATACATATTTATCAAGTTTGCTGCTCACTATTGCCGTCTCTTAAAGGATAACAATTTTATACTTTATTTCCAATCCTCGTGTTATATACGTACAGGGAGTTTTAACGAACACAAACGGTGGTTGGTAATTTGTATGAAGATCTAACGACGTCAAAATAGTGGACAATGTATTTAATCATATTTTTATCTGCAGCTGTTTTTAAACGCGAGCTCACAATTATGAATTAAACGCCTAGCTGTGTCTTACTAATTCAGTGAATCAAATAGGACAATCATGTAAAACAAACAGCTGTTGCTCGTCTATTCTTAACAATAAAATAGTTATTTTTATCTTTAACGTTTTCCGAACGAAATATAAATTAAGAATTATTGTTAGTCAAACTAGGTCCCAGTATTGAAATAATCTGTCTGATATTTAAGCTACTCTCGTAAATAAGAAAGATTTGATTAAGATACAGCACTGGTTATTACAATAAAAACTCGCCATTCAAATGGTGTAAATGAACAGAGCAGGACAAGATCCGAGATATCATGGTCAGTTTAATATATTGAAGTGGAGGTCAATGCTTTAGAAACCTGAATGTTCTATTTTTGATCATGACATTGTCCGTTTATATAAGTACATGTGTACTTAAGATATCTTTTTTTAGGGTCAATGATCATGCTTGTCCGGCCATTTAGTTGAAATATGGTCAATATAGTACCACTGTAATATATCACATTGTTGGCACTGGCAGTATGTTTATTACATCTTTTTAAGGCTTTTATCTCTATTTCCTTGGATGAAATATCACATTTTTCGTTGCAACTTTTAATGTTTCTGGCTGTTTATTTACCTTAAAAACAACTGGAAAAAAACTCAAATATATATGAGTAAAAAACCTATTTAATGGCTCCATTCACCAGATAAGAATATATAATATAAAATGTCTATTAAAGGCATACATATTGCATGTATGGTTTACTAGTATACGTAAGTTATATAGATCAAGGCAATTAAAAATTGAAAATAAGATAAGAGATAGAGAGAATTTTATGCTTAAACCATTAGCCAACACCATCTAAATTAGGCTATAAACCTATATGTTACACCATTTATCATTTGTTGGGACTTCTAATTCAGCGTTTGTTCAAATCTTATATCCATGATAAAAACTAAATATCCAGGATGCAGGATGCACTTTGCCTTTCTTAATTTGTTCATCATTACAACAAAGTATACAAAAAATGCATGTGATCTAAGCTTGAGTTCTAGTTTGAGTGTTAAATTAATAAATAATTTTAGAATGTTTGTAGAATGCTAATATGAGTCTATATAATCTACAACCACCATGTGTAAGAAGAATTCAACATTTCACAGATCTTGAATAATTGCATCAATGTTTATATAAGACAAGACCATAACTAAGAATTACTGCAATTATAAAACAGAAACAATGAAACCAAATGTATAAATATCAGCTTAACAACATAATATAAGAATCATTAAAAGCCAACAATAAGATAACACTATAAGTCCCAACTAAACAAATGATGTTTGATCAACATATCACGAACACCCTCCTTTAACAAATCTCTATCCTTTGGTTGTATAATCTTACTTGGCAGTTCACGTTTAAGTGACATGTTGAATGAGAACTGAGACAACAATCTGAAACAAGCATTAGTACAATACATGTATATTACAACAATTAATATATACAATAATTAGTACAACAATCAGTACAATACATTTGTATCTATACATTTTGATAGAAGTGAAGTCAAACATTTATAGAACTAAAAATCTGAAAACCAGACTCCCTGAAAAACGGTATTCACTGAAAATCTGACGCTTTTTCAAGTCCCATTTTTTTCGGCATTTATCAAATTATCTCAAAATTGAAATTTTTATCAAATAGGTATTTTGGCCAAGTCTGGAAGAGGTCTAGTTTTCAGGCATTTTACTTATATAAACACTATCTGAACAAGGAATAACAAATACTTTTTACAAAAAATTTTGATGCAGAACAGTATCACATGGAAGCCCCTAAAAGCAGACATTTAACCACTCCTCTTGTTGTTGCATCAACAGAACAAATACTTACATTTAAGTATGTGATCACTTATACTGCAATAGCGACAATCGTAGGTTGTAAGTGGATGTACAGTTGATACTTGATCGAGGTCAAGCATCAGCAATAGTTATTAACGTCAATCAGATTTTGTTTGTTTAGATAAATGTACAATAGATTAGGGTGTTAAATTGTTAAGTGAAATATTTCAAGTGTTCTTGATATCATATACTTGACTGATAATATGTCACACCACAGTTTTTATCAGTGATGCAAATATTAAGTACATGAGGGCCTGGGCATACCATCTCATCAGACAAACCACATTGAAGCTTATTCATTTCTTAAATCTAATACCTAGCTCAGCATTAACCATTGAAAGGTTGTTCTTTGGTTCTTTCAAGACAAGTAATTAAAAAATGTGGACAGATTTGATAAATCAGATTGGTGAACAAATTATTCAGATGCTGATAACTTACTGATAACTGTTACTATATATAATTATGATCACTTTACTACAGAGGCTCATTATAAGACTAGAACCAAGTACCGTGTCAAATTCATACAAGTATACAGAACACATGTATGACATTCAAGAGAGCAGTACACGTATGGTACAAGTACCACCTTAAAGTCCCATAAACGCATAAATCTATCTGTCGTAATAGTTTCTATTTGTCCTATAACAGAGGAATCCTGGACTTTTTTTCCTCCCATGCATGCCAGTACTTTAATATCATTGAAAAAAGATTATTTATAGAACAGCTGTCATATTATGCACACATATTTCAAGTTTACAAAAGCAAAATTCACAGCGAAATGAGTGTTTGTAGAAGAAAAGGGACTTGTTTCGTCAGTAACTATTATCTTGGGATAATATCAGCAATTGTTTGTTTTTTTGCATATATTTTTTATAGCAAAAAGCTAATGGGACTTTAAGAAGGAAGAGGTTACAATATGTACAACATGTAATACAATGGTGTGAAGGGATAACTAAAAACAAAACCAATACGATACACATGCCAAGTTTATTTCACTAATAGATAAAAAATCATGAAGTAAGTTATTGATAAAACAACAGTGACATATAGAGGATTTCAAACTTAAACAAACAAAGCAGTAAATCATGCAACAAGATTAAAATTTTATACAACACCTAACAAAAAAGATCCTGCATTCAATAAATGTAAATGCCCAAGGTGGCAGCTTGACTTAATCTAGGACAAGACAATCACTTTATGCCCTCATCATTTGATGCCTGAGGCATAAAACAAACTAACACAACCTAAACATTCTAATTTTTGGCCGAGATCTGTTAAATATTTGTGTCAGAATCATAATTCCATTATATTTCTTTTATTCAGTTACTATCTCATGTAATAATCACCTTACTAATATGGCTACCTAATTATAGAGAGCACCTGTTGACCAGTTAACTTTATTTCTTCAATAGTTCAACATGACAATGAAACCATCGCAATATTTAGACCCATTGTTTTGTTATACAGTTATTCTTACAGTCCAGGTCTAAGTGTATTCTGAGAGTAATAAAATGGGCAGCAGTAAGATGGAGCTCATTAATGTCAGAGTTTTATATCATTTCCCAGCATATGTTTAGTGCAAATCACTTATCTGTTGGGAGGATTTCAAAATTAAATTGATAATAAATCAACCAAAATAACCAACAATACAAACATTTCTGTATTAAAACCACAAAGCTCATATCACAAATAATTCAAGGTTGTTTAGCTTTTTATGCATTTATACCAGAAGGTTGGGAATAAATTCCATCAGGATAAATCAAATGCAGTGGCAAGCATTCATTTACCAGTACATTATTCATTCAATTCAAAGCATGTTGCAAATAAAATTACGGCTCTTATGTTGGAATACTTATACAAAAATTAGAACTATTACTTTTAATAGATATTTGAACGGATAATGAAGTATATGTACATAAAAACTGAAAATATGAATAATGTTTGTTTGTTTGTTGAGTTTTACGTCCCTTTTCAACAGTCAGAGTCATATGAGACGGACAGTTCACCTAGCCATCGTTCCTTGGAAGAACCAGTACTAGACTCCCATTCTCCGTAAGTAACTGCCTACTTTCTCACATGAAGAGACATGGTCGTTAGCTGGGTTCAGCAACCTTAACCACATGACCACGGAGGCGGGTCTTACATGGAAAAGGATGTTCAAATATAGAGGTTGGTATTTCATAACATTCATGTTATGAAAAAAAATCAATATTATAATTTGCTATAAAACAAATCTAAATATAAAATAATTCAGGTTTAAAGTTATGATTACTCACAAATCATGAAATTGTCATTTGTGATTGAAATGCAGATTCAAACAGAAAAATAATAACTTGAAAAAAAACAAAAAACATAATAACCACAACCTAATTTAACTTTCTAATCTACAAAAAAAGATAAATACAGTGTAAACTTGACTTCATATAAATATACAAAAAAAAAGAAATAAATTAAATACATCAAATGAAACAGTAACACATGTTACACAGTAATTGGAAGGAATTAATTGAAACTAAACAATACACCTTGCACCTGGCAGGAATATATCCACATAATCAAACTTCACAACATCAAACAGAAAGAAAATCACAGATTCTGGCAAAAACAATAAAATTGCTATAAACAGAAAAGTTTTTTGTCATGATAAGCATCTAAATACACTAAGGAACCAGAACCTTCAGAATCAAGGTTATGTTCCCTGTACTGCATGACTCACACAGTCAGTGGTAAACAGGTAACTATATATTTAAATCATTCAAACTACTGGATCACATTACAGATAAGCAATCATTTTAATTACTAAATTATGATCTAGAATTCCCGCCACTTTATCTAATAAAACAATTATGAATATTTAAGAGAAAAATACAAAATGATACCCAAAAGCGTGTACATTGATTGTATATATGTTAAACATAATAGCATTGGTATGGAAATGTCCTGTAAATATTACAACACTGTCAGACAAGGGTATGAAGCAACCTGTATGATCATAGGCCACTGTTGAGCACATTTTTATTGATATAGCAGACCAGATGAGCCTATGAATGAAAGCTAATTATACACAAAGGTCATATTTCTTCTCAGGTTAGACTGCAGAGGTTAAAATCACAGTATAGATGTCAATCATAGTAAATGTTCCTCAAACTATCAACGGCCAAATGATGCTTATGAGTGACTTAGCATATTGCACAGAATTAAAAGCAAGGACAGGGGTAAACTAATCCTTTAAATTGGGCAGTATGGATTTCAATGAATCAACAACCGACCAGCAGTCAAATTCAAAATATCATTCAAATTTACCTGAATAATGTAATTGCACAATTGATAGGACTGATAATTGGATATTAACATAAAGACAGAGACTTCGCAGAGAAGTCATTATGATGTCCATAAATCAAAATCACGAAAATTCCAAAATCAAACCCAGTACTGTTCATGTCTGTAGATCTCAGTCAAATTTTGTATCGATCTCTAATAATCTATATATATGTACATGTATATGTACACTGATTTATGACACAATTTTAAGACAAATGGAGATGTTTAATAAAATGTACCCTATTATTAATGTACCGGTAATATTACACTGAAAATAATGTCATTTTTTATCTATGTACATTCATAAACTAGAGCAAATATATATGGACTATGGGAATGTTCACATCAATAAATGATTTAAATAAAACATAGAAATGGAATACAGAATAACAACACACTTGACTTTTCAAACAATTTTTGAAGATATGGAAAAATGTCTAAGTACAAACCAAGTTATTTGCTTACATGAAAATCTTCCAACAATTTGTCGAAAGGTTTGTAACAAAATTGTCTTAGTAAAAATAAAGTGAACATTTTCAGCTTGAATACCTTGACATTAAATCAGCCCCAGAAGATCTTAACGAAGGTGAATAAAATATGTTTACAATAAAAGAACTCTGCGGATGAAAAAAAACTACTGTCAGACTTTATTATCAACAAATATCTGCAGATATTAATGATCACAGAAGATGTATTTACCCTTGTGTAAATTCATAATGATGTAATCAAATTTGCACTGATAGTAAACAACAGCACAGATGACAGAGCAAGCATAAAGTACCCCCTTATTCTCAGAGTAGTAACAAAAATGGATAAAACTGAGATTCTATGCAAACTTGCATTGTAGATGATAAAATTGTAGAGGAAAATAAAATGGAAATGAGAAAAAGCAAATGCAGTATGTTAATGTTAAGTCATGGATTTCAGATTGTAAAAAAAGAATACATAACATAGGACGTAAAAACAAATTAAAGCTTAACACTAAACACTAACTTGGTGATATACCAGGTAGGTATGGATCAACTCCTGGTGGTTTTATGGCAAAACTTAAAAAAAAAAATTCTATAACTGCCAAGAAAACAAATGATGAGTAACTAAAATGTCTTTTACAGATTCTGTTATCACTTTGCCGGGATTTTTCTTTCTTAAAAGTTCATATTTATGATCAAGGTTGAAACCAAAGTCAGATAAAATCCTGAAACAAAATAAAACATAAAACAAAATAAATATGTAAAGAAAATAAAATGGTGCAAAATTTCTTGTTTGGTGTAATATCAAGTGATTCATTTGGAAAATGATGACTTCCAAGGAGCTAATCTAGGTGATACAAAATCAGAAATATCTGCAAAAACTGTCATTTCTTTACAAATAAACAATCCAAGATTAAAATACACATGTCCCGTAAGTATATACACAAGTTGGTGTGGAAACAGTAGGACATTTATGCTGTTGTTTTTTTTTGAATGATTCAAATCAAACAAAAATAAATGAGTGAGCTCAAAGACAGAAGTCTAATGCCTTTTACAGATGTTAAAACAAAAGTTGCACTAATTGTGAAATCAGTATGAGTTATGGATATCATCTTTTATCATTAAGTCTTAGGCGACCATTTAACAACCGAATGATAATCAACTCTGCATCATTTTCCAAATAATCAGGATACCAACTATTTAAACAAGCAGGTAAACACAATCGGTGAAAATAAAATAATTACAGCAAGAAGAAACATAAGATGACATTATCACAACATCCAAATACTGTAGTAATACTGGGAAAGTGAAATAAGTGATACAATACATACTGACTGTGACAACAAAATACAACATTTACATATGTCTACCGGTCACCACAATTTTCAAAATTTCACTTTTTTACCTCTTAATTATATACAACAATATCACTTACCTGATTTCATATTTATACTGACAGTATTACACACAATGATATGGCTTACCTGAGTTCACATTTGATCTGTACCCATCCTGGACTACGCATAAATGACCAGGGATGATACCATTTCTCCACAACATCTGTACAAGAGCACAGTGTCTCCAACCACAAGTGTAGAACTTGCTCACTGTAAACAAATACATGTTAAAATCAAAGAAAAACAACATCAATGCTAAATTGTGGCATGTGTTTACATAATTCTAAGAGTAGAAATGTAATCAATTGCCTTTCTAGTAGGTGTTCCATGCAACTCCAGAATTATCATAACCGTCTATCAGGTATCTGGTGACTTGAAATTTCACAAGTGCACACTGTAGTATAAAGGCTAACAGTTTGTGGAAGAAGGGTTTTAACAAGAATTTAAGACATAAATCTGGAGATTGGAGGTAAATCTAAAATTAAAGCTTGGCAAGTGATCATAATATTGAGTCCCAAGTTCACTCTACATGCTTAGATTGTGTAACCCCAGACTAAGGAACCACAAGTTTATTGAGAACGTTGGAATTAATGTCACTGAAACTGAACTTGACTTACTTTAGTCCACAACAAATCAAGGATCGTAACTTAACATCCATTTGTGCATGAACAGCATCATGGGAAATATTCACAGCCTGTACTGCCTGAAATCATAGAAGTAAAAATAACGGATACATTCTCACAAATTATTTATTATTATAATACGGAACAAGGACAATATCAAGACCTTTTAATTATCTATTGTAATCATGTTGTAAATGTAAAGCCTATACCAAGATAAATGTCTGCATGTGTATTCTACATCATACCACTACAATGAACATTCTTCCAAGAATAATTATAAATAAACAACTTATCAAAGTAGAATGACTGAATATTTGGAAAACATAAATTTCATTTCAAAATATCAAACGTTTAATATAAAGTAATAAGTCACTCTATATAAAAAACATACCCTGTATAAGATTTCTTCTGGTGTTAGCACCTTGCCATCTTCATCCAATCTGTAAATATCAGTTAGATAAATAATTCTCTTCTAGTACTGTTAGTTCAGTAAACAGTGTATATAAGAACATAATTATTCTATCATAAATGCAAAAGATCTGAAGGTCTATATGCACATTCTAAGACACCTGAGCACAACCAAAAAGATACTTAAAGTCCAATTACATAGAAAAGATATAACAATATTATCACTGCTGCAATTAAAACAATACATAAACATTTTATTTCTTTCTCAAGCATTTTATAACCAAACATCAGCAATGTAAAGGCATTATCTGACAACAACAAAAATTTACCTGAATGTTTTACAAAGGACAAGCCTTGAATAAACTGACTGGAAATCTTTCTCCACTTCATGTGAGGCTGCCTAAAACAAGCAAAAACTACATTTATGACTGACTTCAACATGGCTGTTGAGCAAGTAGATATATAATTTGGTAAAGACAAAGAAATTAAAGATTGTGAAGTTTGAACATGCTAGAGTAATACCGGTCACCCCGGAAATATTATAGTGATATCTCTTTAAACATTACACTACAAATGATTTCAATTTACATTAAAAACAAATACAAGAGAATCATATTGAATCTGACATTAAACATTTATTTCCTGCTCTAGAGCACTAATTATCATATATCTAGCTTACCTCCTCAATAAATAGCCATGGATGACATATACTTCCAAGTAAAGAATGTCGCTTTAAACCATGCTCAAATACTGCTTTTAAAGCTGGACAGAGCCTGAAATTATATAAACAATATACAAGTTACAATACTTCTGAAATCTTAATACTAAGGCCAATGTTTATTAACAGAGAAAATATTCAGGCATGAGTACATGAAAACATTACTTCATTAACAGCCTTCACAACAAGTAATTATTTATTAACAAGTTATCAATATAATTTTCCTATGACAGCCTTATTATGTACAGTGAAGATATGGACACCAAATATTCCTGCTTGCAAACAAAACCTGATCCAATTCAGATAGTACTAAGAGTATGTGGATAGATACTTACGTTCCCCTGACTAGATCAGTTATTGCTTCTGATACACCATCATCTCCTGCCAGAGAATAACTCTTACTCCTCTCATCTAATAGTTCTACAAACTTTGCTGGGAACCATCCACGTAGACCATTCAATTCACCAACCCAACAATGTTCATCTTTCATAGAGATAATCTGATGCAGTAAAAAACGGTATTTCAATAAAAAGGTTTTCATCAAAATCAATATCATCCAAGAAAAATATAATTAATATTTTTACACCAGATACTGACAACAATCTGCCAAATATGACAATTCAAAATATCCAACTTAACATGACCAGAAATTTCTGCAAAACAATGAATAGACTATAAAGCCAAGTACAAGAAAACACTGTAATGTTATTTATGTAAGCAGAGACAATCTATTCATAACAAATTACTTACTGTAATGATATCATTTTTTCTGAAGCCCAATTCATCATCATCGTGTCTTTCAAAGTCTAACAACGCTTTTGCTCTCCGTCTTCTATTCCTTGCTACATTCACATAGTTTTCCAAATCTTTAGCATGACTTTCCATTGTATAATCAGCTTGCAAATTCTGAAATGAATCAAGTAAATTAGACACAGTAAAGGGGGACAACTATGGTAATACTAGATAAAACTAAACAAGAGTTAGACAGCCTAATATGAAAATGTCAAAACCAATCTTCTAGCTAGCACTACTTATTACGGTGATAAATAGATATTTTATAGTGTACATAAAATTAACAGAATTTAAGCTAAGAAAATACAACTTGAATTCTATTTGATGGAATTTTAATTCAGTAACTTTCTAAATGAGTTTATAAAATATAGAAACAATACAATAAAACACATAATAGATTCAAAGGAAACACAGAAAAGATAAACAGCCCAATCATGTAGTAACAAACATTGGTCTTTTCCATCATAATGCATACTCACCACTTTAATATTTTTAGGATCCAAAGACTGAAAGTGCCTGGCAACTTGTAGGATGGCCTCCCTGAGGTCTACCAGTAGTTCTGTCTGACGAATATTCTTTGCTTTACCAAATTCATCATCATCATTCTCACCCCATAATAACAGAGACATCAAAGATTTAGATCGTCTTAGGTGTCGCCGATTTAATTGCTTAATAAAACAAATACAAATAATTCAATGCAGAGGCAAAAATTAGTTGAATATATAGGAAGGTGGCAGCCATTATATTAACTCAGTTACTAAAATGGTATAAAAAAAGAAACAATAACGACCAAACATAGAGAAACTCAAAGTTAAGAATGCTTTAACATCATGATTTATAACCTTAATCTAGACAAGGACTAAAACTCTTGGCAGTTTAAAGACTGTACAAACAATAATACATAACAAGAGTGCCTTGTCGTTATCGAACTTGACTGAGATCTCATCGCCTTAAACATTTCCATTAAGATTGGTGAGGATCCAACTAAAACTGTTTAAATTAGAGAGCAGACACCGTTGTGAACGCCGCCCGCCGTGGGTGTTCCCATAATACAACCTGGTTTTCAAATGGGCGTATAAAATGAGGTGGATTTTTTTAACAAAGATCTCTTAGTAAACAGTACAATACCTGTTTTGGTAAGTTTTTAGCTGATTCTGGGTTGACAAGTGCACCCTGATCTGCCATGATGTAAGCCAGATGTTTACGTCTATGTGTGTCAACAACAATATCAGTCAAAGATCCACAAACTCTGTATGCAAGCTGAAATAGGAAGGGACAAGTTAAGATTTTGTATTAATAGCCAATAGCTCATTGATCTTATTTCTAAACATACATCATTCAATAAAAATGATATGCCTGGATTGACTTAAGCTACAAATTGATACACTGAATGACATCAATGCAAGTATCAACCAGTCATTATAGGTAGTGATAACATTTCTTATTAAATCTAATATGATTTATATCAAATGATAGCAATCCACTTATTAAGACACAGATTGAGTCTTTTGATTTGAGCTTGAAATAAATATCAACATGAAGTGTTTGTGAAACATGGATGCCCCCTAAAAGCCAATCGGACCTTATCCTTTGACCTACAAAATCTATAGGGGTCATCTACGTGTGATGGCCAACCTCCCAACCAAATCTGAGAAGGTTAGGCCAAATAGTTCTCTAGTTATTGCCCGGACAAGTTTTGGTTACGGACCGACCGACATGTGCAAAGCAATATACCCCTTTTTTAAAACACAATAATAATTATAAACAACATGATAAGACCAAAATAATAAACACAGATTTCTTTTTTTGACAGAGAGCGAGTCAAACATAACAAAGGAGATATGTATAAATTATTCTAAGATTTACAATTATAATATATTAAACATAATACAGCCAAATTATACACATTTACCTCAATCAATTCATCGACATCTTGTACATCACCAGGTACATCAGACAATGCATTGAAAATCTGGGCTGAGTTATCCAAAGTTTTCAATTCATTCTCCTATAAACATATTAACATTTCAATACAACAGAATCATTTTCTATTTCTTCCTTTGATGAACAAGATAAGCCCATGCAAAAGAACGTGTATGAAGTTGATATATTGATATTAAATGTTTGAACATTAGAATATACAATATTGTACAAACATATCAAATGTGTCATGAATATTCATGAAAAAAAAAAAATTCAAGGGCTCAGTGCAACACTGTTGTAACTTGTTCTTATTTCAGTATGAGTTACGACACTTTTGCGTCGAACCCTCAAATTATTTGTATGATAATAATAATCATAACCATATATAATAGCCTGACCTTCCAATAAACGACATGAAAGCATTATTTATCAAGATTTTATCCATTGAACAATATCAATACAATAATAATTATGTAATAAGAAAGCAAAAATGCACTAACAGGTTTTCCATGCTGATTTGTTATTGTTAAATTTAAAATCATACCAGCAATTAGGAAAGTTCCAAAATTTGTGATAGAATAAAAGAACAAAGTTAATGATCAACCATATGGGATTTCACACACAGAAAAAAAAAAACATTTTTTATATTCTTAATGTCAGACATATAGCATCACTTTAAATACAATACTAACAATATCAAGACAGGGGTGTGGTTCTGAATACAATTTTAGACACATACGTTCCTCAAAAGACTCATACAAATTCTCTTTTTATCCCAAAACAATAAGACAATGGAATATGTTGCCAATGTAGTTCAGGCAGGTACAGTTGATGTCTTTAGATCCCTTATCACTGTACCTGTCCGTGTCCAAATCCTCCATCATTAAGCCCAAAACCAATGTACATAGTTTTAAACCCTTTAGTCATACATTTAATTAAATCACCAGTAAATTATCTTTTTTTTTTTAAATCAGCACCAACACATAATGTGTGTTGTAATCCTGAAGAAGTGAAGAAGATAACTACTGGTTCCATGACAGAGTAATCAATCATTACATGTAGGACTAGTAAATACATTGTAGTGCTGGTACCTTCATCTTAAGCATTCCCATTGTCATTTGAAACAATGTTGTAGATCCATCATAGAAGAATAGGTCCCAAAGTCGGAGTAACACTTTCATGTGTACAACACTCGCAAACAAGGTCAGAAACCAGTGAAGGCTGATCAGTGATAATTCTGAAACAAACAAAAACATGCTTGATCTTGCTATAAAGTTGAATTATTCTATATGACACCTATAAGCTATCATACGGCAACATATGGATGAGAAGTTTGACCCAAAAAATCTATAAAATCACCTAGAAGAAAGAGATATTCTCTATACTAAAGTATCTTCAGGTTGTAAGACTTACAGTTGAGTTAAGACAACTAAGCTTATATAGTATAGTTGTATAAATTAATCTTTATGTAACAGATACGTACATTACTGTATTTCAAACCCTATCATTGAACAAAGGCGTGAATACATGGAGATGCTATGTCTTACACAAACCAATCATGACATGCATGCTGACATTATTCAAAATGCCCAAAATGTTATTAGTTAGTTTCAAATTTGACTGACTGCAAAACATGTTTTACAATGCTAGACACAATTCCATAACAAATTAATTTATCACATTATATTTCTAATAAACTACTAAATACAGGGGTGTCAATACAGCTAAATTAAAAATCCTGAAAATCATATTTTTGCCAAACAAGAGGCCCTCAACCACATTGTTTCCGTATTTAACTCAGGTTGTATTAAAGAAAATCCTTCAGAGCAGATTAAATTGACCATAACTTTGCTATTTCTTGAGATATTTTCATCTCATTACTTTAATTTGCTCAGAAATCACAAAGAATTCCAGATATATTGTCACCCCTGGTAATATACCACAACAATGTTGAGCAGGATAAAGCTGAAAAAGAAGACATACATGCTGCTATCTGACATTATTTAAATGAAATTGAACTTCTTTTCTTCCACACATTATCCACAATCTCAGTTAAACATTTTCGTTTCCATAAAACAAACTTCATAATGTCTTTGTTATATTTCCAATATAAAACCATCTCACATAGCTTCTGAGCTTATCCATATTTGACATTTCAACGTAAAATGTAATTTGTCATTACAACATAATAAAGCGCAAGTTAAACTTATATAAGAACAAAATTGTCTTTATAAAATTTATGTTAGAATATAAATAAGGAACACCTCAGAGTATGCATGATTACAGGTTTGGTCTCGAACGTTTATCAAGCATCATAATCAAGGACTACTAAATGTTAGTTGGGTTAGAACAGCATTCCAAATTTCCAAGTGACATTCCCATACCACTTACCACTATAATTCAGAACTTAACAACAGGATCAAGCTGGAAATAACATAAACATCTAAATTCAATGTGGAATTAACTTATTGATAAAGATTCTTCTTCCCGCTAGTGAAGTCTTAATGAAACAAAGTTCTATGAATGGGAGAATTATTAGCGACACCAATAGCAATTAAATAATCTTTGACCATTCACCGTTTCCATTATAGTTCGAAGCAAAATTCATACATCTGCTGTTTATCAGCTTCGTGACAAACTAGTTTAAAAATAAAACAACCATTTAACTACTTCATCTTACCAATATCATGTTCTTTTAGAACAAGATCTGTATCAGGAAGGTAGCTTGTTATCAACTGTCGTAAGACTCTCTGATCGGCCTGAAAAAAATTATTATTTTTTGAGCTTCACACAAACATACAAGTATTTTCTCTAAGCTGTTACACCTAAAGGGGCATGCCCTGGAACTTGAAGTGTCTCAAATAGCAATCAAATTGGTTTCATTTTAATGCCTAAATCAATTAATGAAAGCCCTGTAAAATATTTACAAAATATCCCGCTAGTTTACTCAAAATACACATTTCAAGATTTATCAAACCTGCCGATTTTGGCCACAGAAATTATTTGTCATTTTCACAACTCAACCCTTTTGGTATCTGTCAAAACTGAAGAAATCGCAGAAAAAATGTCAACACACTGAAATTGCAAGTATTCCTCATGTTATGTTCACTTAAAAGGCAACGCACATACTCAGTTAAACTCTCAGACGAATCGGAAACATCGTTGTCGTTAATAAAAGGCTGACAGCCTTTTGTTCAAACTGACATATAAATATCGACGCGCACGTTATAGGGTCATTTTTGAACGCACATTCTTCTTTGACTTTTCGGTAATAATTGGTTTTACAAGTGACAAACGCATTTTTGGTGTACGAAAAGCAAGTCACAGTAGTTCCTAGGCATGCCCCTTTAATTGAATAATTGAGTTTTTATAAATGATGATAATAATTCCACAAATATGGTACCTTATGAAAGCTGTTCATTAATTTGTCAAGTAAATGGCACTTGAAAATTGCATTATAAAAACCTTCGCATTTCAGGAAGCAATGAGAATGATTACAAGAAACGGTGTCATGTTAAAGTATGTTGCCAAGTATAATATGATTTGTCAAACATAAAGATTTTTGTAACATAACTTTGAGAAAGCAGATAATTAACAAGACTGCAATCATTACCTGAATACCCAACAATGTACTGGAGTAATAGGAAGCTGGTAGCAGATCTTCAATAATAGCACACATCATCCAGAAAGTGTCTTCTTCTTCAACAAATAACAACAAAGATGCAGCGATCTGTAAGAATCATCCATTAACATTATAGACATAACATATATAGAAACAAATACAAAAGTTCGTGATTTAAAACTGATGCAAAAGGTTTGAGGGTATGGCACTTAAGATGTATGTATTTTGATATGCCAGGATTCCATATCATGTCTATAATAATCTACTTCAAAGTCCAAAAGGCATGCATAACCATGGATTTATTTTTAAAGACCAGCTGTCTTATACAATACATAATTAAGAATTTCAATGAAGCAAAATTTAATACAGACAAATGTACCTCAGTTATTATTTCAAACTGCTTTTCTTTATTCTAATAATCATATCTAGTTAAGGATATATCTATCAGGTTGCAGTTTTTCATGCATATCTACCTTCAAGGAACTTTATTAACTTCCTATTTGGCAATAATGAAACTATAATGGCTTGTGAAACATAGTATTTATAAATGATCTTACCACTCCGGTACCCTGACAGTATCCAATATCAGGAAATAACCAGGCCAGACCTCGTAATATTCTCCTTAATCTTGGTATACCAGTACTGTGTATGTTACAGTAACATGCATTACTTGGCATAGTTCTTAGCAAATCCTGAATAAAGAAAATGTCATGACAAGATGTTTCCTAAAAACACAAAAGCATCAAAATCTTTAAAGTCCCATAAGCATATAGACTTATTGGTCGTAATAGTTTCTATTTGTCCTATAACAGAGGAATCCGGGGCGTTTTCCTCGCGTGCATACTTTATAGCAAGAAGAAATGTTTCCAAAACCATTATCATCTTATTTTTTCAATGTCATTGAAATAAATACTGTTTATAGAACAGCTGTGTTTTCCCGCAGTCATATTATGCACACGGCATGAAGTGACGTCACACGCTCTATATATTTCAAGTTTACAAAAGCAAAATTCACAATGAAATGAGTGTTTTTAGAAGAAAAAGGGCTTGTTTCGTCGGTAATATGTATCTTGGGATAATATCTGCAATTGTTTGTTTTTTGCATATATTGTGTATAGCAAAAAGCTAATGGGGCTTTAATGATTTTACAGGTTTCTACAAAATAATTTTTAACAGCACAAATATGTCCATCCTCTACCTCAGTAACAATATTACCTTCTCATAGCAATTGAAAATAAAACTATCTTGACTCAATTTAAGTTTTAACTTTAACTGATAAGCAAAAGCGAATTTGATATTGCTTTAGCATACAGCAATTCTTGTCTGAGAACAATTATAATTATGCATTCTAGGAACATTTACCACAATGTAAATCTACTATTCAAATTTTTTTTTTTTACCTTTTCTATTTGTTTAGACGTCATGAGATGATCATTGGAGCTTGCTTTAACAATATCTTTGTATGTAAGATCTGATTTTCTTTTTTTATCAATTGCTCCAGAAAGCCTCATCCACAAATTGGGACGTAGTGAATGAGGAATACCAGCCCTAACCATCTGTCGTAATTTTTCTGTCCTCTGGAAGCGACTATCAACCTATTAATTACAAAAATAACAACAATAATACAACAATTAACTGTTTATCATCACTAATGTAGTAGTTTTGCCTAAGTGTAATGTTAGAATCTCTACTGATCTCAAGGAAAAAATCCTTTCCTGGAGCACCCATTGCTTTCATAAATGATTGTCAGCATGAACAAACAAGACAGGGAAAAATAACAGAATACAATATAAAAACATTCTAATAAATGCACACAGAATTTTACACCAAACAAAGCATTTGAAAACACTTCATGTAAATCCAACTTTGAGCATCACTCTTACACATGATATGTATCAATTAATCAATAGCCTGGTATACAGCATTCCAGTGCTCATTTGTTTAATTTAACATAAATGCAAAAGTTCGAAAAGCAGCCAATACCCATTAGTTAAAAAATACACAAAATTCCTTTGTAAAGCGAAAAGCATTATAAAAGGAAAGACACCCAAATTAATATAATAAACTGATAAAATGCGCTGAACACTGCATGCTAGACAACAATATAGGACATACCAAAAAAAAGTTACATGCAAATATCGATTAAGCTGGAAATCAAGACAATTATGCAACAAGATATATCTGCCATCAGACACATTCCCCATTAACATATGAGAATAACTTTGTTACGGAACTTGAAATACGATAAAGCATGGTTATAGTAAAGTTAGACAGAGTGAAGAATCAGATACAGTGAAGCATTTAATTCTCCCTTAGAAATTTATGCCGTTCTTTATTTCATTGTTACTGAAATAATGAAGTTTGGGGTCCCCAGAATTCATCACATGTACCGGTATATATCTGTGTTCATTACATATTGCTTTTTTAATAATTTATCTTTAAATATCCCAATGGCAATTAAGAATTTAAACATGTTTAACAGCCAATTTGCATACATGTAAAAACACATAATGATAATTATATACATGAATTATTTTTTTGTGAAGGCATATCAAAATGACAAACAACACTGAAAATGAAAGCAAAACATGAAGGATTGTGTCACCTTATCCCAGGTTAAATCTTCCACTTCCTCATTGTGAGTAAATTCAAGGTATGCAACCCACTTTAATCTGTGTTGAGGATCTTCAACAAATGGTGTGCTCAACAATTTGCTAGAATTTTCCTCTGGACCATCTATAAAACAAAAACTAGCATAATCATATATATTCTTTGAAACATTCCATAATATTACTATTCAGTATACATAACTACTTGCATCAAATTGGAAACAGATTACTACAAATTATTAATAATTCAAACTAGATGACAATGTGACAAAACTGACTAGGAAACTAATAATTTTTTTAAATGTTTCAAGTAATAATGAACAATTACACAAGACACAATTTTAGAAAGTTTACCTTCTTCCTCAACTCTGAAGCCAAATTCATCATATCTATAATCAAGCTGACCATTGGAATCCTCAGGCTGAAAGGTAAAAAATTGTCATCAGATATTAGACAAGACATACAAAATGTAAATAGAAATAGGCAGTGAGGTCAGGGAACTTTTTAATATTAATCTTTGAGCTTATTTGAAATATTTCTAATGATGTAATTCAAGAAAAAATAGAGTTTATGAATGTTGCTGATGATAGCAGTTAAAATCCAACTTGAAATATGACTCTCAACTGAAAATTCAAATGTAATTTTAATTTATCAATTTAATAAATTAATTACAGGATTTCCAAGTTTGATCATAATATCCTGAGGCCACATTGATGGAGTTAGAGCAGAGAATGGACCTCCTGGAGTTGGGCTAAATTCAGAGGAGCCCTTGTATGGAAAAGTGGCAGCAACACTGACAGACTCAACATTTCCATCTCCAACATCATCTTCATCTTCTGATAATGTTTCAACTGTGAAATATATATATAAGTTATATCAAGGTTAACCATTAATGAATACAACTTATAGCATTATGTGAAAAAGTCCCAGTACAACAAGATTCCAACATTATTGAATTTGTACAAATATTTAACACCGTACAATAAACAACTTAACAAGGAAGATATTACTTAATGGCTTAAACTGTCGTCCACTTAGTATGGGCTCTTATATTCCGGTAAACTCTGATTGCAAGGTATAATCCAAAAATGATGCATTAACTCAGTAACATATAATGTTTATTTATACGCTAAGATACTTTTCGAGACAAACTAAGTCTAGGTTATACAAATATGGTCCTAACTCATTACTATCCGAAATATCTGTTATCCGAATACCATTCAGCTATTAACGTTTTATTACCACTTCAATAAACAGCTCTTATAATTCTATCACAACTTAAGTAAACATATCTAACTAAATAGTTAGATGATATTTATTACGTGTAAGAATCAACCATGATCCGATATTGAAGGAAATTGATGTAGACGACTAAATGTCAATATTTCATAGGCGTACAAATGTCATAAAGATGCGTATTCATATTCCATAAAGAGGCCAGTAAATACCTTTCGTAGCCTTCCCACTGTACCCATCCGTCGACCTTCCACCAAACACAGTTTTTGCTAGTTCCATGGTCGCATATGATGTAAAATTATTTTTCTGAATTCATTTTCGATTTTCCTGTTTGCGTGGGATGCTGCTGCCGTCAGTCCGCGCACGAATATCCATTAAATAAAAACAAATAACATTTCTGTTTAATACAAATGTGTTTTATAAAACAAAGTCTGAATTTAAGTATTTTTATTTAATACAGTGAATATAATTAATGACATGAAGTGTAAAAGACAGTTAACATCCCCTCAAACGGGTGCACTATTTGCTAGGCATATTTACAGCAGCAGTAGGTATGAACTGGTTCCCGTTCCTATGCTGCAGAGCACCAAAAGCTTTGCACAGACAGGGTCAACGGGAACCAGTTTACAGTAAATAGTCATCAGACGGGTTATCGAAATTATAACAAACAGAAACTATAACGAAACGTTATAGGTAGACGAATTACAGGAAGCATATTGGTTTAAGTTTTTTGTATGAAGTTGATTTTTTCATAAAGGATATTGACAATCTACTTTATTCATTCCTCCGTTATGGAGAGTATAACATTGACAATCATGAGTATTTGACCAATGAATACATTCATGTATATAGTTCACATGTACATGGTATTACCATACCATATATCAATGGAATAAGGTATACACCCTAAATACTACCAAATCCACCATAGTCTGATATGATACAACCACATTAAACTTACATCTAATGTTGTTTCCGATATCATGCCACGTTAATATCATAGAACGATGCCTACATTGACAGAGCAGACGAACAGATTCAGTCAAACATCGAATAGCCAGTCCAATGATTGACCAATCAAAAATGACCGAAATCACCATTAGCCAATCAAATGGCCAGGATTAGCCAAAATAGTAATAGACACACTACAGTAAGTACTCTCAAACAGCTATAATAAACAAATACTCGTAAGTATAATTCGTCTAGAAAAAAACGATATGGTATTGGGGAGATACAATTTATAAAATTGGATGTTGAAAGTATATATATGACATTTTGCTTAATAATTCTTTGTACATTAAACCAAGGACTTATATACATACAAGTCCTTGATTAAACTCACACAGTTAATTGAAGATCAGTCAACTTTCGTTGCTATTGAAAAATAATGTAATAGGAGGAAAATAATGTACCCGAAGCGGGGCTCGAACCCGGCCGGCTCTCCTGCTCGCAAGTCAGATGCAACTGAGCTAATCGGGCTGGTGAATACCCCAGCCAATTTATAAGTGCAAATACTATATACCGTACTGCTACAGTAAAATGAATGTTTATATATGAGCGTATCTATATAGCTTGGTCAAAATAGTAAAATATATATGTAGTAATTATAAACTACACCAATCAGTGTCTTTCAAATGAATATTATGTGACCCTGACTGCATGTACAAAGATATATGTATTGGGATGAGGAAAACAAAGTATCCGGTGCCCAGCTCGCACCTGCGACCTCCTGTTTGAAAGTCAGGTGATCTACCAACTGATCTACAGGGCTGGTTAATTTCAGTATCACAGCCAATTCGAGTATACAATCACTATATGTATATCTTAATTGTACTACCACATGAACTTTATACGTGTGTAAGTTGTTGGTATGTACGTACCAAATATGACAGGTTTTCACTTATAAAAAAGACCTTAGCTGCAGTAAGTATTGGGATTTGTCATGTTATTATTTTCTTTAAATTTATGAGCACGATATTGTGAAGTGCCTATATATATGATGCTATATATGACACTAAAATGTTTCACTAAATACATATCGTATATTTAAAGAGTAATCCCATTTTCCTAACACCCTAGAAGAAATCAAACCAAATTATAAACCGCCATATGGTAGTTCGTAAACTGAAATTTCTCAGAAATTATGCGGTAGAAATTTATGAAAATTTGCATAAATTAATTTCATTCCATTGCCCGTCATTTTGCACTATTTTATTGCATATTCTCTTGCACATTTACCCTTGCGAAACGTACACTTCAATATCGATTGTATTACTCGTGAATCCCGTGCATTCAATGAAAATTAGGTCAGCATATTTCAATCGCTTTGGTTTTCTATACGCTATCATAAAACATGACTCGCATGTCTGTAGAAGAAACGAAGAGGCAGAGCAGTGGGAATGTTGGAGTCCGGCGTTCCTTTGAGACAGGTTCGTTCCTCTAAGTTTCGATTATGAATTTCGATCATCATTTGTTAGAAAAAAATGTCTAATTAACGATTACAAGCATAATAATAAACATTCAATATGTCATTACAGAAAGAAAAATTTGTTGCTTCATACTTTTAACAATTAATTTATATCCAATAATATCAGGTGGCGGTTTATAAGATGGTTTAAGTGTTTATACATCTGTATAGTTACCTTCAATACATATACTATGTGCGGCCTCACTATGTAACAGTGATCGGTGTTAATGTATATATATATGACTGTGTAGCGTCCAATGGGATTGTATATCTTGTTATGGAGGATTGCAGCGTCCAGGGGTTGTATATCTAGTGTCCACACTTATTTAGTGTCCAGAGATTTTTACACTGTAGGGGAATGTATAGCGTCCAAGGATTATATATACCATGTTAAATTAAATTAGCGTCCTGAGAGTATTACACTGTATATATAAGTGTAGCGTCCAGGGATTATAGACATTGTTAATTAAATTAGCGTCCAGAGATTTTTACAATGTATATATGAATCAAAGACCTATGTAATTTGGGGTCGTGTAATTTGTATGATTTAATGTACCGTCCAGGGATATATATATATATATACCTTGTTAAATTAGCGTCCAGAGATTTTTACAATGTATATATGAATCAAAGACCTGTGTAATTTGTATGAATTAACGTACCGTCCAGGGATATATACCTTGCTAAATTAGCGTCCAGATATTTTTACAATGTCTGTATGAATGTAGCGTCCAGGAATTATATACCTTGTTAAATAAGCCTCCTGCGATTTTACACTGTAGAGGAATGTATATAGCATCCAGGGACTATACGGTATATGTACCTTGTTAGATTATCGTCCAGAGATTTTTACACTATACTGTATGTGTCGGTCTTCTTAATTGGTGGTGTTTGATATGGTATTTGACTGTGGTGTAGCTTCATATTTAAAATGTAAACAGTACTGTATAATATACGCACTTAACTTGAATACAGAGATCTTAAAATACGTACGGCCACCCAGGACTCGTCGTAAATCGCTATGTCTGTATCTTGACGGATAAACCGCTCTTTTTGTCTGATCCGTTGAGTTCTTTGCATGAACAAATCAGAGAATCAGTCTAGTGAATTACATAGAAACGAAATAAATACGCATTATTTATCAAGTTTGGTGGAAACCTAGAGTTGCTAGATTAAAATGAATTAGGGAAATTTATCCATAAAAATGATATAGATGTATCGAAATAGAAAAAATATACATTAAGAAATTGGATTTAGGTGTTGTTCAATACAAACTCGTGGTAACTACTTTTCTGTAACAGGTGCTCGCGCGTAAGCAGTTGTGTACATTGTGTGTGTTACGCGGTCTAAACGACCAACATGGATATTTGAGTGGATATTGTTTACATTAAGTCTTCTATTCGTACATAGTTTTTGATGTTTATGTATTTAGGTATTGTTCAGTGATGTCGTCTGAAACGGTTGCCAAGTCTGTCGGCAAGAAATTGTAAGTATCATGTCTGATTACATATATTGTCCTTATACAATGTTTAAACACCTCTTCAAACTGACAACCATATATATATGGATAGCTTGTTTACTCTCCAATTAGAATACATGTATGCATATAAAACTGATTCATTAATTGATTGCTACTAATTTATAAGAATATAGCACCTATGATGTAACAGATATATAATCATGTATTGCATGCTGTTAAGAAGTTAGTAAACAAACATAACAAGTGATCAGTTGGTAGAGCATCTGATTTGTTAGCAGGAGGTCACGGATTCAAGCCCCGCATCGGGTGTATTATTTACCTCCTCCTATTACATTTGGTGCCATGAGTTCGTGCATGACTATTCCAGGGCTCTCACTAGGATTTTGAAAGTAGGAGTCCAGGACTTAAGAATAATTCTTAGGATGAAGTAGTCTAAAGTTAAGAGCCTGCCTGTACATGTGATTGTCGCGATTAATTTACTTCGAATAAAAAGGAAGGAGGAATGTAGAGGTGTGGTATATTGTATAAAAATTTATGAATTGGCTGGGATATTCACTAGCCCGATTAGCTCATTTGGTAGAACATCTGACTTAATTTGATATTCGGTTGGCCGATTTTGTGAACAAACTAGGACAGCCCATCCGCGCAAACTGTACGGGATGGGGACAAGTAAAAAAAGTGTCTGTAACAGTCTCGTCGTTTTATTCAATACTGTATGGAGTGAATGTTTAGTTGGCACTAGCTGAGAAGATTATGTGTACATGTATGCAATAAAATGTGATCTTTTGTTTGTTAATAGTATTTTATAAAGTCTATCTTTTCAAACCAACATACAAATACCGATGCGCGCGATATAGGGTTATTTTTGAATGCACATTCTTCTTTGTCTTTTTGTTAATAATTGGTTTTACAAGTGACAAACGCATTTTTGGTGTACGAAAAGCAAGACGCAGCAGTTCCTGGGCATGTCCCTTTAATCCCGACAATCACACGAACAAGCTCTTAACTTTAGACTACTTCACCCTAAGGATAGTCATGCACAAACTCGTGGCACCAAATGTAATAGGAGGAGGAAAATAATGCACCCAATACGGGGCTCGAATCCGCGACCTCCTGCTTACAAGTCAGATGCTCCACCAACTGATCTAATTTAACTTCAGAACAATGTTTCTTTTTGCCTTTGGCCATACACACATGTACATTATTATGTGTACATACATAAACTGATAAAGAGAAAATGGCATCATACAATGCACTCAATAAGACTATTCCCCCTTTAAATTAATCCCATTCTCTAAATAACACCTTAAAGGCTTAAACCTCTTAGCAAAGAGAGTAGACCCTGATGAGACAATATTTTGAATACAATATCATAATAGGTTTTTTACAAGCAATACACCTCATGTCGATAAACAAGATCATGATCCACAAACCTAATGACGATTTTTTACACTTGATTTTTCAGTTTGATTAATAATTACCTGAGTATTATTTAGGATACTTGCCCCAGCACAACTAAAAGTTGAATATGGGAAGTCCATATTATCTGCTTCTCAATTTTAGTTCCCTTAGCTTGTTTACATACTTCATCAGAAATAGTAAGATGATATCATGCAGTGTTTTTTCTCTCTGCATTGGGAAGAGGCCTTAACCTGTTGATTTTGGGAAGAATTACTGCTAAAATTGTTGATTTGGGAAACAAAATAGCTGGTGTAAGTTTGAATTTTGGGAAAACTGCATGATTTTAAAGAAATTTTCAATTGGGAAGAGGCCTTTAAAAGGCCTCTGTTATAGAAGGTGAAAAACCACTGTAATATGTATTGTTAAATAAAGAAAAGTGTTGAAAAAAATATAATATAATCTCCTGGCTTTTTATATTTTTGTTTGTTAAATAATTGTAAATACCTATTGTATATTTTTTGTAAATCTATTTGAGATTTATTTGAATTTATTTTGTTCACTTTGTCTACCCTTTGCTTTGCATGGTTTAAGCAAGTTTATGAACATTAAACATAGGTCTCTGTAAGCTTTGTTAAGAGTTATAATTTGTTAAGAATTTTTCTTTTCAATCTTCTTTAAAGCCATTATGGCATAGTAGTGACAATTTATATATATACCGTAATTGTATGCTGTGTTGAAGATTATCAGATATATCTAAAATTGTCGAATAGGGAGTTACAATGTGGAAAAGAACAGTGATGAGTGTATTTAAATCTTGACTGATGAAAATATGAATTATTCTGTCAGTATGATTAGTTACTAGCCTTTCTGCTTTGAATCTTTTCAGGCGTTACTACTTTGAAGTTAAAAGACTTGAAGATGGCTTTGATTTATCTGGAACACATTCACCTCAACTGTGTCATCCACCTTTAAAATCTGTAAGTATTTGTTATTAGCAGTTTGGTTTGAATATCTTTAGAATGTGTGCCTGGTCACAAAATACTTGTTACCTGCTTTTTGTGGGGATTGGCTTCCAATCCCTACAGAGTCAACATCCACGTACATTCGGAAGGACAGACAGACGGACGGATGTACAGACACACCACAACTACACGGGAAAAAAACACGAAGAAAACCGAACAAAACCAAATGCACAATTTCTTTACCATGAATCCACAATCATTGTAAAGTCATCTCGGTACTATTTTATTTTGTTATGAATTGGTATGTTGAAGTATGGTTTGTATGCTGAGTGTAATAATCTTATATTTCATTAATTGACATTGATATTAATTGTGACAAATTGCTATAAACTTACCCTTATGACCATTAAAACTTATAATCCCTCTTGCATATATGTGCAATTTTGATGTAAATAAATCTTTAGTCTTTTTTATCTCAATAAAGACTGACTTAAAGTGTACATGCAGCATCTGTGTGAACTTATAACATATATATCATACAAAATTATCAGAATTCACCAGTTTACTATTATAAATGCGTAATTGGAGTCTATAATAATTTTTATCAGTTATGAATTATTGATCATTTCTGTATACCTGCACCTCATATTTCCGTGGTACTTAATATTATTATTAAAAACAAAGTAAAAAATCTAACTTTGCGCTGATCTTATATTTCTCTCCTTTTATTTGGAAAGGCATATTTCCATATGATTCTATTAATTGAATGTTCCTAAATTAATTCTGAATCAACAGAACTGCTGTAGCCAATTTTCTAAGGAACTTCTCATATGTCCTATCTGTCAGATGATCACGGCTCTGCAAAACATTTCAGCTTATCTGGCATGACAAATTTATACAGTCCTATTTTGGGTATTGGCCATTTATTACTAACATATTGAATAGGATAAACCTCTGAATAAAGAACAACTGTTCGTAAAAAACTATATTTTTTTCTCTCCTTTGTGACATATCTTTTAAAAGTTTTACTATCAATTATGCAGGCAACCATATGGGATAATGTTTATAGAAAATCACCATACAATGCAAAAATACTACAAGATCCTGATAAATTTAATCAGAAACAGGTATGCACCATACACTGGTTATGAGTGATTGTGTGGTGGCATGGTAGGTCCAAAACAATTGGCGGGGTAATTGACACTTAGTCTAGATTAGTTATTTCTTTTTCATTTATTGCATGTTTAATCAATACTGTACTCTTGCCTTGGTTGCACCTACAATGTTGATAAGTAAGATATTGATACATTGAGCTACATTGTATTTGACTTTGGTACATGTATATACACAGTTGATAATTTTGCTTAGCTTCTTTGTTATTTTTTACATGTTCATGACATAGCTGTAAAGGCTAAAGCATACAGTTCATTTTGTATGAGATCAATATTGCCTTGTAAGTTATATAGGCCTGCTTTTCAATGTTTTCATGGTGCTTAAGTGTCGATACAGATTTGATGCAATACTGTACAGTGTTATGTCAGTCTTTTTCAAGCAGATAGCTTTAATCACATTACATAGTGTCACCTGCCAAGAGGATGAATATCCAGGAATATTCACCATGTCTGTTTACTTCAGCATTAAAAAAGTTGTTTTCAATTGTACTCTTTGAACTTTTGCTACATGAAATAATTGAATTGAAATTTTCATTTTTTGGGACATGCATTATTACAGCTAGCAAATACACTTAAGATGAGGTTTTGTTTACTTTGTAAATAAAGCACAAGATAAACTGAATTCAGGGGCATAGCTTGCCCTATAATAATGTGTAGGCATCTTTCTAAGGGGGTACAGGGCATCTCTGCAGCATTTTCCGGTGTGCTATAGCCTAAAATGCTTTAATATGAAGTTCTTGCAGTTCTGCATGTATGTTGTTTAAGCTCTGGGTACTCTGATGGTCCATTCTTCCAGCCCCTAACCATTCATTTTTATTGCGTTTTTCGCATTGTTATTTTTGTATAAGCAGAGGTGTAGGCACATGCCTACATGCAGTGCCTCTAGGAAGCTACGCCTGTGGCATTGAGTGGTTTAGGTCAGGACTGAGCTATCTGACTGTTTGGGCTGAAATAAAAATAAGTTTGTTTGGAGTGCAGTGCGCACTGCTCCCCTACTCACGAAAATCCTAGCAAATAAATAAAACAAAATTGGGGGGGGGGTAGCATTTTCTTTTACTATTGTTATACAGTAAAAAGAAATCCCTACCTACCTACCCAGTGCTAAAACTCTGGGTTGGAGCGCTCCAAACAAACTTATTTTTATTTTCAGCCTTGCCATTATTAAGGCAATTTTTTAATTTAAGTTTTTTAATACTGCTTGTTAAATTATTAGCACTATTTTATGTCTGTAATTTTAGACTTCCAGTTGTTAGAACTTAATTTATACTTGAAGACTGCCATTTACATACATGTACTTATTATGTACTTGGGTAATATTGAATTAATTACCATCCATGATAAACATTTGGCTACTCCCTAAGAGGCACAGAAAAATGTTGATTTGAGTATAAATTATTTTGTCAGTAACACTGCTTATATAGATCATCCATTTGTTTGTTTTGAAATGCATATTCTTCTCACAGTAAAAATTTGAACTGATTTTTCTTGCTTTTTCAGCGCCCCACACTTCAGTATGATGGGTTACATGACAGAGCATTGAAGCATTATTTTAGTCAAGCAGATGTCAAAACAAGAATTACACAAATGCATCCTGTAAGTTAAAATGACTATTTTAACATTTCTTTTCTCCTAGAAAATGACTGGTTATTCAAATAAAGTAAAATGTACATAGAATTGGTTCTTTTTTTATTATAACTTCTCTTGTTAATTAAGTCAAGATAAATGACCCATTTAAGTAGCCATTTTATAACCATAAGTAGACATGCTTTCCCTATATATTTAAGTATTTTGGACTTGACCATCCAGTCACATACAATGATCATATTGCTTGTCCCAAAATACTTAAAAATGATCCATTATATCAAGATGATATGACAAGAACTGGACCTATTCTTAAAATGATTAAAGTATTATTGTAACAGATACTGAAGCTCACTTTTACATACCGTATGTTTTTACTTTATACAAGAAATTCAAATTAAGATTTAGACCTTCAAAATACATTCTTGAATAACTTTCCCTTCTGTAATTAATTTGTGTCCCAGCCTCTTGGAGAAAAAATGAAATTATATATATACAATCATGCATTAAATTGCCTCTAAAAAAACGTGCAAACAAAAATAAGACTATTTAAAATAAGATCTTAAAAAATGTTATAATGAATTCCCTGCTTAGGTATATTTTTGGTATACCAGTACTCTAGCTGTGTTTATTCTTTAACTTCATCAGGTGTTTTAATGTTACTGCCTCTAATTGTTATAATATATTCATTCTTTCTCAATTGAATTATGTGCTGATAACATTTATGACTCTAGTTGTCCTTTAGATTTTAGGAACTTAGATAGTATAAGACCTTAGATAGTATATTTAAGATAAACAACTTCAAGTTAACTTAAGATGAAAATTGGTTTTAAATAGTTAACTGAAGTATGGAATGACATTATGCGATTAGGTAAATTTAATTGTGGTCATGCAATTTGTATTTAAAGATTTTTTCTAAGATTAGAAGTTTGAATCATGCAATGTATTAGGTGTATAAATGCACTGTGCATTCTAATTAATTATCATCTTGCGATGTTATCTCTGCAGTGCTTCTGAAATATTTAAACTTGACAAATATTGCCAAACTTCTTGATCTCCTTGGAAACTATAAGCAATATATCAACAGTCTTTGGCTTAATTAAGCCACTTCTCCACATCATGTAAAAAGGTGTGTCAGACATGCAAAATTGTCTATTTTTCACGTTATAATCACAGGTAACTGTATCATGAATAGATTATAAAAATATGAAAAAAAAAATATATATATATTTTTAATTTTTTTTTTCATATTTTTATAATCTATTCATGATACAGTTACCTGTGGTTATAATGAAATGATAAGATTTTAATTTTTATCTCTATAGATAGAAACTTATAAGTCACAGTCTGATATCAGAATCTGTTCTATTGTCCATACATTTCCCAGACTAATGTAGACACAGGTGATTTGTATTTGTTTTAACTGTATGTTCAACCTTAATTTATCACCTTTGTTGCTAAGTTCTTGTTTATATTTTTGTTTGGATAAATGTACTTGATTCTCATGTGGAAAATAAATTGGACTTTGTTACAGAAATAATAGCTTAGCAACAGTTCAATTTGTCACTTATATTAAATATGTATTAGCCAAATCAATACTGACTTTCATCCATGGTTTAACAGTCTGATTAATTGAATAATAATGTACAATAAGTTTACACGCAACATTAGCTTTTTTCACCCTGTACAATAATTTAGGCTTATTTTATCCTGGTCTTAAAATATCTTTTTTTCTCAGTCATTTCTAAGGGAGTTATGAATCAATAATGAATTTTGAGGAAACTTTTACAATAAAGTTGTGTTCTTTAATGACTGTGATATGATATGGATAAATTTTAAATAAACAAGATCCGACAGGATGTTCCTAAATCTTGTCTTCATGCTCATACTATCAAACATTGAATTAGTGAGCATGTCTAAGAATGATCGTGTTAATTATTTTGTATCCTGTTTCGAAATGTTAACATGAGAAAAAATTGTTAGGGAATAAGAGCAATGAATTTGTAATGAAACAAACGCTGTATTTCAGGGCCTGCTATGTGTAAATGTAATACAGCTGCCATAATATTAAAGCTTGAAATGACCATTTTGTAAAGTAAATATGTATTACTGATATATTATTGGTCATTTTGTTGTTGTAAGACAAAATACCTTTTCTTCAAAATGAAGCAGAATGCCCCATCTGAGGGCCAGGGGTCCCAGTCCCCTAAAATGTAATTATGACCCTGTATTTGTTCTGCACATCTGTTTGTTATATTTTTCTGTTGTATAAAAATAACATTACTGTAGATTTTTTCATTATGAACAAAACAACCAATACCGTATTTAAATACAATATTCAATTGAACATGAAGGTTACCTGTACTTGAGATCTTAGTTTTAGATGTTTACATTTCTGATTACTGTCATGATAGAAGGTTCAAATTGTGTACACATCTGTATTTGGTTATAGTTGTATATATTTACTGATATTGAGCGGATATATCCAATGTTTAACATTTCTGCTTACACATAAATGTGTTTGCTTGTAAACAAAATCATTGTCACTTAGTTACCATGTTTTTATATATTGATGTTGAAGGTACAAAAGCTTACTTTGATTGGGTGTGAAAATAACCAGATGAGATCAAAACTTACAAGAACTAGACTCAATTAAGCTAATTACATATTAACATCAAGGCATATACAATGTGCTTGAAATATATAGTTGTGAGTAAAAATCTAACAATCGAGATTGTTTTAAAGAACACAAATAAGAACCTTGCTATTTAATTTAAGAATTGCAGGATTCAAGTTTTTGAATCAGTAGAGCTTCAGACACTTATTAGTTATACTGTATACATAATTAATGCGGAATATTGTAATTTTTGCATTTCCCTAAAATGTTTAAGTAAACTAAGCTGTGTATAGATTCTATTAGTGAACATCTGTTATACAATATTCATGATGATGTAACTAAATTGTCTTGTCAGTAAATAATGGGATGATTCTGATATCATATCTAACTTAACTAAGATGATTCAAGTTACCCCAGATTCCCTATCCTGCCACTAAATAATGTTCTATAAACTCTAGGCTGTCATTTTATTGGCTATTATGTGAACCAGTGAATAGCCTAATATGCTATGTTTGAATAATGAATGTCCATATATGACCACTCAATGCTATATCCTCTGTGAATATTACATCATGCTGTAATATACATGTATTATTGATGGTCACCATTGTGTTGTATTGTACTGGTATAAACAGTACAGCTATAAACTTTATAACATACTTTTCTTGTTGATGATAAATGAATTTATTGACAACTTTCTTCTAGTTTATAATTGTAATCTTTAATGATTGAGGAGTCATTCAATCAAAATGTGTAATTTGATAATAGATAACATGATTTTTGATATAGTATTATAATTAAGCCAGGAAAAGATGGCATGCTACCGACCCTAAATTATAATTTTTAGCACTGACCCGAAAGTTCAAAGTGCAATACTATTTGGTGTTTTTCATATTACCTTGTATTTTCACAAAAGGGGACTGTTTATGAAAAAATTAAATGGGCTTCCAGATCTTTGTACTGACCCAAAAGTTCCAAGTGCAATACTATTTGGTGTTTTTCATATTACCCTGTATTTTCACAAAAGGGGACTGTTTATGAAAAAAATAAATAGGCTTCCAGATCTTTGTACTTTGGACAAGTACGGTAACCCTTGCCTTACCGTTACAATGTTTTCAAACTATGCCATGTTCTATAATTATGAATGTCTTTATAGTCTGGATTTTTTGTACATTTTAGTTGGATGGCAATATTCGTGAAGAAGATTTGAAGCGATTGTTAAAGCGTTACATGTACAAGAATAGATTCATTGTAAGTTCCTATTGCAACTTGTACATTTTGTGTTCTGTATTTGATATAAGTATTAGTGTTTCCATCTTTTCACCTGTACATGTCATGAGTAACTTGTCTCATACAAAACTCTTCCTCCATGCTGATCGAACGTTTTTGAACTTTAGTTTGTAACCATATTGGAATGCTCTGATATCATTGGTTGATTTTCTGTGCAAGACAAAACAACCAATCTGATGCTAGAGTTTAAAAACTCAAGCCCCTTCATAATAAATTCTTCAAATCATAATTATTTCTTGAACTTTTCTTGCATACTTCATGAACAACTATTTGACAGCAGGGTGGTCTCCTAGTTTATTTTTATGATTGCCAGTCCAGATAGATCTTTTATGTCTTGATTTCTGTTGATTGTTTCTCACTCTCTCGGTTTTTTTAAAGCGTCACATTTCCAGTATTTCATGTCTTCTGTTTTAACATCTTATTTCTCTGTGGTTGTTTTGTGTTGAAATGTTTTAACAACCTTTTAAGTTAGGTCAAGCTCAAGGTCACTTATTTGAACTGAATATCTTATAATATACCTTTGATTTTCAAGGTCATTATAAAGGTGACTGAATTCAAATTGTCTTAGTTTGTATTTCTGTTGATTAAATCAATAATATCATTTCATTTACCCATTGTTGAAATATTCTTATTACCGGTAAATTTTAAGTCTTTATATTGACACATTCATCATTCTGATTCTTGTACATGTACAGTTATTAATTTTTAACCTATTTATAATATATAAAAAGTAGAAACACATGTTATAAGTGCTTTGCTAATTACTGCACTAACTGATTGTCACTAATTATTGCTTTCTTAACATATAATCTACCAAACTACCAGATTTACTTAAGTTTATGAAACCTGTCTTCATAGGGAAAACTATTAGATTCTTCTATCTGAAATTTTGTATTTACACTTGAAGTTAACATTATTTGTTTTTTTTTTACTTACACAGGTAAATAACCTGTGTTACATTTTGTATATTGGCTTATAATCTTAATAAATCGATTGGGTAAAGAAATTTAACAATACAGTATAACTATGCATTGATTGATTGTCTAGTTTCCAAATGATCAATTAATTTCTTATTCAAACTGAAAATATTTCCAATAATTAGTTGATATGCTGGAATAATGTGTGCATAAATTAATTATAGTTCCCACATCTACAATATTTACCTCCCTTGGCAGCCATCTTGAAAGTCTAATTTGACTTGCTATGATAGAGGATATTTATATTTTTGTTCTGATAACTCTAAAAATAGAATTTTCATATATGACAACTACATTTTCTTAAACCTGGTATGCTTATTGTTTTTCCAACTTCATGATTAAGTTATATTTTGTAAACTGAGTTGTTTATAACCACTTCTTTGTTTTTTTCTATTAAACACATAAGAAATTTGACTTTCAAGATGGCCGACAATTCAAAACAAGGGAGGTAAATATTGTAGTTGTGGGAACTATGTGTACATAAGTATTTATGCTTAGCTCATCTTTCCTGTCAGCCATACTGGTAAGCCATAATTATGAAGACTTTTTAAAAAAATATTCCAATGACTTGGCAACCAACAAAATCAACAGGCTAAGGCCGCTTCCCAATGAAGAGAGAAAAAACACTGTCAATGCATACTAGTAATACATGTAGTAAAAATGAATTAGTCTTTTAAATGATCAGGTTTGACTGGCCTCTGTGGTCAAGTGGTTAAGGTCGCTGACTTCAAATCACTGTAATCTCTCACCGATAGAGGGTCGTGGGTTCAGGCCCCGCTGCAGACCATGTCTCTTTATGTGAGAAAGTAGACAGTTGCTTAAGGGGGATGGGAGTCTAGTACTGGTTCTTCCCAGGAATGATACTTAGGTGTCAGAACTCTCCGCCTCATATGACTCTGACTGTTGAAAAGGGGAGTAAAACTTGATATAAACAAACAAAAAACAAATGGTCAAGTTTCTTATTTACCATAAGTTCAATGCATTAATCAAATGTTGCACATAATCATCTTGTTTTATATGTTTTTAGGCAATACTTATTATACAATCAATACTCAAGTGGAAAACATACATTTCTCTACTTAAGTCCTTATTCCATAGAAATCTATACATGCTATTTTAGTCTCCTATCTATGATTCTGGTAGTTTCTTATAGAGTGTTTCCCTAACAGTTCAAAGTCATGCCTTAACTTATTGATAGGATTTTCTTTGCTTTAAAGGGTCCTCAGTTACACAAACATTATTCAAGCTGATTAAACTGGTTGAAAGTTAAAGCTTGAACCTATTTGAGAAAATAGTAAATATTTCTGACAAAGGAAATTAAAATAATTGTTTGGTACTCACCAATATTATGGCCTTGTATGTTATAACTTTTTTTTTTTCAAAAATAAATTTTAGACCAAAATTTTTGTGTTGAATTTAACAAAATTGAATCAATTTATTCCAAAGCAAAATTTTGAAAAAAAAATGTTTTAAATATTAAGGTAGGATTATGAATTTTGACAGGATAAATGTTTGTGAAATAGGACTTTGATCTTTTTTTTCATGTCACATATTCTTCTCTAATTATGTTTTGGCTCATTTAACAATAATTGTTGCATGTTTCACTATGTAATTAGTCATCAGACGACACAGATAAGGTCAATCTGTCCTCTGGAATCAACCCACCACAGAAATTGGTCGGCTATGACCAAGAACTGACGAAGTCGGGTAACCATGGCAACAGGAGACAGGCTTGGCAGTCATCACAACATAAGGTTTCATTCATACAATATATTGCATGTTGTGTTTGTGACAATGTCTTGTCATAAATTTATATGTATATACTTGTATAACAGAGACACAATAAATATTTCAATACATTATCGTTCCAATAATTATACTAGTTGCCTGACGAAGTAAATTACGAAATGCGTAGCAACTTTATTTGAGTTATGTTTTCTTTTTTACCATAATAATACATAAAGGGTGAATCTTTATCACTGCATTGATCATGTCATTATATTCCTTCTTAATAAAAAGGTAACAACTTTGAAACACTGACTGAACAAATTGTTTGTAACAAATTCACGTTTGAAACTTTCAGTTTATTTTACTGTCTTACATTACAAAGCAGAATTTTCTGTGACAAATGTTTAGAGATATTAAGACATTAATACTATACTTATAAACTTAATAATGATTACAATTCAACCAATTATGATCAAGCTAAGATATAATAAGAATTATTAGTACTATTTAAATAAATCTGTTATTTGGCACTCTGTAGATGGTATTCATGATGAAAATCAATTTAGTTTATAAATACCTGAATTTCAATAAATGTATTTTTTGTTACAGTGCTTATGACATTGGTTTGCATGTTTGAAGCTATTACATAAATAATTACAATTCAAAAATGATTTTGCATGCAAAATATGCAACCATTTTAGAACAATCGGTATTTTAACATTGTGCTGTTTAAATATATATACAGGTAATGAGCTTTTTATAGAATGAACATGCTGTATAAAAGTCTTCATATTATCATATGCTTATTACATGTATCGAGGGTTCAGCGCAACAGTGTCGTAACTCATGTTGAAAAAAGAACAAGTTACGACAGTGTTGCGCTGAGCCCTCGGTATCTCCTTCATTGCTATAAATATTTTTTCAGAAATCCTTGTTTAGTGATTATTATGTTTAGTACATAAACCCCTACCAGTAGTTTTACACCCGATCCCTTTACTTCCCAAATGTTATCCTGTCATATCAGTCTATGTCATTGTACAGTCACACCTGTGTTAACAGCCGGCATGTATCGATTCTTTACACCGGGAACGATAAAAAAAACAGGAAAAAGATATTTTGAGGGTTCAACGCAATAGTGTCGTAACTCATATGGAAATAAGAACAAGTTACAACAGTGTTGCGCTGAGCCCTCGATTTGTAAAGAGTAGGGATATATAGATGCCCAGTTCGCCTGTATCTTATCTCTGCTCTCACCGTGACGTCTCTGAAATTACCATAGTTGTTGAATTTGCTGTTAAACAACAGATACATGAATATATGTGTTAACTTAACAGCCAAATGTGAATTAAAACACTTTAAGCCTACTCTTGTTAGTATTATAGACCATTCACTGCTGATTAAGGCCAACAGAGACCATGTATCTGAAGTGTCTCCCTTTGATAGCTGTTGTTCTCAGGTTTGACTGTATCGAATTAGGAAATTAATTTGTTTCTTGATATCTTCAGTTCTTACAAAATAGCAATGGATGTTTTATGTAATAAAAATTATAAAATCAACTAAAACATCAAATTTGTTAAATTTGTAATTAATATCATTGATCTGCAGATTATTCACACATAATGTAATTAATGTATCATTTTGTAAAGACTCAATCACTATTGAATATTTATGTTTGTCAATCAGTGTACAGACTTGGTAACAGTTAAGCATCATTCACTTCTATATTTTATTAGATACAGCTGTGTCATCAAAGCACTGTATGGGAACTTAAAAAATGAAATATAAGTATTATGATTAATGTTAGGAATTCATCACTTAGTAATGACATAATAATAAGCTTTTATGACTCAGATTTGTTATTACAATTTTTGGTTTATCAAAACATGATTTAAATATCTAGTAGTAGACTACCATTTCCATTTCACTTCAAATTCTTTTACAGGTTGCTTGTATACAAAGCTTTCATATTTAGTTGCTCTTGGAATCAATCAAAATTAGATTGATTGTTTTTTTTTCAATTATTGAAAATTATTATGAAAAGCCATTAAATTTTGATTATTTGATGTTATACCAGAATAATCAGTCAAAATGACATGACACTTATTTTGGTGTTACATAAGCATGAATCATCTTATATTTCCATTTAGTCAACCAGTTACAGTTCTTATAAATCATAGAAATGTACTACTATGTAAAAGAAGTACTTTATATGCATTAACTGTATTAATGATTTGTTCAAATGAAAGATAAACATTCTACCTTACATAACTAATATGTCTGGTATATGGCATTGTATCAATACATTAACATAATATGTTTCTATCCCATCATTCTCATCTTGAACATTACTTTATAATTACTTTCAAATGAATAGAAGCAATGTTTGAAGCTCTAGATTTATATAACATATAGATTGTCTAACATATATATGATTTAACTTTGCAGCATCCTACCATGCCTGGATGGATGTATCGTCATCATCCGAAGGAGGGAAAAGCTATAAAAGAAGAATTTGTAGGATTTGGTGTAGGACTAAAATCACAGAAGAAAAAGTGAGCATAATACAGTCATATTTCACAGACCAACTTCAGAAACATATATTGGAAAGATACCATAATAGATACAAAATTAATGTAGTTGGAAATTTGAAATTGATAAAATATGGCTTAAGTATTGATATTGGTGCACCAAACTCAGTCCTTTTTTCAATTTGATGATGGAATTTATTTTGGTACATTGATACATTAATAATTTGTCAAAATTTGTCTCGTAGTTATATTGTATGTACTCATGACTGTGTGTATATTCATTCTGTGCCATCAGTGCTTTTTTAATGTCCAATACATCTTTATCTAACTCTGTTTTAAATTACAGACAAATCAAAGGTGGATACCCAGTACTTCGAACTGTTCCCAGCAGAAAATGTACCCAAGGTGAAGCACATAGATTAATCGATGTTGCAACAAAGATATTAGTTGCTACAGTGAGTATAAAACATGACATTTTATTTAGGCTCATATCTTTCTTTTAGTTTTTAGAAGTCTAAGTTACTAATAAATGTTTGATGTTTACACTTTGCACACAATTCATCATGGTTTATATTAGCAACTGATTCAAAACTAAAATTTTAAGATTATATTGTCAATTCCACATGTTTATAAATTGAGTTGTCAACTGAAGCTCAGACGGAATACATTGTAATTCAGCTAGGAATGTAAACTTTGATAATGATTAATTTTATGCAAAGACATTTTGCTGCACAAATTGCAATAAAACTCTTGAAAATATTTTGTATGTATTTGATTTATACAAATTGTTTGGCAAATAAACTCCATACAACTTCAATAAACTTGTTTTACTGGTCGTTTAAGTAGACAAAAATGAGAAAACATTTTACAAAATTTATTGACATTTAATTTTTGTTTGTTTGATACCTTGAGGTAAAATAAAACTGCATGGGTGTTGTTTGTGTTATCAATTTCACTTTTTACTTCAGAGCTAATTGAATTTTATGCATTTTTACAGGAACATGTGAATGGTATAAAATCTCGGCCTACTTCTCCACAACGACAAACGGCACCTAAACCATTTGAGGTTTGTATCAATAGTGATTTATCTCTTCCTTAATCCATTCTTTCATCAGTGTAATTTTTATCACCAAACTCTATTGAGTTTAATGCTATTGAAATGAAGTTACAGAAGAATTTCGGGATAGCTTTAAAATATACAGACACATGATCACTTTAAGGTCACTCAGCTCTAGATTGGCAACAAAATATCAAAATAATTCCAACTTCTGACCACACTTTATTGAGTATAGTGTCATTCTTAGATCTTTATTTTTTTATATCTAATGAATGTTAATTAAGTAAGGTTAAATTTTCTTTAATGTAGTTTCAACTATATAGATAATGCTCTAGGGTGTTCTTTAAATATCCGAAGATTTAAATGGTTGATTTTATAATCAAAGACAAAATCAACAATAGCTTTGAAACATCCCAGTTGTGCCATTTTATATCATTCAAAAGAATAGAGTTCCTAAACTTAGACACCTGGAGTCCCTTTAAGCTGATACAATAAAGTGAATCTGTTCTACTATCTGCATGATGAAATAAACTATCAACTGTTCTTATTTATGTATTGTTGCATGTAGTGCATGCATGATTTGTTATCATTTTGTTTTATGTGTTATATGTATTATTTTAGACAAATAAGCCTTTACCAGGCTGTACAGAAGGAAAGGTAAAAACTCTGCAATGCAGTAATAGCGCCAGAACATTTTTTGTGTGTGATTTGAGTATGTTTGGTTTGCAATGATGAATGTTTTAAATTGACCTGAAATAAGATACATTATATATTTATTAATATAAATTATTATCCATCTACCTGTGTAACCCATCTGTGAAGATTCGTGTTATTTTACTAAGCCTGAATTTTACCAGATAAACTGAATTTTTACCAGACCAAAGTGTAAGGCAATGTCTGTCATGACATGTTTTCAAGTTCTATGACCATAATTGAAGTATTAATTTCTCTGTACCTAAATAGGTTCAATACATATTCTGTTTTATCAGCTCTGACAATAAAAAATATATTTTGATGCATGCTTTTAAATAAAATTGATTCAAATCAAGAATGTTGAAAATTGAATTTTCAAAATTGTTAATTTCTGAATACTGACTGTGCATGTTTCATCCCATGTATGCATGTATCATCCAATCAGTACATTACCTAGGCCATGTCCATTTATACTATAAAATCAGTTTGAGGAATGAAACTTTCTTGAGTATACAGACATTTGTAGCATTCAGTCTTCAAATAGTAATATCTGTCTTTATTACTATTCGTAACAAAACATCGTTATTTTGTATCACGCTGCATGAATTTTGCACAAACTATATCAGTCTGTCCAAGGTGATTTGATTTTCACACATTTTGAATCACTATCCAATGATTTCAGTGTATTTATTTTTGAAGTTTCTAATGTCATTGTGTGCTAGTTGTGTTGTTTGATTGACAGACAATATTTGAACAATAAGAAACATGACACATCACTGACTTCATTTCTAATGGGCAGTTCATTATTGTTAATATGTAACTATGACATAGTTATACTGAAAAAAAAACTTGCATATTTGACTCCTGACCTCATATCTGCTTTTTAAACTAAGCATTTCTAACCTTTGAATACCTCTAAATTCAATCAGCATGCCGTAATATACATATCTGAAAAAGACAATTATTTTTATAATGAATTCTGCATGTCTTTTTGATCTGGTTGTGATGAAATTTTGAGCTTTTTTCTGTGTTTTGGATAGAAATGGTAATTAAAATGGTTCAAAATTTTAATTGAATAGCATATCAGAGTACACAGTACTTTTGTTGTTTTTAAGACTTGGTTTCCATTCATCCTATTCAGATGCTGGGATTTTGTTATGAATTAGATTTGAATGATGTTGTTTAAACACATATTTCTAGTTATTTTATAATGGAACTATGATTTGTTCATTCAAATATTGTGTATAGAAAATTTAATCAAATGTGAAGATTGGATGTGTTTACATATTTCCCGCTTGTACAAATCCATGTTGTGTTTCTTTATCATTGCTTTTGTTGTTTGAAAGAAATCAGAAATATTTTTTTTTATTTAAAGCTATTATTGTTATTAGTGATTGGTAAATCGTTGCTAGATGAATTTATCTGCATACTGAAGATAGAATAGTAATGCATTCGCATAAGAAAACAATTTTGACAAATTAATTGATAACATACATGTACTGGTACATTATTGAATAAACCATGGCCAAAATTATTCTTGAAGTGTGTATAATATTTACTGGTTTGATGAATAAATAAGCAAGATAATAAATAGTTATTTAATAATAAATTATAATAAATTGTTTTACTCTTCAGGTTAAACAAAGACCATCTACAGCAAAATATTCCTGGGACATTCATGGACGTCGTCATGTCCGAGTGAAGGTAAATATGGGCGTATTATTATAAAGTGTACAATAAATCTTCATCTTCATTAGTACTGGCTTACCAGTGGAAGCTTCTTCAATGACCAAATATAAAAAATGTTGTGTTATGGTATATTTTATACAGTGCAACATGGTCATAGTGAACTCTGATAAAGTGAAGTGTCAGATATAGTGAAGTACATGTATCAGATATAGTGAAATCAAATCTTCCCCATTGAAGTTGTTTTTTCTTTGAATTTAAGTTAATTTAATGTAGTGTAGTGAAATTTGGATATTGGAAAGTAAAGAATACACTGTAGCCATGTTCAACAATAAGGCAAAATAATGATTTTAAATGTTTATGGATGGAAATAATTTATTCGTTTCGGCTAAAATAGAAACCGAAACTCATTTCTTACTGTGAATACCTAATTTCTACTTTTGATCTAAGGATAGTCAAGATGTACCTTTGTTGAGCCAAAAAAGTTACAAAGTTACAAAATGTGATTGGATTTTAGTTACAACTTCAGACATAGCTAATTGGTATGATAATGCTGGTAAAGTTATTGCCGTTGTTTATATAGAAGACAATCAGAGAGTTAAACAAAATGATTCATCCTTAATAATGTATTATTTACTTGACTTGCGTCTATAAAATTAATGGTGTTACAGGTAAATGAGAATGACAAAGAAAGTTCAAAATCTGAGACATCACGGGTACATAATTTCACTCATTTCATAATACTGCACACATTCATTGTGACATGTCTATGTCTTATTGCTTGTTGTTGTTGTTTGTTGCTGTTGTTTTGTTGTTGCTTTTCACTTTAATTGATGATGAATATATCGAGGGCTCAGCGCAACACTGTTGTAACGTGTTCTTATTTCAATATGAGTTACGACACTGTTGCGTTGAACCCTCGATATGTACGCCACTGTCAAACATTTATTTAGTAGCCCCAGTTACATTGTTTATCATTATGGAATGTATCTTACAGTCTTACTGACATAGAACAGTAGTAACTGTTGTGTCTATAATAGGACAGAATGATGATCTGTATAGGTGGGAATATCACAATCTTTCTATTGTTACAAGTACCGGTATGTTAAGTGCACTAAATGTGTATACCAGTAGTTCTAAAGTTTGGTTTAAAACTATTATGGCACAGTTTGACATGAGATGGAATTGGATCAAAACTTTAATTTCTTTCAAAATTATATAAAATATTATTGGCGTGTTCATAAGATAATTTTATGTAGAATTAGTGCTTTTTTATAGCTTCCTTTTTTATTATTCTGTACTTAACATAGTACTTTAAATCTACACCAACTCTGCTTTTGCATTCATGTCTTAATTAATATATAGTATAACACATGATGTATTATATAGTGTTGTAACTGTAGTATACATTGTAGTTCACTTCACAACATTATTCTATGATAATTTATCTTAGAAATGGTGTCTTGTAGACGTGTGTGTATAATGTTTTAACCATTGATATTTAGTTTTAAGGTTGACTGTGTCTGATAAGTATATTTATTTCACTGATGATTGTCCATAGAGTTTGTAATGTATGTATTATAAGTTGTAGCTATTGTATGAAGACATGCACTATAAATTATCAGATTTCATGTATTTTGAATGTGGCTGTATGAAGTTACTTTTAATATAAATTGGATTGGGACTTACAACTATAGTAGATGGTCAATGATGAGATAAAAAACAAGCAGGGTTTATGTCTTACATTGTATTCATCTAGTTTCATGAAGTCACCAGAAAGCTAATTATGATTATAATACCATTGGTGTGATATCATTTCTTAGCTGAAAAAAGGAGGGAGCAGTGAATGTATTAGAAGAGGAGCATATATTATACTGCTGATCTTAGAGTCTATAGCATATAATTATACTGCGCATGATCATTTGTTGGCAAAGAACTGTCAGTTTTAATGTTGTCACTTTTTTGTGTATGTCTGAATATAATATGCTAGCATCAATTATGCATTGTTTGTATGAACATTATTTTGTGATTTTCACACATATTTACTGTTTTCATTTGGAATTATTCATTAGTTTCACTATATTGTTGTTGTTAAAGTGAAACTGAAATTGTTGTTCATTCATTGTTGAATATTTCAATAATGGCAAACTAAATTATTTAGAACAATTAGGTACACAGTGTCATTAACATTTCAAACATCATGTTGTCAATCAATTCAAATTAATCATTTTTCATGTCAATTAATCAATCGACAGTTTCTAAATATGCATTTATGTAACAGCAATGGAATCTGTTGTATAACATTTCAACAGACTTGGCATTTCAATAGAGCAACATCAGTTGGCAAAATAATCAAATGAAATCAGAAGGTTGACAATTTATATCATTGAATCTGTCAGGTAGCTTCAAATTAATTCTAGCAGATTAACAATGTAGTAAAGCAATACTCCTCTGTCAAACTAATTACTAAATTGGTATATTGCTGGCAGGATACTGTTACATTAATTAAGTTCTTCAACTGATATGGTGACCATGATGGTGTCAGCTCTTGAAGACAATTGTGATGCTGTCTAGTTGTAAATAATACAGTTTTCTTTATTTTCTCAATGTATTCCATTACTACCACTGTGTAGTACTAGAAAACACTCAATACACATCACATAAGAAGGTTTGTGGACACCAGTGCTGCATGTGCTTCTTAACAGTAATTGTAATGAAAACTGCTGATTAGACATATTCCATTGATCTATATAAAGATATATTCTAGTATATATATGAATACATGTTCTGGAATACTTTATGCTTCTCTCACTATATTTTGTATTATTTCAGTCTTATGATGACAGCTTTATACCAGACTGGCTTCTGTAAGTATTTATCATGTATAATTTATTCCTGTACTTTGACAATATGTTCTCTGTGTGCCTGTTAGGAATAGCTCTTCAGTATGTGTTCATGTTGTAATGTACTTACACCTCTGTCCGTGTCCTGTATACTATTACTTCATGCTAAAAACTCTATCCCTTGATTGGTTGGCTCTAAGTGCAAATTGTTCAATTGACCAATGACAAGGTTTCATTCTGAGACTGGTTCTCAAAATAAGTTTTACATTACTAGTACCAGCGCCATTGTAATATAATCTGTACTGTATGGAGGGACTATTTTGTTTACAGAAAACTTGGAGACGAACATGGGCTTGTTAGGTAACAAAATATCACATGACTGACATAATCCATGTTTTACACCTGAATCTAACTTCTCCAAAGTTTGTGACTAAAATGCTTTAAATAATTTTTAAGTATCAATGGTTTTGCTTATTGATCTCCCAGAGCACAGGAACCTGAAATTTATCCATATAACAACAACAGTCCCCCCCCCCCCCCAAAAATAATCTGAGTCTCGTTCATAGACCGGCTGCATACTGTGGAATCATTAATTTTCGTTGGGGATTTCATTTCGTGGATTTCGTGGGTCGGCTCATCCACGAAATCAAATCCCCACGAATTTAAATGCAGAGATAAGGCATTTCTTTTCAAAAATCTAAATCCACGAATTTATGTCCCCACGAAATAGCCATTTTAGTGGAAACCACGAAAATTGAGCCCAACGAAAATAAATGAAAATACAGTATATACTCAGTACATAATATAAGAACATAATACAAACTGAGTATCCAACCTGAATATTCATCATTCTGTTTGCATTTATAAAATTAATTGCCAATGCTTCAAAACTATTGAGTTTGTTATATAACTACATTGCATGGTGTTACAACAACATACTTTTTTTTTTTTTTATCAGTTTTATATCAATGGTTTATTACTAAACTGTTGAAATGTATGGTCTAATTATAATTGAAATATTACAATAAAATTTTGATATCAAATAACAGTCAAAGTCTCACAAGTTTCCTGAGGTTTAAGCTACCTATTAAGTTTCTGATAGGTTATTTTGTTTATGACGTTTTATTTTCAGTAGACAACAGCAAGAAAAAGAAAAACCTCGCTCAAAATCTCCAGAGCCCAAACCTTCACCACGCCCTCCATCTGCTAAGTATCGTTATAGAGAACCTGTTCCACCGCCTCCCAAACCTACTGTGATAAATGTGCCTGAACCTCGTGAAGACAGAGAGGAAGTCAGGGTAAATGAAGGAACTCAGACAGCTGACAATGTTGGTATACAGACAGAACCCAGGTTACTGGAGGAATATGATCATGTAAGTCTATGGAAGTATAATCTCCTCTAATGTACAACATAACACACAAAGCCCTTGAAGATCATAGTCAAGGACCAAACAGATGGTGTCTCTATTATTGAGATGGTGTCTCTATTATTGAGATGGTGTCTCTATTATTGAGATGGTATCTCTATTATTGAGATGGTTTCTCTATTATTGAGATGGTATCTCTATTATTGAGATGGTCTCTCTATTACTGAGATGGTCTCTCTATTACTGAGATGGTGTCTCTATTATTGAGATGGTATCTCTATTATTGAGATGGTCTCTCTATTATTGAGATGGTCTCTCTATTATTGAGATAGTGTCTCTATTATTGAGATGGTATCTCTATTATTGAGATGGTCTCTATTATTGAGATGGTCTCTATTATTGAGTATTATTGAGATGATGTCTCTATTATTGAGATAGTGTCTATTATTGAGATGATGTCTCTATTATTGAGATAGTGTCTCTATTATTGAGATAGTCTCTATTATTGAGATGGTGTCTCTATTATTGAGATAGTCTCTATTATTGAGATGGTCTCTCTATTATTGAGATGGTCTCTCTATTATTGAGATAGTCTCTATTATTGAGATGGTGTCTCTATTATTGAGATAGTCTCTATTATTGAGATGGTGTCTCTATTATTGAGATAGTCTCTATTATTGAGATAGTGTCTCTATTATTGAGATTGTCTAACTAACAAGTTGAAATGTAGAGGATATATTGAATACATGACTAAATAATCAGTACAGTGAGGTGGTCTTATTATTGATGTAGCTGCTAAGTTGAGTTTCTACTGTATCAAATACAGGATAATTGATTTAGTCTGTCAAAACATTGACTATAGATTAAATGAAAGCTTAACTTGTGTTCATGGGAATCAATTTGCACTTGTCATGGATTAAACATTTATCAAATCTGTCTTACTTTGATAGGAAAATGAATGTAACAATTACAATTCCAGTTAGTTCATTCAGTAGAGAGGCTGCTTTTTTGTAGGAAATGAAAGTTTGAATGTCTCTGATGAATTATTAATTAACCCATTGAAAAGTAAACAAAATCAAACTTATTAGCAATACATTGAATAGAACCAAGTGTTAGATGAGTTTTTTTCACATGTATAATATTTACCTGTATTTCTCTTGTAGACTGAAGATTTAGTCGCGGATGGACCATGGACAGAGTATCAGTTATATGTTAGAACAGGAGATCGTGTTGGAGCAGCTACCAAAGATGAAGTCAGGGTTACATTGTATGGAAAGAAAGGCAGAACCAAAGAAATGCTGTTGGGAAAGTCTTCTAGAAATAAAGTGAAATTCCAAAGAGGAAAGGTACTGTATACTTTATTTTGTGATGTTTTATTTATAAACTTTCTGATCAGATATTTTCTAAAAAGAATATGCTAATAAATTGCAAAATGACATGTTAAAGATCAATTATGGTTACATCATTGGGTCTTAAGGCCTGGGCCAAAACTGAACCTTTTTTGTTGACTCCAGTTAGAGTCTTTAAATTGATCCATGACAGGACAGCGTTTGGATAATTGTCTTTTATCAATGCACCATGATTTCCAATTTTTCAAGGAATTTCTGTAATAACCAATTCCATCTTTATGTCATGAATAAGTGTTGATGAAGCATTTTTATACTTGAAGAGTTACTGAAATAAGGATGAACTTTTAATGGACTTATTTTCTGTTGACAGGAAGATGTATTTTTGGTACCTGCACATCATGTTGGTAAACTTCGCAAAATCAAAATTGGTCATGATAGGGCAGAGTTAAGTAAGTTGTATGATGCTACTTATTGTTAGTTCATAATTTGGACCATTCATTTTAAATGAACATCAATATTGATATAGGTTTGTTTTGTTTATTATAGTGTCACCCCTATTGAAAGGGCCAGCCAAGTTGGCTTATGAGACACCTATCTTATGTTCATGCAGTACCTCCCGATTCCCTTCTCCTTTTGCCGGGTGCCTGGCTGAGATGGGCCTACGGTAACCATTATTTAACTAGCTGGCGGCTCACCAACCGACCGCATCAGTTCTAACCCAGTCTCCACTGGGGTTCGAACCTTCGATCTCCCGTTCTGAAGGCAGACACCTTAACCACTCGGCCACGGTTGCGATATATGTAACGAAATGAGTTTAAAGACACTTCTTGTTTGTATTTATGGTGCAGATTGTACAATTAAACCTATTTTGTACCAAGAATTAGTAGCTCTAGTCAGTAGTTTTAGGGCTCTATGAACATTTCTTTGTTTTCCAGTTAAACTGAAACCATTTTATTAGATAAGCATAATGTATCATAGTTCTGTGTAGTGAAGAAAATTTATTGAATTTACAAAGTCATTAATTGTGCCCTCGGATGAACAAATTAAGTACTAGATTCACACAATACAACCTCTAGCACAGTCTATTTAAAGTTATTTAAAGCAATAAAGATCTACCTGATTGGTATATTAAATGTTCTTTACATTTTGATTAACTGACAAATTCTCACTAAATTATAATCCATTTTAATAGGTTTTTATATTAATATTTTCCTCTATTTTTAGGTTATGCTTGGTACCTTGATGGTGTTTCTGTGTATGATATGACAGATAAAAGAATTTATGAATTTAGATGTGATGCCTGGTTATCAGGAAGAGAAGGTGACAGACAAACATATAAAGATCTACTCCTAGATTGTGAAAGAGCATTTGTTGAAGGTATGATAGTTTGTGTACAATATTCGACACCATAGAAACTACATTGTATTATTGAAAAACAACACAATAAGATTTATGTTTTATTATCATCTAGATGCATTAGCATCAATGAATAAGAGTAAGTTCATGTCCTAGTTAATGGACATATTAAAGGGGCATACCCTACAACTTGGTGCACTTAGAATTAAGGCAAAATGATAATAAATTAGAAGCTTGTAAAGAAAAAAGCCGACGAAGAAAGTTTCAGCCAAAAATTCATCCAATTAAAAATAAAATCATAAAAAATATGTATTTGTGACACATACATTTAGTCATGGAAATTTTTGGGTGGAAGCGATTTATTATTCATAGCTATGTTTTTTGCAGCTAGTACCTAAACTAGTCATTTTATAACCCATGTTCTTCCTGCAATTATCCTTTATATATTGTTTTACATAATACATCTAGCACATTTTTACACCTTCACAGAATGTTTGTCAGTTGTAGGGTATGCCCCTTTAAATACATGTTTCTATTACCATTATTCTTTTGGTACTGTATAATTTGTGATAAAATATTGACTTATCATTTTGGTTAGAATCTATCAAAGGTGAAACCAAGATTAATTTCTATATTAAGCCATATTACTTGATATTCTTGGGAGTATGCGTTCAATAAATTGCATATAACTAAATATTGGTGTTACTGTTACATGCAAGTTGTGAACAACTCTTTGTATTAACAGCATATGATGACATCCGAGGTCAATCTTATCCTAAAGCAGGACGTGACCGAAGAAAGGAAGACAACTCTACAGAAAGTAAAGCATCTAAAGATGATAAACGTAGTCTGGAATCAGTTAGAGGAAGCAAGGGAGATAAACGAGACAGTGACTCAGAATCTCATACTTCATTTTCTAGTTCATCTTCCTCATCAAGTTCTGGTAATTCAGTCTTTCTCTTTCTATCTAATCATGATGTTTTTTATTTCATTACATTCTGATGTATTTATTTTTTAAATACATTTCTCTGATAAAATGCAAAAGGCTGTTTGCTCTCTTTCATTCATTTTCTCTTAAAGTTATGAAATAAAGACTATATTGAATTCCTAGATATATGTATATCTGTTGATCAATACTGATGTGAAAATGGCTTTTCAGGGTATTGTTTTCAGTATCTATCCATAATAGATTTGTAAGTATTATTATTCTAGTTATTACAATCGATTACAGATAAAGATTCTTTCATAATTCCAGGCAGTAAAGGTCGGGGTCGCAAATCTAAATCTCCACCAAGGGCCAAAACTCCTGTAAAGCAAAGAGAGTTATCTCCTGTCAGGAAACAAGAAAAAGATGCTTTCTTTGATAACAGAAGTGCTGGACCAACATTTACATTTAGAAGTTACAGTGAAGATGGTCAAACTGCTCAGGAGGAATATTTGAATGGTTATAAGGTAATACATGCCTAGTCAGTGCTGACAGATTTTGTCTGAGTACTAGTCCTTTCTCTTGAAAGTTGTAGAAAAACTTGGTACCAATGAAGTCATGTTCATGATAATCATTCATTTCCAAACAAGTGTGTTTCTATTTCTTTTGTTCTGCTAGAATGTTACCGGTGAACAAATTTAAATGGAAAATTGTCCACTAAGTGCTTGCTCTCTGTCTTTGTCATTGTGTGCTGTATTGATAGGCAGTGATGTAAATTTTGGTACTACATGTATAGTGTAACCTCCATGAATGGTCACCTCCAAACAACAGCCACCTCCCTGTTACAACCAGTATACCAGCAACCCAAATTGACGTTTACTCTATTTTCACTCTCTCAATAACAGCCACCTGTTTACAACAGCTGTTTGTGTCCTTCCCATAGGTGGCTGTTGTAAGGAGGTTGCATTGTATATTAAAAGTCAGCTATCTGAAGTAATACATGTTTTTAACTTTATATAAATCTTCATAATCTCTAGGCTGGTTTGGAAGCTTCATCTGCTGAGAAGAAACATCAACATGAGGTAGAAGATTCAGAACGTAAGAAAGTATTACAGGGTCCAACAATACATGATGCAGCAAGATCAGGGAACCTAGAGAGAATGCAAACATTGATTAATTATTATCCTGAAATGAAACAGTATGTTTTAATTGAATTGATTTTTTTGTTGGGTTGAGTTATTAAACCTTGAAAAAATGTTGTATCAAATACCAAAAATTCAGCTCTTAATTCTATTCACTTAAGGTTCTTTATCTTATAGCCTCAGTTTTAAATATTGATGAAATAAGTTATTTTACTGTGCATATGGTTGACTGTTTGTATAATGTAAGATTACTCTGTGGAACGTCTATGATCTGGATATTAATTACTTATAGCCCAATGCATTTGTTGACTTTAATTTCACTTTAATGACATTGTGTTCCATTTTTTAATTGGATCAAACTTTTTCTATTTTTCAGGAGTAAAGATGAGTCAGGATTGAGTCCTTTACATGTTGCAACACAACAAGGCCGACTAGAAATTGTTAAGTGGTTAACCGCCCTTGGTATAAATTTGAACACAGAAACACAGACTGGTTATACAGCCATACATCTTGCAGCCATGAATGGTCATCTTAATTGCATGATTGTAAGTATGCTTAATCTAGCTTTTAAGGCGTACTTTCATTTGATGCTGTAGTCTGACTTTTGCCCACCAAAATGTACTTATAATAAAGCATGCTTAAAGCACAGTGAAATCGCTCTTAATTTCTGATTGGAACAAATTCAATATTTATCAGTTTAACTAACATGTGTACATTTTATTCATAAAGATAAAAAATCAACTTCAGTATTTATCAGGCTGACTGAATACCAATCATATTTCAAACAAGTACTGACACCTGCCTTATTTCATGGGTTTTGATGACTGCTGAAGAATCTTGTCAGAATTCAAACCTTTGACCTCTGGAATCTGGATGGAGTTTTATACAATACCCATAATACTTCTGACTGGAGATTAACCTGGCAGCTGTTGTGTTTGCTTGTTCATATTTTTCATTTTTGAATGTTCCTATAAGTTCTTTTCTGATGTTTGCATATTATAGATTTATCAGATTTATTATTATTATTAATATTATTATTATTACAGGTCCTTGCAGCTATGGGTGCCACATTGACTTGTAGGTCAGTGGATAATCAGACACCACTCCATGTAGCAGCTATGAAGTAAGTGGACATTCAGATCATTCATATGTAATCTGTTTTTATTTTTGTTGTAGTTTTCAGTAACCTTTAAAACACAAATATGACCATCTTCATGGGTGCGAAAAAATCCTTGCTTCGTATAAACTTATTAAACATTGAAAAGATACTTGTACATCACTTGAAATATACTGATAATTGATTGTTTAGTTCTGAGTATGGACTAATTCTTGATTTTCAAATTTAAACTGTTTTGCTTTAATTTTAGTGGTAAACTTGAATGTGTCAAGTGGTTGATTGCTAACCGAGCCAGTCTATCAGCCAAGGATCAACTTGGACGTACGGCAGTTGATTTAGCCCAGGAATATCAACACAAGGAAGTGGAAGATTTTATATATAAATGTATGGAAGAATCCAATGATCCCAACAGTAGCCTACATGAACTAAGAAGCAGCAGTAGGAAAGGGTATGGAAATATTTTTTGTGCCAATGTTCTAAAATTAGTTTACAGTAATTTCAAAAAATGTTTTTATGTATATTTGTTTAGATATAGTTTATCTTGGAAGTTAGCTAAAAAATTTGCATTGCTGTAAATTGATAAATTATTGACCTCAGTGGCTCTATGAAATCCTGCTTCTTTTCATTGTTTCCTAATTCCCTCAATTTACTGAACATTTACCCATCAAAGATGAAGAATTTTTATATATTTGCACATTTTTCATACATAGAATTGTGATTGGTTAGTTCATTTATGTCATGTGATATTTAAATGTCAGTTCATTGGCTGGTGTTTAATGATTCATTACTTTGTACAGATTGCACCCAATCAGAGAGGATGGAGGAAGAGAAAGAAATCTTGACAATAGTTGGAGAGATGAGGTAAGTGGTATAGACACTATGTAGCTCTATGTACTAGTATACTGTTAAATCCTTTACATATAGACTTTTCTTTAAAGTACAATTCTTAACTTAGTATTCATAATAATTAGAGTTTATAAATATTATTTTAAAGGTTTCAATACTATTGCAAATGCTTCTTAGCATAAGTGATGATACAATAGTTTGATGATAAACCTTTAATTTGTAGTTTACCTTTTGTCCTCAAGTATTTTTATTTGTGATTTTTTCTTTGATCATGTCCAAATCAATGATCATTTTCAAACATTTAAATACATGTGATTTTTAAGTTGAACATTTCTTAATTAAAGCCACTTTTTAAAAGAAGTCACTTAGACATTTATTGGTACAAGAAATGGGCCAATTAAAATTCTAATTATAGGTCAATTGTGATTTCCCCTATGGTGACCTTTTTTCACAATTTTTTTAAAGTAAAAATCCAAATATTAGGAATTATTAAACTCGGAATGTTCAGTATGGCTCTTTTTAACTTGGGAGGGCACAGGTTTCCTGTGTTGGAGGGTTGTTCAGGAATAAAAATTAAGTGATATTTAGGTAAGGGTATTGAAAAAAAACTGATGTCAAAAGGAAAAGTTTGGATATTTATTTATTCAAATTGCAATTTATTATTTTAGAGGAGATTACATACAATGCAATGAGGTTTTGGTAATTGTTTATTTTTGTTGTTCTGTTTAGAAGTTACAGTGTATGCAGTTTTGAAAAAAACAACTCTTTCTTGCTGTGAGCTACTGACTCTGTTTTTCCATTGAATCCTGTCCACTAATTGTCTGTGTCAAGTTATATTATTCTTTTTACATGCCAGATTTGCATAGGATATGTGGAAATATGTCTACAAATTGAATAAGTAATTGTTGGTTTGCATAGTTTGCCAGCTCATTTTTTTCATTAGTTTGCATTGGCTGTCTTTATATAAAAAAAAAAATCAGAAGTCGATGGTTGATAATATTTTCTGTACAAGATGATTGTATCAGATTGTCTTAGTAATTAAATCTGTCTTTCTATAAAATGAGTAAATTTGAATGTGCATTGTACATAGATTGCATCGAGATGTTCCTTTCGTTAAAAAACAATGTAGCTTTTGACATCAGAAAATTTAGATGGAAGTTACGCCTCATGTCATTTCTTTTTAAACTTTGACTTGAAGAGTCACAGACTAGGTTTCTGTAAAATATATATGGAATTAATTCTTTTCAATTTTTCTCAATCTGTCTCTTTTATTTGGTCTAGTCTGAGAAAGTCTGATTTTTTTTATTTCTTTATTAACCTGTTTCTATAAGGAATAGCAACTACATATGTATCTTCATAGCCAGAATATGAACTAGAAATTAGTTAGTCTCCATTACTTTCTATTAGCTTTCATATAATTAATCAGTTATGATCAACAATCTTGGTTGGTTCAGAATATTAGTAACAACCATTTTATCTTCTCTTCTGTAACAATATTCTTGAACTTAGGTACTGTTAATACACTGGGGGAAAGTGCAAAAAGGTCAAGGCCCAAATCTTGATTCTTAGCTCTCGCTCAAAATTTGTAATTCTGAGTTTGAGAATACAGATGAAACTGTAATTTGGATTCTGGTGGCAGGAAGATGTGGTTTGTTCACTGACATAATGACTAATACAGTAATTGCCTGTTTGGGCGTGATTTTATTGCAGCCAAACCCTGAATCTACTCAGGCCAATGATGGAAGTGCTGGTGAAGGTAGATCACGAAATAATACACAAATAAAGGTCTGTCACAGCTTTCACCGTGTTCTTGTGTAACTTTCCTGTTAGTGCCACTTGGTTGTCAACTTTTCTTTCTCATCTTTGTGTACCAGATATTCTCAATTAAGCACCCCTGATGTCTACTTTGGATATAATTTTATGGTAATTTAAGCATTTAAGATGGAATATAGTTTTCCATTATTTCTCAAAAGGAGAAGTTAATTAGGAGTGGGGTATTTATCGGGGTTAATCTGGTATATATGTATAAGGACAGAGGTTACAACCCTGCTGCACTGATGGAACAAACAAAATTTAAGTTTATTCACATTTTTTATCACAGTTGGTAAAAGGGTTCAAGTCGTTACTTATGTTTTTACATAATTATACTTCGATATGAATGTACATAAGCATGCATATCCTTTTAAACAATTTTAGTGTATTTATAAGTTAATAACAGTTACAGTTTAATACCATCTTTTATCTTATTTATGTGTACGTCTTTTAGTGTAACATGTAGTTGGAATCATAATCAATTGCTCATCTTGCTATATTTATATACATATAAATAATATATTGATGCTAGGTAGTATTTTATCAGAAGTTTCCAATTTAAGACAAGTGTTGATAATGAGTTAATTTGAAAACTTTACCATGTTACTATTTCGAGGGCTCAGCGCAACACTGTCGTAACTTGTTCTTATTTCAATATGAGTTACAACACTGTTGCATTGAACCCTCGATTTATGTTGTGGTATGTTTGAATATTTATATAATTATGTCTAATACAGGTTACCTTTGTTAAATAAAGAATTATAATTACATTGTGTTTATTTACTACTACATTAATGTTGTTATTCTTAGTATAATATTAGTATTAGATAAAAAAAAGTTTCCAAGAATGTAATTCACATATATTTTCTTCCATATTAAAACATGTCTGGCAATCCATGTTAACTCCTATAATTATTCCTACTTTCCATACAAGGTGATAGAGGTATAACAATATGCTGTTCATGATTTCAGGACATGTGCTGTACCCCATGTTGTTAACTATCATCTTGATGTAAGCTCATGCTTTATTATTAACAAAAGACCTATACATACATAGATAAGAAACTCCTGTAAGCGCCTGTAGAATTTTTTGCAAATCTCATTAGTGAGTTTTCAACCATGTCCATTAAGTACTGATTTTTCTGATGCAAGAAAATATTTTCAATATGATTTGTTAAGAAATTTCTTTGAAATTATTACTTAAATTCAACCAGTATAGTAGAAAAATGACAAAATGTACGATATAAGGTTCAAGCAGGGGCCTTTAATTGTATTTTACATAAAACTTTTTTGTGTGCTCCAATTTTTATCAACTAGGTATCATTTTGTAGGGAATGTCTTGCTCTATTGCAAGATATAATTTACTTTAATATATCTTCAATAGAAAATGAGCAATAATCAAACGTGACTTTGCAAGATTTAGACTGGTTGCTTATCTGTGTAATGTATAGGTCTTTGTTATTAAGAATTAAGAAGCTTCTTCGTGTCAATACTTTGAGTCTGAAATAAGACTCTGGCTGGGTTTTATTTGTTTGGCCAAAACAGTAGTTTTTGTTCAAATGATATGTAATACAATGTGCACATTTCATTAATAAATTGAAAAAAGTTAGCGCTGGTTGCATTCATATCATCATAAGCCTCTGATTTTATTATGTTGAACGAGGGAATATGTACTTAATAAAAGATCATTACAGTTGTACTGTATTTGTTAATGTTTAAAATGAAGAAAAAATTAATTTGTGTAAAACTTTGTACAAAAGCATTTATATTCATGTTACTTCAAAAGAAGTTTTCAAACATTTGTTAAATGTTTGTGATGAAAATTCTGGTTGATGTTTTTAATTTCAATCAATTGTTGCAGAATGATGATGAAAATGATGATGAACGGGTAATTTAATTAAGTGTTAATTAAAAAATGAGTTTCTGCTTTTGTAGATAACACTTAAATCTCTATACTTCAAGTATGCGTACTTGCATACTTTATGTACCAAATACTGTTGATAAATGTTGTACTGGTATCTTCCAATAAGATAAATTATTAAGGCTTTGGTTTGAATACTTAATGTGTTAGTTGAAGGCTTTTTTGATATATTTGATGTGATTAAAGACTGAAGTTTGTTGATGTGTTAATATATGTGATTTTGTTGTTTATGAACTAAGCAAAAACTTAAGCAACATAATTAGATATGACTTGCAGAAATGAGAATTTTTCGCTAATCAGCAGATTTAGGTTTTTTTCAGAGCCTCACTAAACGTTCATAGATTGCAAAGAGGCCTGTAAAACCTTCTTGACCCGTAGCCTTTCAGATTCTAATCTCATTTGCCATTCTCATCCCTGCAAATATATCTACTGGTATGCTTGTGTTTGTTGATTCTCCTCATTTACCCTTAACAATTTTGATGATCTCGTTTAATAACTAGTAATTTTAGAAAATGTTTTGGTTGATTCATTTTGCACTGATTTTTAAACATCAAAATGACTTAATTTTCAATTGAAGAAATAAGGATAAAACTGTGTACATATACATGTATAAAAATACAGTCATTTTTTCCTGTTGTTTCTTGTTATCTGTGTTTTTCATAATGTTAATTTTGCTACTTATTAGATCACACATGATTTCCTGCATTGAAATTCAAAGGAGGGTAACTCAAAAAGAGTTAATCATATTTTTTTTTTGCTTAATATGATTCTGTTATCATATGCTATGATCATACAAAGTATACAAAATTCTATGAAAGAGTTTTCATTTTGTCTTCATGTCTATGTGCAAAAAACTGGAAACTGCAGCAAAAGTCTTAAAGTGATTCTATTAGACATGATGAGTCACTAATTGATATTTAGTTATATATTAGATTAAAAAGTACATAGAAATGAGTATCACATATCAGATTCTGTGATATTTATACATCAATGTTTATTACATGATTCATATGCTTGTTTAGTTCTATTCATTTTGTTTTAATTATGATATTTTTTTTATTTTTTAGGAGAAACGTCGCATTTATGAACAACAGCAAAAAAGAATGGAACAGACACATACATCATTTCTAGACAGTATCAGAGATGAAGCTACCCATTAGAAAAAACATTCTTTCTTTAAAAACAAAACATTAATAATACATTCATAAAAAGTGTATACATTAGAGGTGATAAGGCCATATTCCACTAATTTATGTAACAACTTATACATGTGCATAGTTACGTCATTAAGTAGCTGTTGACTCAACTTCAAACCTAAATGACGCTTTTCTTAATAATTCTTTGACTGTGAAATTGTCTTTTTTAGTTTTAGAAATAAAATTATTATGTGTCCACTGTTGTAACTCTTTATTTCATGGTAAAGATTATTTTATGTAGATAAATAAACAGGATATTGTGTTAGGAAATTAGTATCATATATAATGTATGTCTATTACTTGGTTCTCATTCAAACTGTTTTACTATTTCCCCATGGCAATGTTATAAAGATATATAAAAATGAAAACTCAACTCCCTGATTGGTCCTGATCTAAGCACAGATTGACCAATGGTTGAACTGTGTTTAAATTATTGTATAAATAGCAGAATTACATTTCGAGATATGTCACAAAATTATTCAGATCTTTGTAACCCTAGTAATGTTTTCTTAGATAAAACATGATTATTGTTCTTATTTGTTGTACATGGTTTATTTTGTACTACAGTATTCAGTATTTATCATTTATTGCATTTTTTAGACACAGAATTAGATTATGATCCAATTGTTAATTAGTCCTAATGCCAGGTCTTATTCAGCACTCGTTACAATTAAATGCAGCCTATCAGATATTTTGTATGCAAATATTTGAATTAAGATGTTAACCCATATTTTGTCATTACCTTTCATGTAATGATTTATTTGTCATTTTACATGAAAAAATGTGAGTTTACCATACTTGTTATTTATTTTCATTCACCAGAATTCCAGAATTAGTTCTGCAGAACTGGAGATTTAGTTGACGATTTTTATTTTTTACCCGAGTTCTCTGTAGAAAAAAGAAGTCATTTGTGACAGTTTGTTCCTCTTCAATTTAAAGTCGTAGTGATTATAAATTTCTATTAAAGTCATTTTGATACACTTCACTTCACTTTCTGTTGTTTTTTAGATGTATAATAAAACGTAATTATTTGTATTTTTTAAATGTGTTTTTGTTATCTATGGAGGATTTATATGATATTAATTATAAGAAATTTATATTTGTCTACGAACTCATGTTATCATGTTTTTTTATCATATGATCTTTTTACGCAATTATTCCATTGCTATATTTCACATAGCATGAGGATTTTAGTATATTTTTTAATTTGAAATTTTAAAGGAATCAGAGCTTTATTGTAAAAAAAATATATCTATAATATTATAGTCTACATCACTTCATATTTTAGTATAATGAATATGTGTACTTTTATTCTAATGACGTGTGCAATTAATCACACAAGAAATCATCTGCTTATGTCATAGATTATTTAAAATGTTTCTGAATCAGGCAAAACATGTCTTGACCTATGCACAGTTTACTAGCCCCCTCCCCTCCCTTATTCATTTGTGTGCATATTTATTGCCCGACACTGCAATGGTGAATCATTTATGTTATACTCATAATATTACTGACCTCAGAAAATACGATCTGACTGTATTAAAGTTGCTTTGTAAATTTGCTGTTGAATATCAAGATTTATATACACATCGAGGGCTCAGCGCAACACTGTCGTAACTTGTTCTTATTTCAATATGAGTTACAACACTGTTGCGCTGAACCCTCGACATGTATAAAAAATTATATCAATTCAGTTCCCTTATCGATGAGGCTTATTGTTATACATACCACTATATACTAGTACTATGAAATTGTATTGTAAATTTATCTGCATATTTAATTTGATTTATTTCTGATAATGTAGTAATAATCATCTATAGCTTTTGCTATTAACATAAGTGGTTTACAGTAATTTCTTATTAAAGTTTGATAATTTTTTAGGCCATTTTTATTAATTGTTGGCGTGCAGCTCTCTGATTCACCTTTATTTTTCACATTTAGGAGGTGAATTCTCGTCTAATATTCTTAATAACTTAAGAATGAAACAAACTCACATTTATCCTAAAACCTGTATGCATGTTTCAGGGATCTGTAATTCCACATTTGCTTAAAAGATTGTGAAAATTGTTATTGAGTTACAATATATTTATGAATAATTCAAGTAATTCTATGTTATAATTTAATGCCAGTCAGGGTAATGTGGTATTTATCAAAGTACTAGATGTATTGTATTTTATCAATGTATGGATGTAACTGTTTTGTATACTTACGTTGTTCCAGTATTTTATGTCACTGTGATGTTATAATTGAATATTTGAAATTCCATACATGTAGTTTGAATAGTATTGTGTTGGGTCTCTGAATAGATTTATTTTAAATTTGAGAACTCACATTTACAACTTGTAGACATTCGGTATTTTATGTATCTACTCAGAAAAAACACCTAAATTATTACAGCATGATCATCATACTGTTTACCAAAGGAAAAAAAACTTTTAAATTCAGTTCTTGTATTTATTCATAAACTTTGTGATCATTAAAACAAAACCATGGCAATAATTCTTAAAAGGAATGGCATTATTGAGATGTTGCTATATGAATGTGTAGACTAAAGTTGTTGTTTCAGGATCAGTTGATGTATTCTTGTGTCTGTGATAGATGTCTTGTGTATTTTGTTTTGTACTGTAACCTAAGCTACAGGTAGTAATATATATAAATCTTGCCTCATTCTAGGAGTAAAAGACATTTGAAACAGTAACTGCATGGATGTGTTAAACTAATTCTCATTTTGAATCTTTATTTAAAACAAACTCTGATTTGCTATGTTTATAATTCATAAGCTTTAAACTACAACATTTTAATAATTTAATCCTTAACTCATATTCTAATATTTGACTATTTGTGTCAACAGTTTTCCTTATACGGTATTTATCGCTTAGTATGCTCTTCAATTTTCATCATTGTCACAAGTCGCTTATATCAATGAAAAATAAAAAAATTAAATGATTTTCAATTCTGATAAATTTTGGTAAAATTTCATGCAAGGTATGAGTATGTTGCCATACCAATATATCAATTGAAGTAAAAAGTTTAGATTTTGTTTAATTAGTGAAGAATACCTTGAATATTGTCAATCTTTGGTTGATGATAAGATATAAGTGCATTTGTTGTGTTAGAATTAGACCCTGTATATTGCATATTTTGACTTTCGATTTAGCAAAATATCAAAAATTTCCTAAGGACTTTCAGGGGACAGTGTAGAAAAAAAATTCAGTGGTTTTGTACAGTGAATTGTATTGAGCCCTAATGAGGCCAGTTTTTATCAATTATATAGGCACACTCTTTTTTCTACTTTTCATATGATTGTCCTGTGTTTATACTAGACCCATTTTTCAGTATTATATTTTAGTCTTTATAATTTTGTTTTTAGCATCATGAATTATGAGTGAGCTGAAGTTTATTTTACTTTTATATGATTGTATGTCATTTATTATAATTTGTCTCAAAATTTCCGGTCTGAATGTTTGTATGAACCAGTATGGTCAATGTATAACTGTAACCTTGTATAAAATATCTGTGATATTTGGAACTATTCCATTGTAGATTGTTTACATGTTTTTTTTTATTATTGTATACTATAGGCTACTATGTACATTTTTGTAGAATATTTTTCTGTTGATGGTTACTTCTTATCACATTAGGAATAAATTTACTTTATAATTAGAAACCGATTTTTCTTTCCTTAGTCCCACAAGCAGGTGTGATGGTAAAAAAGCAATGATCTTAGTGATTAATATAAACTGCCCTAATACGTCACTATTGAACTTTTCATACTATAAAAGAAAATAAACAAGGTTGCATTTTGTGAAAAAAGTTGTTTTGTGTATTAGTGGTAGAAATAGGATGATTTTTGTCATTCAGAGCCTGTTTCTTCAGAATGACAGATTCAGTAGTTCTCTCTGTACCTATCCTAACTAAAACATGAAAGTTAAATTGGATTTTGATGAAAGATGGCTGGTATTTGTCACTTACCGTATTCACTGTCAAATCTAAAATAACCAGGACAGTAATTTATGTTTGTTTGTTTCACCCGCTTTTTACGCCATTTTCAACATTATTTCAGTCATATCGTGGCGGCAGTAATTTGTGATCAGTAAATATCTTATTGATGTAATAATTTAGCAAAATAACCATGTTCTGTTCTTGAGAGTTGTGTCCATGTTAAATGGAATGTCTCTACATACACTTGATATATATATCATTAGGTTTTTTCATTTACCTTCATAAATTTATGAGTCATGGACATACAAAATGGACATCAGCATTACATATAATCTGTTTATTCATATAAAATAAAATTCTGTAAACAATGAAATAAGAAATAACATTCAAGAAATTATAACATAAATTGCACATATATACAATTGTGTATTTAAAAGAGCACAGATAAAGGAAAACAGACATTGTATATAAACTGAGTTGAATTTCTAAATATTCATCTTAAAAAAGTCTATTCTTAGAAAAATCCAAATAAGTGAAATACTTCTTATGTTGCACAATGCATATAACCGATACGTAAATCAATAAAGAATTCTATGTTAGATTGCATATTTTGTAGTCCACCTGGTAACCAATTGAGTGTTAAATGATTTACTTCCTGCGTAAAAAAACACAAAATGTATACTTGAAAATTCAACTCATTGTACAATTTTTTCATCACTTACGAGTAAATTTGTGTATATCATTGTATAAATAGTTTCACTAAAGGAAGTATTTAATAAGTGACATTAAATCATTACTCAGATAATAGTACATATATATGACAGACAGTGTACACATTAATCACAAGACTAACTACTTTATTTACATATTATGCTTTTTCGAAGAGCAGCCCAACCTTGACATTACGCCGACCTTTTGGACCGAAGGAAATTAGTCTCAATTATTGGGTTACCTCATTACTGAGATGAAATATGGAATAAATCAGCAAATACTGAGTAATGAAGCCGTTCTAAAATCTAGGTGTTCTATCAATCGGATTTTGTTTCAGAAATAAAGACGGAGTATGTGTATACCTGTAACACAGAATTATATTAGAGCTAAAAGTGAAGTAATATTTTTAAACCAGTCTATCACTGACTGTCCACCATTTTGGAATGTTTACCAAAGCTAAAATAAGACAACAGCTTTGATTGGCTGCATGACCATTTGTACAATAATTGATCTTTGAATGAACAAATCCAAATGCATTTTGATTAATGATATTAAATTAGACTTAGAGAGTAAAAAAATGTTAGTAGACATTTATTATTGAGTCTATGAGTAATAAGACCAATACCCTAAAACCTGTCTATGTGTTTAATACTCTGTTGTACACTACATTATATACATGTGTAACTTTATATTATTGTAACACACCATAGGGAGGAAGAAAATTAGTGCACTACTTAATTACGGTAAAATTTGGCGATGATATGTTCTAAACAGAAAAAATGCATGCTTGCTTATTTAAATTCTTGAGTAAACACACTGTTTGTTAACTAATAAATCAGTCCAATTATGTGCAATTATGATGTAAAATGAGGGCAAATCTATAAGCCCCCCCCCCCCCCCCCAGCATACATGGTCATAAAAAGGAAAAAAATCAAAATCACAGAATGCATAAAGAGACAGATAAGAATTTCAGCATAAAATGGGAACAAGAACAAAACACAGTAGTTCTGCATAAAATACGAAAATCTTTATCTTTATGTATGAAATAAATATAACCAAGGAGATGAAAGTCATGAAAAAAAGAATACAATTGAAAGACAATTTTTGACAATAGCACAAATTGAGAACATGTGCTAAACATTAACAAGTAATGAAGGTCTAAATTTGATTTCTTTGACAGTACATGCACACTTATAACCCTAGTAACTGATAAAATAATAAATTCCTACAGAATATTTCTAAAATGTATGTATTTGTAAATTAGATTAATTTATGGTACAATAAACATGTTGAATGAAACTTCTTAAAAAGGAAATATTAACATATTGTGAATCATTTTGAGAGTGTTTAACTAAAAATAATCAAAGAACAAAAATCTGTGCACGAGAAACTGTGCAGCACCCATCTATTCATTGGTCAGCTATTACGTCTATGATATAACAAATGATAAATATGGTCCCATTTTATAAATATTCATATAAATACAATTCCCCCCCCCCCAAAAAAAAATTATATAATTCAACTGGATTTCATATTAACAATACAATAATCAACTAACTTTAAGATATATGAACACATCAGATCTTTGGAATAGAAATCATTTTGGCTCAAACCATAAAACAAATTTGCACAAAATCATTCAAAATTGTTCAAGAATGTTCTACTAATTTTGTCATTAGATAAAGAATGCCTTAATTTTTTTTAGAATTTGTAAGAATGCATCAATTAAACAATAAAAACAACAGAGCTTTTTATATTCACATTCCAGCATTATCTGTATATTTCGTATATATCGTAAGGTATACGAGTAGTAACCTGATATTAATTTACATTCTTAAAACTGTTTTCTGCAAACAAAATTCATTAGAATTCTAGTAAACCGTATAATCTTAATATGTAGATTAACAAACCAACATATTGTCTGAATCAAATAGGAATTGATATGAAAAAAAATGTTTATAAGAAAACAATCTTAAGTTATATAATCTTAAACCAAATCAAGTAATAAACTTCTGAAGACCCTGTGGTAAATAACGCATTATGTTTAATAAGTACATCTTCTTTACTAACTATCACATCACAACCTTGTTTCAGACATATAGCACAACATATCAAACATCGTGTAATACAACAACAATCACAACAACAACACATGGTGTTTATATGGCACTGTGCTGTGGATTTGATTTTTTGACAAAATGTAGCAAATTATTTAGAATTTTAACTCTACTTAAAGTGCAGTTAAGTAGAATCTGCTATTGCCATAACAGCTAAAGGAATTTTTTCTGGATAAGATTAACATTTAATAATACAATCATGTTCTTCATCATCGAAATTAATCACTTCCATAATTAAACTTAACATTTATACGTAATTCTAAATTAACAGTAATACATACATAAAAATTATATTATATGAATGTGATAAACAGCTTGAATGAAGTCAATTAAAAGTAACATTCATCCTACAATGGAGACTTGCAGGTGCTTGAGAAAGTATGAATGTGTAAGGAGAACAAGTTTATACATTTCTGAAATATTTCATAAGGTGTACATATTGTAAGTTATATATAAACTGGTATAAAGTTCAAGCCGTTGGTGATAACACGAGTATAAGATACATTCCATGTTGTTATCTAAGACGCTGCTCCACCACCATCTCTGTTTCTACGTCTGGAGGGCGGGGCCGGATTATCAGCACTATTTCTCTCGGCAGCTGTCGCAAGTTGCTTTACAAACTGTCTCCCTCCTGTAAAACAAATAAAAATAATTTAACCATTTATTTTTGGCTAATCAGCATTATACAATTACAATGTACCTTTGGCCATTTACAAAATAGAAAAAAAGAAATACGGCCTGGGTAAACACAACATAATATAAACAGGACTAAAACTCTATTTCGTCACCTTAGGATGAAGAAAAGTTAAAGATATTTTAGATCTTCAATCAATGTCAAATTTTCAAATAATGAAGAACTTTATTTTCCTGCCTTCAACTAAACAATGTATGATAAGGATAAATCCTTTGTAGAATCAAGTTATACTGTTCGGTAAGAAGTGTGCTTGTTTCCACTTACAATTTCACAGTTCATTTACAGCTAACAAAACCAAACACTTGGCAAAAATGCATTTTCTGACAATTTGGCTAAATTTGAGCTTCATCCAAATTTCATCCTCATCGCAATATGTAGATGTATATATGAATATCAACTTTGATTTAGCATCAACCGTAATTCAAAATATTTTCAAAAAAATCAGAAACCCTTTGTGATGCTAACAGGAAAACATAGACAACAAGAAAAGGGGCTGAAGTTATGAATTTAAGTTCACAGCACAGTCTTACAATGTATGCAATTTGATTGGTTATTGCTTAGTGTAGGCTGAAATTGACCAATGGCAAAGCAGCATTCTAAGAGAGCTCTTCACATTATCCAAATTTATAATATTAACCAATGATTATCTAACATGTTTTGTGAAAATAACCACAGGCTACGGGCATGTGATAACAATAGCAAAATAAAGTTTAAAAAAAAAGGTTTTGCTGTTATCACACACCGGTAGCCTGTGAAAATAACAACACATGTATGTCATATAAGTAAAATGCTTCACAAAACTGTATCATTACAGACAAGAGAATTAGTCAGATAATAGAATAAAATGAAGGCTTGAGAAAATTTATCTTCATAACTCAGAGAGAATGAAACAAACAAAATTTGATAACATGCAGTTATAAATGAACACTTATCTAAAAGGTTACATAAAATAATCATGAGATATGAGTCATAAAATGGTATCTAAATTTATCTACAGGCATTAACAACAATATACAACAATAAGCAGCTGAACAACATACTTAAAGCAACACCACAGCATTTATATCAAAGCGAAACCACAACACCATTATCATAATATAAAGCTATAAATGTCAGACATTAAGGTTTAAAACTACAACACAATCTGTGATCACATTTTTCATCATACCCAATAACAAGATGCCCTGGAGGCCATAAGTTCAGGCTTGTGAAACAGGGCATAAAACCCAGTCCTGAAATACTTTTACTAAATATTATTTGATAATAGATAATATCTAAACAGTTTATCTAACATAAGGTAACTAAGTTTAACTCATTCATGAATGTCACAATACGGCCCTTAATTTGGAACTTTTTTATTTTATTACCATCAATCAATAACGACTCAAGTGTTCATTGGTGTCCTGTATTCAGAAGGGATTAACTAACATTCTGACTAGTATATTTCATACCATCATTCAAAAACTAATTAAAGACATCTTCAGAATCCTTTTTCTACCAACATGAATGAGGTCGGAAGTAGTAGATACCAATAATTATTTTAACATTATATAATACTCCACATATTAAACTAAGTGGAAAATAAAGAGATTATTCAACTTAAATCATCCTACATCCTGAAGAAAGGAAGATCAACAGAGTAATTATATCTTAAAATCATACATTGTCAAACTACAACACTCTCTTACTGAAATACAAATTGAGGGTTCAACGCAACAGTGTTGTAACTCATATTGAAATAAGAACAAGTTACGACAGTGTTGCGCTGAGCCCTCGAAATGTATATGTCTGCAGTCATGTATAAAATGTTATCTACCAGTATGTCTCTGGTATAATGAAGGATAAACTCAAAAGTAGAATCATCACATAACATCATTCATCAATAGCATAGTAGATATCATTCTTAGATGATAGATAAATGCTAGAAAAATAGATACACAATAAGTCATTCATTCTCAAAGCTGGTACATCCATTAAACCTATACAATTCTACGGCAGATATAAATTTTACCAAGCAAATTTTGTAATATAAATACAAGTATTTGTAAAGCGTATCTTTAGATGTCATATTTTAGTGTAAGATTATATGCATCTCAATATCATGCTCCCAGTAACCAAAATAATATTCCTCAATATAACTTTTAATGCTTCACACAAACTACTCTTTGAAAGCATTTACATGATAGTCCAATTTCCTATGAAGGCCAGTTCTGATATCTTATGAGGAAGCATGGAGATGTTGGCCAGATATGAACCTGCACCAACAGCACAATAATTACTTCTAAACTTTCTACTTTCAGTCATATACTACGAGGAAGTGACCCAGGGTTCCTGGATTCCATACCAGTACTATTCATATTCTGTACAACACTTTCAAACATACTTAAGCAGTACAAAGTTTCCTAAATACACATGGCATTGATATTAGTATATACATGTTGACCAATATCATCTGTAAATATATACAAGAAAAAAAACACCCAATATGAAAAAGCTATTTTTTGTGAATGGTACAGACCTTTTTTCTCTGTTTTATAGAATATAAAATATCAAATTAAACAATGCACTAGTTCCACTATAAAGCCTATTAAAATAACTAAACAAGCATAAATCATACATTTAAATGCATAACAATAAAGAAAGCTTAACCGTCACATCTCAACATGCATTTGTTATAAACTTCACATGCTCATATCTATATCATAAAACCTTCCCATAGCAACATGCTAAGTCAATGACATCCATAGCAACATAACATGCTTAACTGATGCCATAGCAACATCACCATGGTTACCTATAAACTGGGTATTCATTGGGTGTGAAGGTGAACGGAGGGATAGGTATCATAATCTAACATCCCGGTCATTGTGAATATCAGCAAATACTGAGGCTCCTATTCCATCTTCAAATATCAAAAGAATAAACAAATATTGTGAAGAAAACAAACAATAAGTGATCAACTAAAGTAACATGCTAAATTCAACAAAAAATAATTACTGATAAATCTATCATGTCAAGATGATGCTTTAAAAATATAAAGAAATCTCTCTTTTCATACCAGTAACTGCATTAATACACACTTTGCATCAGAAAATAAAATTATTTTCCACTTTGACTTTCCATGTTTAAAATATGCAAACACATCAATCAAATTGTCAGATGCCCTTTGACAAAATACCAATTATAACCAAAAAATCAATCTCCAATTTGAAAAACCCATCCATTGGTCTCCAATTTATTCTTCCCAGATGATAATTAAGTATGGTCTAATTATTTGAGAGATTTTTCTTCATGGACAAGCATATAAAAAATAGATGAATGGAACAATCTCATTCAAATTAAATAAACCATGCTAATAAATCAAATAAAGTCTATAAAACAAAATAAAATACAGATGCAACTAACGGGAGTATAACTAAATAATTTCTCATCCCCATAAGTCCCATAAGCTTATAAATTTATCCGTGGTAATAGTTTATGTTTGTCCTATAATAGAGAAATCTGGTGTGTTTTCCTCCCGTACATACTTTATAGCAAGAGAAATTGTTTCCGAAATCACCATCATGTATTTTTCAATATCATTGAAAAAAATACTATTTATAGAACAGCTGTGTTTTCCTGCAGTCATACTATGCACACATCATAAAGTGACGTCATGCCCTCTATATATTTCCAGTTTACAAAAGCAAAAATCACAGCGAAATGAGTAGAAAAAGGGCTTTAAGCCTAAGTCTAAGCCATTATTAAATCTGATATAAAAAATATACTGTAACAATAATGAATATGGTAAGTTCTACATTCAATACAGAAAAAAAGATCATATAGTTTTCTATTCAATTAGGAAAGTACAAAATATTCACTCAAAAACAAACACTCTCATAACATTTGTCATTTTGTTCACTCTAGGGATTGAATATTGTTATAAGCCGGCTAAATTAATATCTAACATTCTTTCAGAAAGCAGAATATGCTTAAATCACATCAAAAAGGACACAGATCAATGTTTGTGATTTCTTTTATCTCAAAGCACTAGAAAAAAGCAAAATATGTTCAATATAAAAAATTATCAATCATGCCGTATTTAAAAAAGTAACTAACTGTTGTAAAAATGCAAACATATTTAAACATCTAAGGATATGGTAAAACTAATCCAAATAAAAACAATACTCAGAAATGATGGAGCACTCAATGTTATATTTTTATAATCCACAGTATTATTCACATGAATCCTCTGACAGTCATACTAACACTACCAATAGATCAACTGTCAAACTAATTGTCAGAACATTGAAGTTCGCTCAACATTACTGATTGAGCAACCCTCACTTACAATCGAAGATGAAATTGTTTAGTGTACAGGTTCATGAAATTGTAATTTGCACTTAAGTCTTAACAACTTAGTGAAAACGTTCAGGTTTTGCACCTGAATTTCAATACATGTAGTACAAAAACATGTATTTCATATAAAATTGTACAGGCAGGTAGTTAAACTAACCATTTGTCCCAGATAATGTACCGGTACTACCTTGTTCTTGTTAACTTCTGTATAAGATTCACTCTAATCAGAGGGAGAGAACAAATGGTATCAGACAAAATATCTACACTTAAATCATCACAGGGAACATTAGCCACAGTGAGTGTGTGAGCTGATGAGTCTATAGTCTGTACCAAAGGGGTTTGTCACAAAAAAAAAAAAAAAAAAAAAAATCCATGTAACCCATATATATATAGAAGGGAAACAACTTCGACAATTCGAATTTTCCACCGCGTGTTATAAACTTCCATGTTATTGCAATGCAGTACAAAATATTTAACTCATATATAGTTCAACGTGTGGGCAACTCAACATGCTAACAGAAAATGTATACTTTTACTACCTTTAAAGATCTTTTAAACTCGCTATTGAAGATTTTTCACTCCAAAAATGGTCAAATTTTACAAAACGACACACTGTCGTAAAATCGCAGCGTGTACAAATCCTTTGTTGTTTCCCTTCTATATATATATATGGGTTACATGGAAAAAAAAATTTTTTTGATTTTTTTTGTGACAAACCCCTTTGGTCTGTACAGCTTATACTCTTCCCCATTCTGCTGAGCAGGCATGCTCTGATGTAGAACTTTGTAATCTTCTGATTAACTAAGTAGTATGAATATAATGTTTATACCCTACCTGGAGATGTACTGGTTAGAGTACCGGAAGCTTCAGATCCTGTAGACAATAATCTACTAGAATTCCCATACTTAGGTCGATCTTTATGTTTCTTATTAGCAGTTTGTAACATGTTCAATAGATATGCTTTGTCTCTTCCTTCCTATAAACAAAAATTATCACATGAAATTTTTATATACAAGAAGTGCCAAGGTATCATGGTTTAAGGACATCAGTTAAAGCATGTTTCTATTAAATCAATCTAAAATATCATGAAATTGAGACATACAGCTGATCAAAATCAGGCCTCACCATAATTAAAAATTATGTTGTGTCATAATCAAAATAAACAATAAAGCAATGACTTTCTCGATGTAATTAAATACTAAAAGCAGACCATTCATTGGCATTAAAACTGACTGCAACTTGACAACACTGTACTACATTTGCAAGATCTAAAATCATAGTAAAATAAAATTAAGTACAGTAAAAGTATTAATCAGAGAACAATACATTCAAATTTCACATATGATGGATTCCTGATAAAAAAAAAATGTTACCATTGAAAGTTGTTGTCGTAGAAGGTTCACCATTTCTTTGTGTCCGACCATTACAATCCTCATATAATAGGTCAATACCCTATATGAATATATCACATAATGAATCTTTTCAAAAATATGTAATATAGTCATAGTTCAGCATAAGAAGTTTCATACTTAAGGAATACAGCGAGTTTACAAAGATCTATATACATGTACAGAATACATTGCCCAAATCAATCAGGAACTCTCAGGAAAGTGTAGCTATTTTAAAAATTCTTTGAAAACACATCTTTTCATCAAAGAATATGGACAGTAATTGTTCATTGATGTAACTATGATAGGGCTGTAAATGGACTCTAAATGTACAATGTATATAGCATAACTAATTAATTAACTAAGATACATTGTAAGTGTTTGTAATGCGCTCTTTAACATCTATTGTACAGATGAAAAGAGCGCTAGTGGTACTTTTTGTAAGTTGAAGGGCTTATTGCTCCAGTTCAGAGCAATGTATGGATATAAGAGTGGATGGTGGTTAAAGAGAAATTATTTTCTACGTCGAATAAGACCAGGCTTTTAAGAATCGGTTCAGAATTGTTACAACAGGACCTTGATAAACATAACCGGTGTGATTTCTGGGCCCAGGAGTTCTATACCTTTACTCTATAATAGATATATATGGTGAAATTTTTTTATATTTTTTTTTGAAAATTT